>OY284496.1:20831836-22031836 GCA_958336395.1 Ctenicera cuprea
CCTATTTTCTAAAGTAATGCCGCTGGGCGTAAACAAATATTGTACAATTTGAAATACGCAAGGATTCAGCAATTACGAAAGAAAGAATAATATGTGTAACTAATAAATTGTCTTAATTTTAAATTCTTAGCCTATTTATTTTGTTCGCATGAGTAATTATCTGTTTGTCCAATTATTGTTTTTACTTTTCATGTCTTAAGGAATGTCGTATATTTCAGTAATGTTGTATGACAGGTTATAACATATTTTTATAAGTGCGTCTTGCAACACTGCATTGTTCCGCCTCGAAGTTCTGATTGTGAATGAACGCTCCCAGCATTTCGCTTCTCCACTCATCCAAGCATACCTAGTATATACAATGACTAGGTCGAACACTGCAGTGGTCTAGCAGACATTACCACATACAAATATGCGCCCTTGGTAATAGACGCGTACAGACCTAACTTGTTCCAGCGGGGAGCTTGCGGCTGTTAATGGTGAGACAGGTGGAAGGGATTGGGATTTATATATAGAGATGGGACAATCTTTTGTAAGCTGTTGGAAGCAGTAAGATTCTTTTAAAATTCCCGCACTTCTTTCTGTTTTCTTTTGTTTTATCAACTGGTACTATTATTGCCTTCTCCATTCTTTTGAGATTTCTGCTTCTTCAAAATTAACCATACCTATTGGTGAATTTTTGTGTATAATCAGTTTTCATGATGGTCAGTCTGTCGTTCACTGTTCATTTTTGACACATTGGTAGTATTAGTTTACTAAACTCAAAAAAGGCACTTTATAAAGTACAAAATTTAATTATTTTAAAAAGCTGTAAAGAGACCGACCACTAAATTAAATAAACCTATACAGTAGAGCAAAAACTAACTTAAGCAAGTGGGCGGTAAAAAAACGTGTATCTTTTACACACCGTTTGCTTTATCTATCACCAATGTCGGAGTACATTATATTTAAGTCGATCAAAGACATGCGGTTTTGTTTCTGTACCAACTCTTTCAATAAGTTTTTGTTTGTCTTCCCTGTATAGAGATTTTCACTGTTTTACTGGAAACATGGGAAATTAATGAGTACGCGTATCCATAGACACTAATAAATTTAATTTAAAAAAATCACATATCCATTTCAAATTTATAAGGATTCATGGATACGTGAATCCCCATTTGGCTCGCTAATTATCTTAATTCTTTGTCACACATATTAGTGAGCCCCTTCTTTGTCCCACTCATTTCTAGTCTATGTTTTCGGTAAAATAGTGGTACAATCTAAAGTTCAGCAATAGTAGACTTTGTTCGTTTTTTTACATTCAGTGAATTTGTATGCTACTTTATAACAAACAAAGCCTTCGGAAATAGTCTCTCTGATGAAACGAAAGTTGCCGAGATACTTAAAAGAGAACGCGCTGTAGAACCCTCACTTCAAAATACGAGCTTCATTTATTTTCCACCAATTCTGGTTCTGGACATCGGTGTCTACTTATATTCAATTTTTCAGAATCTTCTTTGTTGCTTTGCACAGTGTCATTGCGATGACATACGACCACGGATTTGCACACGTCGGAAAATCCCCGAAGTCAAGAAATTTCAAGCCTTTTAATTCAGGGCAAGAAGGCGGTTATCAAGAAACAACCCAGGCCAGAAAAATCTAATTTCTTGTCTTGAAAATCAAGCCAAGACGATAAATCGTCGTTAAGGCAAAAAGCTTATCTTGAAACAGCATTTCCTCAAGTAATTCGTTGATATCCCCGAAGTTTCATAATAGTTCATGGATTTCATCCAACTGTCAACAATTTATTCCTTTGCAATTACATTTGTGGTATTTGCTTTGAAGCAGTTCGTTTTCTCTCTTAGCTCTTTATAAAAATATTTTATTCCTTTCTTCCTTGACTATTTTTTTTTAATTTTTAATTTTGCTGTTGAAATAATCCCTCCTTCTGCGTTTAAGGAAGCTTCTTCCTGTTCTAATTTTCTTTTAATAATTATTTCAAAAACTCGGATGCGGAAAATCCTTAGCGCTAACCTTTCTTCTTTTATCAGTTTTTCTTTTACATTTTTTCAGTTTTCAATTACATCAGCAACCGCTCCCTGTAAGATTATTCCACATGTTATCCACCTACCTCGTTTCCTGACTTTCCAAACCTTCAATTATCCTCCTAAATTCCACTTGATATCAATTTCTTGTATTTGGTTCAGTTTGCTGTAAATGTACCTTGAAATATCTGTTATTGCTTACTATTTATAATCTATTTCTAGTTTTTGTGTTAAAACAGTCATCACTTGTACGTGATCAATGATCATGCGCTCGTCGAGTGGGGGTATACCCATGTTTGCTTATAGGAAGGGAAGTATTGACTAATTTTGTAGAAATGTCATTGGTCGAAGAGTTTTCTAGAACTGGAAGCGCTATTGACAACACTAGTGATGCACAAAGCAAGAGTTCTTGTCTTACTCGGCAACTTCTTGTCTTGTCTTGCTAAGAAAGACAAGAAGTAAAACAACTTCTTTTCTTGCGAATTTCTTGCTAGCCTAATTCTTGTCTTGCTAGCAAGACCCTTGCTTATTTCTTGTTCTTGGTAGTTGGGGGATTCCCCGAGCTATCGAGTCTCGATAAAGCGGCGCCGGCTTCACGTCGCGTGCGCCTATTCGTTAAACGCCTTTGTACCGCGTAGTACTGACTAAGAAACTTTTATATTTTGTTAGCGCGTTTGGTAGTTAGTAGACATTCTATACTTGCATATATTTTATTTGGTTTCTTTGCATTAACAATTTAATTTTTGTATTTTATCGGTGCGGTCTAAATGAAGCACATATTAAACAAGTAGCAAAAAAACGTTATTTATTTATTTTTTGAACTGTCAATTTTAGACTTTTACATCTGCTTCGGTTTCCCCATGGTTTTATTGTTCAGAAATGACAGCTAAAATAGCAGTTTTGCGTAAAAACTTGGTTTTGCTATTGCTGGCTTTTGCATTTTGTTTGAAACGCACTGCTTATTAAGAGTTATCTATATTAAACGTAGAACAATTTACTGGCTTTGAATTTATTGATCAATTTGGAACCTACCTACAAAATGTGCTTGTTCATTTTTTAATTGCCTAATCATGGGTCTATTGTGAAAATAGCTCATTTATCGCCCATATTACATTGCAACAAATATTATAAATTATTATTTTTCACTACAATATCATTTTGTTTTCAGAAGCGTTAAAATCGGCGTTTCGAAACTTTTATTTCATGGATCTACATAAAACAAGAAATCTTGTTTCTTGCAAACGTCTTGACAATAAATCTTGTTCTTGGTCCAGCTAGTCTTGTCTTGTCTTGTTTCTTGCACACCTACTTCTTGTCCTTGTTCTTGCAGCAAGAACAAGACAAGAACAAGAAAAATCAAGTCCGTGAAACACTAGACAACACTGACAATTCAGAATCCACCTACAGCTATAGGCGGTAAGCGTGTCCACCTTTCATTCGATTCCACGGCCCGGTCGGCTGTTCTGGCTCAGTTTTTTCCGTGGTTTTCCTAAGCCACAAGGTAAACACTGGGGCAGTATTTTTCGCGAAAAATTTCTCTTATACAAAAATTTCTTGCCCTGCGATTCCGGTGCGGAGTCCGAAAGACGCCTATACCGACCCGCCCCTTCATGGGGAATGAACCAACATTAAATGTTTCTTCTATTTTCCTATATCTCGAATACTACTCTAGTACTGTTTTACACAAACTGGTTAGAGGCCAGAAATGCATTAAGTTGAGTGAGCTGTAAAAAATTGAGCGTATACAATACTGATTTCGTTGTGTAAATTCTTTTTCTGAAAGTCAATTGATATACTAATTTCAAATTTTAGTGTTTGCATTGCCGATAACTAAATTTACGTCATTAGATCCAATAAAGGTGAATTTAAGACATCAATTTGCTTGTTCATTAACTGTACAGTTTTTAAGTGTTTGTGAATTACAAATGCTTCAAGTTTATCTAGTTTATGTTTATCATCACAAAAGTGTAAACATTTTCTAGTGTTATTAGATGTCATTGAATTATTGTGTTCTAGTAAGTGTTTAGCGGAATTGAATTTATGTGAATGTTTGTATTTGTAACAACGTAAGTGTTCTTTATACCTAATATCAAAATTTCTAATTATCTGGCCTATATCAATCGAATTACAATGCGAACAATTTAATTTGTAAATGCCTGATTTTAGCAAATCATTTTTTTTGTATTTTGCCTGAAACAACGTGTTTAAAATGTTTCTAGTTATATTAAAACTCACTTTATATTTATTTGTTTTGTTTATGATTTTAGCAACGTTTTTCTGATTTGTCATCAGAATATGGGATCGAGGCATATTTAATTATATCAGATGAAGTTCGGATGAATTTTTTGAATGGCTAATTTATAATCTTTTTCTTTAATTAATGAATCAATAAGTTTAGTATTATAACCATTACTATATGCAATTTATTTACTAATCGAAATTTCTGTGTTATAACTAATTTTACCTAAAGGAACCGTTAAAGCCCCATGTATCATGGACCTATATGCTGCTAATTTATGTGTTTTATGATCACAAGAATCGTGTGGTATTGTTATGTCTGTTTGTGTAGGTTAATAATAAAATTTATTTCCAAGACGACCATGGGAAATCCAATTTCACCTCTTTTTGCTAATGCATTTATGGAAAATCTAGAAGATCAAATATTCGAATCAAATCAATCTGAGAAAGTTATATTTTGGTTTCGTTATGTTGATGACATTTTAGCATGTTTTAATAGTTCATTTGATTGAATTAATGAATTTTTAATTTTTATTAACAGCTTGCACCCAAACATAAAATTTACACTAGAAACTGAACAAAATAAGTCCATTAACTTTTTAGATTTAAACATAAAAATTAATTCAACTAATAAATTTGAGTACTCAGTTTATAGAAAACCTACACAAACAGACATTACAATACCACACGAAATTCACAAACATTTAAGATCTCTACCTTTAATGAATTAGCAAATTGATCTCTTAAATTCACTGCTATCGGACAGTTTTTGATAAGAAATCAAGTCATTTGCAGACGATTACCGAGATCAAGTCACCAAGTTCTATTGTTGCTATGACAACACCAACTATTTACTTTTTTGTTAGAACCTTTGATAATGACATGAAAACATGTGGAAATACGTATAAAGTTAAAATAAATAAATATTGTTTGAAGTAATAAAGTATTTTATTATTCATACTCAAAACAAACTTCAGCGAAGTAAAACTAGAACTTATAAATAAACATTATAAATATTCGACAAACTTATTTAAATGTCTTTACTTACTTCGTGTTTTTTTGCTTTTTCGCCAAGATGCTTAACGTCGGATATTCCCTTAAAATTCAGGAAGATCCACTTTCCGGAGCGTTTACAATCAAACAAATGTAGGAAAAAATGCATTACGCACGCTACATCCTCATAACTAATTAGCTAAATTTTACAACCATTTTTTATACTTTCTTGTAACACTTTTATTTGTCTTTTTATTTGTTTCACATTGTGATATTAATAAATCTGGCTTTGGAGGTCCTTGGTATTTAAACGTTACTTTTAAATCATAAGTCAAATTATTTTGACTAATTAACTCGATGGATCGAATTGTCCGTATCCATTATGATAGCAATTTGAAACAAACCATCCCCGCCCAAATATAAACAAATGTCAACTTAATCTAATATACTGCATTACCCACGTGACTCTATTTAACGTTATAACCCTCTAATTTCTTATGCAGTGTGCAGTACCTCATGGGATGTCACTTTTGCATATGTCCCGCCTCTAGTCGCTGTTCTAAAAATATTTGTTTCATTTTGTGTGACGTACTTGGGCCAGAACTGGGCTAATTCAAACTAACTTCGTGCTACTAACGATCTCAATAAAATTTGATTTCTTGGATTTTAAATTATATAAAATTTTTAAACAGTAAAAATTGAAAAAAAAAGTAATGAATCGTAACAAATAGCTGGGAGGGCAGCGCCCCGTTGCACTTCCTGCACCAGCCGCCACTGTTGAAGTATAGATTTTTAGATTACTTTGTAAGCGAATAGTGCATATGCTACCTACAAAACCGTATAATAGAAATATTCAAGGTGTGGAAATATTATTCGCTGTCCTTACTAGACTTTCTTTTGTGATGTTTTTGAATTTTGTTGCTTGTTAACTGTGGGTGAGAGGAAGGAATATCTGCTTGTTATCGTTATTATCGTATTAATAAAAACATATTCTGTTAAGTTAATATTGCTTACAATTTTGTTACTTCATTAGAGAAGTTCTTGATTGTCCGTCCGCCTTCAAAAATTAAAAAAAAATGTTTAACGGCACATTTTAGAAAGACATAAATTTTCTTTCAAATTTATTGTATTAAAATTTTGTTGTCTTTGTGCTAAAAAAAAGCAAGTTGGGATTAACCCGAAATAAAAAAGATATTCATGCAATAGAATCAATTTTTGTAAAAGTTTTGGTTTGTAAATTACAAGGGCGATTGGGCTCCCTAATATAATCAATCTGTAAACAAAACAGAAAGCACACTACAGTTGAATAACAAATTTGCTACTACCTAAAAAACCATTTCTCTGAATGAGACCAGGGGCGTAACTAGCGGGGTGCCATGGGTGCGAATCACTCTGGTCCCCAGTGGAGGGGCACTCTGATCCTGTCACCTTTCAGCAACATTTATTTTTCTCAAAACACCATTGAGTTAAATTGTAATTTAAGTTACACAAGAAGGGGTAATGTTTTATCTTCATGTCAGCGGGCAAGACGCAGAAAAGTATCATATATTCTTATTATTACAACCGCATGAAGTGTTTTGAATACCTTGTTGTGACTCGCGCCGCCTAACTATAAACAATCGAGACTGAGAATTAAGTTATGGATTTATTAATTCCTATTCAAAAACATCAAAGACTGCTTCTGATGATCAACTGCCAAACTTGCTCTTGCATTAATTCAATAATACAACAAAAACTTGGCCGAGAATTTTAGAAAAAAAATAATTAATTTTAGAAAAGCTTTCAAAAAACAGCTAGAAGGCATCAATTCTGTAACAAACATGTCAGAAATAATTATATTAGAATTTAGTATACTAAATTTTTTTAAATGAGTACTGCTTTTATTTTATTTTTGACCATACCAGTTACATCACTCATCAGTTTCAGTCATTTTCTAAGCTTTAAAACTATATAAAGAGTAATAAAATAGAGTGGATCCATGTTTTCCTTTTAAGATGAGTAGTAGGTAAAATTTAATAAATTCAAATACTTCTAGTCTTCCCACTAGTATTTAATATACAAATAATAATAAATAAAAAGCTGAAATTGTTGTAGTTGTTTTATTATTAAATATATATTTGGGGAGAGTAGACGTATTTGTATTTATAAAATTTTATCTAAGGACTACTTTGTCTCAGATTAGATTAAGCTTTTTCGTCAATTGAAACCTAAATATTTCACACATTATTATTAATTTAAAGACCGAACTTTTAGTGGCAGAAGAGCAAAAAATTTCGTTACAATTGAATAAGTGAACAAAAAGCATGGGCGTACTCAAATTCTTTAAGTTATACGTGGAACACATTAGACAAGAGAACTAATTTTTCGGATGAGAATTTAGAAAAAGTTGTTGTTATGTACTGCAATTCTTAAGTTTTTTATTCAACGGTGGTTTTCCGTCTTTTATAGTCCGAAGTTTTCTTTCGTAGAACTTTGTCGTTGTATTAATGAATTTACACGTTCTATTTTCATTAATTCGTAGTTGCTATTTTACATGTTTTGTGAAGTACTTTTAAAACTCATGACCATTCATATTTTACGCTTATAAACCCTGTTTTATTTTATTTTACTATTACACAAGCACCATTTCCAGTTGACCAAATAAATAATAACTACCTGCACAAGCTAGCATATTTGTCGAGGCAAAGCCAAGAAAAAAAAATTATAGTTGAGAAGCTATTAAGTCATTAGAAAGTACTAATATTGAGAATGTTTTCAAAAAGTTTCATTACTTTTTAATTTATGTTCAATTTTCTGCTGTTTATTTTAAATATATATTAATATATTATACAATATTATAGTCTACGTATTTTTTCATTATTACCAGAAGGGGTCCTCAAAAATAAAACTTCGCACCCGGGTGCATTGCTTGTTACGCCACTGGATTAAGACCTTTCGGGGTACAATTTTTTATTTCTAAAAATAAAGTAGTACTTATCATAATATTCTAGATGAAATAAGCAGTTCTCTTTCAACGTCTTATCTCGTAAGCGACGGAAGCTTGGGATTAGCCTAGAGAGACGGCAAACGTACTACGAATAAATTTTGTTGTTTTTATCACTTTCACTGATTGTAAACAAGTTCTTTCAATTTAATTAATTATGTTTATGTGTTACAAATTCTAAATTAAAAAAATTTTTGTTGTAGTGGCCTTTCGTTTGGTACTTATTAAAAATTGTACATAAAATTGAAATTTAGATATTTTATTTTAATCAAATATTATTGCTACCTTTTTTTTGTAAGTCGTGGGGGGTTATTAAAGCTGGGAAAATGGTGTTACTATGCGATGCGGGGTGTGCAGCCTCGTATCTCCCGAACACGAATGGTCCGATTTCGACAAGTTACGCAATCGGAAGCGGAATTAAACATGTTTTTTTTAGTGCCATTTTTTCAGAAATTAATTTTTCTCAATTTTAAATGCAATTAAATAGAAGACCTTAAGGTAAATCCAACTGTTTTTTCAAATCTTCTAACTTTAAAGTTAAGACTAGAATGAGTTTTTTTTTTAAATTTTGACAATAACTCCTTATTACTCAAAAACGAGTGATAGAATTTTAAGCCCAAGGAATCGTTTTAAAAAAAATTGTTTGATTTTCTCATAAGAAAACAGAAAACTTTTCGGTGTTTTAACACAATAAGACATGCCCGCAGGCACTAATAGGTTGGCTGCTAGCCGAGCCGGTAAACTGGCAGCACTGGTGCGATCTTACAGGTGATTTTTCATCGTACAACGCTATTATAGATTGTCCTGCTGTCATTCAAATTGATACACTCACGTAAACATACAGTGCGGCTACAAAGTGCTGCCCGCTACTAATTTTTTAAATATTTAGTTGCAGCAAAATATTATTTCTCTACGACATCTAGACACAAAAAAAATAAAAATCAATTTGGGCGAAGTGTCTTCTGATTTTAAAGCTCTTTTTGTTCTGCTTATAAGAAGCGTTATTAAAAATAGCAGCATTGTTACTTATTAAAAATTTATTTAAAATGATTTGCTGCTCTTTTTTACTTCTAAGTTTAAGTTGTTACAAAAGTTCTACTGGCTTGTAATATTTTGTACCCTTAGGGCATTTCTAATATCAAATTTTCTCCTAATCTGATAACTCGTTTTTGATTACGTTAAAGCGTTAAAGCGTTAAAGCCGAAATATTCAAAAATTCATAGAAGGCATCACAGAGAAACTAACAGGTAGGAATACAAACAAATTGTAGCTTATCCCCAACTCTATGAGCTGACGAAATGTGAAAAAAATGTGTAGGCAGTTTTAGAGCAATATTTATTTAAAGAATACCAAAGTTTTGAAAATATGTTTCATTTCATAGCTTTTAACTTTTTGAAAATTTTTGCGAACAGTAACATTGTGGATCTATAGGGCTATTACGATGGAAAAATTGTATCCGATCTGTCGGCTTGCTTTTGAGTAATAAGGCGCTAAATTCAAACTTGTCGAAAGATCGCAAAGGCTGCCATTTTAAAGATAGAAAGTTAGGAAAAAAGTGTTGGATTTGCTCTAAAGTTTTCGATACGATTCCCGTTTCAGATTAAAGAAAATCGTTCTCCGAAAAAAAAAACACTTCCACAAACATGTTTGACTTCCGCTTCCGGTTTAGGCTTTTTTTAAAAGACTATTTGGTCGATGAATTTTTATTATGCCTCTGCATTCCAAGGCGCATTAAAATCGGCCCATTCGTTGGAAAGTTATAAGGTGCACTCACGAATATTTTTAAAACAATTTTTTTGGGTTTCTTTCAAAAACTTCTTGCCCAAAACATGTATTTTCGTGAAAATCCCAAATTTGAAAATTTGCATGAAATCAATACTATCGTATACTGAAAGTATATGAAAATAAAAACGGTGTCTTTGGTATCACCTTTCTAAAATGTAGTGTGGGCCCTGCCATAAATGCGCTGTATTTTGTTTATGATTTTTCATTTTTCATTGTATTGTGGATTGCTCTGTGATTGCTTATAATATACCATTTTTTTATAACTTATTTTTTGAATGTATTGCTATGATATGAGGCTATGTACTTACCAGAAAAACAATTCTTTAAATGCCTGCAATTTACGCAATAAGTAATTATATTTTATATGAGACTCTTTAATAAAATTTCTCAGGGTCGTTACTAAGCTTGGGAAGAAATGTTATTAATAAATAAGATTCAAAAAAAATACACAAACCAATATCAACGTTACAACAGCTTTTTATTTAAAAGTCAATTTGAGGTTAAATTTTTGAAAAATCAAGAAATTTCTTTTTATTCTACTATTCTTAAAACTGAACACTTATCTTTGTTTCTTCTTTATAAAGATATCCTTAACTCGACAATCGTTGAATGATAAACTCCCTCTTCTCTGGTTTGCTGTTTCCACAAAAACTACACTACTCGCCTTTAGTAACAATCTTCCTCCGCTGTTGTACCAATATGTACTGGACTGCTTTTATGTTTATTAATACTTGGCTTTTTCTACCATGATAACTGTAAACTCGTTCTGGACCGCTTTTATATTATTATTCTTTTGGATATTTCCAAAATTAGTTGAGAAACACTTGTATCCGTTTTGTTATAGTTTCTATTCGATTCAATACCACTATTTATTTCATATAACTTGTTTTCGTTCTCCTTTTCTTTCAGAGAATGAAAAATCCTGTGTCTTTGTTCTCAGGACGAGCCGTAACTAAATAATAAGTTTTCACTTGCTTTTGTCTTCTCTCTTGATCTTCCATTTTTTTTTAAACAAATAAATCTCATGAAACAATGAGTGTTCTTTTTATACATTTGTCAAATTGACATTCACATCCATAATCCCCACAAATGACTCATATATTAAACCTTTTAAACAATTCTGAACTAATTTATAATTAAAATTAACATAAACAATAATCGTATCAATTTGATTGTGTTCTTCTTTCTTTCAGAGTAAACAAAACTTCACAAATATGAAAATATAAATGATATAAAAATAACCACATTATTTGAATTTCAAAACAAGAAATTACAGCAATAATGCGCAACCCTGAGTTTATAAGTTTGACTACCAAAACCTTACAGTCTTCACAAACCTCCAATCGTAAATTAAATTGTAACAAGTATCCCAAAAATTGCCTTCCAGGAATTACAATCCAGTCAAATCATACAACTTCGAATATCATAGCAGTATATTTTCAAAATTATGCTAGTTTACTACTGGTTGTATAAAATGCTGCTCTACCAAGAACTAGCGTTGCTTCTCGAGAAGTGGACATATTATTTTCATGCATGGATATTTTGTATGTTGTTTTACTTTTAATCTTTAAAACCCTATTTTCATAAGAATAAACAGAAATAAAATTGTAAAATTTTTTTAAATTTCTAGTTATGCAGAATTTTCAGGTGTTAAATAAATACCAACCCGTAGTTGTCAGTTGACTCATCCATTCATAAAGTTTTATTAGCAAGGGTGCTTGTGTTTAAAAACGTTAAATCTGACATCGGTAGAATTGTAAGTACATCCAGATTCCAGTGTGATTTGTAAATGTAAATTATTTAAAGTGATGCAGATTTCAAAGCTGGGTAATATCAAAGGATTTTACAAGGCATTTACGATCTAGTACACCTCGTGGTGAGGATTGGTGGGAGATTACAAATACCACTTAGAAATATCGAAGCGTTTCCCCAAGGCTGTTTAAAAGTGTATTTGGAAGTTATAATTTCGCCACGAAACGTATTTGGTGCGGTAAACAATTAACTAATTGTAATGTTAATTGGGAAACCTGTAAAAGAACTTTCTAACAAAACCTCCTAAGTCTAGATGCTTCAATTAAGAAAATGTAATTAATTAATGTCACGGGTAGAAACGCCGTTGAGAAATTACTTAGGCGTGAAAATGTTGAAAAAGCCCAAAGCTGTTTCCGTAAGTAGATTGTCTTTCTCCATAAGTGGAACGAGCCGTGACAGAGCCGAGCAAGACGAAGGAAGAAGATCGAGTAAGTCTTCCCTGGGGAGGAATTAACACAGACAATACCCGTATTTAATGCCAGTCCCGCCTCCCCGGGGTAATAAAGTTATAGCGAAATAGCGCCTAGATTAATTTAATTCAATTACTTTAATGAAGATACAAAATGTGTAGCTTCATTCAAATAAAATGGAAAGCTGTGTTTATATACGCCCCCCAGAGGGTGCTACCCTGATCAGGATTTAAGGACGCAATGAAGTGATTGTTCCATTCGATAGCGTTTTGCATTGATTTAGTTTGTAGTCATCGCCTCAGATTTATTTATAAATGTAATTTTAATTTATACTTGTACTGGAAATGTTACAGGACCAAACTTTGATACACGTGGTTTGTATTCAAATTTGACCCCCACAATTTTTATGTGTTTTAGCTATTTAACTAACAATTTCTAAAGATAAAGAGAAGCCTGGGAAAATTTTCAAAAATATCTTAAAGCATAATATTGTACCCCTAACAGATAGTATAACATAAAAATGCTCATGAAGTTTGCCGCTCGGATCGTCAGCTACACATTACTCTGTTTTAATCTCGATAACACTACCGACTCAGGCCCGGCTCGGCTTATAAAAGATACTACCGGGACTAGGGAGGGCTCGAAAGTACAAATTCCCTTAGAAAATATGATTGAAGGCAATTATTTAAAGTTTTCAATGGCAAAATATAGTTTGACATTAAAGAGCACCGGAAGCTAGAAAATAAAATTCAGCTAACATATAAGCAGGAAAAAGTTGGGTTGTTTAATTTTAGGGCATTTAGAGGCTTTTAGCACGTCATAACACTGGCAGCGAACAACCACTAAGAATAGGCGCGAAATTTTATGGCCATCGTTTTTGAATACGAAGGCATTAAATTAAAAAAAATATATTAATTAACAACATCAGGTATACCGAATGTTTGGTTACACCCGCACAGCACAGCACTTCGCTTTGTTGTTTTAAATATAATTACTCTGTATATTATTACATTTTTAGATTCTACATTTAATTACAAGGATAAAGGTATTAACGTTTATTAATATTAAAATTAACGGTTTTCGAGTTATTTGAGTTTTAGCAAAAATTTTGACATTTGTTGACTAATATTAAAAAATTAATACTTTAAATACCGAAAACGTTTACGTTTCCCTATTTTGCACAGATTATTAACACACTTTAAAGTATTCGCTGGTATGTTAAAAACACCAGATTAACACACAGGATGTTCATAATTTATGGTCCATTTTGCAAAACTTTAAATTTCAATAACTATTGTTTTTCAAATGCAACACCCAGTATTTTTTAACGCAGTCCAATGTATAATTATAAAGTTGATGTGCCAAGAAAACAAAGAAAACTTTCCTAATTTATTGTAAATAAAACAATTCTTAACTGCAACAGGTTTGATCTCTTAAATTCACCATTATTGGACGTTTTGGAATGAGAAATCAAGTCATCTGGACGCATATATAAAAAATCAAGATCAAGTTATGAAAATTTATTGTTCCTATAGGAACACCAACTGTTTACTTTTGATTTTGCCTCTGAAAATGACGTGTAAACACGTCGAAATACGTATAAGGCTAAAATACAAAACTTGTTGAAGAAGTTAAGAATTGTTTTATTTACAACAAATTAAAATGAACTTCAACGAAGTAAAGCTAGAACTTATTACTGAAAACCATTATCTTTATGTTCCAATTCCAAAATAATGTCAAATTATTTTTCCATCTTACTGGACACGAAGGGGCCCCGACCTCAACCTATAGATTTTTAAATAGGGCTACATTAAAAATTTGTATAACGTAAACTTCCGATCACCATAGAATATAGGCAAGTCAGTACGACCTTTAGAAGTATCCCACCTCAAATTTTAGAAAATGTTCAAGAATCTTTCAAAAATCGGACATTTATTGGTAGCTAAAATAATTAATAATAAATTTATTTGTTGTTGTTTTTGTTTAAAGTATTGTGTTTTTCTTAGATAGTTATTTTTTAATTTAAATTTTTAGCTTTGTTTCGACCTCATTTTAAAGAAATTAAAATTTATAGTACCGTTACCATTTTTATTTAAACAAAATATTTCAATAAATTTTCGACACGTTCAGCAAGATGGAAAAATAATTTTTTTGTCATTTTAAACACAATATAAGAAAGTTTTTGTATTGTTTTTATAACTCGCCAATTTTTATTTGCGATTTATAAGAAATATTACAAAAAAAAACAAAAAATATAGAAATATTAGTTTTTAGTATACAAAACCTTATATTAAATCGCAAATAAATTTAATTCTACATTTGACTATGTTAAAAAATACTGGTGTTCCACTTGAAAAACAAACGCTATGGACCTTTAAAGTTCTGTAAAATGGACAACAAATTATGAACACCCTGTGAAATCATCTGCTGTTTTTAAAATACCGCCGAATACTTTCTAATGTGTTAATAATCTGTGCAAAACAGCAAACCGTAAATGCTTTTGGTATTTGAAATATTAATTTTTTAATATTAGTCAACAAATGTCAAAATTTTTGCAAATATGCCAGTAAATGAGACAATCAATGTAATAACTCAAAGACCGCTACTTTGAACATTATTGAACCTTGATACTTTTACACCTGTAATTAAATTTAGAATCTAAAAATGTAATAATATACAGGGTGTTGTATTTAAAATAACAAAGTAACATGCTGTACGAGCGTATCTAATATAATTAATAACAATTTTAGAATATGCAACAGTTAACTATCAACAACTTTTGTATTTAAACGTTTGTCTGTCCGTAATATTAAAAGAGGTATTAAAGAACGGCAGGGTTTTGATGAACCCTGTATAAGCTTGAAAATTCAGAAGAATTGTACGGTTAATTTTCAAGATTTTTTTTTAATTTCAAAAATTTTGAAAACACATGGAGCTCCTCAAACATTAACAATAAATTCTAATTTGTATCTCGTAAATTATTTTTATAGAACTGCCAATTACAT
Organism: Ctenicera cuprea; assembly: GCA_958336395.1. NCBI lineage: Eukaryota > Metazoa > Arthropoda > Insecta > Coleoptera > Elateridae > Ctenicera > Ctenicera cuprea. The sequence continues at coordinate 20,847,084 of OY284496.1, forward strand.
ACTTTGCAGAGCTGAAAAAATGTTCTCTCCAAAGGTTAAAAAAACATTTTTGTCTGTAAAACGATTTCTAAAAACAGGTGAATCACCTCAGAAGGACTTTCGAACTTGCATAAGCTTTTAACAACCAAAGGTAGTTACATTGTGTTCTTCTAGTGCCATTACAATCATCAAAGTTTATACTGATTTGGCAACTCGTTTTTGAGTAAATATGCAGCAACATCAAAATTTTCAAAAAAAAAAGCTATAGTATTTGAAAAAAGCATTCGAGTTGATTTAGTGTCTTCTATTAAACGCAGTACTTAAATTTCTAAAATTAAGATTATGAAGAAATTTTATTAATAAGTTCCAGGTTTACTTCGTTGAAGTGCATTTTATTTTATTGTAAATAAAACAATTCTTAACTTCAGCAGATTTTTTAATTTAACCCTATACGTATTTGAACATGTTGACATGTCATTTTCATAGGCAAGATTAAGTAAACAGTTGGTGTTGTACTATACCTGCGTTCAGATGACTTGATTTCTCATTCCAAAACGTCCAGTAACGGTGAATTTAAGACATCAATTTGCTCGTTCATTAACTGTACAGGTTTTAAATGTTTGTGAATTTCAAATGCTTTTAGTATATTTAACTTACGTTTATCATCACAAAAGTGTAAACATTTTATAGTGTTATTAGATGTACATATATCAAAATAGTCTCTTTGTATTTGTTTCCTAAAAGGAACGATTTTTCTGCTAAATAAGTAAAGAAGGCTATAATACGTAATAAAGAAAAACGGAAAAAGTAATTTAACAATAGATACCATTAAAAGCTGTAGGTTGGTCCTTTAACTAGGAACAAGGAGGGCGAAGTGGCTCCTCTAACATTTTACGTACCTAATATTCCACAGTCGCTGGAGAATCATTTAAAATTTTAAATTGAATAAAAACATTAATTGAAAATTTAGAAATTATATCAATTTTTAAATCTAACACTTTTACCGTTAACTAAAATATTCAAAAATTGGGAAAACACAAACACAAGTGCTATAGACGCACACAGTTTAAAAACAGCACAAAGTATGTTTTTAAAATTAAAAAAAATTATGTAATTTAAATAATTTTATTAACAGTTTCTATTACGTAAAAAATTGACCTACACTACAGTAACTCTGTATCCGGCCCTTAGAGCCATTACTAGGCGAGTTGTGTACCGCAAAAGGGCGCCAAGACTAGGGGGCGCCAATCAAATTAACCTAGACAAATTTTTAACATAGAAAATATTTTTTTACCACAATCATAAAAACTGCGACATTTGGTTAGTTTCTGAAAGAACTGAAAAAACTGAAACTAAAAAATTATAACGTATTTCTCATTTTTATTTTTAATGCCTCTAGCTAGAGCACTGTTAAGACGCTTTTTATGCTGAATATAATTCCTTTCTCAGATCTAACTGCTTCGATTGTTGATTTTTGACGGTCAACCGGTACTTATCTTATGTACAGCATTCAAAATATTTGCATTTTTGTGAAAATAACACAAAAACATTTTTCGTTTTAAAAATTACATGAATCGTAAACGTATTTTTACCAAAATCAAAATAAATATTGTGTACTAAAATGTTTTTCAGATATTTGAAAATTTTGATCCTAATAGGAAAAAAGCTGAAGTGTGGACTTCGAGTGGACTTTCCCAAACTCGATATAAATGGTTTATTTAAAGAGTTATCAAAAATATGCAAACAATAATAAATATATTTTTTAAATAGAGTTAATTGTAGTTAAAATCACGTAACTGCCGGAAAACGCGTTGTCGATATTAAAAAATATTGTTTTTTCTTCTTAATTTTCAAAATAGTTAAAAATTCTTGCAGATTCTAATAAAGTACTTCAAATATTTTATTGAACTGATAAAAGTTTATAACGATAGGCGTTTGCGTTCTTGAATAAATAATTAATCAATTTCAAATTCTTCAACAATTTCTGGAACGCGTAGTAGTAAAATTTGGTAGTTCTTTAAAAACCAAATTTATAGTTTACTGCAAGCTCTGTCGCCTTAGAAAGTTTAAAATAAATCGTATGGATAGTTTTTGAAAAAAATTGTTTTGAAAATTTTGAAGCAGCGCCATTGCGAATGTTTTTGAATTTTTTGAAATTAATTTAACTTTACTTACTACTACTTAATTATACGTATACTACCCTTAAAGGGCTCGTAAATAAGTTGTAGCCGATCATGATCAGACAATTAGTTTTTGACTAAATGGGTGTTAAAGTCGAGATTTTCGAAAAGTTGTAGCGGCCGCCACTTTGAAGCTAGAGAAATTTAGTTTTGGAAAAAAACGCTACCAAAAAAAACATGTCTAACTTCTGTTTCCGATTTCGGATTTTTTTGAAACGCTTTACTAGAACTACAATTTTTGACATATCTCTTAATTTAAAATTTCATCAAAATCGGTTCAGTGAAAACGAAAATATTAAAAAAAATTAATTCCTATCGTTAAGAAAATCAAAGTGAATTTGCTGGGACATTCTTCAGGTTTCATAGATATACCGACAAAAACAGATAACAGACATGAAATTTCATTGCCGATTAATATAATGAAATTAAATCCAAATAACTTTAAATATAGAGAAGTATTAACTACGAGTATTAGTATTGGTTTCCACGAAGTATCAATCTGTTTCGAGAGCAATTTGAGACTGAACGTGGGATTCGAAAGCCACTTTAGAAGGGTGGGTATTTTTAAATTCAATATCCAACGCACTTCAACCGAAAGAAAACAACGCGATTTATATTTTATTTTCAATTTTGTTACAAATGCCTTTATTTTATTAGGAAGTAAATAAATGGGGGAGCAATTTGCTTGTTGGAATAAGCCGAAGTCATGGGCGCTATCAGATTAGCATTGATTGCCGCTACATCGATCGGTTTACAATTCATAGCGTGGGACGGACCCTCGAAGCAAGTCATTCATGAGGGTATTTATACTAAAAATTTGACAACTGTGTTACGTTTAACGAAGTGGACATATCAAATAACACGGTTTAAATTTAATTATTTTTGCTTTTATCTATTTACGGCCAAACAATTGTGAAATTTCAAAAAATTTTTGAATATTTTAGAAATATTATATATAAATACTTTCAAAATATTTAAGTTGAACATGAAATAATTGTTTATGCTTATGAAATTAAAAATATCAACGTTGACTAATTTCATTAGTTGAGAATGCAGAAAAACGCTCTGTTTTGGTTTTAGTTCCTTTTTTATGTAATTTATATCTGTAAAAACTACCAAATTATAATAAAAGGTTTATAGTTGACAGACTCACATAGAAAATTATTTATGTAAATAGTCCTTAGAATAACCAAAATATTAACATTTAAAACAATATTTACTGAAAAACGCGGTTTCTTTTTGCTTTTCCATACGTCCATGTATGTGATCGTGAAAATGTTTGATTCTAAGATTTTCACGGAAATGCATGTTTCTGACTCCCAAGAACCCAAAAAAGTTGTCTGTATGTGCTGTATTTAACGCAAAAATTAAGAAGCTAATGTACACCGATTTTATTGAAATTTGATACAGCTGGATACAATAAAAACTTATGGACCTAACAAGTTCCTTTTTACGATCCGGAAACGGAAGTTTATATGTTTATTTTGCATAATTTTACTCAAAACGAAATTTAAAAAAATCAAAAATAGCGGCAGTTACGATTTCCTCAAAATTAGGGTTTTAATTCCGGTTTACTCAAAAGTGAATTGACAAATCGGAATAAAATTTGGTGTTGTAATAGCTACGGTTACACAATATTACTATCTTACAGTATTTTTGGAACCATGACAACCGTAAAATGAAACGAAAATTCACAATTTTGGACATTTTCAAAAAATATAGCATGTTATGCGACTCAGCACAACCAGTTTATTTTACATCTTTCTCTGCTAGTTTATAGGCGTTTGATTTGCCAGTGTGCCAATTGCAAGCTGTTAGAACGAGACGGGCTCTATTTTAGTACTTTCTCTGCTTATAGCAATGCCGTGTTGCGACAAAAGAGCGTATCTGCATTTCGTGATGTGAAAAAAACAAAATTTTATTAGCTTACGCAGTCAGATTTTTTGAAAGGCAAATTTTATCTTACATAGTATGTAACTGTTAAGTTTTATACTTACACTATTATACGTTGCAAAACATTATTGGTAATAAAAAGGTTAAATAATTATTGTAAAGTATGGGAAAGTCCAGGAGAAGTGTTTTGCCAATTTTTTAAAGAGGGGTAATTTATTTCTCTCTCGCCCTTCTTTTTGGTCTCTGGTTTTCTTTGATCCTTGGGAATATTTTTCCTAAAAAAAAGTTAATACTTTTCCACAAAAGATTACGCTACGGTATACGGCATGCAGTACACCGTGCCCGCGGGTTACAGGTCCCCGATGTCCCGTACGTTTCCGCTAAAGTGGTAGGAGTAGTGCGATCGCGATCTTAGAGTCATTATAAAACGTACGTTGATACAAAAATACTTTTGAAAATGAGTAACAGTTTATAGAAAGTATAGCAAGTCCAGACGAAGTGATTGGCTCATTTTTGAGTCTAGACATATAGACTTCCTGGATGCAACATAATCTGAAATGTGGATTAGTTGGTGCGAACCAATGTAATAGCTTACGCATTCACCAGACTTAACTCTCTAAAGTTTACTATTAGGGATTACATTAAATCTGTTATGAACAGACGCCATAACCGGAATCGTTTTATTTACTGCTAGGAAGTTGTGGATTTCAAAAATTTGCTTAAATAACTTCATTTTTCCTACATCATTTAAATGTTTAACAATTAAATAACATTAAAACAACTGCATTTTTAGTGGACTCGATTAAATAAAAAAATAGACAAAACAGGTCGCTGGTACTTTTCCATACTTTTTACGTTTTCAACATTCTCGCGTCAAGAAGTGATTGAAATTTACATCTGATCATCTCCAGTCGGTACAAACCTCCAGCTGCAGACCCTTGGTTACGTACGGGGCGCGTTCCGACTACGTACAAGCACTGGATAGGTAATACGCCAACTACCTTGGGCCAAAAATGGTTATAACAACTTTATTTATAAAATTATCAAAAACATGCAAATAATGAAAAAAAAAATTTATTAGAGCTAATTGATAAGCGTAGTTAAAAAAACGCAACTGCCGAAGAACGCGTTGTTGATATGAAAAAGTATCGTTTTTCTTCTTAAATTTTAAAATAGTTGGAAATTTCTGCTGATTCTAATAAAGTGCTTCAAATAGTCTATCGCACTGATAAAAGTTTACACGATCGGCGTTCTTACTTAAAATTTTTCAAAAACTCCTGGAGGGCGTCGGAGTAAAATTTGAGATATTAATAAAAAACATTTTTGTAGTTCTAGCTCTATCGGCTCAGAAAGTTTAATAAAATGGTGTAAGCAGTTTTTGAGGAATAATTTTTTGAAAATGTCCAAAATTTTGAGCCGCTAGTATATTTACAATTTTCATATTTGCAAAAATAATTTTACATCACTTGATTATGCTTATTAAGGAATATTAAATAATATGACAATTTGTATTGATTGCGGATATTTAGTTTTTGAGTAATCGAGCAATAAAGTTAAAACTTTCGAAAATTCGTAACGGCCTTCATTTTATAGATACAGCATTTAGAAAAAAAAAACATTTGATTTGTCTTTAGATGCACTACAACGTTATGTATTTAAATTTTAAAAAAGTGTTTAAAAAATAATATAGTATACCAAAAAACAGATCTTACTTTCGTTTCCGGTTCCAATTAACGACCTTACAAAGAACTACCTGCAACAAAAAAACTGCTACACACCAAATCTGATAAGAATCGATCAAGGGTTCCGGAGATGTAGAGAAACGAACGCACCCATGCACCCACCCACAGACCGACATTTTTTAAAATCCACTTCTTTGGGTTCCTTGACCCCAAAACGCGTATATCCGTTAAAATCTATAATTCGAAAAATTGCATGAAATCATAACTTTCCTTACTTCAGTAGAAGTATGGGAAAGTAAAAACATCCGTCTGTCATAAACAAAATAAATCAAAATTTAAATAGGAATATTGCTCCACCCACCTTACCATTTAAACGTTTTGCGACGGCGGCGCTACAATGCAGGTTAATTTTTTCGTTCGCTCAAGAAATAGTAGTTTGTGTAAATTACGTGTCCCTAGTCCAATATTTCTCGAAAGTTTAATACTTTGGGGGTTATTTTAAAAACGAAAGTATTATTATTAAACACAACTGCCAACATCTCCACCAATATGTCACGACAAATAGTATAATGAGAGTAAATTAAAAACAGCTACAATTATGCGATACCTGTACAATAATTATTTATTTGATTTTGTAATGCTTTAAATGAAATTAATTTATTTTAGTCAGCATAATACGATTTATATTCAGTGTTATATCAAAATGTAAGTACAAATTAAACTGTGAGCGCGCAGCTATTCATTCAAGTTTTATGTTTTCCAGTTATAACAAATGACGATCAGGATCTGGATAAAGCGAACGACGAAAAACTTCACTCGCAGAAACATTCGCCCTCGATAAACAACGTAAAGTCGACCACGAAGCAGAGAAGATCGAGGACTAACTTTACGCTGGAGCAGCTAAACGAACTGGAAAGATTATTCGACGAAACACATTATCCTGATGCATTTATGAGGGAAGAGCTTAGTCAAAGATTGGGACTTAGTGAAGCAAGAGTGCAGGTGAGAAACGGTTTTTAATTAAATTAAACAGAAAACGAGTTGAAATTTTATCACTTAATCGTAATCTAAACTAAATATTAAAATGCTAACTACGATTTTCAGCTGAATGATGTGTTCAGAAGCAGTTTGTTTTTCAGTGTGGTAGTATTCTCAAATAACAATTGTTTTCCAGCCCTAAACTTTTCATTCAATTGCAATGTATAACAACCTACGTCCTACTATACTTGACACAAAGTATCAATTTTATTATAAAATTAAAATGAGTTGACATACAAAATACAGTGTTAACAAACATAGAATTACGACTGATGATTGCAGAATATTTATCTTTTCAAATGTTTGCATAAATTTACTACTTAATAATTAAATAGGAGCGGGCGGTGGAGTAGCGGTTAAGTTTACCCTGGGGGTTTGCGGGGTTTTAAAATAAATATTTTTTATAAATTATTTAATGTTATTTAATTATTCTGAACTATTATTAGTATTAGTCAGTCTGATAGTCAGGGATCTTATAGCAGTGTAAGTTTAAAAACGTTTATACAGGGTGTGGCAGCCCGCTGTAATTGGTCGATTGCAGGTTAAGTATTAGAGATAAAGAAAATTTTTTAAAATAAGAGTTGTTTAGGGTGGTGTGTACTATTAGATGAAAATATTTTCCATCATACAGGGTGTTCCATATCAGAGTGGAATAGCAAACTTCTATTTTTTTAAATTAAACATTCTGTATATTTTTACAAATTATTATTCGCCTTTTAATTTGATTTCCGACTGTTTTTTGTTTTTTCAATTCCGTTGCGGTGTTGCCAAGTTATTTAATTTTTTTCTGTAAATTTCACATTTGCAGACCTTACTGTATTTTTACAGATTAAACAATTGTTTTTTGGGAAATATTAGTCAAGACCATGTGCTATTTTTCAGATGTTTTAAAGTTGAATTTAGTTATACAGGATGTTTGTTGCCGCGGTCCAAAGTTTTCGAACTTTAATGTGTCAACTTGATTTTTTTAAATGAAACTCCCAAATTTTTATTTGATTTTTGAATTCTACTGTAAATTTCCCATCAAACGTCTATGACATTCTCTATACCTATCTCTGCTAGTTTTCTTGTTTTTTCGATTTTAATTTTATTTAGACAATCTATTCAAGTTTATCGCACAGCATTACTTTAAAACAAAAAGAAGTGATTTGAGAAAGAAGATTTTAATTTTATTTAAACAATTACATTACATTACAGCTTGTGATTATTCACAATAGCTGTTCAAAACGTGTATTTTCGTTATGCAAACACAAACCAATTCGTTCGCAAAATGATGCTTGTACTCTAGTTAACATCTCTACTGTAACTTGTCTAAAAGACCGTATTACACGTTGCTGCATGTTTTCACAGGTAATTGGAAGTTCCCTGATACATCAGATTTTTATGTAACCCCATAAGAAGAAATCCAACGGGGTTAGGTCTAGAGATCGGGCTGGCCAAGCCATCGGTCCTTTCTTTCCTATCCATTTTCTTTCGAATCTGTGATTTAACCACTCCCGTACTGCGGCGCTATAATGTGCAAGAGCACCATCATGTCGTAGCTACGTATTTCTTCTAGTTATTAGTGGTACATCTTTTAACAAGCTGTAATGTAATGTAATTGTTTAAAAAAAAGTTAAAATCTTCTTTCTCAAATCACTTTTCATTTGTTTTAAAGTAATACTCCGCGGTGAACTTGAATAAATTGTCTAAATAAAATTAAAATCAAAAAAACAAGGCAAACTAGAACCAAATTCAACTTTGAAACATCTGAAGAATAGCACATGGTCTTGACTAATATTTCCCAAAAAAACATTGTTTAATCTGTAAACATACGGCTTGTACAGATTTTACTAGTAAGGTCTACAAATGTCAAATTTACAGAAAAAAATTAAATAATTTGGCAACACCGTAATGGAATTCAAAAAAACAAAAATTAGTCGGAAGGCAAATTAAAAGTCGAATACTAATTTTCAAAAATATACAGGGTGTTTAATTAAAAAAGTATAAGTTTGCTATGCTACTCTGCTATTGGACACTGTATAAGGCAAAATATTTTTATGTGATAGTACACACGACCCTGAATAACTTTTATTTAAGAAAGTTTTCTCTATCTCTAATACTTAACCTGGAATCGACCACTTACAGCGGGCTGCCACACCCTGTATATGATTTTTACTTTATTTCTATATTTGAAAGTGTTGATGTGTAAAACTTACTAACGAACAAAAAATTAAGAATCTTGTAATAGGTATTTTTGAATTGAAAGCTAAAATAATTTATTATTTCGGATAATTAACATTTTATCGTTTTTTACTACTATAGCTGTAACAGAAACTATAAGTTTGATATAAGTAGACAATGTGCATATACAGGGTGATTCATTGAAGTGTATCGTATAAATAATTGCGTAACGTTAAAAAATAGGTAAGTTTTTCATACTAAATTGCTATATAAAGTTATAAAAATTTTAAACTAAGCATTCGGTTTAAGTAGTGTGTTAGGTAACACTTTTTTCTTTAATGAAAAATCCTGGATCAGATATTTGGATAGACAATCACACGAGCCTTTTAAAAATCTACGCTAGTTGTACTTTTAATAAAAATAATATACACATTCATCTTTTTCTTCTTTGGAAATTTCATAGATTTTACAATAAAATTACAGAATAACTGACACGTTTTAATGCTTTTTTTTAAGTTTTAGGCGAATTACAATAATATACAGGATGTATCATTTAGAAAATTAAGTAACCTAACACTCTTGAGACAAACATCATGCATAAAAAATAATTCGTTCATTTAATACAGGGTTTTTCTTAAATACGTATAGAAATTTTAGAAGGTGGTTCCTTGGATAATTTCACGAAGAAAAGTTTATATGAACATATGTCCGAAATTGCATCCTTACAGAGGTACAGCCAGTCTAATTGCTTTTTTGTCGATAACTTTCACAATAGTTGCACTAAAATTTTGAAATTTTATGTGCGCACCACTGATTTAGTTTAGTATTGCTACTGATTTTTGTTTGAATAAGTGCACCAGAGGTGTCTCATATAGGGGAGTCACGTAATATTTTTTTCTAAATATTTTTAATTTTTACAATTTTTGAAGTTTTTTTTGGCAAATCTTATTTTCTACATAAAAATGCAAAAAAAGTACTCAGGTTAAAAGTCGCTATATCAAACAGTTGTTAAAACAATTGTTTTCTCAAGATGTCCACATAATTTCCACAAACTTTGAGAGTTCTTACACATGAAAACACTGAAAAAGTTTATAAAGACATCTGTCCGGAAACGCTTGGTTACCAAGGTATGTTTCCGGAAGTGGGAAATTTAAACTATTGCCTTTTCGGGAGGCTGTAACTCCGTAAAGAAGCATTTTCAGACCCATGTTTATCAGAAAGAATCACCTCCTAAAGTTACTGTACGTACTTAGGAGACCTCCGGTATAACAATGTAGAAATTAATCTTTCATATTGTTCTCTGTTTTAATTTTAAAATTTGTGCGAAATGCATAAAATACGCCTTATTGAATGCCCCTGCATTTATTGTAGTTGTAATAATAAGTTGGTAGTTACTTATCAGTTTTTGTTTTAGAAAATAATTATTGTTTAATATTATTTTATGTGTTAAAATGATTGTTACGAATTTTATTTGAGGTTTAAAATAAATTACTTTTTTAATGTTTTGTTGTTATTTTTTTATGTTTTAAGCATTAGCAGGTTTATAAATGCGACTAATGGGGTTTACGAAAAAAACATATAGTAAATTCCTCATAGCTTTTTTGGGACATGTGTAAAAAAATTATTTTAAATAGCAAAATGTCAAATTTCAAATTCCTGAATTTATACAAGGTGTCCAAGATAAGAAAGTCCATGCATGGGGATCTCGTAAACGGTAAGAGATAGAGATTCGGTTAAATGAGAAGAATTATTCAGCATCTCAAGTACTACTTTGTTCCACATTCAAATCCTACAATTCTTGCTTAAATTTTTAACAGACTGACAAAACTGAAATTTTAAGGTAGACTGTAAAAAAAACAAAAAAACACACTAGAATGTTTCAGGAAATGCTGAATAATTCTTCTCGCTTAACCGAATCTCTATCTCTTACCGTTTACGACATCCCCATGCATGAACTCCTTATCTTGGACACCATGTATATGGGATTAATTGCTTTGAGTAAGAACATGCAAACTATTTTGTTTATGGTAACTCATTCACTCACAATAAGATAAACCTCTCACACTCATGTTAAACTAAAGAGTTTTGCAAAAAATTGCAGATCGATTGTAACTCACTGACTGGTTTATAAATGTGCATACTTTTCCAATTATATATTAGAATGTTTTTGTATAATCACAATAATTGGAAGAAATAATAAGCAAAACACTTTGCCGAGACTATCCCGTACTTTAACAATACATAAATTTTATATTTTAAAAAACAGATAATAAAAGTTCTAGTCCAAACAGTTAAATCAGTATGATTATCGGCGCGTTAGCTACCCACTCGTTACAGCTTTGTTCAAAGTTGTTGGTCGGCAGTTCGGCACCGCTATAAGGTTTGATTTGTTCAAATTTAAAAAATTTTGAAAACTCTTACTCTTCGCAGTTTTAATGGTTTTAAAAATTCTCATATTTAGTACCATTGGGCCGCTCTACGGCTATTACGTTTACAATACTAAAGTGTTTTCTGATCTGATATTTTTTTTATTCATCAAATATTAAAGAAAAAATTTTCCATAGTATGGATCCAAATTTCTAAAATTCGGTTTCAGCAAAAAAAAGAACGCAAAGAAAATATGTATAACTTCCGTTTGCGGCTCCGGATTGTTTTAAAAATGTTTTGCCCACGATGAGTTTTTATGGCGAGGTATTTCAAATTTCATTAAAATCGCTCCAGTAGTTTCTGCTAAGATTTCGAGTGTTGTATACAAACACACCCAGACACGGGACGCTTACATATAAACCGACAGTTTTAAAACCGCTCGAGTTTCTGCGCGTTCAAAATATGTATTTCCATACTGAAAGTATGAGAAAGTAAAAACGGGCTATTTAATTAACGGTAGCTTCTAATCCTCGAGTTAGGACAGACTGCAGCATATCGGGTGCAACCCTAGTGAACAGAATGCAATCAGTCAGTCGTAATAGCCAAACTATGTCGTTAATCTACCACTTAATTGTTCCGATTTCCATTCCCCGCACATCATACGTATTCATTAGTAAATTATCCGCTACTAGCTGCATTAGCTTGACTAAATCGCGTGGAACCGATGTCACAGAAGAAACACAACATATATTTAACTAGATTTAAGTATTGGGGAAATCGGACTTTTATACGGGCAGTTCGAAAGTAATTGAATTTTATCGATTTGCTAATGGCCATATCTATGATTCAGGCTCCCTGAATTAGGTTTTATGTTGTAAGAAAAAAACTGCATTAAGGAAAATGTAGCTATTTCAGAACCGAAAAAACTCTGTACAACATAAATTTTCAATCTCAAAGCTTTGGGACAAAAGAAACAGAAATGGAAAATATAAAGTAAGTTCTGGTTAAAAAAAAATATGAATCACAAGCTCGATTTTATAAATCAAAGTTTCTGAATATTCGAATATAAGTATGCCATTTATAAGCAAAAAAATCATTTGTAATTTCCAGTTTACGCTGTTTGAACGCTTTAATCCACATCCACCATAAAAGCTGCTAGACTATCTTTATTGTACTGGTTGATTACAATGAATAATTCATGAGTGTTGAAAGTTTCAATTTTTATTTGTCGCATAAACTTAGTTCACTGCTTCAATAAATTGCGAATATTTCTCATGGTCGTTTGTACCCTCCAAAGTTTGAATACGAAACAGTATTTTAGATCAAGAGAACGTAAAGATGGCATTGCACTTATTTTACGAAGATGTTTTATAAATTGTTGCCAAAATTTATTAAATGCGCGGATATAGAATTTATTTTTATGTAAGTTTCTTTGCAGGTGTGGTTTCAAAATCGCAGAGCAAAATGTAGAAAACACGAAAGTCAAATTCAAAAAGGTAAGAAAATTTTAAAGCCTCTAATTTTATATTTTAGTCGCTGCAGTTTACATGCTTCTAAATACATTTTTATTTTACATTACATCAATATTTTAGTCACTTTAAACATATACAGCAATACAATACTAACATAAGTTTTCTGTAAATCCGTGCTTTTTAACTATTTTTAAGTAATACTACAAATGGTAAGAAATTGGTATAGCATCATATAATCATACACAGGATCGTCCAAAAATCGCAAGCTTACTTTCATTCCAAATCATCTGAAAAGTACACAAATTATAGCAAACGTAAAAATAAGCAAAGCACTTAGCATGGTCCATATTTCATCCCGTTTTGTCAACTCATTTTTGACTTATAAAGAGTTAAACCCAAAATTTCCACAAAAATTATAGCGGCGCTATTTTTAGCTGGAAAGCTCGGAAAGTTGCCATTCAATTTGTCTATGGTTTAGAAATTGTTGCTCATCATAACATTAATAAGTATTTTTGCATTAACGTCGTACACGCTAACAATGAGTATAACAAAATCGCTCCATTGAGTAAGAAATAGTGTAAATTCACAAAAAGTGCTGCGGCAAAGGCAAATTTCTTATTTTAACAGTAGGTATGTATAGCTTACTGTGTATGCTTCAATCTACGAAGTATATTTAACAAGGTTCGCAGAGTTAGGAAACTTATTCTACTATCATTCATGAGACTACAAAAATCGTGCGACTAGTTTAAAAAAAATTAATTTTCGTGAAATTAGTAATAAAAAATGGGCTAGCACTTCGCCTGGACTTTCCTATACTTTAGAAACAGTTGCTTATCACGTTTGCAAAAGTATTTAAGTATTAACGTCTTGCGTGCCAATAATGACAAAATAAAATCTGTTGGTAAGATTTTGAATAATTTATACGGTCTACAAATGAACGAAACTAGTCTTGAATTCTCCCGTCACACCGAAGAGCAACACTACCCCGGACCAATCACGAGCGACCAAAATGCCAAGCATACAATGTCAACTCGCTTAAAGTTATGTTTTGCCTGAGCTATGTCTTATTGTATTTTTTAGAAAAAAAAACGATTTCTTTAGCATTTTCCGTATATTCCAGAAAGATGTATAAATTTTCGAGTTTCAAAAATTCATAGAAGGTGCCACATAAAATTAGCGGACTTGAACATAAACTAAATTAAATTTCATTTTCAGCTCCATTAGCCTACAGAGTGTTAAAAAATCGTATGGCCAGTTTTCAAGCAATATTTTTTTGCAAAAGTCAAAATTTTGATATTTTTTCAATTCACAGTTTTAGTAGTTCTAAAATTTCTCGTAATTTGTTACAATTTGCATCCCTAAGGCATTTCCAATATCAAGTTTCATCTCGATCTGATAACTCGTTTTTGAGTAAATAAGCGTTAAAACTCAAATTTTAAGAAAATCGTAAGGAGCGTTACAAAACAATTAGCGGACTGAGACACAAACCAAATTGTAGCTCATCCCCAGATCTATAAGCCTACACAGTGAAAAATAAATCCCGTTCCCAGTATTTTAGCAATATTTTTTGAAAGTAACCAAAACTTTGAAAACTGCTTATCTTTTTGAAAACACTTGTGCACAGTAACATTGTGTCTTTATAAAACTATTACAATAGGAAATTTTCAAAGTAATAAGGTGCTAAAATGAAAATTTACAAAAAAAATTGTAGCGGTTGCCATTGTGAAGCTAGAAATTCGGGGAAAAAGTTAAATTTCACCTAAGGTCTACAGATTTAAAAAATTCAATTTCTGAAGATACTTCTACCAAGAAAACATGTCTAACTTCTGCTTCCGGTTTCGGATTTTTTCAAAAGTTCATTTCCCCGATGAATTTTCGAAATATCCTATATTCCGAAGCTTATCGTTTCAATAAGTTATGGTACGCACATTTATTAAAAACTACTTTGGGTTCTTGGAGGTCCAAAACATGTATTTTTATTAAAAACTCTATTTCGAAAATTTTAATGAAATTAATACTTCTCTGTACTAAAAGTATAGGAAAGTAAAAATACATAAGAAAGTACAAGTTTAGGAGACTTTTTAAGACAAACTTGTTATGTTTAGTAAGAAGACTTGGAGTAGACATGGTTTCATTGAAAGATTCCTTTGCATAATATTTTCTTTTTTACTTACAAAATAGTGAATGTCTTTTATATTATGAGACGAAGTTTTAAAATTTTTTGAACTAATAACCAGTTAAAATTTTAGATTTTTATTGCTAAACCAGTCCAAACTTAAACGCCTCCAAACAGGAGTCATTTTTAGACCCGCCCGGTATATTTAAAAAATGTAAAAACCAATGAAGCTGCGTAACTATCCATGTTTGTATGACGTGTGTTCTATTTATTTAATTTCTTTTAACCATGGGTCAGTGTTCAAGGGCAACAAAAATAGAAGAAAACCTATGGTACACTCCAAGTTTCCTAATTCTTCCAGATTAATATAATGGCGTTTTCTAATTATGTCCGCTATTGAATGAGAAAATGCTAATATTTATTATAAAAATTTTCCACAAAAATATGTATTTTTAGAAACAGTTTGAAAAGTTGAAGAAAATACGTAAAACTTTATTAAGAACCCGTGTTGTTAAACTAAGATGAAATGCATTTCATCTGGCGAAAATAATGAATACAACGGAAATACAGCTAAGGAGTTTATAATGACTTAGAAATAATGTCGTTAATCTAGAATGCCGGAATATTTGAACTGAACTGAGATACCAGAGCCGTAAATCTTCGTTAAAATATTAAATTATTTAGGAGTACCAGCAATTTGTTACAGAAATCATCTTTAAACCAAGCCTCGACCCTCATAATTCTAACCGGTCATGAATATATCATGGGTTATGTCCCCTAACAAATCTGCGGTGGATAATCGAATTTATATGTAAGATTGTGTTAAAAAATGCTGGTAAGAGAAAGTTTTCAATCAAATCAAATAATTCCCCTCGAGAGCAATTTTACGGCGCTCAGTCATTCAAACACGGGCGCGAAAGATGACTGGTCCAGGATCCGGACACACCCAAGAGGACACTAAATTACACTTACTGCCAAGCACTCACATCAACACTGCACGCTCCCCTATGCATTTGACCAAATTACATTTGCAAACAGGGGTTAACGCCACTTTAACTTATTTAAAATATGAAGTAAACATACAGGCATTGTAGTCCCACCATATAATTTTTGATGAAAAGTTCACTTCCGAAACACATGCTTCGGATTTTTTCAACACAAATACTCCCCAATTCTATATCCATTATGTACATCTTCCAGTACGGATGAATTAAAACTAGAAAAATTTTAAACTTAGACTTTTATGTAATCAGTACTGCTTCGACCCATTGTATTACCACATTTCGAAATTTTGAAAATATTTAACCATGTTTCCGATTCCTCTTATATTATTTCTGAATTTTTTGAAAGCTTGAAATTTTATATTGCTTTACGCAAAAACGGAACATTTACATTAATATTATATCAGTTAGTAGCACTTGAAAATAAAATATTCAGCTACGCATAAATACGAGTATATATTTGAAAATTTAAAAAACTATGCAATGGGTCCTTTGCCCTAACCTACTTACAAATTTGTATTTTTCGTATTTTCAAAATTATTCTGTACCACAACATGCTAACACCATCAGTTCTTACAAGATTAGGATAACAGACAATATTCAGCCGCATGTCCCCTTTGTGATATAAAAACAAAACATTCAATTTTTTTTTTAAATTTTTGGCGATAAAACCATAGATCATAAAAATGACAAGAGGAAAAGAGTAGCCCCCCTAAACTTACTGTATTTAAAGAATAAGTTACTAATGAACAAATTTAACTTAAGCTCGGATTTTTTATTTTATACCCCATTTATTAAATATTAATTTCCAAAACTCAAAAATTCATAAAAGGTATCGCAAACAAATTAGGAAAAATTAAATAATAAAGTATGCCTACTCTATTATATTATAAAATTTTAAAAATGTCACAGCTTTGTGCAAAATATATCAAAGTCAAAAATTTTCAAAGAAAATCGAAGTGTTGAAAAAAAAACGCATTTGATTTGTTTTAATGTCTCCTGTCAGATTTTGTTTTTATATTTCAAAAATTCTGTTTCTGGAAAATAATGATATCAAAACACACATTTTACTGCCAGTTTCGGATCTTTTAACAGCTTATTTTCCCGGTGAACTATTAGTATACTACTGCAACGGCAGTTTTTTCAAAATCGAGCCAATTGTTTCAGAGATATGACGAACGAACGAGAGAACGCGGTAAAATGATCCGCGTTAATATTTTGAAAATTTCCTTTCGCAAAAATAAAAGTGTGATTTTATTTTTATATAAGACCCCTGAAGTACTATTGTTAATCCATAATCTGTTTCTTCGTTCTTGAAGAAGCTGGCGGTGCTAGAAGATTTTGCCGAGACCTGGTGTAGCCGCTGCTTCGTTCTTGAAGAAGCTCGCGGTGCTGGAGTGCTTCAGATCGTACGCTTGCGATCCCTCTAGAATAAGCCTGTGGGAGTACTTTTTTCCTTGGACCAGAAGCTGATGCTCGATCTTTAAACAAATTTTCAGGTGAACTTTCTACCTTTAAAATGGCGGTCGTTACAGCTTTTTGAAAATCTCGACATTAACGCCCATTTACTCTAAAAGTAGTTGTTTGATCGGGATCAGCTACCACTTGTTTGAGAGCCCTTCATAGATAGTATACGATAAAATAAAAGTAATTATTTATTAAAAAACGCAAACGCCGTTCGTTATAAATTTTTATCAGTTCGATAGATTATTTAAAGTAATTTAAGAGGATTTGCAAGAATTTTCAACTATTTTAAAAATTAAGGAAAAAAACAATACTTTTTAATATCAACAACGCGTTTCCGGCATTTACGTGATTTTAACTACGTCTGTCAATTAGCTCTAGTTAAAAAATATATTTATTATGCTTTGTATATTTTTGATAACTTCTCAAATAAAGCGATTATAGTTCGACATCCGAAGCGGAATTTGTAGTTCGCCGAAGCGCTTCGGTGGGCGCTTACCTTGCTTTAATGCAGTTAGTCGCTGCTTCTATGGGTACAGTTACGGTATGAAAACCAATTGAACAGGCTATCGCAAATTCAAATTCCCGCTGCTTGTTTTCTTAGAAATCCAATACTCTGAACTGTACAACGTTATAATTATAAAAAATTACACTTTTGCACAGTAATTCTAAGCGAATCCATGAAATGAGGAACCGCGAAGTCGTCGCACTGATAACCAGTAATTTCAAACGAATCCAATAATTTCCAAATATTCCAAAAAGATTCTTAAATGATTCCAACCAAGAAAGATTTTCTAAATAATTTGTCCCTCGGCACGTACATTATAATATCAGCATTACTTTTTCTATTTAATTAAAATTAAAAACAAAGTTCAATGCGATTTAAAAGTGCAACAAATACATTTTCATAATAAAGCCGTGTTAAAAATATGAGCAAAAATGTCAGAAAGAAAACAAAACTTAACAGCACTGAAAAGTAAATTGAAAATCTACCGCTGTCTGAAATCACTCGTCACTGTACTTCAAACTACATGGAGTAAACTGTACGTTTGATATATTGCGACTTGCATCAGGTCGGAATTCAGGCGCCAATTTACGGGGGAGTGGCTGTAGCCCCTTCTTAATCCTCCATAAAAATAGTTTTTTAGAAACATTTGTAAATTGGCCGCTGTTCGTTCGCAAAACGTTGAGACAAAATTACAAACACACTGTTAAAATAAGATAAGATAAGATAATTGGTAAAGTATAAGAAAGTCCAGGCCAAGTGAATCATTTGTTTGGGCTTCTTGTAGTGGTGATATTCTGTGCAAAAAGAATCAAAGATATGGCGCTGGCTCCAATTTAGCAAGAACGTTTTTATACCCCACCCCCCTCTTCCGACAGTAATTTCCAGAAAAGTGTCCCTGGATGCCGCCGTATGAATAAATTAATTAAGCCCCCCCCCCATTCATTATACTATAACTATAAATCAAGGCCTGGTTAAGCTAATTCTACGCCCTAGGCACTATACCGCCCTTAAAGCACCACAGGAAATTTTTCTTTACTTTAAAGTCATTGAGTGTATAGCTAATCTTAGCTTAAGGTACAGAATTATTCATAGCTGATAACTCCTATTTAGAAAATTTAGTTCAATCGTTAATAATATATACACTGTGTCTATAAAGTAACCCCCCCCCCCCCCCCAACTAACTTTTGAACGACTTGATATTTTTCTACAAAATTTGGTGTGCTGTAATGGGAAATTAAATACTATTTTTCAGACCATATTAAAATTTTGTATCCTCCAAAATGGCGAGGGGCGCCATTTTGAAATTTTTTTTTTAATGGAAAGGGGGGTCGAGTGACACCTCATTGGAAAGGTCTTTTAGTTCTGCGTCTGATCCTAGAGTTTCAAAAAAAAATATTCAGCCATAACAAAATGACAATGTTTGAAGATAAAGAAGTCTATTAAAAAAAACTAAAAATTAAAGCAAAAACAAATTAACTTAAGTGTTCGAAATGTTCACCATTCACTTCTTGGCACATAAAAAGTCGGTTATGAAATTCCTGTCTCACATTTTCATAAGTTTCTGGAGTGATATTTCTGCAAACTTCTGTAATGCGTTGCTCCAGTTCTTCAATTGTTTCTGGACGGGTTCTGTACACTTTCGATTTCAGATACTCCCATAGAAAAAAAATTAAGAAAATTAAATCTGGGGAGTGAGCCGGCTATTCTACAGGCCCCCGCCTACCAATCCATCTTCCAAAATGTCCGTTGCGAAAGTCAGAAACAGGCCTATAATAATGAGGCGGCGCACCGTCTTGTTGGAACATAACGTTTTCAGTATTATTTCAAGCCACCTGAGATATTTCTTGGAAAATTTAGTCCTGCAAATGAAAAAGTGGACTACTGGATAAGAAAATCAAAACAATTTTGAACTGAGTGAGTCCATTGGTTTACAATCCGCCATTTTGTTATGGCTCAATATTTTTCTTCGAAATTCTAGGATCAGACGCAGAACTAAAAAACCTTTCAAATGAGGTGTCACTCAACCCTGGATAAAAAAAATTAAAACAATTTTGAATTGAGTGAGTCCACTTGTTTAAAATCCGCCATTTTGTTATGGCTGGATATTTTTCTTTGAAACTCTAGGATCAGATGCAGAATTAAAAGGACTTTCAGATGAGGTGTCACTCGACCCCCCTTTTCATTTAACAAAAAAAATTCAAAATGGCGCCCAGTCGCCATTTTGAATGATACAAAATTTAATTTTTGGCTAAAAAATAGTATTTAATTTCTCATTAAAGCACACCAAATATTGTGGTAAAATATCAAGTCGTTCAAAAGTTAGTTAGGGGGAGGTTACCTTATAGACAGACGGTATAACTACCTATTCATAAGCCTCGTAACATCGACGAAATAAATAAATTCTTACTGTTTAGGGGGTTATAAAGGTTTACTACGTTGTATGAACAAGATACACATACATGTACTGCCACTTGTAGTGCACCTTAGCCTCAGGGCTGATAGGCGCCGCCCGCGGCGGAGAATTGTCCCACCACGCGACGGTCAACCGGCCGTTGAAGTGCGTGCATTTCAACGGCCAGTATTATCTATATATCAAATCCGTAACTGTCTCACTATAGCAATTGCGGAGAGATTTACGACATAACGGCGGGTATTTTGCAAGTTCGATGCAGTTTATTGAGTGCTGTCACTTCTGTTGGTATAATCTGTATAATAAATCCGTAACTGTCTCACCATAACAAGATGATTAAATCTTGAATCTCCGAAAGATTTATCACTATAACATAACGCCGGTCTTTTTGCATGTCGATGCAGTTTATTGGGTGCTGTCGCTTCTGTTGACCAACAGAAGCAAATTATACCAGTATAATTTGCGTATTTATGGCTTGCTTTAATTCTAGAGAGTCGGAAATGTGTTTGATGCGCCAACAACAAACAAATAAGAACATTCCAGACGAATTCTACAATTCATTGAACAAATTGAGAGCTCGATTAAGTTCCGCTTATAATTAAAAAGTGTTTACTACAAAACTGTTTACTACGAATTCTTAGTGACGACGCAGTCAGTAACATTTGCCTCACAACTCGAAACAGCTTAGATATTTATTATGCTTGCGGACCAATATTTACTTTAAAAACACATATCGTGATGACGTAAAGCTGTATATAATGTATTAATTATGTTATTATGTCATTACAGCTCTAATTAATATGAATAAGAGCTAATTTAACTTTGGAACTATTAACAAATGTTTATGAAGATTTCTTAGTGCGTATTTTATTAGTTAGAAAAACATTTTAACCCGGAAATTAGATCAAGTGATTAGTGTCACTAATTATATTTCTGATTTTTTTAAGAAATTTTACGGGAGTTATGATAGGATGTTTTTCCTGAACATTTTACACACGTTTTTCAATCTCAAAATATTTTTACGGGACTGTTTTCCGAGCTTTGTTTCGGTTTTTCTTTAGAGACTCTTTTTCCGGGTTTATTATCGGTTCTTTTCACGGATTTTATTTCCAGGAGCAACACTTATTCAAAAAGAATTAGCGAAGCACACATTCGGAGCGGCAAGCGCCGGGTATGAAGTTACTAAGAAAAACATCGGAGGGGGAGGGGGATTAGCCCACGGATTCTGCTAGTTATAAAGATTAAAGTGCGTTACATCATATCGCAAGTTTTTCTTACACTCACAATTTTAATCTCCCCCCCCCCACCCACACAAAAATAATGCCTCTCTAGGGTTGTTCCTATGGTGCCCAATGTATAATACAGCCCTACGGTAAATGCAAAAACTTTTTCATTGCTACACGTACACAATTTCAAATACATATTAATATTGTACTAATTCTGTGCAGCACAATGATGTAACCATTTTAAATCGTTTTTAAAGTAAACTACAAACTTTTAAACCTCCATCATTTCCTATTATATGTGTTAATGAAATAATAATGTAGTTTGTTTTTGTTATTTAAAAGGTATTATGCTGAGCAATCACAGTCCTCCAGCTAGCACTCCATTAGAACCGTGTAGAGTGATACCTTACGTAAACGTGCCGGCACTGCGAGGATTATCACTTCAACCCGGCTCAATGTCGTTACCTGGATATGAACGCTTGGCACCTACGACTTTTTCTCAGCCTACAGCAGCCTTTTCTGCTTTTGATCCAGCTTTTTTATCTGCCGCCCATCAGGTATGTGAGAAAAGTATTAACAACGGGGTTGCCGTTATTTAGACAAGAGTTAGAAATGGATGACATACAGCTATGGCTATACAGGGTATAGGGTAGAATAGGGTAACTAAAAGCCATGACAATATTCTTCAAATTTCATATCAATGTCAAAATAAAATTAGAATTTTGAAAAACACCCGTTGAGCACTGCTAATATTCCAAAATAAAATTTTCTTATATTCACAAAAAACGGATTTAAATTCATTAATCCCAAGAGTGTTAACCTGGCTATATAAACAACGCGATGGAAATTGTTATTTTTAGCATAAAACACTGTTGCGGAGTGTATCATTTGCGTCTTGGTATTTTACGTGGTAGTTAGTATTGTTTATGTTGTTAAAATGGCAAACTTTACCAATGCAATGTTTGTGGAAATTGTTCTTGCTTATGAAGAAGAAGAATATCCCAGTATCAGCACAAGCAAACTTGCCTTCCACATGGGTTTCCATTTTACGGTCTGTCGCAGTATGCGGGAACATTAGAGTTGGTATATACGGCGTTAACCCTTATTTGAATGCCTTGACCCATTGTCCTGAGAATCAACGTCAAAACACGCAATTGTCCTGTACTTCGCTATCCGCGGTATATAATCGTATCTCGACAAGACTGTTTGCAATATTTTTGTTATTAAGTGTTAAATCTTTTCTTGCAAAGAAAGATATTCGGATGCTACGAGAAAAAAAAACTGCTCAGAAGTAGAAGAATTCTACAGAACTGCCAAACTGCCTCCAATTATTTGGTAAAATGTATAAACCCTATGTAACACCTTGAAGTATTTTGTTGAACTAAGAACGTTAACAAATTTAGAACAAGTGGAAACAGGGTGAACACCTGAAAAAGAAGGAACCAAAATAAACAATAACAACTTACGTGAGAAACTTTTACCAAATGGTCAATAACAGCGCAAAGGTTTCCAACCAAGATCCACGAAAATAAAAAAATCAAATAGAGAAATCATCAGTGATAAAAGTAGCATTCTACAGAGATGGCAAGAACACTTTCAACAGTTGCTAAACAAACCCAGGGTATGGGACCAACCCGAGCAGGGGTACATAGGAGCAGAACTAAACATCCAACCACAAAAATACGAAGAGATAGTGAGCACATTTACGACGCTAAATAATTTTAAGGCACCCGGCGAAGATAATATCACAGCAGAAATGATAAAAGCAGGTGGTGCATCTTTATGGAAGAAAATACATTCGCTGATAAAACGAATATGGGAAGAAGAAACCATTTTAGATAGCTGGAAAATTTAACTAATCATCTCATTACACAAGATTAATTGTAAGAACTATAGGGGTATATGCCTGTTAAGCACAAAATATAAAATATAAGCAAGAACACCATACGAAAAACTAGTAGTATACATTGAAGAATCACTAGGTGACTACCAATGTGGCTTCAGGTCGGGCAGGTCAACAACTGACCAGATCTTCACCATCCTCCAACTTGTGGAGAAAGCTTGGGAGTACAATATAAATATCAAACAACTTTTCATAAAATTCTTTTAAGTATTCCTGATATTGAAATAAGATTCATTCTAATACTGGCCATTTTTATGCTATTTATACGACTACAAAAAAGAGTAGTATGTCAAACAAAACACAATTTTTGTAACCATTAAGCCAGAAAATAGTTATGTGATATATCTTTTATCTTGCGTTCTAACGATAAGCTTTGCCGTTAGGTATTTAATAATATTAATTTAAAATATGGTAATGGAAATTGGAAAAAGAGTAAAAATATGAAAATAAGTGAAATATACAGTGTACGGTGAATCAAAATTCACTCCCTAGAGCTTAAAGATAGATTTAAAAGAAAAAACTTAACTCTATGTAAAAAATACCAACATTTAGAAAAAGTTGCTGTTTTCTAGTCAAATAGAATTGAAAAGCTGCAATTTTTCTTTAATGCACCACTGTTCTTCTCTTTTAAATCATAACACAAAGAAGTAATTCATATAGAACAAAACTGGATTTGTACAGTCGTCGAATCTTAAATTTTAATAGAGTTGGGAGCGTTGTCGGTTAGCCCTACTATTGCTGCATCCATCTAGCAATCCCCCTGGTCCTTCGTAATAGGTTTAGTAAAATATGTCTTGTTCTTTAAGTCAATGCCATCCCCCTCTGTTTAAAAAAAAGAAGAAGAAATAATTAGTGTCATGTGAAACCTGGGCCTAGATCGTTGGTTTAGTTTGATCGATTTTTGGTAATATATTTTAACTTGCCCATCGTAAGTTTGAGATTTTTCCTGATTTTCTTAACAAGTTATCCAAATCTTCCAACGACCCCTCCCCCCAAGTTGCTTCAGGTATACCCAAAGTCAAAAATCAATCAGAGTAAGATCAAAAGATCGTTGTGGCCACGTGTATCGGCACTCCATCCTGTTAGAATCATATATTTTGTCGTGGTGCTAAAAAAAATATTTTCCAATAAAATGGGCAGAATATTATTACAAAAGTAGATATTAATATTTAAATTTTCAACGTTAAATTGATTCTATATGATCTTTGATTCCCAATCGTTTTTCCTTTCTTCGTTTGCGATTGTTATCTTTAAAATCCATCATATTCCAGGCTCTTGTTGAGGGTTTTTAATCTTTCAGTTTTACCTGTCGGGTTACTAACCCGTTACAGAACTCTGCTTGGGACCGGCAACATTAGCTTTAGTTATCTACTGCAGGCGGAGTTAAAACAATGGCAATTCCATGTGGAATTTATGGAAGTAAAAATTTGACAAGTACAAAATTGAATGAACCAAGAATAGAAACATCAGAGATGAGATTCATGCGAAGAACGGTAGGCTAGATACGAATAGATAGTGAAAAAACGTAGATATAGAAAGAGAAGTGAAGGTGCGCAGAGTATCAACGAAATAATAAAAAGTTATAGAAACAAATGGAAAGAACATATTGAAAGAATGAAAGACCAAAGGATACCTAAGAGAATATAGCAATATAGATAAGAGGAAGAAATCATTAGGTCGACCACGTAAACGATAGAAAGACCAAGGCTAAGGGTCGTAACAGGCAGTAAGTCGAATACATGAAAAAACAAGAAGAAGAACTTGGTTTAAGATAACGAATAAATTGTTTAGTTTTCATTTTTAACGTAACGAAACAAGAGAACCTTTTTAATCGTTTGATATTCTCTACTTTAATTTTACTATTTCTCATCCGTAAACGCTAGGAAGTCAATTTTAATCGCCTTGTATAGTTAGTCGATCATACAATTAGCTCTTGGAAAAACATTTTCTGTCGTTAACAAAGGGTTATGATGTTTTGCTATGTGGAATTTTTGAACGATAGCGTAGCATTTTTGTAAATGATACCTACACTTATACCTACAAAACTGTAGTAAAATATTGAGTTCTTATAACGTATATTTCTGAAATTGATTGAAAATAGTATTAATACATGCTTTTGTTACAGTATGCTGCTGCAGTGGCAGTTGGAGGTGCACCATCTGCTAGCATTCTATGTCATCCGCAGTATCCCTTAGGATTAGCAGCTCTTGCAGCGGCACATAAAAATTCGAGTATCGCGGATTTGCGCCTAAAAGCGCGGAAGCATGCAGAAGCTTTGAGTTTGGCAGCAAGAGAAAAAATGGAATAACTAATAAATAAGCAAATATTTAAAAAATGATTTGTCGCATTTCTATTACCAACTGTATTTAGTAACTTTGTCGTCACTGTATCTTTCGTCCTCGTAATGTTACTGAAACAAAAGGCTTTGCTTCTGCAAGACGAAAAATTCGACAATATATTTTTACTTAAATAAAAGAAGTTTTAGTATATTTATACATTCACGTCACACTTCTTACACAAAGCTATTTTTAATTACTCCTAACATACTTTAAAACTGTAATTTATTTAATAATAAATTAAACCGTGCTTGTTTTAAGTGTGTCTTTTTTTAGTGTTATAGTAAAATAGGATACGTTTGACCTGTATGTACCTGTTGTCCTGATATCAAAATCGTGGCAGGTTTTATTTGATGGATAAAGTTTGGTTAGAAGGATCGCTAGGATCACACAGGAAACATAAAGTGTGACGATTTCACATGGTCGTAATGTACGTGGCTTCTTTTATGCTTTTGGTATAGGAAATTAGTTAAAAATAAGTTGATTGAATAAGTTGATAAATTAGATTACGCAAATTCAATCTTGGTCATACTTTAAGCTAATCAATTGACAACAGCATTCACAACAGCTTCATAACGGTAAATTTACCACTGCCAATAAAGAAGCACCAAAACCCTTTTTGACAATTCACTTTTCCGACTCTAGGGGGATACTTATAGGCAATAAGCTAAGGCTCCTTGGGTCAACAGCATGGCCTGATGGCATTTTTCGGGCTCTCCTACAAGAAGGCCTGGAAATATTAGTCAGGCGTCTATATTACATATTACGGTGCTACCTAGCCATATGTTACATTCCTGTACCATAAACGGAAGCAAAAATAATATTTCTTCCTAAATCTGGACGAGATTTGTATTACCAGACCAAGTCATTCCAACCTCTTTTTACCTCCTTTTTACTAACAGTGCAAGAAAGACTGGTAGACCGCTACATTATAGACGTATCTTTGACATTATATTCACTGCATCCGAATCAACACGCTTGCCAAAGAGGGAAATCCACTAACACGAACCTTAATCAAATCGCCCACGAGACCGAGAAGGCGCTAAAACAGAGAGAACACGCACTTAGAACCTTCCTAGTTATCGAAGGAGTATTTGTTCGCAGCTCCTGTTGGGTTTTGTAGCCAACAAACTCCTCCGGAGACTTGGCTATCCTCGAGCTCTCACAATAGTAACAGAATTGTGTAATGAAAACCAGCTGTCAACCAACCTTCCAAATACTGAGGTGGTTTTGTTCACAAGGAAAAGGAAAATCACAGAATTTAAAGCACCTGTCTTCTTCAACAAAACACTACAAACTTCGTGTAAGATTAAGTGTCTGGGAGTCATTTTAGATGCCAAACTCACCTGGAAAACTCATGTGAAAAGACAAGAGCAACGGACCTGCGCGTCTTTCTGTACGTGTTAGCGCACTTTAGGAAAAACTTGGGTGCTAAGGCCTGGAATGGTACACTGGTTTTACACGGCTATAATAAGCCCCTAGTCGCATATGCAGCTCTTGTATGGTGACCTAGAACGGCTACCACAAAAGCAGCACTTACCTCGTTGCAGAGAATTGTCTGTCTCTGTATAACGGGAGTAATGTGCACAACCCCGACAGCGACCATGTAGGTATTGCTTAGACTTAAGCTTCTTCACCATTTAGTGAAAGCCGAGGCCCGAGTGGCGGCCTACAGGCTAAGCTATACGGATCAATGTAAAATGAGTTTTTTAGTAAATAATTAATCAATTTCAGTAGAAGTATGCGAAAGTAAAATTTTACAAAATAAGTACATACAAATCATTCTAAAAGAGCAAAAAACAGAAAATCGTATAAAAAATGTAAAACCGCCGTAAACCCTCATTCTGGATACTCTAAAACGGAATTTAATTCGAATCTGCTTTTAAGATATCCATTTATAAACGGTATTTGCCTAACTATCCTAGCTCTAATTATGTTAAACAATTATTAGTATTATATAGAAATAGTTATGCATTATTAATATTAAATTAATATTAAGTTGTTTCTGGAATTTTGTGATACCCTGAGATACGTTAATTTCCATGCCCGTCTACCAAATGGACAGGGACCAAAATCTTATCAGACAGGTGTTTTCAGAGTATACTGTAAACCCTACTAGCCAATTTCACTTTACAATTGGCCCTGTTTTAATTAAAACAGTAAAAAAATCAGTAATTTTAAAATTTGGTCCCTGTTGAAAACAGTAAAAGTAAATAGTAAAAAAGCAATAACTACGCATTGCTTCAATCAACAACCATCTAAAATCAACATAATTGTTGCGTGAAAAATATGTAAGGCAGAAAATATCTGCATATCGAAATCAATCATTTACGAAAGAGCATTGCATTACTTTAGCCAGTAAATGAACGATAAACGAAAATATAGTATTGAAAAATATAAAATGCGTTACAAACGCCTAGCGCCACTACACGTAAAGTAAACAATAAAGTTCTAAGCCATAATATTTAATATTATATAAACACAAATACATTTTCCAATTTATTATTTCTTTTGTTTTATAATGTAATGATGCAAGCGTTTTCATAAAACAAAAACTATAAAACATCAACTGTTTCAATGTTTAAAAACAGTTGTATTTAATTTGTAATTTTAACATTTCCACTCTCCGACAACAGACTTCACCCCTACTGCGCACTGCCGCCAAGTTGTGACAGGCTCGCTTCAGGCATATGTAATTGTAACAGCGCCGATAAACATGGATCCTCCAGTCCAGCTGTCCTGGCATAGTTTTTTCCGTGTTTTTCCTGGGGCACAAGGAAAATACGGGTACAGTACCATCCACAGAAACACTCCCACATTCAAATTCCTTTCTCTAAGCCATCCTTAACATCCCCTCTCGACTGAAAAAGGGTTTATCACTGTGTTTAGTGTACTTACTATAGTAGGTGCTGATACGTAGACGGATAGATCAAGATCATCTACGTAGACTGTGAAGGCTCTTGCCAACAGGTCTATGGATTAATGTTACCAGCTCGTTTACTGCGATCGCGAATAAAGTAACAGTAAGGGTTTATTCCTGTGGTATCCTATTCTCAAAGCTATGGAGTTCGGAGACCGTAGAACCTATGAGTGCAATTTGATAGAAAGCTCTCGATAAAACGGGGAGATCTGTCCCTAAAACCCCACTCGTGTAATATCCGCAGTATGATATATCGCCAAGTCCAAAGCCTTCTCCAAATCGTAGAAAACCACTACTAGGTGATTTCTGCTATCAAAACTGTTAAGCAACAGGTAAGTGCGATAGGACGGTAACTGGGCAGGACACTCTGATGTTTATTTTGCTTTAGAAGCGGAGCAAATAAAGCTTCTCTCCATTGGTGTGGGTCGTCAGCGTTGCGCCAAATATCATTGTATAAGCGCAACGAAGTTCTTTTCGTTGTTTTGGAAAAATGGCGGATCATAAAGGTCGTAATTAGAGGAGGTACTAACTTCCTGAAAGTGTTTTGCAATTGTTCCGGCTACCGTCGACGCACCTGTTAAATATTCTCCGTTAGCTAAGACAGCGGGGAGAGGAGAGAATAAGAACCTCTCTGCGACACTCTTTGTTTTTCTCTACACCTCGGCGAATATATACCCACTTTGACTTTACCTGGTGGAGAAAGATGACTAAAGGTAAGTATCAAGAAGACGGTGTTTTGAATATCTCAGTCATTCCTTATAGCAGTAGCGAAGCGTGTATGTAAACTCTGTAATTGGCGGTTACAGTTAAAAAAAAACGATTTTTTTTAAATAAATAATATAATTAATAATAAATAGTTACCTATAATAAATAATTAAGAACTTTGTAAATTATCTGTTCTGTTCACAGAACGGAAAGCGACCAGAAGATAATAATGCTGTCGTGTAATCGCAAATAGCTGCGATTACACCAAAAAAACAAGGAAATCGAGATAGGTCAGCTGATACTCATCCCCACTACGGCCTGGAGATATGCGGAATAATGCACCCATGTACTCGCTACTGCCAGCAGTTACGTGTTTTAATTCGCAGTACGTGAGCCGGGCCCGTTGTTTTAATTATTTTAATTGTTTCGCGCGTTATCTTTAGGTATTGTATTGCGTATAAACACGTAAAATGGAGAATGATGCCCAAGAGTATGGGTATGTTTTAGAAGACTTATTAAATAAATAATCATTTACCAGCTGAAGTTTTGTACAAAAACAAAAACCCTGCCCCCGTCATATTTAATACATATTTAAAATATTTAGCTTTTTCTTCTTCGCTATTACACTTCTGAAAAAGTCACAACACGCCACTTCCTTACAGTGATTCTCTTGCATCTATTACATCATCTTTGACATATTTTTCAGAACTTCATCTACCATACAGTTTAATAGACTCTTCAACTTTAGCTCTCATAACGGTTTCTTAGCGAGAGGCAAGTGACCAGCTTCGATCCTAGTTTTTCTTACCAATCTAACAGTTCCTACTGCACCATAAATAACGTTGTCAATAACGAACGGGTTCACGTCAGTGAACGTTCCTTTCTTTCTTTTCACGATAAAGAAACGCGGAAGCAGTTCAGGCGTTCTCAGGCTTGTCTCGTTAAAAGTCTTCCTACTGGAAGGTTTTGGGTTTCTCGGAGGAAACACGTTTTGGGAAAGAAAGCCGGAATTTTTTGAGGTAGTATTAAGGACGTATTGCAACGGCGTCGCTTCCGCCACCGCTTACCACGGGATGCTGTAACACGTCGAATGCAAACCCAAGAACGCGATCTGCATCAACAGCTGTTTCACCTCGACTGCCCAATGAGGTTTCCGAGGCTGAAGTATTTTTCATATCTCGATTTGCTTCCTCTATAACGCCGTGGTGGCAAGCTCAGGTACCTCGGAGTTGCCAAGCTCGTAACCACTAGTAAAACTAGCAGCCCCCCGTGGGGCAATATCTTCTTATTCAATAAACCGGGGCGGATAGGAAATCCACGAGTAAGGTGAATCTTTCATCAGGAACAGAATAGAATAAAGTTCTAAACTTTTGTTACTGTAATCATTAGGGTGCTAATCTTATCTTTTGGCTGACGATTTTTTTGTTAACTGATCTCGGGTGTTTTTTAATGCCAAACAATTTTTCCGCGAAGAAAACGCTATCTTTGCGTTTATTTTCTAAAGAAATTTCAATGTTCCAATTACAACTGCTTACCTTTATTAAGTATCTAATCTTAATGTAACTGTTTGGGGTCGATTGTTATGATGTAAAATCATTTCAAAAACATTAAAAGTAAAGGTTTGAAGTATGGGATTGGCGAAGTGCTACGCCCATTATTTAGATAATTTTGTAAATATTGCTGTGATATTATGACCACACTGGCAAAATATTTATAAAAAGATCAAATTTAAAATATTTATTTAATTTAAATTAGATAATTAGGTTGAATAAAAATATAATAAATTGGCGTGGTTTCACTTTGAGATATTGAAATATTTATGTAAGTTTGATATGCTAATAAAACATGTATAATCTTGGGGGAAGGAGTTCAAATATGTAAATGTGTTAAAACAGCAAATGGTACGAGGGTGCAACCAATAATTTGACAAAGCTTTAAGAAACAGTAAATTACAAAATGTAGTAAGTGCAGTGTAAAGTGTAAAAAATGAAGGAGTAAGAAGATGGTTTTAGAGACGTTTATAGTAGCGAGATAGTATTTAATAAGGGTTTATTGTTACAAGTTTTAAAAGTTATTACAACAAAGCTATTTAATTGTTACATTATATTTTATATGTGTAAAATAAGTTGGTTTGGAAATAAGATAAAAAGAAATTTAATTACTTTTAAAACTAATCAAGTTGTCTTTTATGTCAAAATTTAGTTTTTTGATGTAGGTTACTATAAAAAATGGAGCTAAGAAAAAAATAACGTCGAAGTGTAACGCTCCTAAAGAAATGTAAAATACTGTATAAAACAATTTCATAATATTAATTAAAAGTTTTGCCTGTTTATAAGACAGTGTTTTACTTGAAGTCAAGTGTAATAAAGCATAGTTCAACGACGACGAAGGTAATAGAAAATTTTATATATAAAACAATTGTTTTGACATTGAAAGCTGAGATGACAAGTTGCTAGGATAATGTGATTCTTCGATTAAAAGAAATGACATGGATAAAATATTAATAAATTTCAAACATAATTGACAACTCAGAAAGAAGATTAAGAGAAAGACTACGTAAGCAGAAGATAATTACTATAAAGAAGTGAAATGCGACCCACATAAGGAGAAAGAGCTACAGCAGATATTAAGGTACTGTGTTAAGAAGAAAAGTGAGTGAAAATAAAAGGAATAAT
This sequence comes from Ctenicera cuprea, assembly GCA_958336395.1. Classification (NCBI taxonomy): domain Eukaryota; kingdom Metazoa; phylum Arthropoda; class Insecta; order Coleoptera; family Elateridae; genus Ctenicera; species Ctenicera cuprea. Next base: position 20,879,122 of record OY284496.1, read on the forward strand.
AATATCTAAAAACATAAATAAAGCTTTGTTATATAATTTAATTTTAATTGTCAAAATTGTTTAGTATTAATTGTAAAAGATTATGCATGAATGTTTAACGTAATTTTAAAAAGAAAGAACCAATGTCTTGCAATTTAAAAGAGAAGCCACGTTTTGTTGTTAATACACGTAAAAGAACCCTGAGAATTTAAAAGAGTACTCAAGCCGAGGTAATACAGTAGATCAATTTGTAATAAAGTTTATTTAAATTATTAATTTCTACAAGTGTGGGGTATTACATAGCAATATATTACTAAAATATATTAGGAAGATGCCTTGTTAACTTGCTCGATATTTCTATTTGTGATAAGTCATAAGATTAAAAGTACAACGTTTTAATAAAAAAACACATTTCATGACTAGCGTACTCAAATCTATGTTAATAAAAAAGAAGTAGGATTTTTAATGTGTAGGGAGGTTTAAATAATTTAATTATAGGAAAATCTGTATGCACTCTATTTTTTTATGAAACAACTCATCTTTTCAGAAGGTACGTGCTTTAAACGATTACTTAAAATTAAAATTACAACTATTAAAATGCGGTAATTTTTTTGTGGTTGTTGGATTTGATCAAAATGTGGTATGTATGTTTCTCATTGCATCTTTTGTATACGCAATAAACTTTTAAACATAAGTAGTGTATATGGGATAGGGGACGGTTCTTGTAAATGAATGTTGTGTGGAATCGCTGACCCTTGTTTGTACAGCCACTACGCAGCCGCTAATTCGATTACGTCCAATCAACGAGCGGGACGTCCGTAATTGTTCATGACAGGCAGAAGTCTAGTGATTCCGTACTAAATTAAACTAATATGACAGAACTTCTATGCTCAATTATTGGTTATCCTTTTAAGGAAGGTTTCCCTCTTATTTAACTTGCTCTGCGTTTCAAAATTACAAAACTACGCGTTACAATTTTTCCTAAATACGATTTCATTAATTGAGTTAAGGTTAATTTTTATTTGTGCAGTAGCTGTACCATGTTGGCCATAATTTCAATTCCCAAAATGTTAATATTATATAGATATAAAATTACAAATCCTCAAAAATGAAATTGCCTTATTTACAAAAAAAAAGATAATTTGAAGATTTTTAAATATGCTCTGATTAAGTTGTAGTGGTTTAATTAGAACGGCTTAATTGAGAAACCCCTGGTTGAAGTATGCTGTACTTCTACTTCGGGGTTATTGAATCTATAAGCAACGAAAAACAAATAAAATTCTAGTACAGAAATGAAATTGGTTGTACTGTAGCAGCCCTTGGATTCAATTATATTTTGTAACTTGGCGACTTGCGTTGCTATTGATTGACGTTGCTATAAACATTCATCAAGATCATCTTGTAAAAGCAACACACATTAAAAGTTCTTCCTGCAAATTAGTATTTTATTCTTCAACTCCCAAACCAAACATTACATTATTGGTGACCTCTCGACGTTGACCTTCCTGAGATTTTCAAGCAGAATTCAGAATTTCAAAACTTCCACAAACCGCAACAAGCAGCTGCCTAGTATATCGCACATCGCCACAGACTTCCGGATCTTCAAGACTCCATTGAATTGCAAGATAAGTAACGTTATTAAATATGGCTTTTAGTCGTGTTTGTATTGACTTTCCCGAATTTAATACTAATGACGTCGATTCAAACTACAGCTTGTTACCAAATGCTTTCTTTCACAACCACACAACATGCATAATTTAATGATAGACTGTGCTGTGGGAAGAGTGGTTGAGCGAGTTTCTGTTAATCGATCTATGATGTTCGACCCGGAAATTCGTGGGTTATCCGTTCTTCGACAGACTGGTAGTAATTCACCTGTTCAACAAACAAAACCTCCTAGTTTTTACAAGTCGCAAACAATTATAAAACATTCGAACGAATCATCTCAACATTTAAACAACTCTTCTCAACTTACAAACAGATCACAACTAATCACACATCCTAATCAACTTTCCAATCTTCTTTCTTCTGAACTTAACGACTACCAATCGCCTTCTACTGTAGAAGCAGATGTTAATGCTCAGGAAATTTCTTCTAATTCACTCTCTTTACAATCTTTATCACCTAAACGCACTCTTTACTCTAATCTTCTTCAACAATTTCCGACTTTAACAGCTGAATTCGACATTAACACCCCTATTAAGCATAATGTAGTGCATCGAATAAAAACTAACGGTCCGCCAATTAGTGCAAAGTGTCGAAGAGTTAATCCAACACAATTACTGTTTTTAGAAAAGCATCTGCACGAACTGTTACGTGCTGGAATCATCGAGCAGGCAGACAGTCCTTGGAGTAGTCCAATTCATATGGTGTTAAAACCTGATGGCAGCTATCGTGTCTGTGGCGATTACAGGCAGCTGAATGCGATGACAGTTCTGGATACCTATCCAATTCCCTTCATGCAAGACTTTACTCACAGAATATTTGGATCTACGATATTTACTAAATTGGATTTAAAGAAAGCATACTTCCAAATTCCTTTGCATCCAGATGATATGGACAAAACCACAATTACCACGCCTCTTGGTGCATATCGTTACAAAAGACTTAATTTTGGCCTAAGAAACGCTCCTGCTTCCTGGTCCAGATTCGTCCAGGAGATTCTTACAGGGATGTATTACATTTATTTTTACCTCGACGATATATTAATTTTCAGTAAAACCGCGTCAGAACATTTGCGTCATCTAAAAATGGTTTTTGAACGTTTGGCTAGATACGGACTTTTGTTGAACGTTGATAAATGTGTTTTTGGGGTTAGTAAATTAGATTATTTGGGGCATAAGGTTTCATGTAAAGGCATTCTGCCACAAGACTCAACTTTTTGTTTATGCACATTTTTTTTCCTTTTTGTTCTGTTTTTTTTTTAGTGAACTGGACTTTTTCTGCTCTGCTCTTGGAATCTCAAGAATTGGACACGCACCTAGAAGAACTAGAAGCAACTTCAAGCTAATTTAATTTTATTTTCTATAATGTTCAATTATTTACGTTACTTTCTTAATACTTGTATTGTTTTTGAAAAGATCAGAAGTTTTTGTAGCTAAGATTCACGTTTGCTGCGTAGTTTTTTTCTTCTGCAAGTTGGGGGGGGGGGGGGGGGGGGTATTAATTGAGCAGCCCTTGGATTCAATTGTATTTTGTAACTTGCCGACTTGCGTTGCTATTGACGTTGCTATAAACATTCATCAAGATCATCTTGTAAAAGCGACACACATTAAAAGTTCTTCCTGCAAATTAGTATTTTATTCTTCAACTCCCAAACCAAACCTTACAGTACAAATTTGTATTAATACATTTTCGATATCTCTAAAATATGTTAAAAAACAATACATGACTTTATTTTAGTTTGAGGTATGTCACATATTTTGATACATTTAGAAATTACTTTTATTGGCCACAATACTTTCTATTTAGTGTGCTAGCACCGCTATTTGTAATTTCCCCCCCTCAACTTTTTATTTAAAAAAGAATAGAATAAAACATAATTGCATATGAAATACTTGTATATAGTCTAGACCCCCCCCCCCCCCGCTAGTTTTCATAGACACAAATACACATTAGTATGTTGTAAGTTTTTTCTTTTCCACCAGTTTCTTCTGGAATATAGCTAGTAATTCATCCTACTTAAACGCCATAGAAAACTTAAATTCATTTTAGGGATAAGGGATAAAGTACTGCCGTATCGTTCTTATGTTCAACTTTAGCCGACAGAAAATATAGCTGTGGTTTGGTGTTTAGTATTAGTTCACTTCTTTGATATAAACTTACTGTTTGATCTATCTATTTTAATGTTATCTCTATAGCTATACCCTAACAAAAAGATTCAGGAACCTGTACACACTTTACAGCCAACGTACCTTAACACTCCAATAGATAGGTATCTACTATCTAACAAACAACAGATTAATCAGTAATACACAAGAATACATAACGGGAAAATAATAAAAACACTACAAAACTTTGTACAAAATATCACATAAATGTGATATTTTGTACAAAGTTTTGTAGTGTTTTTATTATTTATACATAAATGTGATATTTTGTACAAAGTTTTGTAGTGTTTTTATTATTTTTAAAATGCAGTATCACCAAGTAAAGGCTGAAACTATTAATTACTTATATAACGGGAAAAGATTGGTTGTTATTGAAGAAAAAAATGCTACAAAAAACATGCTTAATTGACGGGTTCGGATTTTTTTAAAGCTTATTTTGTTGGTCAATTTTTGATATACCCTTACATTCCAAAGCACATCAAAATCGGCCCATCCGTTCGGACGATATAAGACACACGCAGACAGACATTCTTTAATAATGGGCGAAACAGGTTGCTGGTACTTTCCCATACTTTTTACATTTTAAATATTCTCGCGTCAAGAAGTGATTTAAATTAACATCTAGTCATCTGCACCAGGTACAAGCCGCCCGCTTCAAACCCAAAACGTTTGAAGACGCGGCGCGGCACTGGAATTACCTACGCACGTAAGGCGCTAGCTAGATTATTAAGCTCCCGAATATGGATTAGAAATGCTTATAAATACTTTATTTCCAGAGTTATCACAAATATGTAAAATATGAAAAATATGTTCTTTTACTAGAGCTAATTGATAGGCATACTTAAAACATCATAACTTCCGGAAAACGCATTGTTGATATTAAAAAGTATAATTCCTTTTCCTAATTTTTAATATGATTGAAAATTCTTGTTAATCCTAATAAACCACTTTAAATAGTGTACTGAACTGTTTAAAGTTTATAACGATTGGTTTTTCCGTTTTTGAATAGATATTTAATCAATTTCAAATTTTTCAAAAATTCTTGTAAGGCATCAGAGTAAAATTTGGGAGATTGGTAAAAACCACATTTGCAGTTCACTGCATGCTATATCGGTTTAGAAAGTTTTAAAAAAATGGTGAAGGCAGTTTTTGGGGAATATGTCCTCCATGTTCAGCAGCTAGAATTTTTATAGTTTTTATATTTCAGAAAATATTTTTACATAATTTGATTATACATATTAAGGGCTATTAAATAATATGACAATTTTTATTGGTTGAATATTTTGTTTTCGAGTAATAGAACATTAAAGTCAAAATTTTCAAAAAAACGTAGCGGCCTTTGTTTTGAAGATACATCGTTCTAAAAAAAACCATTTAATTTGTCTTTAGATGTACTACAACGCCATGTTATCAAAATTTCAAGAAAGTGCATATAAGCAAAATTATACCAAAAAAGCAGTTGCGTTCCGTGGGTTCAAAATGTGGATAGGCACACTTAGATTAAAAAACTAAAAAATCTTTATTTAAATAATTAAGCTCGTTATCTTCATCAACAAAGCATATATAAATAAATATTTCGAACATAATATAATGTCGAACGAATTGACCTTCTATACACTAAACATGAAAAATTTATTTTCTGTATACAAGGTCTATTCAACTTTCTTCGATAATTGCAAAATTTCAAAAAAGTGTGTACAAAAAAATCTATACCAAAAAACATGTCTAATTTCCGTTTCTGGTTCTAATTAAAAACCTTCTATAGAACTACATGCAACTAAAAAACTTCCACATACAAATTTGATAGAAATCGGTCAAGGAATTCTAAAGATATACGTACAGGGTCCTTCACGACGAACTGAGTCGATATGTATACGGGAAACTACTAGGACTAGTTTTTTTGCAAATTTGTACACAGGAGTTTTCTGAAGAGCTCGTTTCAGCTAAAATATTTTCAGTTTTCTGTAACTTCCGGTTATACCGGAAATGGACCCCAACTTCCTTATTTTAAATGAAATGTCCCAATTTTTATTAAATTTTCGGAATCTACACTGTATTGCAATATAACTTCATGTAAGACATTATATGTCTAGAATGCGCCATTTTTGAGTTATTCCAGTTTTTTCGAAATTTTTGGCAGATGCAGCCCTCCAGAAAAAAAATTATTTTTCAAAATCCATGCGAGTCGGGCCAAATATTTTCAGGGTTTGCACAAATGAAACCTATAGCTTCCCAAATCGTTAAAACTTATTCAAAAAAATTATACAGGGTGCTCAGAAATTGGCGCCGAGTTTTGCTATCTCTAAAATTCGATAACTTAATTTTTTTAAATGGCAACCTCCCTTTTTCTCTTCACCAGTGGATTCTACGCTGAAAAGTAAGGGGACTTTGTAATTTCATCCCTACATCTAAAATGAACGGTTTTTGTAGAAACTTGAAAAAACCGTAAATTTAGTGGTTATTAGAGAATTTTTAATTATCAGTTGGCTTTGGTGTGAAGGAACCAACAAAAAACAAAAGCTAAAGTGTCAACAAACAAGAATTGCAAGTAATTTTACGTTTAAGCGTAGCAAAAGTGTTAATCATGTTCCGTTTAGGATTTAGTAATGAAGATTACTTTAATTTGTTAGTAATATACGGGGAACGTAACAAGGTTATTAAAAGAGCCTGCGAAACCTTCCGTTCGCGATATCCGGATAGACCAAAGCCCACCCATGACACTCTGACGCGGCTCATTCATAATTGTAAAACTCACGGGCAGTTTGTTGCAAAGCAAGAAAGAATTAAACCTGTCGTAAACAATGAAGAAAATGAAGTTACTGTCTTGGGATACTTCAGAGCGTATCCTGAAAATTCCTCAACAGATGCGGAAAGAGATTTGGGAATACCTGAGATAAGTATTCACAGGATTCTAAAGAAACATAAGTTCCATCCGTATTCATGGTCATTAGTACAAAATTTAAGGGCAGGTGACCATCAAAAAAGAATAGATTTTTGTGAATTTATATTAATTAAAACTCAGGAAGACGAAGATTTTTTACAAAAATTGATTTGGACGGATGAGGCGAAATTTCTGAAGAATGGAATGTTTAACCGGCATAATTCCCATTATTGGAGTGATATTAATCCTTGCATATTTCGTGAATGACAGTTTCAAGGTTACTGAAGTTTTAATGTTTTTGCTGCAATAAAAAATGATGGTGTGCTAGTGGTACATTTTTATAATGAAAATTTGAATGGTAAGCTTGTTGGAGATTGGAGGGGAAATTTTGTTTCAAATTTTTGTTTATTTCAGGCGAAAGATATCTCGAAATTTTACAAAATTATTTAAGTACATTCACTAAATTTGAATTGGAATCGGCTGTGGTACCAACACGACGGAGCCCCACCTCATAGTAGTGCGCATGTAAATAACTTTTTACGAAATCACTTTGAGGATCGTTGGATAGCAAACAATGAACCCCATTCTTCAAAATAATTTGTTTACTATTATCATTCAAATCATTTTAACAGCTCATTCTAATAATTGCTATTACTTTATTTCTTTTCAACTCCAAATTGTACATATTTGTATTTCTTAAAAAAGTAAAATTTAGGCCGTTTAAAACAGTAAATTTTATTTATGGTGATGTTGAAGAGGATTTTCCTTGCATTGTTTATAAATGGGTTAGTTGAAGATAGTTTTACAGCTCGAAATTTTTAACTTTTCGAAATGTGATTTTGATTTGTTGTTTTAAATTAAGAATTTGAGCCTTAGGATTATTAATTCTACTTAAAACTTATTTTTTATAACTAATTGTTTACAACCTATTAAAGCCATATGCATATTCGTCAAAACAGTATTTTATGCAACAACTTTTATCAAACTGATTTCAACAGAATCATTTTTACAGTTTCCTTCACGAACCAGATAAATACATAACACGAAAATACCTATATAAAGAAATAAACATGTCTTCTTCTCTAAACAATGCCTAAGCTGTCAAAAAATTAATTAACTGATTAGCAATTAAAATCAATCTATAAAACAATTTGTTATTATTATCTATTTATACTAAGATTCCATTGGCAATTATTTCTGCCAAAGCAGCCTCAATTAGAAACTGAATCACTTTAAACTAGGTATTCGAAAATGTTAACTTAATGTACAGAAAAAAAAAAATCTCATTCTAAAAATTGTTTATTCAACACCTAACACTGACAGTTTGGACGTTTTATAATGATAAGTATTAATGGCAACTTATTGATAATTTGAGACATGAATTATTTTCTGATTGTATAAACATATATTTTTACATATTTAGTGAATGTATGAAAATATGAGCATGTCTATGATGTAATGGTTGCCTAAAACAGCAATTACTTAAATAATTTATTTAATATTTAACAAACTTAAACTTAATCTAACTTACAAAAGAAGTATCACATTTAATGCAGCTTCACTTAATCCCAGTACTAGATCATGTTACGTATTTAGACTAGAATTCCTAAATTAATACACTGTCTTTCCTTTATATTCTAAAATGCAAGAGAATATGTTCTAGAGGTTTCAAAAATTACAAAAACGTGTATTAATGATAAACATTTACTATTACAGAAAAGCTATGTGCCAATCTTTGCTTTAATTCAAACATTCATCAATTTCTATAATATTTTCAATAGAAAAAGAAACGATACCGAGGAAATTATACACTTGCTTAAACTTTCACGAGATATGTTTGAGACTGCAAACAATACTTTTACGAAAATATAAAAAAAGCATGGATTGAAACCCTATTTCGTAATACAAGGTGCGGCACCCAAAAGTGTTACAATCTGATGTCTCTAAAACTATAAGACATTAAGTAACAAACTTTTTTCTGTTTAATGAGACAGAAGGGGCAGTATATTAAGCTAATCGTAAGTTTTAAGAAATCGCCTTATTTTAAGGAATACGGGGGTAACTTGATTATTTTAAATAGGATGATATGTAATTTTTAATATTTTTTTAATATCCGTATCAAAATACGTAGTCTAGTTTTTTCAGATTTTTTAAGAATATGTACCGCCCAACATTTAAATTAAAAAAAATTTCCTTTTCGCTTTTTACTATTTATACAATTTCGTCTCCCATGTATTAGGATAATAAACGTTTTTGAAAAAAAATTAAAAGTGGGTAGTACCCATTTTAATATGGATACTACAAAAATACAAAAATTGTTGCTCAATCTTTTACAGTTTTGGAGGTAACACCTTGTAACGCTTTAATTGCCGCACTCTGTATATGAAAACATTCACGAATATTATAATGAAATCAATTTCAAAACAATTTTGTACAAAACAGCAAATTAGTAAGCTTAAAATAATTTACAGCAAAAAACTGTCACAAATAAAATTGTCATAAATTCACTGCTTTTAGCAAATAATGCAATATTCTAGCAGTGAAAAACAAAAAATCTAGTACTAACAATGTATTGCATTTGTGAACCGCCTAGAACATACACAGACATGAAACAAATAAGGCACAGTTGTTAATAATTAATGTTTAAATAAAAAAAGGGTAACAGTGAAACACACTTAAAAGTAGTTAATAAATAGAAAATTATAACTATTAATTCTAACAAAATAAAGCTTATATAGGTCCGGCATAACGCCACTGACATGCTATCTCAGTAGATATACCTTTTTTAGATTTCAATAAATGTGACCTATTTTCGTGAATATACATATGTGCAGCCCCAGCTTACAATTTTATATGCGACTTTTTCCCCTACATCTAATACATACATATTTTAAAACAGTTGATTTGTAATCATGACGAGTTTGGTTTCGTTTAGCTGAACTAATACGTACTGTAGAATCTGATAATGAATATTCCAACAAAAAATTGATAATTAGTGGTACTAGTGAAAAAATAGACTGCAATCAGGTGAATAGTAAACAGTATGATAGCAAAAAAAAATTTTTTTGCAAATGGATTATCTTCTAAAGTGTTTTTCACAATTTTTGAATAACGTATGTACTTAATTTTTTATAAAATGTTATTTACCTATATCATTACAAGCTACACAGCTGTCGAAATCTGAAGACGAAGAAGACAAGGAGTACCCACAAACATGGTATCTTGGAAAAAAAGTGCAAGAAAATTTAAAAAGATATTCCCAATGAGAATTAAAAAACATTGGAAAGGAACTAGTCAAAAAAAATATTTTAATATTATTTTATCGTTTCAATATTTGTAAAAATACGTAGGTTAGGTACTCTAGACATACCTACGCATAACCCCTGCGAGCTTAAAGCTCCCATATACTTTTAGCACCTTCTAATGCAGCTGACAGGGTGCCGATAGAATTCTAATTCAACAGTTAAACAGCTAAATAAATAATCTAATTTTAAAAATTAACAGTAACAAAATATAAAAATCAAAGAACAGTTAACATTTTCATAACATAAAAAAGGAATTTAAGGTACTAAATTTAAAGAAGAAGGGAATATATCGAGTTTCCAGGAAATTCCTGTGTTTCCAGGTGGTGTACTGTATTTGGGGTCTGTAAAAACATAAATCATAAAATGAGGTTTTAATTTTAAAATTAATCCCGCATTACTTACCCAATAAATTTACATTTTTAAATATACTACTGATATTTATATGTGGAGGCCAAATTTCTTGAATGCTGCACCTCATTTCTGTCTGCAGGTCCGACAATAAATTACACATTAATACAGTATTAGATGATGGTGTAGGTTTATTTTTAAAGTTTAAAATAATCAGGCACAATTCGCGTGCCTTTGGTCCCCAATCAAAAGCTTCATATATTAGATTGTACAAGCTTTCCAGTAGAGCGATATCCTCAAACACACTTCCTTCTTGCAAACTATATCTTATAGGTTTGCGGCAAATATGTGAAGAGGCATGGGAACTAAAAGTAAAATTATTTACCGTTCGTTAATAAAATTAGGCACCAGCTCTTCAGTTATTTACTTCAAGTAACTCCCTTTCGGAAGCATTCTTAACGACAGTATTTACTACCAAATCCATGTACTTGCAGAAATAACCAGAAGTGGCACCAAGTTTTGTTTTTGTTAAATAGGACACCCTGTATATTGTTAATTATTAAGAGCATTCCACTACCAAAATAATGAGCATTTTAAAAATTTGCTACCATGAAAAATAACGATTTTGGAGTGTATTAAAACTGCGAAAATTATGAACTTTAACAGAGTTGCCATGAAAATTTTAACAAAATGTGATGTAAAACTGTCGTTTTGCCATTGATGCTAACTGTCTTATTTTAAGAACTGGTTCCGTATTAATTTATTGTTGTTGTTACTTTATATCCTATAAATAAATAGCAATGGGTAAATGCCAGCAATTTTGATCTTTTGGGAATATTCCCAAGCAACTTCAACTTTCAATAACATTTTTAAAACTAAATTCTAGGAATTTTGCCAAACTTCCCGAAACATTATCAACATCCCTGGGATATTGCCAAAGTAGCCGGAATATTGCCAAAATTCCCGGAATTTAAAAAAGTTTTAGATGCCAGATATCTTTTGACCTACATTGGTACCGAATAGCTGAAATAACCATACTTTTATTACATTTTTAAACATTATATTTTATTTGAAAGAAAACGTTTATTTTTTTTTATACAGCATCGTAAGCAGCGCAAAACACTGTAATACTGTGCTAATTAACCAACTTCGTACCTCCAATAATAATGCAGTTAGCAATGGTGCCCCAATAATTTTGAACCCCCTGTACATTAAAATGTAATCTAAAACTGATATTTAAACTTCGTAATTATTGTTTAGCCAATGCTAACGTTTTGTTATGTGTTTAAAACCATGTGGTAGTTTTAGGCAGTGTATTTATATATTACATGTTTTATTTGGGAATTTTGGAAATATTCCCCCTGCTTTGAAGGAAAGCTTCTTTTTGGTTAAAATTCTCAGAACAGAATTTTGGGAATAGTTCCCGCCTGGGAGCAATCCTGGTTTACCCATCACTATAAATAACACGAAATAATAAAAATAAAATTGGATATTGCATGAAATATATATGAAACTTATATATTAAAAGTGGAAGAAATGTACATGTATATGTAATTATTTCAAGTGATCTGGGCTTAGTCTGAACCATAAATTGTTGTGGATATACAACCAATTGGAGAACACTTTTTCCAAACGTGCTGTCGATGCTGGTACAGTTAAAAGTTTTTTTTGCAAAAACTGTTTGTTTTGTGCGAAAGGCCAAAATGCAGTTAGTGTCAGTGATTCCTTTTCGTTTCAAATAAAATAGAAACTATTCCATCTTTAAATTGTGTGAAACTGTGTAATTCCGTACCTCCTAATCCTAAACCCGTCTTGTAGAATGAAATCATTGGTCTGGTGTTCCCTGTAATGAATTGCACCACAGCTGATTTTAGTAGGTGCGGCCAATTGTAAAAACTTAAAATGAAAAAATTTTAGTTTGATACTGTATAAAATGTATAACAATAGAGGTTTTATACGATATGTATTATACATTTTATACGTACTTATAATACGTCTTTTATACTATACAACTATACTGTATTATATGTTATTACAACCCTGGTTGTTGGGCTTAAAAAGACCTTTTAAATGAAATACGACTTGACCCACCTTCGTATTTGAAAATCTCGAGAAGTCGCCCTAGCCTCACTAAACTACATCTTCCGCAAAAAAATTTATAAATATTTTTACTGAATACCTCGTGTACGATTTATATAGCAAATTTTTTATCCCATCCGTGTAGGTTCAATAGTTTAGCCGTAAAAGATAGTGAGTGGGTAGTCTGTTACACCTGGTATATCTATTTAAAAAGGCAAAGTTAATAACACTCCTGGTTACTTCTGGAAGTACGTGATGGCGTTGATACGTGGATGTGGTACAAAATATAAACCTAAACCGTATTCCGAAAGTAAGTTTTTTAAAGTAAATACTCGAGGAACTATAAGCTCATGTGCTTTTTTTAACAAACGATATGCGTTTCACACTTTTATTATCATAATTTTCTAATATTAAGTTTTTTTCCTTTTAAAATGCTTACCTTGTACTTTTTGAATCGTGATCTCCATGATCTGGTTGTCCGAAAATTTCTATAACATCTTGATTTTCAAACCTACTTTTTATTTCAGTTCTTAACGTAAAGAAACGTGTTTTATACTTTAGAAACTCCTCTAACATTAATTTAAATTTATCACACAAGGATGAGCAATATAAGTTAACACTGTCTACAATGTCGGATTCTGCAACAAGAATTTAGTAAGTCATAATCTAATGAATAAAACAATTTTTCGTTGTTTATTACCATAAATGTAATAGCAGTTGTACTTTCGAGCTAATTTAATAGCACGAGAAAATAACTTGTTCTCAATACACATCATAATTGCAGTTTTATAATCGTTAAGATATTTTTCATAAATCTGTGATGCTTCCTTTATTCTACCACGACTTTTAAGGTCTGCCGCCATGGAACGTAAATTCTGAGAAAATTTCATCCGATGAAGATGCATTTCTTGCATAATATCAACAGCCTGTTTCCAAAGCAAACCACGCTTACATGCATCAAGTGCATGTTGATACAATTTGGCTCGATGGAAAAAAATTAATGCTTCTTCATATTTATGTTGATTTCTCAGAACTTCACCAACAATGCGAGATACTTTGATATATAATGTAGTTTCTGGTTGTACGCACCACAAAGTTCGTTCATAAATATTGTGCTCTTTTATGTAATCTAACACTTCCTTGTCATGGATGGGAGATTTAACAAGATATTGTAATGCTTCAAAATGTCGATTAAGAAAATCGTTGATTTGAAAACGACATCTACATGAATCAACCATTTTTAAACCACCAATAAAAGGTTCAAATTCTAAAGGATCCATTTCTATATTTCTCGCTACAAATAATATTAAATCCAAATCGTACATTAACAATGCAGTTTCATAAATTTCTTTATTTGATTTTAAAGTATGTGCACTTTTGAATGCTTCTGTTGCTGCATCTATAACAGATGGATCTTCATCACGAAGATTCAAAATGCTTTGGACATAATGTAAAGCTTCGCTGATTGCTGTTGGTGAATCTTTTACAAAGCAAGCAGTTATAATGGTATTAATGTAATGTACATGATTATGTTGTTCCATGTACTTTATCATAGCATTACATATTAAATTACGCTTTCCAGGAGTTGTTTCGGGATTACGAATTCCACAATTGCTATATGTACTATTAAAAATGTTTTTGTCCTCTAATGCCAGCAGAAACTCACTTAAACTAGAGGGAGATTTGACTGCTTCAATAAACCCTCTAATACATGCCAAAAATCTAGTGAAATTCAAATCACTTATTACATTTAAATTCAATTTTTCAACACGAGCAATGTCTAGAGCTTCAGCCCATTCTCGGTTTTCAAGTAACCTTTCTATTCGATCTATAGTTATACATTGACAGGTGCACGTCTCGATATTTCCACTAGGAATTTGTATAACAACATTTGACGTTCCAGGAATTACACAAATTAAGGAAGCCCCCCGTTCTACTGGTCGATAATAAACATTTGTGAAATTATGGTTAATCATTTCATCTAGTTGATTGAATCGTGCACCAAATAATCTGCCATCAACTAATGTTAAGAAGAGATACTCGCCATATATTATAAATGAAATTACTCCTTGTAAAATTTCATGGTCATTAATATAAAAGTTATTAATTGATGATAACGAAAACACATAGTTATCATAAGAAAATAAAACTGAGCTCATGTGCAAGCGAGTTAAAACCAAAGGAGTACAAGGACCTTCGCCTTTCTTAAAAGATGACAAAAATTTGTCTATCGCAGTCGTTTGCGTTAACATATTCTCATGAATTTCGACCAAGCCGCTATAATTAATATTTTTGTCTAAAGTGGCAGTTATGGTAAATTCCCATTCACCACTATCGAAATCCACAAAGTAAAAAACATCAACATGATTTGTTTGTGGAATAGGTTTTTCTCCCACACAAAATATTCCACTAATTACCCATACAAATTGATGAAATTTCAATGGTGAGATAAATCCTGGCTCACCTTCAAGCTGAAAACTTCGCAGTTTCGTGAAACTTTCATTTGTAATTTCGAATACCGTAAGTACATTATAACAATCAATAAGTGCTACTTGAGACTTGTAGGGATGAAAAGTCACAAAATTAATTGGAGAAGCAACATCTACTACAAAATCAAACATTGGAGGTGGTCTCATACCATTTTCACAACGAGTCACAAGTGCTTTAGAGCCATTAATAGAAACGCAAGTTGTGTGCAGTTGAGTACTAGTTGCTTGGCTACAATGATAGACAAATTTAAAGGAGTAGGTTATTGCTTCATATAGAGTCGTTGCCCTTAGTACACACAATGTATCAGGGCTTTTTATAAATTCAAATTCTATCAGAGGATTCTCCTCTTGAAACTGCAACCTCTGCTTAAGATACATTTCGTAATTATTAAAGTAGTATAAATCTATGGTGGTGTAGCTGTCTTCAGTTGCCGATTGTTGAACTGCTAGAACTTCTCCAGAAGGGCCCCATTTTAATTGATAAACATATGCCTAAACAAACCAAAACAATTATTTAGTATAAAACTTAAAAAGGTGAAGCATTTAACCTGTAAATAAATTCACACATAAAATTGTCTCTCAACATGAGAGATGCGTTCACCGCAATTTCTAATTTTCAATACTGTATGCTATACAAATTCTGAAATACACTGTTAACATCAAAACACATACTAGGGAACCTAACAATTAGTATTCCGAACTAAAATTTTAGCTGACAGAATGATACTGCACCCCGTCGAGATAGTGCAACGTATATACGTGTGTCCGAAAAGTATGGAATATGCTATATATCTCAGTAAATATCCATTTTATAGGAAAATATTTCAAATTTAAGTTGTTTGGTATTTAGTTTTACATCACAGACAATACTTAACTACCTACCTATTATTTTTTTTAAAAACAAAAACGCAACGAATAACACTTCCGTTTTTCCTAACAAGGTGCCCCTATCTTTAACTCATTTGATACAGATTATTTTTCTCTTTTCAACGATATGTAAAACTTTAATACACTTACATAACAATTTGTTATGTAAGTGTAAGCATTAGAATGCAAAGCGAAGTGACTACAATTTACACCTACACCGGGTACCAAGCGATTTAAACGAGACTCACTCGTCCGGCACTGGGGATTGCTATTCACATAAGGCACTACATATTGCACTGCGAAATCCGGACTAAACAGAAATAATTTAATATAAAAAAATTCAGTTATCAATGAAAAATAAAGTAGATTGCTGGCTTATTCAAACACAATAGAAATGACAAAGAAATTAATTTAAAATGCAAATCAGCTAAACGCAATAGTTTTGGTAAGGCAAAAGCAAAATCAAAATTATTACTAATTTTAAATAAAATAATTAGTTTTCACAATAATTACGGCACATCTAACTAAGAACTGTTTTGAATAGTAGGATAATTAAATATAAACCCCTGCTAATTCCTCATTGCCAGGACAACTACCCATAAATAAGAGAGGAACAACAGTTATTAAACTCATCAACTGGGTACCTGAGTACCGATTTCTGGGGGTTTTGGGGTAGGTAGCCATTGTCTATTGTCACGTGGTTATACTATGTTCTATGTGTATGTCTCTTATTCACTATGTATTACTCAATCTACCTCGCTTGCTCTTAAGTTCTCGTACGAAATTTTATGAAAAAAAAACGATATTTTAATTTTTTGGAAAGATTCCTCAAGACTAAACAAAAATCAAAAACGGAAGGACAAATTCGTTTGCCAAAATTATAGGGGAAGAGAATTAACCCCTTTAAATACTGCTGCACCCAAAAATTAAGTTCTGAATCTTATTCTACTACTACTGTACCATCGATTTTCAAAAATTCATGAAAGGCGTCACAAAAAAACTAGGGCACTGAGACACGAATCAAATTGTAGCTCATCCCTAGCTCAATAAGCTAAAAAAAAATTTAAAAAATCGTGTTGCCAGTTTTTGAGCAATATTTTAAACACCGCAGCTCCTTGTTACATAATAAAAGAAAATTCGCAAGATGGAAGATAGTGGTAAAACAAGATCTCACTAAGATAAGGTAGGTATGCACTTTTTAAAGCCTGTATTCAATGATTTGGATTCCGCAAAGTATGGACTACAGACGGTATTGTTAAGGTGAAATCTGAGAATAAAATTTAGAGCATTGTCCAAGAAAATTAATTCATTGAGTTTGCGTATTAAACTGCATTTTCAATTATCTTATCTTTTTCGACAAATTGTGTGATTTCCATTAAAATTTTGTATTCAGTTATTATAATGTTAAACCAGATGCAGAGACGTGTAAAGTTTTTGTTAAATCTTAAATTTTTTACTAGGTATTAATACAGCTTAATATAATGAAGATAGATAAATTTGCTAATGTAAACATTCGTTCGTTAGTAAAAAGCATCGGTGATATGAGGGATCAGGTACTTTTTAATAAATAGGATGTACTCGCAGTCGGAGAAACATAGTTAAAAGATGAGGTATCAAACAGATTGCATTACCAGGTTATAGAATAGTTCGTAACCGGGGGAATTAGCGTTTTACCTCATCAACTCTCTAGAATTCAACGTTATATCTACTTTGACTGAACAGTTATAAGTTAAAGTTAAAGTAAACAAAAAGCAATATTTTTTTGGTGTTGTGTACAGGCCTAACGACGAAAGTTTTAATACTTTTCTAAACGAATTTGATAATACCCTCGCTTCTCTTATCAGAGACTGTAACCAATTAATTTGTATGGGCAATTTTAACGTAAATATGATTTGACTTAGATGATGAGAAAACTATTCACTTAAGATTGTTAATTGAAAGCTATAATTTAAAACAAGTGACGAACCAACTAGAATAACTAGCGCCAATGTCATACTTATAGATTTAGTTATATCGTCGGTGTGTGATAGTGACACGAGTTATTTTAATTTAACTGATCATCAAATAATATACTGTACACCGCAGCTCAAAACAGATATTCAAAAATGTGAGTTAAAAACTTATCCTACTATTAAACACTTTGATTTAGATGTTTTTACAGCAGATTTAATGTCGCTGCCTTTTTTTGAAATGTTTGAAACGATGTTAATGCAAAGACTGATTTTCTAACAGGTTTGTTAAAGAAACTTTTTGATACGCATGCACCGGTTACTGTTTCTAGGTTTACCAAGCCCTATGCACCTTGGCTTACTGACAATATTAAACTTATGATGACCCTTAAAGGTAATGCTCTAAAAAAATTCAAAAAAACAAAAAATGGGATAACTACAAACAATTGCGTAATTCCACAGCACAAGCGGTAAGAAATGAAAAGAAACCGTTTTTTGTGAGCGAATAGCTAACTTTGGATAGTAAATTTGTATGTGTCGTAGTCTCATGGTGAAATACGTCATTTCGTGAAAAGCCTAGGCATTACATGAACTGCCGGCGTATCATGAAAATTCTTGTTTTTGCACACACTGCAGCCTAGGCTCTTCGTGAAACGCCGGTTTCGTCTCGGCGCATCGTATTTCGAGTTAGCTGTACACGATCTGTCGCAATTTAGAGATTGACGGTTCATGAAGTAACTACCGGTGCTCGGCAGATTGTGTTCTCTGATTTTGTTGCTATTTAACGTGAAATTGAAGCCAAAGAAAATCGATTGGGATGAGAATGGACGATAAATCTTCATTGTACAATTAAAACACATTTATTTTGTAACTGAAAATTAATACTCTGTTTGCAAAAATACAAAAACATTCTTCAAACACGTGTGTTATAAACTTATAACTTAATTGCGACAGATCGTGTACAGCTAACTCGAAATACGATGCGCCGAGACGAAACCGGCGTTTCACGAAGAGCCTAGGCAGTATGTGTAAAAACAAGAATTTTCATAATACGCCGGCAGTTTATGTAATGCCTAGGCTTTTCACGAAATGACGTATTTCACCATGAGACTACGACATATGGATGAAACTAGATAAATATAACATACACTCAAAATCAAAAACAGAAATACCGTTAGCTTTAAAAGATCCGAATAAATCTAATGATTTTTCATCAATACTATTCTAAAGGTAACTTATGTTAATAATAAAACTGTGAATGTTTACAATAACAATAAGTTATTGATTGAGAAATGTATATTTAACTTTATCGAAGTTGATGATCAAACAATTTTGAAAACTATTAATTCAATACAAACAGCGGCTATAGGTGCTGATGGTCTCAATATCAATATGTAAAAACTTTGTTTACCTCACATTTTGCCGTATATATGTCATATAGTAAATATTTGCCTTATAGAGGAAATTTTCCTAGAAAGTAAGAAACTAGCAGTTGTAACACCATTTCCAAAAAATGAGCGAAACACTTCGCCTGGACTTTCCTATACAGTTAAATACATTGTTTTATATTTTCCAACACTTTCGATATACACCTGTCTAGACACGACTAGTTAAAGTAAATAGTTCTTATAAGTTGTAACATCTTGAAGCGGTTGAAGAAAGACCGACCGCTGCGCTGCAAGCATAAGGTTGGGTAAAATATTCGGCCTGAATCAACGGAAGCGCGGTAATTGATATTTGAAAATATATTAATAACTCGAGAAGTATTAGTTTTAGCAAGAAATTACTCTTATTAATTTGTATTTAGAATTTCAAAACCTTTCTGATTTTATAGCCAAAATGCCACGTTTCCATTTAAAAAAAGTTATTTTTTACCGTGGCCGCCATATTAAAATTAGAAACTCAAGTTTTTTTCTTAAATACAATCGAGAAGAATTTGCCCTACAACTTTGCTCTTGGGTTTGCGAGTCTATCTATTAAAATAAAAAAGTTAGCCTACACTGAACATTAAACGACTAGTACAAGAATACAACTGCTGTAGAAAGTATGTGAAATTCTTCTAAGGACAAAAAGATTATTAATACTGTCTTCTGTTAATGCTGTTTTTATCTTGTTTTTAAACATTTCCTTTTGTCTATTTTTGGGTCAAAAAATTCGATTTTTTGTAAAAAGATTCTCCTAGAGCAAACAAAAGAAGAAATCAATTTTTTAATTTTGTATCGAAAATTTTGGGGGGGAGGGGGAACAGTAGCCCTCCTAAATATGAAATTATCGAAAAAATATTATTATATTCGGATTTTGCTATCAATGATGAGCTATTTCACATTAACAGAAATATTTTATTGCCCTCCGTTAAATAAATAAAAGGGTACCAATTTTCAAAAATTCATAGAGGGCGTCACAGTGAAATTATAGCAATGCGCGAAAAAACAAATTGTAGAAGATTCCCAGCTCTATCAGCTTAAAAAGTTTAAACAAAAACGTGTGGGCAGTTTTTGAGAAATATTTTTTTGAAAAATTCCAAAATTTTGGAGTAATGTCATTGCGATCGTTTTTATATTTTCAAAATTAATTATATTTCATGGTATAGTACCCTTGAAGGGCTATCAAACAAGATGTAGTTGATTCCAATCAGATAACTGGTTTTTGAGTAAATGGGCGTTAAAGCCGAAATATTGAAAAATTCATAGAGGGCGTCACAGTGAAATTATAGCAATGCGCAAAAAAAACAAATTGTAGAAGATTCCCAGCTCTATCAGCTTAAAAAGTTTAAACAAAAACGTGTCAGCAGTTTTTGCGAAATATTTTTTTGAAAAATTCCAAAATTTTGGAGTGATGTCATTGCGATTTTTATATTTTCAAAATTAATTATATTTAATGGTATAGTACCCTTGACGGGCTACTAAACAAGATGTAGTTGATTCCAATCAGATAACTGGTTTTTGAGTAAATGGGCGTTAAAGTCGAAATGTTCAAAAATTCGTAGCGGCCGCCATTTTAAAGCTAGAGAGTTCGGTAAAAAATCGTTTGATTTGTCCCAAGGCCTTCTTCAATCTCCACTATTAAAATTTCCAAAATTCAGTTTCTGAAAAAAATGCTACCAAAAAAACATGTCTAATGTTACATACGATAATTATGCCTGCCAATATAATGGACCATAGAAAGGAATGTGGTTGTTAAATTGTGAAACTCGCTGCGTGTCTTTCCCTCGTTACCCGAGCTTACGTAATAATTTTGAGGGGATGTTAAGACGGATTATCTCAAACCCGAGACATCGGAAAGTCCAGGAAAAGACGCGTTCTTCTACGTCACAACCCCACCACTCAAGGGTTGAATAAGTAGTTTTGGTGGTAGCAATTAGAAAATAGTTAAGTTAGTTCTTAAGAAAAAGTTCACAAGCAAACAGCTGTATAAAATTCAACCATTAAATTAATAAAATTTATTATTAACTCTTCGAAGATTTTTAATTTAACTAAAACGAACCTATTTTAGTCTAATTTCCGCTTCCGGTTTCGGTTTTTTTTATAAAAGCTTATTTTGTCCTTGAATTTTTGATATACCCCCTCATTCCAAAGCACATCAAAATCGGTCCAGCCGTTCCGGAGATATGGAGCGTAACACACCCACCCACACACCCACAGACAGACATTTTTTTAAAATTACTTTTTTGGGGTCCATGGACCCCCCCCCCCGACTATTTCCGTTAAAATCTCAACTTTGAAATTTTGCATGAAATCAATACTTCCCTATACTGAAAGTATAGGAAAGTAAAAACAGTAATCCCGTTGAATTTAAACATTTTCGACCAGCCAGCATCTTACCGGTAAGTACTCGCAAAAGTTTTGCAAAAAGTAATTGATATACAAATTAGAAATTACGTGGCTCAGTATACCAAACTTCTCGATACGCAGTCAGGATTTCGGCCAGGCTATAGTTGCAGTTCTGCTCTCAGTAATAAATGTGACGATATATTTAGACAAACAGATGATAATAGACTATTCACTGCTTGTTTTGTTAGAATGCAGCAAAACGTTTGACACTCTGAATCATGAAATTCTCATTGCTCGATGCTTAAATATATTGGTTTTGGTGAGATTCCGCTTAAATTGTTTAAAATATATCTATTGATTATAGGTATATAAAATACGTAATTACTTCAACAATATTTATTTATTTTAACCTTATACGTATTTCGGCATGTTTACATGCCATTGTCAAAGGTTATATGAAAAAGTAAACAATTAGTGTTGTTATAGCAACAATAGAACTTGATCTCGGTAATCGTCTGCAGATTACTTGACTTCTCATTCCAAAATGTCCAGTAGAGGAGAATTTAAGAGATCAATTTGCTCATTCATTAACGGTACAGTTTTTAAATGTTTGTGAATTTCAAAAGCTTCTGGTACATCTAATTTACGTTCGTCATCACAAGTGTAAACATTTTATAGTGTTATTTGATGTCATTGAATGATTGTGTTCTAGTAAGTGTTTAGTGTTTAATATTATAACCATTACTATGCAATTTGTTTAATAATTGAAATTTCTCTATTGTAATTAATTTCATCTAAAGGGACCGTCAAAGCCCTATGTATCAATGATCTGTACGCTGCTAATTTATGTGTTTTGTGATGACAAGAATCGTGTGGTATTGTAATGTCTGTTTGTGTAGGTTTTCTATAAACTGAGTACTAAAATTTATTTGTTGAATTAATTTTTGTTTAAATCTAAAAAGTTAATGGACTTATTTTGTTCAGTTTCTAGTGTAAATTTTATGTTTATGTAAACATGCCCAAATAGGTATAAAGTTAAAATAAATAAATATTGTTGAAGTAATTAAGTATTTTATATGCTTATAATCAATAAATATGGCCGTCAACAAAGTAAAGCTAGAATTTATAAATAAAATATATCTGACTCATGGGAAGAAAGCTGTAAGAATATCCAATATCAGATATGCAGATTCTGCAGTTGGGTGGGCCTCAAGGCTCTATTATTTACAATTTATAGGTCGACTTTTAATAAAACATTAAAATTTTCTAATTCTCATCAATGTGCGAACAACACTCAAATTATTTCCACAATAAGAAATCATGGTGGCCCGGTAAGTGTATTTATCCGCGACGTTTTCTGCTGCTATGGCGACGCCAGAAGGTAGACCAGTTTATCAAAAAATTTAACCAAATCTCTGCCTTCTACAGTGTCGGGATCTTTAACGTGCAAACATCTATCACACGGAGGCTCATAGTTTTATATTGCTTCTGAGAGATGGCACATTCACAAATGTGCATTTCATCCGCCTGTTTTTTTTTAGTTTTTCGTATTCAAACCCCAAACTCTTGGTTCTAGAGGTAAATGTGTATACCTATACAGGGTGTCCAAAATCAGGAGTGCATGCATGGGGATCTTGTAAACGATAAGAGATAGAGATTCGGTTAAATGAGAAGAATTGTTCAGCATCTCAAGTACTACTATGATCCGCATTTAAATCCTAGAATTTTTGCTTAATTTTCAGTACAGACTGAAAAAATTAAAATTTTCAGTTTTCGTTTTTTGTGTATGATTTAGTTATTATCAAAGATAGCGCAAAGCGGTTTTGCTATTATTAAGACACTTTTTTTCACAAATGTCGAATCTCAAATTAAAATTTTTATAGGTCGTTAAATTTTCAAGATATTGACATTAACTTTGTATTTTTTAATATGCGACAAAGGCGGCCATGTCATTAGATAGAGCTCTTTTTTCTGATATAAGGTTTAATGGGTTTATTTTCACAAATAACGGAGTTATAAGCTAGAAACCTTTTTTTATAGTAAGCTGTAAAAAACTGTTTTATTGAGTAGGCTGAACATTAACAAAAAAACAAGAAAACAAAAGGCTGCATTTGTTTTCATTGAAGATTGATCAGTTTATCTTCCCAAATAATAAAGTTATAAGCGAGAAATTGTTTGCTCATGGTAGGCTGCAAAAAAACACCTATGACTGTTTCAGGGAATAAAACTATTAAAAATGTATGATAATCACAGATGAGTACTATTTATTTTGGCAATATCTGCATCTTTACATCAGTTTAGTGTCATTCTAAATTTATCAACCTCGTCGTATTTTATTACTTAGCAGGAGTGTTTAAAAGTTAAACATCTTTTGATTGTTATACAAACATACATTTTTAATAGTTTTATTCCCTGAAACAATCAGGTGTTTTTTTTTTCATTTTGTTACAGCCTAGCATGATAAAACAATTTCTTACTTATAAATTATAACTTCATTATTTGGGAAGATAAAGTGATTAAACCTCAATGGAAACAAATGCAGCGTTGTTTTTTGTTTTCTTTATTTTCAGCCTACTACAAGAAACCACTTTTTCACAGCACACTATAAGAAAACACGTTTTTTGCGTGTAAGTCCGTTATTTGTAAAAATAAACCCATTAAACCTTATATCAGAGAAAGGGGAAAAAAGAGCTCTATTTAATGATGACATGACCGCGTTTGACGCATATTTAAAAAAGCGAAGTTAGTGTCAATATCTTAAAAATTGAACGACTTATAAAAATTTTAATTTGAGATTCAACATCTGTGTAAAAAAGTGTCTTAATAATGTTAAAATCTCTTTGCGCTATCTTTGATAATAACCAAATTATACACAAAAAACGAAAACTTTAGTTTTTTCAGTCTGTACTAAAAATTAAGCAAAAATTGCAAGATTTGAATGTGGATCAAAGTAGTACTTGCGATGCTGAATAATTCTTCTCATTTAACCGAATCTCTATCTCTTACCGTTTACGAGATCCCCATACATGCACTCCTTATTTCAGACACCCTGTATACCACCAACACTGGCATTCCCCCATTTACTTCTGGTTACTCTGATTTCTTTTGATTTGTGTATTTAAAAGCAGTTAGACTAAGCAATATTCATCATTTCTTAAACTGTCCCAAATATGCCACTTTTCTAAAACTAATGGTTAGCAACAGTTTTCTATTTTTATTCATTTTTCACAGTACTACCGCATTAACCACACAGGAAGTCCATTTTGATCATGGCTGTTTCATTAAAATTCAGAATCTCTCTCTCCATAATAGTAATTATATTATGCAGCATTTCACCATCTTTCGTTGAAGTTGTAGACTTAAATAATTGTTATTCCACAATAGCAATTTCATTTTCATACAGCTGCTTCTGACTTTTTCAATCCTGATTTTTTATTTCCATGTTAGAATTTAGCTTTCAAATAATAATAAATTGTTATGGTTCATAGATGACTCAGGAACTATGACTACATCGCTTCTGTTCAACAGTCCAAGCATATTATTTCCTGAGCCGCACAAATTGTACTCACAATTTCAGAAAAATCTCAAACTTAATATTAAATTATTCAAGTAAAACAAAAACCTTTCAGTTCGAAAAAACATTAGGGGCAGTCTATACCTTTATTGCAGCCCACCTCTATGTTTCTAACTGTTTCTTTTGTGTCTGTGTCATACAGTCAATTATTACATTAAATTACAACAGTTTTATTTTTTGACAACTGCCATTTACATTTATGACAGAAACATTAAAAACATGATTCTGTAGTTCTACTACAAGGCGGTTTTACATCAATCTTGTAACCTAATTAAATACACTGTATACATAAAGAAACATCAAGTAGGCGAGACCTAAAAATCCAATCAAGTCGACAATGATCCATATACCAACATTCTTTCAATATCACACAATGGAACAGAGACGTACGCAGCTTGATTTGATTTATTTTATTGTGGCAGATTGTACCGATGGTTCATTCTTTAACGAGGGTTAAGAAAGGGTTTTCAAGGAGGTACAATCAGATTGCACCAACAGCCACTTAAAAGCTTGACAGAATTACATGAAGTGGCAAGAGAAAAATCTAAAAATTTTTGTAGAAATTTTATTATATTTTTTTGTCTTTAATACTTTAAATGCATATTGTAGCATTTTGTAAATTATCCTTATTCTTCAGTTTTAAAGAAGAAATTAAAAAAAAACGATTAGAAATTTTAAAAACTAACTAAAAATATCGATAAAATACCTCAAAAAAATAATCGAAATGGAAGAATGTTGTTATTAACTTATGGCTATAAGCTATTTCTTGTTTGAGCTCAGGATCAATTCAGTTACATATTACTGACTACTAATGCAATCTGCATAGGGATCTCAGCAACAGGAGATATGAAAATGGTTAAATTAATGTAACCTAATTAGCCTAGCAATGTAATGGTGATTTTGTTTCTCCCAAAGTACCCATGGCTTTCACTATATACAAGTAAAAAACTGTAATTTATTTAAGGTAAAATATCTATATAATGACAATTAGAAGAAAATCACAAAAGAAAAAGTTGTCTATTAAAGTTTTATTAAAAAAAATATAAGCTCCTACACTTTTGAGTCAAAGATTGTGTTTGATTGTAAACAATCCCCAAAGCAACTGGCAAAAAACAACAAGGTTATCCTAATGTGGGTGCCGAGGCATGAGGGAATACCAGAAAACAAGGCAGCTGATCTCCTTGCAAAACAATAAGGGACACAGGTCGCAGGTCCCCTACTATTTACGTTCTATCTATCACTATTCTATATGTGGCTTTTACAGGGCGTGACGGCCCATTGCCTGGGTTATTTTTCTCCACTCTTTTTCTATCTGCAGCTTTTTTTCTCCAATTTTATATTCCCAATTCTCTCAGGTCCCGTGTCACCTCTTCCTTCCATCTGCATCTTGGTCTTCCTCTAGCCCTTACCCCTATCGGATTTATCTTTAGCACTATCTTGGTCATTCTGATGTTTTCCATGAGCTGTACATGCCCCAACCATCTAACTTGTTGTTGTTTCACGTAGTGAACTATTGTCGGCTCATTGTACAACTCTTCTAGCTCTTTGTTAGTTCTTCTTCGCCATAAGCCTTCTTCTTTATGCCCACCGTAAATGTTGCTATATGTTTTATACACCTGTATTTTTGCTTTTCTTGATATATATTTTGATTTCAGAATGGATGTTAATGCTCCTGTTGCTTTATCTCCTCTTACCAGTCTCGTTTTTGTTTTTTTCTCTTCTCTTCCGTCTTCTGTTATCTGTACCCCTAAGTATGTGAATACTTTTACTCTTTCCATTTCTAGTGCTTCTTCACCCTGTCGTTCGATTATTAGGTTTTGCCTTTCTGTTGTGTCAGCTTGAGTCATCACCATATACTTTGACTTGTCGCTATTGATGTGTAGCCCTACTTTCCTCGCCTCCTCTTCGACTTTTTTTTATTACTTTCGTCAGGTTATCTTTGCTATTTGTTATTATCACCAGGTCGTCAGCGTAGGCTATACATTGATGGCTTTCACTAATTATGCTTCCTGTTCTGTTTATTTTACCTACTTCTTCTTATTACATATTCGAGCACTATGTTGAACAGGATTGTAGAGTGGGTCTCCTTGTCTGACCCCATTTCTAACATGGAAGCTCTCAGATGTCCTTCCTTTCCATTTCACCTTATTTGATGATTTCTGTAGTGTCATCTGTACCAGATTAAACAACTTCTTATGAATCTTTAAGTTCTTCATTGCCTTGTATACCATTTCTCTCTTTAGTGTGTCATATGCTTTCAGAAAATCGATGAAAGCAACATGAACCTCCTTATTGTACTCTCGGCACATATCTTGGGTTTCTTTTAGGATGAACAGTTGGTCGGTGACTGAGCGGCCTGGTCTAAATCCTGCTTGATATTCTGCTATTTCTTTCTCTGTATAGGGTTGTAGTGTATTTCTTAGACTTGTTGCGAGAATTTTGTAAGTTGTGTCTAATAAAGCTATTCCTCTGTAGTTGTTGTAGACTGTCCTTTCTCTCTTCTTGTGTATAGGGGTTATTATTGCTTCCGCCCACTCTTTTGGAATCTTCTCTTGTTGCCATATTTTGGTTAATAGATTGTGAATCCTTGATGTTAATTCCTCTCCTCCGTACTTGATCAGTTCGTTTTTTATTCCATTTTCTCCAGGGGCTTTTCCATTTTTTAACTTATTTAGTGTGGTACTTATTTCGTCTCTTGTTGGGAGTTCTATGTTTTCTGTTGCTACTTCCTCTTCCGTCTATTTCTCCGGAATTTTGCTCTT
The DNA here is from genome assembly GCA_958336395.1 of Ctenicera cuprea. Classification (NCBI taxonomy): domain Eukaryota; kingdom Metazoa; phylum Arthropoda; class Insecta; order Coleoptera; family Elateridae; genus Ctenicera; species Ctenicera cuprea. The sequence goes on from OY284496.1 coordinate 20,906,955, forward strand.
CGTTTCCTTGGCTTTTGCCTTCTTCTTCGTTCAGTAACCCTTGGAAGCCTGTGCGATATGATATCGTGTACCGTATAAAATTAGTGCTATTGTTCCTCTTGAAACATAACTAATGAGGATATTCCAATCCTCCTAGAACGGGATTCCAGTGAATTAGTGAAAATCCAAGATTATAGATTTAAAATATTTATTTATATACCCCTATCACTATTCTAAATTATTAATTACTAAAACTAACTTAAATAACTTAATAAATTAATACTAGCTTACATGGACACTACGAGGCGTACTGACACCATCCTCTTACAGTCACTGCTTAGAGTGCAAATGACCAGTAACCGCAGACACCAATACTTGGAACATATTATATGCGCAATTATTGAAGTCAGTAAGACCTAAATAATAATGGAATTCTTTTACCAACTCTTTGAATATGTAATTTTAAATATTTAATTATTTAATAATTTTGAATGTCTAGTTTTGATTCGTAACATTATTTCCCTCTTCGGCAAACATCGACCCGACGTTTATAAGTTTGAACTGGTTTACATCGAAAACTTAATTACCAAGTTAAATTAAAATAAACTATTAGTTATATCTTACAATCTAACACTGTGTTCAGTTATAATTCATTTATTTTTCAGTACAGTTGATAGTCACACACTACAATTTTATTATGTTCACCTTAATAACAGTTCCGAAACACCAGCTAGGGCCACGTGAGACACGGCCACACATAAGTCAAGTTCTCCAGTATACAATACTTTCTGCCGCATGCCGACCAATCACGAAGAACGGGCAAAATTTCCTACCTTTGCTTTAGCAGACACGTGCATGTCATAGTTTAGTAGCTTGTACCTATTTCAAGGTTACTTTAGCAACAAGTCTGGCTAGTGTAGGGGCGTGAAGCGCCGTCTATCAAAAGAGGGGGTCTGCGTTCGATTCCGGGCACTGCTGTTGTTTCTTTTTATTTTATATACTGCTTTTTTACAACAACGTTTTTTGGTCTCACTGTCTACCCGAGGTTATGGTTAAGAACAGTTGCATTCACTCACTGATAATGTGCGCAAAGCTAAAGCAAAAGTAAAAATGCTGGCTTGTTGCCACACGTAAGTGCATCTTGGGTTGCTTAACCAGTAAGTGTACTTTTGAAATTTGAAGTTTTTTAATTTGGCACAATCTGTTAACTCAGTCCCTTCTTGGTGATTAGTCGGCATAAGGCAGAAATATATGTATCCTAAGTTCTCCAGGTAAAGTATTATGTCATTTCACTATGCATGACAGTGTAACTAAGCGTCGTTTCTTGTTTCCTCTCTTGTTGGAATTTGGCTTGGTTTGGCCCTTGATTGAGGTATTTGGGAAGATGTCTAACTACAACATGTTAAAACGACGACCATGCACCTTTATCCCTCGCCTTGCTGACACCTTAAGCAAGTGCTTTACTAAGTAATTTTTGTGGGAGGGGGTTTCGTTTGGAATGATTATTGGTTGGAGTGGATTTTTGTTAGCGTGATTTTGACCGGAGTGGTTTTGACCAGAGTGATTATTACGGAGTGATTTTAGCCGAATACTGTGATTAACTCATATACAGGCATTATCACACCATAAATTCTACGGAGACAGTGAAGGAGTGAACTAGCAAGTAATACAAGTGAAGGAGTAAAGAAGACAGAAGTGCTGTGAAAATAAAGTGGCATTATAATGTTAAGCTAAACATTTTTACATCAAACACAAGCTGGGAGATTACAACAAGCGGGTCACGGGCACGCAAGATGTTAAAGAAGCCAGGTGATTAGTAGGAGAGCGATAAGTAACTGTTTATGTTTTTAAAAACTTTGTAGGTTAATTCTGGTAAAGCATGACAAATTTGATACCAGGAGAGGAACTTAAATAAGGTGCACAAATAGACAATTACACACGCAGAATTAGCGAGCAGCAAAATTGTTAGACGAAGATAAAAGATAAATGTCAGAGGAGTGAAGCAGAGCCAACAGCCTCGGGTCAGTAGTGGAACTTACCAACAAAAGGAAAATCAAACAGAAAAAGAAGCAGAAGCTTTAAAGAAGAGCAGGAAAGTACAAAAATCTCCACAAACAAAGGGAACAACTTTAGTGGAAGCAAGGAGAAGAGGGAAAGGCAGACATACAAAATCTGGAAAAATTAATAATGGGGTTTGCGACACAGATAAAAGAAATAAAAGCAGACACCAGCAGTACAAGCAAGGCTCTAGGTAGCAAAAATGATCAACTGAAAAAATATGGTGAGGTATGAGAGTTTTAAAGGAAGAGTCCCTAAAGAAGGAAGTGGAATGGGAGAGGAAGAAAGCTGAATTACGTAATGAAATTGGGCAAATAAAGAGAAAGCTAGAAAACCAGGAGAGAAATGAAAAGAAAAACAATACAATTATTAGGAGAGTGGAATTTAATAAAGAGATCATCAAGCAAGAAGTAAAGGAATTCATTCAGAAAGAAATAGAAGCAGATATAGACACCGAAGAAGCATACAAGGTCGTAAAACTGGAAGTGAGGATGACTGTGATAAAACTGGAAAACTTCAAACAAAAACTTGAGTTGCGAGAAAGTAGACTAGGACTACAAGAAATATATATAGAGTGCGACTTAACCCAAGAAGAACAAAAGACCCAAGCAGCAATCAGAAAGGTGGCAAGGGAAGAGAAAGGCAAAGGGGAAGAGGACTAAAGTAGGATATAGGATAACAGAGATAGATAGATAACACCAAATATGAATCGTCTGAAATGGAAGCAGGAAGCCTGATAAGAAAAAAAGATCAAGATTCAAACAACTAGAAAGGAGCAAAACAGAGAGAGAAACGATAACAAAAATGACAGCGAGAATGGTAATGAGAAGGAATGACAAAAAGGATGGATAGAGAAGAACACAGTAAAAAAAAAGAAAGCAACATATCAGAAGATGTAGAAGTGGCATCAAACAAGAGAAGAGAAAAGAAGGAGATAATCAAGGTGGCAACGTGGAATGTAAGAACATTGTATCAAGCGGGAAAGCTAGAACAGGCAATAAAAGAGAAGAGGGAATTTGAGATAGAGATATTGGGTATAAGCAAAGCAAGATGGCATGGAATAGAAGAAATAAAAGTCGATAACTGTAAGATGGTCTATTCAGGGCAACAAGAAGAGCAGGACCACATAAATGGAGTGGCAATAATTATAACAAGAAAGCAAGTGAAGCGCTGGTAGGGTGGAATCCAATTAATGACAGAATTATTACAAGACTAAACATCAAGGGAAAAAACTAACGGTAATTCAATGTTATGCACCCACGGATGTGGCAGAATATGAGGATAAACAAAATTTCTATGACAACCTAGGTCTAGTAATGAGAACCATACCCAAAGAGATTAATGGGGAATTTCAATGCCAAGGTTGGGACGGATAACAGCGGGTTTAAAAATGTGATTGGAAAAAATGGCATAAGGGAAAGGAACGAAAATAGAGAGTTAATGTTGGAACGGTGTAGACTTTACCAGCTTAAAGTAGGAGGGGACACTATTTTCGTATAAGTATCATAAAGTGACATGAGTGTTACACGACAAGAAAACCGAAAACCAGATAGACCATATCTGTATAAGTGACGCATATGATAAGATGCTCCAGGACACAAGAAACGGGAGAAGCAGACATAGGCTCTGACCACCATTTAGTGATGGCAAGAGTGCATGTAAACCTAACAAGAGCTAGGAGCAAATACAAATCGAGGAAAGGAAGAAATTTTGATACAAAAAAACTGAAAGAAGAGATAACTAGAAAGAAGTTCATAAGCATATTAAAGGAGAAAAAGAGGCATATAAAGTATGAAAACCGAATTCATGCAGAAAATATGGTCAAAATAAATAAATATTGTTCTATAATTAATAAATATGGACTTCAACGAGGTAAGAAACGCAGACACGCCTTTATTGAAACTAGTAAAGAAATTATTAGGTACAGAGAAAGCAGGAAGAACCAATGGATGAGTGAGGATACCTGGGAAGCAATCGAAGAAAGGAAAAAGTTAAAGCTAAGGGGTTTAGAAGCAAAAACAGAAAAAAAAAGAAGGAAATACAGAAGGAGTATGAAAGGGTAGCGACCTAAATAAGAAAGAAAATTAAAAGAAATAAAAACAAGTATACAGAGAGTATAGGAGAGGAAGCAGGAAGGGCAGCAGCCACATGGGATAACAGAACACTATGAGAATATTGGGAAAATGGGTGGGACAAAAAGGACACAAAAAGTAATAAGAGAGGCGAGAGGCGTTACAGCAGAGGAACAGTTGGAAAGATAGATGGAACATTTTAGAGAAGTGCTGAATATAGAAAACACCGTGGAGGAAATTATGGAAATAGAAAACCCACCTGAACTCCACATAAGTGTAGATCCACCAACATTTGAAGAAGTAGTGGAGGATAATTATTGATAGATAATTATTTGGACAAGATCATTAGAATTAATACAAGGAGTTTTCAGGAAAAGAAATTGAAACTATCAAATGTGCTTCCATCGGCTGAGCAACACTGATCGTCTCTCGTACGTTGGGCCTAGGCTCGCTCGGTGGTCGACTCCGGCGTATTTCACAAAACCGGCGGTTGCTTGTAATTGGCTTGTGGTGATTCGGTTTGACTTGCGGTGCGGTTATATGAAAATGAACAATACCAGCTTTAATCTTAATGTTAGATACGTATATAAACTTAACTTATAATCTTAAGTACTTATATTAAATTATAACCTATTTAAAAAAATGTATTTACTATAGTATTTTAATGACTTAATTTTGAAAATTTAGCATTGGGTAAAATACTTAACTTTAATAGTCGTCCTTCTCTGCCCAAACTGCTGGTTTTGACAGGTGACAAGACTTCTCTAAGGTATCTTATTCATAGTTGCTTCAACTGAACTTCTTCTCACATGGGAATATAAATCTTCTTGCAATTGCAAACCAATCAATTTACAATTCAGATAAAAAGGAATTAGGGCAGGCCGTGATTATATTATGAATATTAGTAGCACTGTTTCTCTTGTTTAATAATTTAATGTCAATGGCAATGTCTTTGATAGACTTCAAAATATAACTTGACTGCTTTGTAAATAAACATAAGTAATTATAATTGTATTTTATAACTTATAACTATAAATGTAATAACTTTTAATGTTTTTAGGTTACGTAGAAAATACACACAAGTAATGGAACTAAACAAGAACATTTATTGCGAAATAAGAAAATTGTTGGAAACTGAATAATTTATAATAAGTGCTCAATTATTCCAGCTTGCGCTTCAATGCATAGTGCTACTCATCTCTTCATAATATTGAATGCATTTTGTAAAGTCCGAGGATCAATGGCATTGCAAGTACAAACTATTGCTTCCATGAGCTCCTCCAAATTGTTGTACCTGTTTTAAACTATTGTATTTTTCAGAAATGGAAAAAGAAAATAATCCAGAACCCAGACGAGCAGGGAAGTCAATAATTCTATCGTCAAAGAATTCACGAAGTAATCCTATTGTTTCATGTGCAGTGTGAGTCGTAGCATTATCTTGCTGGAAATATCCTTGTTGTAATTCATCTGGATGTAACTCGTTAATAAAGGGTTCCAATAAGATAAACTCAAATTTTTTTGTAAACTGTGAAGTTTATCTTAGACTACAAATCAGCTTACCATTGACATCAAATTTAAAAATATGAGAAGTAATGTTACCAACCTTAACAGCCTAGTCACAACCTGCTCTAATTCCCTTTTTTCTGAATCGTATGGTACCTACTTACTTGTATCTAAAAATTAATTTATCATTTGCCCAAATTAGCATTTTAAATTAAAAATAATAAAAATCAAGAGTTTAATTTTTTTGGTTTTGTGTAAAACCGGCGCTTCCTATTGCTTGTTAGACTTAAGGCAGCCTCCACCACTTGCTACGCTTGAAACGTAACGAATGAGGATATTCCAAACCGGGATACAAGTGAATTAGTGGAAACCCAAGATTATAGAATTAAAATATTAGTTTAAACACCCCATCACCATTCTACATTATTTATTACCATACATGGATACTGCGAGGCGTGCTGACACCATCTTCTTAGTCACTACTCAGCAAGCAAATGCTCAGCTTTTTGGCCAGTCACCCCACTTTATAAAATTGGATATACACCTTCAATCATTACTATGTTCTCTCGCTTTGTTATGCCAAATTATTACATGCCAACATTTTATTTTAAGAGTTATCAAAAACATGCAAAGAATAAAAAATATATTATTTAACTAGAGCTCATTGATAGCCGTAGTTAAAATCACGTAACTTCCCATAATTTTTAATATGGTTGAAAATTCTTGCTAATTCTAATAAACTACTTCAGATAGGCTGTCAAACTGTCTAAAGTTTATAACGATTGGCGTTTGCGTTTTTGAATATATAAGTATACAATTTCAAAATTTTCAAAAATTCCTGGAGGACGTCAGAGATTAGTAAAAAATAAATTTGTACAACAGCAGCTGCCTTTTATGGGCCAGAACCCTTTTGTGGACTTTCAAAAGAACACGTATGAAAGAGGTCCGTAAATGGGAAAAGGAACAGAAAAAGTCCTGCTGGATCAACACTACAGGCCAACATCAAGCAAAAAAGTGTATTACCAACTCGCCTAAGAATGCCAAAAAGCTTCTCGGACTAAGCAAGAACGACTTAAGGCAAATAACAGGCCTGTTGGCCAGACATTGCCTTCCGAGATACCATCTCAAAAAATGGGCGAAACAGGTCGCTGGTACTTTCCCATACTTTTTACGTTTTAAATATTCTCGCGTCAAGAAGTTAAAATTACGTGGCTGCCAGGAAACACGTTGTTGATCTTAAAATGTATCAGTTTTTTTTCTTAATTTTTAAAATAATTGAAAATTCTTGCAGATACTAATAAAGTACTTCAAATAGCCTATCGAACTGATAAAAGTTAATAACAATCAGCGTTTGCGTTTTGAATAAATAATTAGTCAATTTGAGTCAGAGTAAAGTGTGGAGAGAGCATTAAAGTTAAAATTTTCAAAAATACGTAGCAGCCTTCATTTTGTTTAGAAAAAAATCTATACCAAAAAAAACAGGTCTAATTTCCGTTTCCGGTTCCGATTAATGACCCTACAAAGAACTTGCAACTAAAAAACTTCCACACACCAAATCTTATAAAAATCGGTCAAGGGGTTCCGGAGATAATTTGCATGGAATCATAACTTTTCTTACTACAGTAGAAGTATAGGAAAGTAAAAAAGGAACAAAGTTGACAATGACAACTGCAGATTCTGCGCGCTAGCAAAGGAAACTGCAGAACATATATTATGCGAGTGCGATGCACTGGCACACAAAAATCTAAAATTCCTAGAAAAGGTAACTGCGTTGCCTCAATAGATAGGGAAAATATCCACCAAAAAATCCTATACTTTACAAAAGGTTTAGGAAGTTGGGAGACTTAACTTGGTAGGGTACTCACAAAAGATCTATTTGGGTCGAAGTTATGAGGGGCTCTCTAGCCAAATCGACCCTCTAAACAATCCAATCTAATCTAATAGTAAGACTATCGCATGCACTATTCTTCCATTATTTTTCACATATGCAACCCGCAAAGATATTCAGATGTGTTTGGTTTATTTTAAATGCACTATAATGGCTGGTGTTATAGGTTTGAGCGATACAGAGGCTGAACTACTACAAACATCAAACTTTTGCAAGGGGTTGTAGTTTCCTGCGCTATAACCGTACATATACGTACGAAAAAAAAGGTGTAAAAATGTATAATGAATTACCAGGATACGTAAAGGAAAGTTTATCTTTACATATCTTTAAAAAATCATTAAAGAATTAAATTATTACTTCGAGAGGTTAGGAATATAAATTTTCTTTTATCAGTTTATTGTTATTTCGGATGCTAATAACATGCAACTTATATGTTTAGCTAACTGCTAATAAAGAATTTATTTAATTACACACAGTGATATAGTAATGTCCAACTGCAGCAATATAATCGGTGTTGCCACAGGTGGTACAATTGTACCAGATTTGGTACATTTTGTAGGGAAAAAGTACGTTGGTACTACATTCCAGAATTAGTCCTATATATTTGGTACAAAATACAACAGCACGATTATTAAAAAAAAATAGAATCATAATTTTTTTGGAATTTTCAATCTAGTGAATAATGATAGCAATAAAGTTGGCTATCTTGATTTTAATTTGATTGGTTTAAGATGGCACCATAAAAAGGTATGTAAACTGTTTAGTTGCGAGATTATAATCTCCAATTACACAATGAACCAACATGTGAACAGACCTGTTATACTTGGTAACCCTCGAATACTTTAATGCAAAAAAGCCAAAGAATAATTTGTAGCGTATTGTATTATTTTAATTTTCTTTAAATTCTATTCAAAGTATAATTATGTTAAGTTGTTCTTGTTGTATTATTTTAACTTTCTAAAGAGTATTTTTTGAGTTTTTTAGTTTATAATAAATAAGTTTTATTTTGTTTTTTTTTATTATTATTACTAAAGTAAAGCGAGATATAATCATATAAAGCTATAAATTTCTATATACAATACAACAGAAAAAAATTCCATCACAAAATCGGCTAAAAAAGATAATTGTATACGACTAACTATACTTTAAATTTCAAAATTTCAGCTCTTCCAAGTTTGGTACATTTTGTGTAAAATCTGGTACAATTCTTCGGTAGTGTTGGTACACAACATTTTTACCTTGTGGCAACACTGAATATAATCAATCAATCCAAATAAAAACGAATGATAGTGTCACATATCAAAGTCTAGGAAACCACCTCATTTTCTAAATAAAAACAAGAAAGAACCCATTCACTGGGATACAAAATGACAAAACCACAACTACATAGAAAGGATTGATAAAGGTTCACTATAATTAACTAATAAATATTGTTGTTTGAAACATGTGATTATTTGTAATTAAAGTTCAAAAAAATTATGTTCAAGAACTTACAGTTTTTGCTAGATCGAAGCTACATTTCATCCAACAATTTTTTTCAAACATTGTTAGTTGACACCGTTCTGTAGTCCAAACAATTCCTGCAATGCAATTACCAATGGGTTCCCAAGCAATAGCGGATTGTAATCCAATGACATTTTCTGATTCGTGCAGTAAGTTACATAGGTAATCATAAACTCTAATTTTCCTTATTCCATTAACACGATAATTTACAGCAAACTGTTCTGCGTTTTCACGCCAAGATATTTTTATGGTGTGGTCTTTTTCTGGTATAGCTTCTGAAATATTAAAACATTAATTTAAAAAAAATTAAGTCAAGGTTCTGATTTACGTTAATTAACTTACCTTCGTCTTTAAAGGAATTCATTAACGCCACTTCTACAGGACTACGAAACTGGAGTTGAGCCAAACCCCATCCTAACTGCTCTACTCTCGGAAGTTCGTCATGTAAATTACACGATCTCTTTTTTTTCATAAGTTGTTGTTCAAAGTTTACTTCAAATACGCACAGCTCACCATCCAATGTTACAGTTACGAAAGCTTCTTTTGTAGGATTCCATACAGCACTAGCGAATTCAAATGAAGATTCAGACTCTGCAGCTATCGATTCCGATTCAATTCTTTTTATTGACTTATCAGATAGATTTACGCAAACAAACTCCGATTTAGCCCCAATCCATAAAAGTTGTTCTTGTGTTAGGTATTCAAATTGTATGACATCCTCAGAATTGCAAGTTATCGTGGTCACTTCTTCACCAGGTCCATCCTCGTACATAGTCAACACGTTATTTCTTAACACATATACCTTATCGTTCACAAAAGCAATGTGCTTAGCATCCTCGTCAGTAACATTCACCGCTTTACGCGATAAAGCAAAAAGTTGAAGATTTTTCATCTTCTTTTCAAATTAGCCCGCACTGAATAGATAACCTTCCAACGTGCACTGTACACAGTCTCCTCTTTGGCAATCACTTTGAAAAAGTAGGAACTACAAATTCCATAGTTTAGTATTTTAACAATAGTATCAGCATTTTACAGGCAAGAATGAATTATAATTTGTTAATACTGAACACTTTATAAACACCTTGCTTTCTGAAATTCTTCTGAACTTGAACGACGCCGAACAACTTGAAGCAATTGTTACCGTTTTGTTCATTTGTTCAAAATGCAACTATGTAATGCATTTTTTAACGGTTTTCGCATTTAACGGTTAGTCGGTTCTTATTGGTGCTTCCATGACTTGCGCGCTCTCGCTTTGTGCAGTGTCAGCTTGTCATTGTGACATTCAAGGTTAAGTAAGTTGGTAAAAGTGTAAAGTGAAATTGCAATTTTCCTTGATCAACAAAATAATACTTTTGCTGTTGTTTTTAGCGTAAGTATTCTAGAAAATTTAGATAATTTTTTTTTTAAATAGAAGTACTTTTTTCTAGTTATACCTACTACAGTGCGATCGAAAATGATTGAACGTGCCGCTTCATACTGATTTGATAGAAAACTGTTATAACGTGGGGATTACAAAAACGAGAACAATAACACAAAAGAAAACAATAACTGTTATTATTACGACATTTGACAGGTAGAATGTGCGTACGCTAATTGATTCCAGGGATGTAGGTATTAACAAACAACAGGTTCGCGGACACATCGAAACGCGTTTTTGATAATAATGGGACCAGATCGTGGTCACGTGACCTGCAATCATTTTCGATCACATTGTATAACGTCAATGGCACAGAACAGAAACTCCTCAGCACTTTGTAGTTTTCCTAAAAAATTGCTTCTTTCCAAAATTATTCACCAGCTTTGCTTTGCAAAAGGAGACCCCTTGCAGATATCTTGTATGCCTGACAGCTGTTATTTTGCAATTGTTGAAATTTCAAACTCTAATTTTACATTAAAATTTGCAGATGTTCATCATGTAAACAACATTGAGGATGTCTCAAGTTATAAGTACTTTTGTATGTGCTGAGCAATTGGATTATGAAGATGCTGGGCCAAAAAGGAACTGGATTCGCAGACGTTATCATTACAGGACTGCAGTTTGAATTTATGGAGAAATATGTTATGGATGATAATAATAAAGCAGACACAGTCAGCAGGAGAATAACAAATATTAGAATTAAAGTTACATCCCCACTCGCACTCGGGAGTCATTCGCATTCCGAATTTGCTTGCACTCCATACTCGCTTGCATCTCACGCTCTTGCTTGTTTGTCGAAGTTATATCAATCAAAAATTATGATAATTATCAAAGCTCTAGTTTATTTAATTTTTTGGTATTTTAGACAGAAATGTTTTTACACAAATTTCATTAATGCAAAATTTACCGTTTCAAATTTTCATATACCAATGTTCTGTGGTGTTAGCTTGTCATGTAACATCGAAAGTAAAGCAAGTTAATAAAAGTGTAAAATGAAATTGCAATTTCCCTTGATCAACAAAATAATACCGTTCAGACTTTTATTATTGTCAAATATATAATAAGAATAAACCATAAAATTAAATAATATGGCGGACGGAGACGATGATTTGATAGTGGCCAGTGCGGCATTCGTGGTGATAGCTACGTTATTAAAAAAAAAGAAAGGCGCTGGTGGATAACTAAAATATATCTAAATAGGTCGATTACTCACGGAAAATTATTTTTAAATAATATGTTTGAGAAAGAAGAAAGTGGCCATTTTCGAAACTTCACAAGGGTGTCTTCCAACAACTTTAATTTTTTATTGGAATCAATTTGCGACAAAATATCCAAGAATGATACAAGTTTTTGAACAGCTGTTACAGCTGAAGAAAGATTAGCCATAACGTTGAGATATTTAGCAACTGGTGATTCATTTATTAGCTTACAGTATCTTGTTAACGTATCAAAGCAGCTGGTTTAGAGAATTATACCGGATGTATGCAGATCGTTAATTGAAACATTGATTCAACATGTGAAGGTAAGTATTATTGTTTTATTTCTAGTTTTTATTTTATATTACATTGGATCATTGGTAAATGAACAACAATACTCCTGCAAAGGATTGGAATCCAATCTGTTGTTGTGAAGTGTGCTCGATGTCTTGGGGCAATTGAAGTGGTGATGGTGACGAGTGACGGGAATAAAAAGAATGTGATGGAGTAAAAAAATATCCGAGTGAATGATAAGAAGGTAATGGCGTTTGTGGTTGCACTGGAATTGGTTGGGTGCTCATTTCTGGTTGAAAAATAAGATTATGTATTACATGCTGCAGTATTGCACTTTCGTCTTTCTTTTCAGTTGTAGCTTTGTTTTTTAAAATATTAAATGCGTCCTGTTTTTGCGCCTATTTTTTGGTGCAGAATTCTTGGGAGATAAAAAGTTTCGTTTTGATATTATTATTATCGTGATCCCAAATGCAAATCTTTTTCGTTGTCTTCGATAACGATGGTACTCTCCTGTTTGGAATTTCCTTTATTTTCCTCCTCAACTTCTTCATTTTCGGATGCTGAATTATTCTGAAACGTAAAAAAAATATATTATTTCAGGTACCTTCAACAGCAGAGAACTGGATGGAAGTATCGACAAAATTTAACCAGACTTGGAATTTTCCACATTACTTGGGAGTGCTTGCTGGAAAACATTTTGTTGCAATTCAATTAATAGTGGCAGTACATATTACAACTACAAGTCAAGTTTTAGTATCGTGTTAGTGGCTCCTGTTGACGCAGAGTACAATTTTCGTTGTACGTGAACAGTGGCTGCCAAGAAGGAGTTTTTGATGGCGTTGTGTTTAGGAACTGTCAGTTGTACAAAGACTTGGAAAAAAATAAGTTGAATTTGCTAATGTCTTCGGCCCTCCCTGGCAGGAACAAAGATATACAATTTGTCTTTGTTTGGGGATGCAGCATTTGCACAAAGAAACATCCCACGTAAATCATCAGTTTCTGCAAATGAAATGAGAGCTTAAATACCGTACACACCAAACCGAATTCTCTTTGATGGACCGACTGTGTTTGAATCGGTTGAGGCAGTTTGCCGCGCCTTGGACCTAGGTCCACACTTGCATGCTCATGCTGTCTCTGCTTGCTTCGTTCGCACTCGTGCTCAAATGTATACACGCCTTTAGAACTCAAAATTTAGAAACACCGTTTCCTAATGATTTTTCTTTGTCATTGTTTTGTGTTTGTCGAGTCTGTTGTGTTATGCATATTAGAAAGTTTGAATGAATTCTATTTTTGTAGAAAATTAATTTATTTTGTAGATCTCTTTAAAAAAATAATTTTTAATAACAATTAGTATTTTATATCCTATGTCTTTTTTATGTTGTTTTATTTAACTTTTAAAACAACAAATAAGCAAAACACCAACAAAGGGGTCCTACAACTGACATTTTAAATTTTAAAACGCGCGAGTGATTAGGGAAGGTAGGGATCTCTGCCAACGGCGAGTTCGGCTGGTAACACTACGAAGTGCCAGCTGAAAGCGTTCTCACATAGAAATGCACTAATAAGAAGTAGGATTGTTGACCGACTGGACGCTAGTGTTTTGCAAGAGCGCGCGTTTTATTAACAGTCAGTTTTCGCAAGAGCGTGCAAAATTCAAATCTTTATATTTAAAAGTTATCCAACCAATAATTAGTTGTTTATTTTTGCTATCGCAGTAAACTCCGATATAAACGTTTTTTTATTTATTTTAATATGCTCACATTTGCAGTGTTATGGCAAGCCGTTCTATTTTTTATTCAGGGTAGTGAATAAATATTAACTTAATTTTATATATAGGGTGAGTCATTTATATGTCGCCCCACTTTTATTTCTATTGGAAATATTATTTTTCTTAATAAAAATTGTTGGTAATTAACTGCTGTATAACCCAAAATTGTAACCAACTATACTGAGTGTTTAGTTATGCCTGCACAGCACAATATTTTATTTTAAATAGAATACCTTGTATATTATTGCATTTTTAGATTTTGCATTGCATTTTAGATACGAAAAGATACTATAATCTTGAAATTAGTGATTTTCGAGTTATTTAACTATTTTCAAAAATTTTTAGTTTGTGGACTAATATTACAAAATTAATATTTTAGACACCAAAAACGGTCACCCTCGATGTTTTCTACAGACTATTAACACATTATAAAATATTCAGTGGTATGTTAAAAACAGCTCATTATTACATAGGGTGTTTATAATTTAATGTCGTTTTACAAAACATGAAATATTGATAACTTTTGTTTTTTAAATAAAACATCCAGTATTTTTTTACACCAGCAAATGTAAAATTAATTTTTTTTCAATTTGGTCTAGGATTTTGTATACCAAATACTAAAATTTCTAGGATTATTCGTGTTTTTTTGATTTCTTTTTTTTATAAATCACAATAAAATAGATGTGGTATGGAAACAAAACAATTACTCTACTTAACGTTTGAAATAGCGATGGGTCTGATCGTCCACTTGAAGTGAGCAAACACATATCGTTCAGCTCACTTTCAAATGAACGACTCCTTGTGTGCGTGCGCCTTGAGGCAATGTGCAAAGCACTTGCAAAGGTCAGGGACTCCCTCCTGGGGTGCAGCTTCCGGCTTAGTGCATTAAGCGGCAAACCCTCTCTAAATTTTATGATCTGGCAGAGGCGGCACAGGACACAATGCACACTTGGACATATGAAAACCGTAAAAAGTAAAAGCAAAAACACATGTATTCCAGACAAGGCTCTTATATTTAGTTTTTCTCAAGAAATATGCTCACTTTAAATTCAGAATTACTGCTAGTAACATCCGGTGTATTTGAAGTTGAGCCTCATTTAGTTCTTAATTTTTGTATAATGAATCAAAGAAAAAGTATAAAAGGAGTACCTAGTGTGTGGTCGTATTTTACGGAAATGGGTGTTGATGCTGTCAAATGTAACTTTTGTTCGCAAAATATTATCCTATAAAGGGGGATCTACATTTAATTTGTCTCGACACATATGCAGCAAACATCCACATGCAAGTTCTGCAATTATTAGCCAAAATTACGAAGTACAAGTAATAGAAAATGCTGGTAACGGAGAAATTGCAAGTGCAAGTGACAGTGCGAGTTGTGGCATAACGCAAACCAGCGTAGTTCCACTTTTAGTTAATAATCAAAATCAACCTAATTTGGTAATTTGGCAAACAACTTCCAACATAGGAACTTTTTTTCGTAAACCTATTACCAATAAGAAAAGCGATGATATTAATAAACTTTTAGTTAAAACTATTGTAAAAGATTATCTCCCATTTCAGTTAGTAGAAAGTGTTCACTTTAAACAATTAATTGAAGAGTTAAATCCCGGGTTTCAAATACCATCGCGTAAAACAATTTCTAAAGTGTTGATCCCGCAGTTTTACAATTTAACGAAAGAAGCTGTTAAAAATACATTGGAGTGTGTCACTGGTGTGTATTTAACAACTGATGGATGGACTTCTACAACCAACGAAAGCTATATTTCCGTAACTGCACATTTTATCAACCAAAATAGTCAAATTCAAACTTATTTATTAGACTGTTATAAATATACGGACAGTCATACAGCCGTAAATTTATGCGAAGAACTAAAACGGGTGGCAAATGATTGGCTAATAAGTGATAGAACTGTTGCAGTTGTCAGCGATAATGCGCCAAATATAGTCGCGGCAATTTAAAAACAGAGTGGAAACACATACCGTGTTTTGCACACACTCTGAATTTAATTGTGCAGTGCAGTTTGGAGGAAATTAAAATAACCCAAAAAAAAGTGAAAGCCATTGTAGAATTTTTTAAAAGAAGCCCACAAGCAACAGAAAAATTAAAGAGCATGCAAGTGCAAATGGGTAACTCTGTTTTGAACGTTAAACAAGATGTGATAACAAGATGGAATTCTACTTATGACATGTTCCATAGAATTTTGGAAATTAAAGACTCTCTAATGTCAACAATAGCTATTCATTATCGGGACCTCGAAAATTTGACAAACAACGACATTACAACTTTGGAAAAATGTTGCGAAATACTGCAAATTTTCAAAGACGTGACAGTCGAAATTAGCAGCGAAAAACACGTAACCGCTTCAAAAATCATATTGTTTAGCGCCACATTAAAGAAATTTTGCACGGGTTACTTACGCGAGAACCTTAATCTACCAGAAGAAGTCCGACAACTGGGACAATCTTTATTAAGATCATTAAATAGGCGATTTGCAAATATTGAATCCAATAAAATATTTGCCAAGGCCACCTTATTAGACCCACGATTTTAAAAACATGGATTTTCCGACAAAAATGCTTTTGAATCTGCTAAACAACAGCTAATAGATTATGCTACGTGGTTACAGATAAATATTGCACCAAACCAACAACAAATTATTGACGTACATCCCAAACCCACTAATTCATCGTCTATGATTTGGAATGATTTCGATCAAACTGTATGCAGTTTTATTTCCAATCCAAACCCAAGAGCTGCAGGAATTATCGAAGTGGAAAAATATTTAGAGGAACCGCTACTAGTGACAACTGTCAACCCGCTGATATGGTGAGAAGAAAGAAAAACAATTTATCCTTGGCCTTTTCAGCTAGTAAAAAAAGACTTTGTATCGTAGGGACTTCTGTTCCTAGCGAAAGAGTGTTTTCGAAGGCGGGACAGACAATTAAAGAAAAGAGGAATAGATTAAGCGGTGAAAAAGTCTTTGAACTGTTGTTTTTGAATGTGAATTTATAAAAAAAAACATTTTATTAACTTAATAAATATATTTTGTTACTTTAGGTATTCCATTATCATTAAATAGTTAAGTATTGTCTACTGTTAATTGTTGTGCACTTTTATCGTCCTCTTAGAATATGCATTTTAAAAATAAATATATATTACAAATTACAAATATTTTTTATGAGTAATGCACTCGCAATATTTATATTTATTATTATATTAAAATTAAAAAGAAATAAGAAACATTATTTCAATCGTTTGGTGGTAAATAGGAGCGGGTTTTTGGGTAATAAATCTTCTCGCCCCAAATAGCATGACCGAGTGACTCTGTCCTATCATCGTGTGCGGTGTTAAGGGAGAGGGGGAGGGAGTGTGTGTTTTATCGCATGCGGTGCTTGGACGCAATGTGAACGAATCATTCAAACTGAACGATTCTGGGTACAGAATTTTGCTCGTGTCGGATTCGGATTATTTCGGAATGGCACTGAGACGAAGATATGATATGATTGTGTAATGGCGGACTGAACGATTCATTTGGCAACGCTGAACGACTCGTTCACGGCACAGTAAAGTGAGTTGTTCGGGAATGCCACATCTCTAGTTTGAAAAGTATCTACCTCCTACTTTTACCTAATTTATTAAGGCGGTCGTGGTAGATCTGTGGGTTAAGAGCGTGCAGTTTTATGCGGTCGACTCGAGTTCGGGCCTACCTGTAATTGGATTTTCATACATTCGGAGCAGTGAGGACGAGCTCGGTAGTTAAGTTGGGTTTTTTGGGGGTGGGTATGCATTTGCAGGATTTTGAATTTTACAGAACGGTATTTAAACAGAATCCGAAGTCACCCAAAGCGAGTTCGTATTCTGAAAACGATATACTATTATGATTCATATAACTCTACATTTTCTTTGAATTAAATATGTGAAATTTAGAATAAAATTTGGTATGTCACGCATATACCTACACCTGATTAAAAGAAAAATACTGAGTTATGGGTATCATACGAATTGCTACAAATTGCGTTTTTTGGGATTTTAATTTATCCGTTGATCGGATAATGCGGTATTCGTTAAGCTTTTACTATATCGATAAAATCCGCCATGGAAATTACTTATTCGATAAATCCCCTATCCGGGTTTATACGATAAATCCGATATCTGGAAAATCCAATAGCGGCATTTATTCGAAAATTCCCATATCTTGATTCTTCTCAAGTATCCATTTTGTGAACATTCCTATTAAAATTTCATGTTCAAATATGTATGTATGAATTAAAATCAGATAAATATTATTTAAAGCTTTCATTTGGTAGGGTGGAGGTGGAAATTGATGTACCCCAAGATCCCATTATCTTTTAGATTTCACACCTTTGTCAGCATCTATAAATGAAATGGAAATTTTGCAAAAGTAGGTATTATTACTGAAATTTGCAAGCTTATCTTATAGTTTCTTTACGGACAAAGGGTTCCAGGCAGTTTAGAGCAGAGAGTGGCGTTTCTCAAAGTGTGATCCGCGGACCTCTTCTGGGGGTGCTCGATGCCCGCGCCATAAAAAAAACAAATAAAATGCTTGTATGTAATGTTACAATTTTATGAGATAGGAATTGGGGGTCCATGATACGAGTATCATTCTGGACTTAAAAGGGGTCCGTGACCAAAAAAGCTTGAGAGAACCCCTGGTTTAAAGGGTAAGTAGCAGGTACCTATGCAATAAGCGCATTAATTTACCGCCTGCCATTTAAAATGCATATTACACGTAAAATTCCATCAAAAATAGTATCTGAAATGTTAGGATTTTGATAAATACGAAAAGCTGATTTTATAGCATTCATCCACAACCATCCTTGCCCAAGTTCAATTATATCTTTTTCGTAAATTAAAACAAATATAAGTAATATAGCAAATTATTCCAATTATTCAGTTATGCATTATCCTTCTTTAAACTAGAAATACCGTAGTCGTATCCATTTGCGGTTTAGGTCCTTGACATGTCCCGTCTCGACAAACACTTTCTTGGTCTGCCGATGCTTTGTCGCCCTTTAGAATTGTATCCTCTTATGGTTTTTGGGATCCTCGTTTCATCCATTCTGTCAAGATGATCTATCTCTTTTTGTTTATATCTTTCTGCTTTTTCTTCTAATGATTCTACATTTAATTCATTTCTTATTTCTTGGTCTCTTATTTTCTCGTCTCTGCTAATTCCTTTTGTCCTTCTCAATAATTTCATTTCGGCTGTTCTTAACGCTTGATCTTGCTTTGTTTTTGAACGTCCCACATACTGACTGGTATTTGTTGACCTTGTTCATGTAATTGTTTTCATGTTCATAAGTGATGTCGTTTCCGAGGTAGTTGAAATGTGAGACTTGTTCTAAGGGTTTGTCACGTAACATTACTTTAGTTCTTATTGCTTCTTTACCCCAGTGCGCCATTACTTTTGTTTTTGTTGTGGATATTCTTCCATTGTATTTTGTTGCTATTTTATCTAACAGAAATACCATCCTTTGTATTTAATTAATACCATGTCATCTGCAAAGAGTAGTATATTAAGGCAGTAGTTTGCATTTATGTTTATTCCTTTTGGAGCTACTTCTTTCCATTCCCTTGTTACTTGGTCAATATATATACTAAAAAGTGCGGCTGAGAGTGGACCCACCCTCGTCTTAAACCTCTATTTGTAATTTCGTATTTTTCCCCTCCAGCTATTTTAAAATTTGTGTTATAGTAACAACTTTCTATCATTTTTATTAAGTGTATAGGTAATCCTTTGTTTAACAGAGATCTTCTGCCTCTTTCACTCCACGTATATTTGTTATCCACTTCTTCTTGAAGAAAGTATTTGTAATTTTTAGTTTATTTTGAAGGCATAGATCTATTAAATGTTGCCTATTTCTGTTTAATGTTGGCTCTCCGTACAGTCCTCTTGTATTATCTATGGGCTGATCGCCAACTCTTGCATTCAAGTCTCCTGCTACAATTAGTTGGTCGTTCTTGTGTACTTTATTTAATGTTTTTTGTAAAATACTTCACTTTCCTCTTTTCTGCCTTCTTCTGGGGCATATACTCCACAAACGGTCATATATGTGGCAGCTGCTGGGCTACTCAATCTACCCAGCAACTAACCTCAAGCGGAGTATTAGAAATACCGCTAAAGAAAAATATGTACCAAAATAAGGATCTGCAGTCCACAATTTAATTTGTTATTAGAAGTAATAGCTGTTCTAATAAAAATATTTTGAAGTTTACTGTTAGGTACATTGTTATTACTTTCAGATGTAATTTGGCTAACACTGACATAGAAAATCCGATTTCTAATTATTTTTATAGAATAAACAGCTATACTTTGATATGAGACAAAGGAACGTCATTTAGGTAACTATTAAAACTGTCTAAAGCTAAACCGTCTAGTAATTTTCATTTTACCATTTATGCTGTTTAAAGATCTATGATTTGTATTATTTAAAAATTAATTGCGATTTTCAGGCAACTTAGTAAACCACTTAAAATTGCTATTTATGTTTTTGTGGGACAGTTCAAGGTTACTAAAGTCTTGCGAGTTTATGTTTATATTAAAAAGATAAATACAGAAGGGAGAATTGGCATACAGGGGTAAAAATTAACGTAGGATTTCGTAGGATGTCAATGTTTCTAATTGTACATTGCATATATAGTAGTAGTAGTAGAGCCTGTTATTCCCTTTTGAGACATAGGGATGTTGTAAATTCCTTCCATCGCTTCTTATTTCTTGCTATGAATCCCATTTCCGCCATAGACACATTTGATTCTCTCCGTATCAATTTTCTCCATGTTTCTTTCGGGCGACCCACTTTCCTTTCCCCTTGCGAGTTCCATCGTAGCACCTTCTTGCATATTTCGTTATCATTTTTTCTTAATGTATGACCAAGCCATCCTAGCTGCCTTCTCTGCATTTCCACTTCTACTCCTCCTTCTCCAGTCTTTCTCCATAAATCTTCGTTAGATATAGTTTTTGGCCACCATATTTTTAATACATTTCTTAAACATCTGTTGACAAACACTTGTATTTTCTGTTTAATCTTGTTTGTAACTACTGCCCATGATTCTGAGCCGTACAGGAGGACTGCCTTCACATCACCTATATGCAAAAATACAACTTGTTACTTTCTCATACTTCTACTGAAGTAAGGAAAGTTATGATTTTATGCAAATTTTCGAATTTCAGGTTTTAACGGAAATACGCGTTTGGGCGTCCAAGGAACGCAAAGATGTGGTTTTTAAAAAATGTCTGTTCTTGGATGGGTGCGTTCCTTCCTCTATATCTCCAGAACCCCTTGACCGATTTTAATAAGATTTGGTGTGTGGAAGTTTTTTAGTTGCGACCTTTGTAAGGGAACCGGAAATTAGACCTGTTTTTTTGATATAGATTTTTTTTCTGAACACTTTTTTGAAATTTTGAATACATAGCGCTGTAGTCTACCTAAAGATAAATCAATGCTTTTTTTCTAAATGCTGTATTTTCAAACTGAAAGCCCCTAAGAATGTTTGAAAATTTTAACTTTAACACCCGATTACTCGAAAATGAAATATCCAATCAATACAAATTGTCATTTTATTTGATAGCCCTTAATAAGTATAATCAAGAATATTTTTGGAAATATGAAAATTGTAAATATACTAGCGGCTCAAAATTTTGGACATTTTCAAACAATTATTCCTCAAAAACTTTTTTAAAACTTTCTGTGCCGATTGAGCTTGCAATGAACTACAAAATTGTTTTTCACCAATCTCCCAAATTGCACTCTGACGGCCTATAAGAATTTTTGGAAATTTTTTAATTGATTAATGTTTTATTCAAAAACGCAAACGCCGATCGTTATAAACCTTTATCAATTCGATCGACTATTTGAAGTGCTTTATTAGAATCAGCCAGAATTTTCAACTATTTTAAAAATTAAGAAAAAAAAACGATACTTTTTAATATCAACGTTTTTTCCGGCAGTTACCTGATTTTAACTACACCGATCAATTAGCTCTAATAAAAATAAATATTTTTTATTCTTTGCATATTTTTGATAACTGTAAAAAAGTTGTTATAATCATTTTCATGAGCGCATTAGAGCGTCTTTTACGTGGTACTTTATATTTCGCTCTAACACATTATTAGGGAGTATTTTCATAATATAAGGTCTAGTTTTTTACCACCTTTCTTATTCCTTTCTTGCAGTGGGGAATAGGTGGTCGAGAAATGGGCCTTTTTTCGACCAGATGATTTTATATCATTTTCCATTTGATTTAATAAAATTTCCTTAATCTCCTTTCAAAACAGGTTAACTATTTTCTTTTAATTACAGAAATGACCCCAAAAAATCTAACCAAATTCATGGTAATAAAGCTAAGAAACTGGCCATGAAAAACAGGACCTAAACCGTTACTAAGTAGGAACGCTGAAAGTAGAGTTAAAGAATGGGTTGTAAACATAGCAAAATGTGGTTTTCTGTTAAAAACTTTCTGAGCCGATAGAGCTCAGTGAACTACAAATTTATTTTTTACTAAGCTACCAAATTTTAAAAAAATTTAAAATTAATTAGATGCACTACGCTATGCATTCAAAATTTCTAAAAAGTGTTTAGAAAAAAAATCTATACCAAAAGAACTGGTCTAATTTCCGTTTCCCGATAAACGACCTTCCGAAGAACTACCTGCAACTAAAAAACTTTCACACACCAAACCTTATTAAAGTTGATCAAGGGGTTCTGGAGATATAGGGAAACGAACGCACCCACGGACAGACATTTTTTTGGGTTCCTTGGACTCCATAATGCGTATTCCTGTTAAAATCTGAAATTCGAAAATTTGCATGAAATCATAACTTTTTTTTATTTCAGTAGAAGTATGGGAAAGTAAAAACGATACTTTTTAATATAAACAATGCGTTTTCTGGCAGTTACATGATTTTAACTACGTCTATCAATTAGGTCTAGTTCAAAAATATACTTTTCATTTATTATATTTTTGATAACTTTATCAATGAAGCATTTATATCAACTTTTAGTCCGAAATTTCAAAGTGGTTCTGTTCTTATACAATATGCAACATTGTAGGATTGCCTATAGATACAAATACTGTTACATATTTAGTGAATGTATGAGAATTTGAGCATGTCTATGATGTAATGGTTGCCAAAGTGTTCAAGCATCACAACACTGTAGAATCATTCAATTGGTCCCGTACTGTAATCGTTTCTTGAAACTCAAATACTCATAAGTTTATTTAAATAATTAACTTTTAAAAAAAAAGAAAACCGACTTCAAATAAAAACACAAAAGTGACATAAGTTAACTAAAAAGCAAAAAATAAATGTTTTTTATACAACAGTTTAATACTTATTTGTTGTTCCGTTTA
Organism: Ctenicera cuprea; assembly: GCA_958336395.1. Classification (NCBI taxonomy): domain Eukaryota; kingdom Metazoa; phylum Arthropoda; class Insecta; order Coleoptera; family Elateridae; genus Ctenicera; species Ctenicera cuprea. The sequence goes on from OY284496.1 coordinate 20,930,006, forward strand.
ATGTAATTAAGAAATTGTTGTTTATTATATAATTATTAAGTGTTTTATAATTTTTAAGTCGGTGCCAAGTAAAACAAAAATTCGAATCTAATTTGTTATTGCAGCAAGGTATATAATTTTTATGTTTTACTTGGCACCGACTTAAAAATTATAAAACAATTAATAATTATATAATAAACAACAATTTCTTAATTACATTAAACGGAACAACAAATAAGTATTAAACTGTTGCATAAAAAACATTTATTTTTTGCTTTTTAGTTAACTTATGTCACTTTTGTGTTTTTATTTGAAATCGGTTTTCTTTTTTTTTAAAAGTTAATTATTTTACAATTTTAATTGATGGGTAGACCTAGTAAGGATGCTTCTCGAATGAGGAAATGACGGCTAGTTGAAATACGGAAACACTAAAAAGTCGGTTAAAAAAATAGATTTTGAGGAGTATCTTCGAAGTTCAAGCTCCAATACCAATGAAATTATAATGGGACCACCTTGGAACTATACTGAACCCACACAAAAAAAATCATTAAAATCGGTTCATAAACAAAAAAGTTATGCCCGAACATACATTAAAAAAAAAACATGTATACAGACGAATTGAGAACCTCCTCCTTTTTTTGAAGTCGGTTAAAAAAAACAATTACTTAAATAATTTATTTAATATTTAACAAACTTAAACTTAATTTAACATACGAAAATTTCAAGTATCAAATTTAATACAGCTTCACTTAATTCCAGTACTAGATCATGTTACATATTTAGACTAGAATTCCTAAATTAATAAATTGATTTTCTTTTATATTCTAAAATGCAAGAGAATATATTCTAGAGGTTTCAAAAATTACAAAAACGTGTATTAATGATAAACATTTACTATTACAGAAAAGCTATGTGTCAATCTTTGCTTTAATTCAAACATTCATCAATTTCTATATTTTCAGTAAAAAAGAAACAATACCGAGGAAATTATACATTTGCTTGAACCTTCACGAGATATGTTTGAGACTGCAAAACAAAACTTTTACGAAAGTATAAAAAAAAGCATGGATTAAAACCATATTTCATAATACAGGGTGCGACACCCAAAAGTGTTACAATCTGACGTCTCCAAAACTATTAGAGATTAAACAGCTAAATTTTTTTTTCTTAATGGGATAGAAGGGGAAGTATATTAGGCTAGTCGTAAGTTTTGAGAAGTCGCCTTATTTTAAGGAATAAGGGGGTAATGAAAATTTTAAGTAAAATGATATATAATTTTTAATATTTTTTTAATATCCGTATCAAAATAGCTACAGTCAACAGTTTTGAGATTTTTTGAAGAATATGTAATACCCCTCATAAATGGGATAAAATTCTGTAAAAATTAAGAACCAGAACGAGATTGTTTTTTAATATTAAATGTGTCTACCAAAAATAAGCAACCAGAATTAGATCAAACAAAATTGAATAAGAGTGAAAAATGTAAGTTTACCATCCCTTTATAAATGGGGGGGACGAAATTTTGTACATTTTCACTAAATTAAATTTCCCTATCCTAATTTTGGTTGTTTATTTTTAGTAGGCTTATTTAAATTAAAAAAATTCTCTTTTCGCTTTTTAGTATTTATAGAATTTCATCTCCCATGTGTTAAGACTAAACGTTTTTGAAAAAAATTGAAAAGTAGGCTGTACCAATTTTGATATGGATACTAAAAAAAATCGTCATCTCATTTAAAATTTGTAAGTTACCCCTCATTCCTTAAAATCAAGTAGCTTTTTAAAACTCACTATTACCCTAATATGCAGCCCCCTACCGACCCATAAAAAAAAATTGTTGCTCACCTTTTATAGTTTTGGAGATAACACCTTGTAAGGCTTTAGTTGCTGCATCTGCATATGGAAACATTCAAGAATATAATAATGAAATAAAAATTAAAACAATTTTCTACGAAATGCCAAATAAGTGAGCTTAAAAAAGTGACACAAATAAAATTTTCATAAATTCACTGAATTTAGCAAATAATGCATTATTCTAGCAGCGAAAAACAAAAAATCTAGTACCAACAATGTATTGCATTTGTGAAACGTCTAGAACATATACAGACATAAAACAAATAAGGCACAGTTATTAATAATTAACGTTTAAATAAAAAAAAAACGGTAACATTAAAACATACTTAAAGTAGTTAATAAATAGAAAATTATAATTATCAATTCTAATAAAATAAAGCAATTTTCTTTTTTTTTAATTAACCCTTTAACGGCCAACTCTGTATATATACGTCTGCCATAACGCCACTGATATGCTAACACCCTAAATATACCTTTTTTGGATTTCAAAAAATTTGAGCTATTTTCGTGAACAGGTGCATTTTACACGGACTAAATTAGAAATCTTACAATTTTATACGTGACTTTTTCCCTTATATCTAATACCTACAGTTGATTTGTGGTTTGGTTTCGTTTAGGTGAACTAATAAGTACTGTAAAATCTGATAATGAATATTCCAACGAAAACTTGATAATTAGTGGTACTAGTGACAAAACAGACACCAATCAGGTAAATGGTGAACAGTATGACAGCAAAAGGAAAGAGAATGGAACGAAAACAAAATGAAGGACATTCAGGTCAAGTACAGAAATAAAAACACGAGAAAGGTTTATCAGAAAATAAGACAAGAAAAGAGAAACATTGGAATAAGAACAAGAGGATATAAAGACGCAGAAGGAAAGTCACGAAGAAAAAACAAAATATTTAAAGTATAGGAACAATACCAAAGAAGTACTGAAAATAAAAGAATTTAATTTTGAAATAGTCCACAAATTCAAATATTTAGGCACAATATATAATAAAAACCATAGTGAAAGCGAAAAGACAAAACAAAAAATACAAGCAGGATATAAAATATATTATGCAAATAAAAATTATGTAGACGCTAATTACTTAAGCAATAAAGCAAAACTACAAATATATAAAACCCTTGTTAGGGCAGTAGTGACATACGCAACAGAAACATAGACAATGACCGAAGAAGAAGATTTAGGAGTATTCAAAAGAAAAATATTAGGAAGAATAATGGGACCAACACGGACAGAATGATGACAGAATGGACACCAACAGAAGTAAGGAGAAGTAGACTCAGGACAAGATAGCTTCAGGATGTGAAAGATGATTTAAAGAAGATAGGAATAACGAAGTGGAAGGAGAAATGTAACAATAGGAAGGAATGAGCAAAAAAGTATTTTAATTGTATTTTATCGTTCCACTATTCGTATAATTATATCGTACCATAAATCATTATTAAGTAATGTATAAGGAAAAGAGAACAATCAATGGACTGTTCTCTACAAGACATTTATCACTCATTAGCATACCATTTACTTATTGTTTGTGTATAACAGATTGTAAATATAAAGGAGATATTAATTTAAAAAAATATTAGTAAAAATACGTACGATACTGTCAGGTTGGGTACTCTAGACGTATACATACCTATGCACAACCCCTGCAAGCTAAAATCCCTCATATACTTTTGCCCCTCCTAATTCAGCTGACAGGGTGTTGATGGAATTCTAATTCAGCAGTTAAATAGCTAAATAAATAATTTAATTTCAAAAATTAACTGTAACAAAAAATAAAATTTTCATAGCATAAGAAAAGAATTTAGGGTACTACATTTAAAGAAGTAGGAAATGTATCCAGTTTCCAAGAAATCGTTGTGTTTCCAGGTGGTGTACGGTATTTGGGATCTGTAAAAACATAAATTATAAAATGAGCTTTCAATTTCAAAATTAACCCCACATTACTTACCCAATAAATTAACATTTTTAAATACAGCAATGTCAACAAAATCACCATCAATATTATTCATATGTGGCGGCCAAATTTCTTGAATGCTGGACTTAATTTCTTTCTGCAGGTCCGACAATAAATTACACATTAATACAGTATTAGATGATGGTGTAGGTTCATTTTTAAAGTTTAAAACAATAAGGCATAATTCGCGTGCCTTTGGTCCCCACTCAAAAGCTTCATATATTAAATTGTACAAGGTTTCCAGTAGAGCGATATCCTCAAAAACACTTCCTTCTCGCAAACTATGTTTTTTACGTTCCTGTTTACGGCGAATACGTGAAGAGACACGAGAACTAAAAACAAAATTATATACCGTTTGTTAAAAAAATTATGCACCATCTTCCAGCTCTTCAGTTATTTACTTCAAGTAACTCCATGTACTTGCAGAAATAACCAGCAGTTTTTACCTTTTAGAATTAATTATTTCCAATATATTTATAATTTATTTATCTTTATTTTTAACTAATTAATGTTAATAAACCTTCTGCTTTTTGAAATGCAGGTTATTCAAGACTATAGAAAAAGATATCCGGAACATAGCTGCAAAATGCTATCACAATGTTTCGAATAAACAACATATCAAAAAGAAGAAAAAACTTTTTTTTATATGAAGTTTATTTGTAAGTTTGACTATATTTGATTACTTTTCGCATTAAGTAGTAAATTTAATTATTTTTAAAATTTAAAGCAATAAACAGTATTTTTATTTAAAATGTTTCTGTTTATATATTTTTTAAATTACCTGATGGTTTATCAACATAATCGAATTGCAGGAACTGCATTTTCTCTATTATCTACAAATTATATCTAATGTCACATTGATAATGTGATTTTACATTCAGAATACAATAAGTTTTAATACGCTCATTCCATTTCGATGAATTATGAATTAAAATTTTCATAATTGTTTTGAAAATAACAAAAATTTAATTATAGAGTTATTTTTACTTTAAAGGATTCATAAAAAATTAAAATAAACGAAAAACTATAAAATCAAAATTATTTCAATGTTTAGCCAAAGGAGGGCACATGTTAATATTATTTATTTTGGCTGAAATTTTTACAGGTTTATTTCTTTATATAATAGAACAAAACTGGGGAACGTATTTAAAAAAATTCAAACTTTTATAAATAAGGACCACCCTACTGTATATCTAGTAAAGCAAAGTTTATAACACTTCTGGTTATTTCTGGAAGTACGTGATGGCGTTGCTACGTGGATGTGGTAGAAAATATAAACCTAAACCATACTTCCAAAAATAAGTTTTATAAAGTAAATACCCGAAGAGCTACAAGCTCATGTGTTTTTTTTAACAAACGGTATGCTTTTCAGACTTTTAATTATCTTAACTTTAAATATGTTTGTTTTCTTTTAAAATGCTTACCTTGTACTTCTTGAACCTACTGTGCTACTACTAATGATTGAAGCTATATCGTCTCCGTGATCTGGTGGTCCGAAAATTTCTATATCGTCTTGATTTTCAAATCTATTTTTTTTTTCAGTTCTTAACGTAAATAAACGTGTTTTATACTTTAGAAACTCCTCTAACATTACTTTAAATTTATCACACAAGGATGAGCAATATAAGTAAACACCTTCTACAATGTCGGATTCTGCAACAAGAATTTAGTAAGTCATAACCTAATGAATAAAACAATTTTTCGTTGTTATTACCATAAATGTCATTGCGGTTGTGCTTTTGAGCCAATTTAATAGCACGAGAAAATAGCTTATTCTCAATACATATCATAATAGCAGTTTCATAATCGTCAAGATATTTTTCATAAATCTGTGATGCCTCCTTTATTCTACCACAATTTTTAAGATCTTCCATCATAGAGCGTAAATTTTGAGAAAATTGCTTCTGATGAAGATGCATTTCTTGCATAATATCAATAGCCTGTTTCCAAAGCAAACCACGCTTACATGCATCAAGAGCATCTTCATACAATTTGGCCCGATGGAAAAAAATTACTGCTTCTTCATATTTACTTTGATGTCTAAGATTTACACCAACAATGCGAGATACTTCGGTATATAATATGGTCTCTGGTTTTATGCACCACAAAGCTTGTTCATAAATATTGTGCTCTTTTATGTAATCTAACACTTCCTCGTCATGGGTGGGAGATCTAACAAGATATTGTAATGCTTCAAAATGTTGATTAAGAAAATCGTTGATTTGAAAACGACATCTACATGGATCAACAATTTTTAAACCAGCAATAAAAGGTTCAAATTCTAAAGGATCCATTTCTATATTTCTCGCTACAAATAATATTAAATCTAAATCGTATGTTAACAGTGCAGTTTCATAAATTTCTTTATTTGATTTTAAAGTACGTGCACTTTTGAATGCTTCTATTGCTGCATCTATAACAGATGGATCTTCATCAACAAGATTCAAAAGGCTTTGGACATAATGTAAAGCTTCGCTGATTGCTGTTGGTGAATCCTTTACAAAGCAAGCAGTTATAATGGTATTAATGTAATGTACGTGATTATGTTGTTCCATGTACTTTATCATAGCATTACATATCAAATTACGCTTTTCAGGAGTTGTTTTGGGATTACGAATTGCACAATTGCTATATATATTATTAAAAATGTTCTCGTCCTCCAATGCAAGCAAAAACTCACTTAAACTAGAGGGAGATTTGACTGCTTCAATAAATCCTCTAATACATGCCAAAAATCTTGTGAAACTTAAATCAATCAATATATTAAAATTCAATTTCTCAACACGAACAATGTCTAGAGCTTCAGACCATTCTCGGTTTTCAAGTAACCTTTCTATTCGATCTATAGTTATAATTCGACAGGTGCACATCTCTATATTTCCTCTAGGAATTTGCATAGCAACATTCGAAGTATCAGGAATTCCACAAATTAAGGAAGCCCCCAGTTCTACTAGTCGAGAATAAACATTTGTGAAATTATGGTTAACCATTTCATCTAGTTGATTTAATCGTGCACCAAATAATCTGCCGTCAACTAATGTTAAGAAAAGATACTTTTCATATATTATAAATGAAATTACTCCTTGTAAAATTTCATGGTCATCAATATAAAAGTTATTAATCGATGATAAAGAAAACACATACATATCATTATTAACTAAAACTGACCTCATGTGCAAGTGAGTCAAAGCCAGAGGAGTGCAAGGAGCTGCACCTTTCTTTAAAGATGATAAAAATGAGTCTATCACAGTCGATTGCCGTAACATATTCTCATGAATTTCGACAAAACCACTATAATTAAAATTTTTTTCTAAAGTGGCAGTTAGGGTAAATTTCCATTCGTCGCAATCGACATCCACTAAGTAAAAAACATCTACATCATTTGTTTGTGGAGTAGGTCTTTCTCCTACACAAAATATTCTACCGACTACCCATACAAATTGATGAAATTTCAATGGTGAGATAAATCCTGGCTCACCTTCAAGCTGAAAACTTCGCAGTTTCGTGACACTTTCATCTGTAATTTCAAATACTGTAAGTACATTACAACAATCAATAAGTGCTACTAGTGGTCTGATGGGATGGAAAGTCACAAAATTAATTGGAGAAGCAACATCTGCTATAAAATCAAACATTGGAGGTGGTCTCATACCATCTCCACAACGAGTCACAAGTGCTTTAGAGCCATTAATGGAAACGCAAGTTGTGTGCAGTTGGGTAGCTGCTTGGCTACAATGATAGACAAATTTAAAGGAGTAAGTTATTGCTTCATATAGAGTCGTTGCCCTTAGTACACACAATGTATCAGGGCTTTTTATAAATTCAAATCCTATCAGAGGATTCACTTCTTGAAACTGTAACCTCTGTTTAAGGTACATTTCGTAATTATTAAACCAGTATAAATCTATGGTGGTGTAGCTGTCTTCAGTTGCCGATTGTTGAATCGCTAGAACTTCTCCAGAAGGACTCCATTTTAATTGATGAACATAAGCCTAAACAAACCAAAACAATCATGTATTTTTAAAAATATACACAAATTTGCGGCAACTTAAAAAGTTCAAGCATTTTTTCCCCTAAATAAATTCACACATGAAATTGTCTCTCAACATGAGAGACGCTTTCACTACAACTTCTAATTTTCAAATACTGTATTTTATACAAATTCTGAAATACACCGTTAACATCAAAACACACACTGGGGAACCTAACAATTAATATTCCGAACTAAAATTTTAACGGACAGTATCAAACTGCACCATGTCAAGATAGTGCAACGCATAAACATGCGTCCAAAAAGTATGGAATACTATGCCGTATAACTCAGTAAATATCCATTTTATGGAAAATTATTTTAAATTAAAATTGTTTAGTACCTATTTAGTTTTACATCAGAGGGAAATACTTAATTGTTATTTTTTTGAAAAACAAAAGTGCAACAAATAACACTTCAGTTTTTTTTAATGACAAGGTACCTCTATATTTTGCGCATTAAATAGAGATTTATTTTCTCTTTTCAAAGATGTAAAACTTTAATACACTTACATAATAAAAACGCAAAAAACTTCTTCCTTGGCCTTGAATTTAAATAAAAGCATCACAATCGCAGCAGTGTGCCTGGAAATTTATTTGTTATCCCTTAGCAATCAAAAACAATTAAAAGAAGAAAATGCGACTGTTGTTTGTATTCAGGGTCTTCTAAAATAAAGAAGATTTTCGCGTTTTTGTTATGCGAGCAGAAAGCAGACGGTCTAACTTTAGGTTCGCAGATAATGTGGTAGTGCTGGCACAGAGCAGAACAGAATTGGTAAAAATGATACTAGAACTAAATGACGAGAGCAAAAAAGTAAGATTGAAAATAAACTTTGAAAAAACAAACTTGCTATCAAATAGAGCTACAGCAGATGGGCAAATATAATATATATATATACAGCGAAATATGTAAACCAAGTGATCTAATTAGGGCAGCTGATATCGTTTTCAAATCGCATGGAGAAGGAAATACAAAGGAAAATCGACGCAGGTTGGAAAAGTTTTTGGATGCTGAAAAACATTTTCAAAAGGGATTCCTCTAAACCTGAAAAAAAATAGTCTATAATATGTGTATAATTCCTACAATCAGTTACGGCGTGCAAAGTTGGACCTGGAATAAAAAATTAAGAGCAAAACTGAGAATTAACCAAACGAAAATGAAACGAGCCATCTTGGGTATAAAAACGGCGGATAATGTACGAAAAAAGGTGGGATGACCGATAACAGGTGGACCAGTATCACGAGGTGGATACCGAGGGACGGTACCAGAAAAAGAAGCCCCACGATAGGCAAGCAAAATAGAAGAAAAAGCAAGCGCAACATGGTGATAAAAAGCATCAGATAAGAGAAAATGGAAATACAAAGGGGAGACTTTTGCCCAACATTGGTATTAAATGGACTTAATATTATTATTATTATTATTATTTAAGTGTATTAAAGTTTTAAATCATCGAAAAGAGAAAAAATCTCTATCAAATGAGTAGAATATAGGGATTGTCATTTAAAAAAAACTGAAGTGTTATTCGTTGCGCTTTTGTTTTTCAAAAAAATAATAATTAGTATTGCCCTATGATGTAAAACTACATACTAAATAACATTAATTTGAAATATTTTTCCATAAAATGGATATTCACTGAGATATATAGCATATTCCATACTTTTTAGATACACCATAAAAAATATACTATTATAATCTAATTTAATTTAACAAAACAGGATATTTCTTCAATTAACTGTGTAACTTTTGGAGGTGCATTAGAATGCAAAGCGAAGTCAAAAACTCCTTAGCCGTTTTAAATTTACAAAGAAGTTTTAAAAATCTAAGAAAAAATGGGCGAAGCACGTCGCTGGTACTTTCCCATGCGTTTTATGTCCGGCACTGGGGATTACCTACTCACTAGGGCATCCAATACCGGGATCCCAAAATTTCGGTATCCCAGAGTTTTTCCTCCGGTATTTGAATCCTGAAATCTATTTTCAATACCGGTATTTCGGTATTTTCGAGATTCGCCAGGTGGCTTCATCCTTCACCATGGTATACAAAACAAATGAAATACAAACACTGATTGCTGAACCATTCAGAAAGAAATTATTATTTACAGTCATAAACTCATAACTCATAGACATCACCATTCACAGTTATGAGTTAGTTGAGCTGTGTTTAGTTTCAGCTGTGCTTGTTGTGTGCACTTTTATTTTTAAGATTGTATTTCAATGTAAAATAAAATGTAATCATTAACTATAACCGATAATTATACGTTCTTGTATTTAATTGCCCATATTTACATATATTAAAATAAACTTGGTAAAAAATCGCAATTGTTAATAGACAGTGAATTACATATCTAGAAGTGTCTAAACCCCGGTATTGAATACCGAGATTCCAAAACGTGTTTTTTGAATACCGAAACCCCGGGATTGACAATTCATGTCCGGGATTGACAATTCATGTCCGGTATTGGCGGTATTTTTGGAATTTTCTAAATTCCGGTATTGAATAACGAGATCCCGAAACGTGTTTTTTGAATACCAAAATCCCGGGATTGAAAATTCTTGTGCGGTATTTTTGGAATTTTCTAAATCCCAGTATTGAATACCGGGATCCCGAAACGTGTTTTTTGAAGACCGAAATCCCGGGATTGAAAATTCATGTCCGGTATTGGCGGTATTTCTAGAATTTTCTAAATCCCGGCATTGAATACCGAGATCCCGAAACGTGTTTTTTGAATACCAAAATCCCGGGATTGAAAATTCATGTCCGGTATTGGCGGTATTTTTGGAATTTTCTAAATCCCAGTATTGAATACCGGGATCCCGAAACGTGTTTTTTGAATACAGAAATCCCGGGATTGAAAATTCATGCCCGGTATTGGCGGTATTTCTGGAATTTTCTAAATCCCGGTATTGAATACCAGGATGTCGAAATGTGTTTTTTGAAGACCGAAATCCCAGGATTGAAAATTCATGTCCGGTATTGAATGCCCTACTACTCACATAAAGAGCTAGATATTGTGCTGCGAAATTCAGACTAAATAGAATTTAAAAAATTCAGTTATCAATGAAAAATAAAGAAGATTACTGGTTATTCAAACGTAATAGAAAAATAGTAGAATTAGTCTTAATCAAAGATAAAGAAATTAGTTTAAAATTAAAATTTAAAATTAATTTGCTCTGCATTTCACGGTATTTAAGGCAATTTGTCCCAATATTTATTATATATACACACATTTAGCTAAATGCTTTTTATTTTAATAAATCATTCTAGATTTAAATAAATCCTTAAACATTTGGTTTAAATATTCCAATATTTAATAAAGCATTAGAGATTTAAATAAATCTGTATGTATTTAGATAAATCTGGACATATTTGTTTTAAATCTTTCAATATTTAATAAATATATTTAAATAAATCTTTACCGATATAAATAAATCCTTACAGATTTAAATAAATATTTCAACATTTAATTTTAAGCTGTCTTATTTAATGTTAACTTGTCATATTTATTTGAACTTGGTAGACCCAGCCTACATAGCAGACCAAGACCGTTTACACTGGTGGTAACGTTTAACAATTATGAACACGTTTACCGTATTTCATAAATTTGTACAATCAATGTTAGTTCAATCATCAATAACAACATATTTAACAACATAAACACTGCATAATTTATTATTCATACAATGAAAGTTTCCTCAACATTCGCTTGAAAACGTAATTTTCAGTCTGTTTTGTTTAAGCATTGAACGCTCCCACCATAACCCTGCCTTGCGCCTTACTATCGGTGCAAACAGTCTTGGTGTCGTAAGTCGGCAGGGCTCACCAAGGTCAAATAAATATGACAGGTTAACATTAAATGTGACAGCTTAAAATTAAATGTTGAAATATTTATTTAAATCTGTAAGAATTTATTTATATCCGTAAAAATTTATTTAAATCTGCGAATATTTATTAAATATTGAAAGATTTAAAACAAATATGTGCAGATTTAACTAAATACATAAAGATTTACTAAATATTTGAAAATTTAAAATAAATGTTTTAGGATTTATTTAAATCTCTAATGCTTTATTAAATATTGGAATATTTAAACCAAATGTTTAAGAATTTATTTAAATCTACAACGATTTATTAAAATAAAAAGCATTTAGCTAAATGTGTGTATATATATAATAAATATTGGGACAAATTGCCTTAAATACCGTGAAAAGCCACAGCAAATTTTCACTTTACACTTGGCCCCATAAAAGTGATCTTGGAATAATAATCAATAAAAACTTAAATTTTGAAAATTATGTTGTCAAAAAGTGCAAAACAAAATCTATGGAAATTTAAAAATATTCTACCACAAGACGTCAAATAGAACTTAGTCAATGCCCTCATTTTAAATCACCTTGCTAACAGAAGCGCTGTGTAGTATAGTATTTTAACAACTAGTATGAAAAATAAGTTGCAAGTACTTCAAAACTGTTGTTTAAAGTTTTCATATCAAATTAATCGTATGGAACATGTTACGCCGTGTTATAATAATTTACATATATTGAAATTAGAACATAGATTTGCGCTTTTATATGGATCAATGTTATACAATATTTTACAATCAAATGAACCGTCTAATTTATATAATTTGTTAGTAAAACGATCAGCAGTAAATTTAAAAATTGTTTTCATTACATTGCTCCAAAATTAATTAATTCTTATATTAATTTATTTATCACTTGTTCACTTGCTAAATTTGAAAGCACATATAAAGCCTGTTTATCAAATAGACAAACTGTTACATCATAATGACTTCCTACAATATGAATTTCTTATGTAAAATTTGCTATTTTAGGGGAAGGTGAAAAATCTTTCTCCTTTGAACTAATATATTAAATTATTTTTCTAGTCATTTTTTTTTTAAATTTTACCTAATTGTTTATTTTTTTATTGTAATTATTTCGACTTATGTTTAATAAATATTATTAGGGGCAGACCTCTTGCGATTGCGACCCGATCTAGGTCTGTGGGTTCTCCAGTCTCTCTGCATCTCTAAAAAAAATTGTATTTACATTTTCTTTCCATCTTTTGAAATGACTGAAACACAGACCCTCTCATATTTTGAAAAAATTTAATTTTGGCGCCTAACTTGAAAACAAAAGAAGATAGCTAAAGTTTTTTTCTAATTGCAATAATAACCGAGATAGCTGTAGACTTATGAAAGTGGCACCCCCATTAACATCAATAAAATGATTTGATAAATGGTTTCCTTCAGTGTTACTTTATTATTGAACTAGACCAGAGGTTCTGCACTTCGTATCTTGAGATGAAGGAAGAAATGAAGCATCATCAAATGGAGGAATAAATGGTATTAGATAAAAAAAAGTATGCGAGAATTTATTATTAATTTATATCCTCATATTCACTACTGACTAAACACTAGACTAAAAGTCCGAACAGTCTATCATATTTGTAACGCTGTTATATCTTCGCAATAAAATAATTGTTTCTCATACTGTTTTTTCGTAGCATACCTCTAAGACCTATTAATATTTATTATTACAAGTGCAATTTATTGTCCATGTATCAAGCATATAGCATTTTCACGCACAATATTAGTAAAAGTGCAAAATTTCCATACAACCCATTGTTGCAACAATGGATTTGCACACCTAACTGATATTGTAAATGAAAATGGCATAGGTAAAAACGAGACTAAATCAAACCATAAAAACATTTTATTTGTTGGTAGATTGATCAATTAGCTAATTAAAGTTCACTGCGGGTTGCAGACTACAACGAAAATATTATGCAAGGTACCTAATGTATACAGGATCTAAGTTTCGGTATCGTAACGCTATATTATTATAATTAATGATTTTACAAATATTGTATTTTTTTCTATTCTAAAATTATTCAAAAAAGCAGTGAAAAACACCTCAAGCGAATAAATGTAATGTAATAGTGATATAGATACAGAAACAAAATAACTAAACTACATACAGGTAGGTACTTGCCCTAACGTCCTTAATTAAATGGACAGTACAGCAGCCTTCTTGTTTAAAACCAATTTTCTGTTGTCTAAGACGTGTTTTGATTACTACTTTTTAAAAATATATTCTATGTAATAGGTAACTACCCCTGTGCTGAGCTGACAATACATTTAATTCACGAAAAAAAGGGATTTGCCTATATATGCCCATTGAAAGAAGGTAATTCTCCTTAAAACAACGCTTTTCTGTCATTTTCCAAAACTAATACCGCACTAATACGATAATATACAGGAAATGCAACAAGAAAACTTAAAAGGGAAGGGACACAAAACACAAAAATTGAAATTAAAGTGTTTTAAGCAATTAAAAAAATTCAAGATAATTAAACAAAACATCTGAGTTCAAAATCTCAAGCAGTTTTGTTGAAAACGTACGTTGAAAATAAGACAGCATAGCTCATTGCTACCATGAGCATGACGTCCTGCGATTTTTCTTTTTTGCTTTTCGCCAAACGAAAGTCATTTTGTATTTTTTTTTATTAGGTTTGATGTGTGCCTATATTTCTTGCAGATGTTTTATGTTAGATATTTTGTGTTGTGTGCCCTCTTTAATTAATCGATCACTAAAACCACAAACTGCTTTTTTTTCAATAAAAAAACTGGCTCTGAAAAAAAAACGGTTTTTGGGATTTGGGAATTTTTAATAAGCTCCCTCCGGGAAAATCCACTCAGAAATTGTCACGGCTGTTTATCACTAATTAAAACGCTTACAAACACCAGAGAAGTACAGCAAATGGGATTAAAACAGACTCATCTTTAGCAACATAGCTTCAATGCCCAAGGCTCCACCACTGGCCCTCATTCATGTTTGTTGACCTTAATATTAACCCTTTAACTGCTACACCCGCATATCTAGGTTTTGAAAAAGCTATGGAAATAGACTACGGTCATAGATCTACGTTTTGCGATTTCACAAACTTGTGCTACACCCATTAATGTACATACGAGGTTCTGCTCTTGAAGAATATAGGAAGCATAGTACCACTATCGCATGCGCTATTTGAATTATCGCTTCTTCCATTTTTTTTCACAGATGCAAACTGCAAAGATATTCGGGTGTGTTTGGTTTATTTTAAATGCACTATAATAACTGGTTTCGTAGGTTTGGGCGATAAAGAGGCTGAACTGCTTCAAAAAGTAATAAAAAATGAAGATTATTATACTATAAACATCAAATTTTTTTGAGGAGTTGCCCTGTGCTATAACCATACATATACATGTGAAAAAAAACATTACCCTAGGTCTACTCTATACACCCGTATATATATGTACGACGATTACATAGCCTTGCTATGCCAGTATACAATATGTACATTCTGAGCGTTTTCCAATTCAGCACATGGGGCAACCAACGCTTTCCTAACTTAGCAACTGGTTAAATAATTACAAAGCACAAATACAAATTTTAATTTTACTCTATGTACCTACACGCGGTGATACAGTAATGTCATACCAACTGCGGCAACATAATCAATCCAAATAAAATATATGATAGAGTCACATATCGAAGTCTGAGAAACCACCTCATTTTCTAAATAAAAGCAAGAACCCATTCATTAGGCAACAAAATGACAAAATCACAACTACACAGAAAGAATTGATAAGGGTTCACTATAATTAACTAATAAATTATTGTTGTACTTACAGTTTTTGCTAGATCGAAGCTACATTTGATCAAACAATTTTTTTCAAACATTGTTAGTTGACATCGCTTTGTAGTCCAAACAACTCCTGCAATCCAATTACCAATGGGTTTCCAAGCAATAGCGGATTGTAATCCAATGACATTTTCTGATTCGTGCAATAAGTTACATGGGTAATCATAAACTCTAATTTTCCTTATTCCATTAACACGATAATTTACAGCAAACTGTTCTGCGTTTCCACGCCAAGATATTTTTATGGTGTGGTCTTCTTCTGGTATAGCTTCTGCAATATTAAAACATTAATTAAAAAAAAATTAAAACAAGGTTCTAAATTAATGTGACTTACGTTCGTCTTTAAACGAATTCATTAACGCTACTTCTTCAGGGCTACGAAACTGGCGTTCAGCCGAACCCCATCCCAACTGTTCTACTTTCGAAAGTTCGTCATTTAAATTACACGCTCTCTTTTTTTTCAGAAGTTGTTGTTCAAAGTTTACTTCAAATACGCACAGCTCACCATCCAATTTTACAGCTACAAAAGCTTCTTTTGTGGGATTCCATACAGCACTATCGAATTCAAATGAAGATTCAGACTCTGCAGCTATCGATTCCGATTCAATTCTTTTTATTGACTTATCAGATAGATTTACGCAAACAAACTCCGATTTAGCCCCAATCCATAAAAGTTGTTCTTGTGTTAGGTATTCAAATTGTATGACATCCTCAGAATTGCAAGTTATGGTGGTCACTTCTTCGCCAGGTCCATCCTCGTACATAGTCAACACATTATTTCTTAACACATATACCTTATCCTTCACAAAAGCAATGTGCTTAGCATCCTCGTCAGTAACATTCACCGCTTTACGCGATAAAGCAAAAAGTTGAAGATTTTTCATCTTCTTTTCAAATTAGCCCGCACTGAAAAGATAACCTTCTCACGTGCACTGTACACAGTCTCCACTTTGGCAATCACTTTGAAAAAGTAAGAACTACAAATTCCATAGTTTAGTATTTTAACAATAGAATCGGCATTTTACAGGCAAGAATAAATTATAATTTGTTAATACTGAACACTTTATAAACACCTTGCTTTCTGAAATTCTTCTGAATCTGAACAACACAAGCGCTGCACAACATTAGGAAATTGTTTTGTACTAGCGTATAGTCGGTTAGATTAACAACCGTTCCTACTTCTTATTGGTGCTTTCATTAGCTTCGCGAACGGTCGGACTTGCGCAGTTAGTATGCCGTCAATCTCAGTGAGCGAATGCAACTTTGTTTTCGTGTTTTTTCTTTAAAAATATAACTGCTCTTAACCATAACCTCCTCTAAACTGCTAAGACTAACAACATTATTTTTAAAAAAGCAGTATAAAAAAATTTTGAGCCCAATCGAATTTCGACCCCTCAACTAATCAACTATTTATGCAGTAAAAAGTAGTACAAGCAAGTACAGCCGCATATCCATCTGTGCCACTACAAACTTAGTGTATCTTAGAGAAGTGCACAAACCATTATACTAAGAAGATATTGGTTTGTGCTAAGAAGTAGCAGGATGCGTTCGCGTGCACCCAAGATGACTGACTGGAAGCATAAAACATACACGAAGAGAAATGAAATCCCCTGGTTAATTTTTGGCAACACAAACTCGCAAGGCGCCGCCTGGTGACGGTGTGGCAGAACTAAAAATTTTAAATAGCTTACCGCGCTTATTTGAATTGGCAAATATTTCAAGCAATTGACAGCTGTTTATATTGCATTTTTATGCAATTGAAATTTCGTTTGCTTTTATTGGAGAATTCGGAAGGTTTGAAAATAATCCAATAAAAACAAACTAATTTCAATTGTATAATAATGACAATGACAGCTGCAATGAATAAAATTTACTATAAAATAGGTTAGTTACTAAAAAAAACGCAAAAATTGATTAAACTATGGGGTATATTAATCAAAATAACCTGAAAAACAATAATTTTCAATAAAACAGCATAAATAAATACATCCCAAAATACAGTAGTGTAAACGAAACAAATATTAATATAGTACAATAAAAATAACAATACCTACATGCTTAACAACAAAGAAATAAATATTCTATAAACTCAATACAACTTAATTCTTATAATAATAAAAAATTCAACACAAATTGACAATAGATAAATACATATCACATTTGTAACAGTTAATACTGATCCTGTAAAAATAAATAAATATTCTATAAACTCGATAAAAACTTAACAATTGTTCAAAATGAGATCAGTACAAACAGCTATCACATAGATTTAAATTTCTTCACCTTCTTAATGTGTCCGTCGGAAATGGCCTTTGATTTTTGCTTATCCTTGACGAATTTGAAAATTAGAAAGGTCACACACCTATCTAAAATCAAATTGTCATAGTTGTGTTCTGTACATGCTACGTGCGCAAAATCATAATGCAATTTAAACAATCTCTTAAACTTATCCTCAAGCTTTGACTGAAACCCATCGATTTCGAGATAATTATATAAATTGTCATGAATATTTTGAACAAGTTGCATAACAGATTCACTTGCATATTTTAATCTATGGGTGTTGTCGGTCTCTTTGAAGGAAGTAAATAGATGGCGGTTAGTAACCTCCTCGGAATATAAATTTTTCCGACAAGTATCACAATCAGTTACATTAATTGCTTTTAATACATAACCTGCCACATAAGCAAGAGCTTGACTATCTTCACAAGGAATATCTTCAAGCTTTTGAGAATTAAATTCAAAAATTGCAACTGATTGTGGCTCTTGATCTATTTCTTCGTCTAGGGACGAGAATTTCAATAAGTTACCCAAATCATCCAATGGTGAACACAGATCATCTTCGCAGTTACCACTGCCACCCGTTGGTAAAGCTAATTTGTTTACAACAACAGTTTTTAAGGCAGCAGTAAACTGATGACAAGTAGGATTGGTATTGGGTCCGCCATGCTGTCTAATGCAAGAAAATAGATTTTCTACAGGGTCTTGGTTCAACCCTCGCAAACTTAGAAAATCAAATCCATCTACATCTTTAATACTGTTCCAGAGGAAAATAACTGACTGGATGGTAGTTTGCCATCCCCGAATGAATGAATACTGTTTAGTACAGTCAATGCCAGTTGTTAGGTCAAATAATTTCCACTGATTCAGTTCTATTAATAATTCTGACCAAAGTTTCAAATGTGGTGAATTTGATGTCAAAGCACATCTAAAAGGCTTTGAATCAAGGGGCTTAATGCGCGAACCATTCAAAGAGTCAAATAAATTGTCAATTTTTTGAACAAATTCTGCAGTAAAAATAGAATCGGAAGGTAATACTGCAAAAGTAGCAAACGTCTCTATGGCACTAGCCATAGAGCTGCTTAACCGAGTAGCAGCAAACTTCACTTTCATCTTTACATAGGAATCTGTGAAATTGAAATGCTCTGCCTTTAATTTAGGTAACGATTTAAATAATTTTTGCTGGTCAAATTTAAAAACAGATTCGATGTATTCAAATTTAGCAGATTTGTGAGCTTCAAATTGAATTCTGCATCTCAATAATGCGTTCCGCGTGTTCTTCAATAAATGCGGTACATCAAAAATCGTAACAATCGGTTTTTCATTAATAAAGAAATAATAAGGGCTTTGTCGAGGGTGCCTTTCTGCACATAATTGAGATATGGCCGACTGATTAGTAGGACCTTGATCGCAAACTGTCGCTATTACATTTAAACCGACTTCTTGAAGCTTCTTAATTATTTCTTTAATAAGGAATTTTAGATTGAACGTTGCAACAGTGTGAGATGTGAAATAATAAGCAACAACTTGTTTCCACTGTTTTCTAATTCCTTTGATCATAAAAACAAGAGCATGATTAGCTGCTTTATTTGACCTTCCCAAAGAGCCTAAATCCTCATAACCACTAATTATTTGTTTATGATGTTCATAATGAAACCCTTTGCACAAAGAAATTTCATCAAAAAGCAACGCACAGTAACGATCTGCGGTATGCATTTTCACTACTTGCTGTCGTAAGTGATCCATAATAGCTGGGTTAACTCCAGTTTCAAATGGAATTTTTGCCAAAATACCTTTCAAAGTTCTCACAGAAGGTAACAAAAAATATGCCTGTAAGTACTTGTACAGACGTGGACTTCTTTTGAACACAGATAAAGCAAATGCCTTATCCTGTTCAGTCCATCTACGTGCACTGGGTTCTTTACCAGCATTCTTTAATTGAGAATTGATAAACTCTTTTGATACTTCATTTAACTTTTCATCAATTAGCTGAAATTTATCAGCTTCGTATAGTTTTTTAAGAGTATTTGTCTTTTCTCTTTGGTTCTTTAAAGTAGCGCGAAGTTTACTTAATTTCGCACAAACATTTCTATGCGCAGCGTACATAATATTCTCTTTAGGTGTTAAATCTTTTTTTGAAGTTCCAATCTTGGCTAAAATTCCACTCTCACCTTCGTTTAAAAAAGCAAACCGTTTAAAATTGCAAGATACTTCATTAACATCATTCAAACAATAATTGTGATCTTGATCAAAGTTGCTTATTACTTTATTTTGTGAATGAGAGGAGGTACTTGTTAGAAAACAAGCACATTGCGCAGTTGAAGTTGAAGCATTTAATAAACAAGCACAAGACGTAATTTCTTCCTCGAACAAAGTTACTTCTGAATGAGCAACGATTTCAGATTCTGTTACTATGCTAGCCTCAGAAACTACTTCTTCGTCATTTTGATAAAATTGTATAGGGACCGCATTTACATTTAAACGTTCCCTTCTCGCATTCACAAAATGTTTTTCCTCAAAATGATCCTCACAAATCACCCATTTATTTACATTACCATCTATTTTACATGCATTTTTCCACAGCTGATGGTAGTAGGCGTTCCTTGGAAAGTTGTAAAAGTGTTTGTTTACGTAACTTTTTGAAGTACGTATGTAATACCAATTGTTGCAACCTGGATATTTACAACAATACTTTTTACGCCCAACAACATCCATAATTAATATAAGAAAGTAACTATTGAACAGGCAAAAACCAAAGGCAAGAACCCTTTGCTAAAAAAAGAAACTCGGGAACTGGACGTGGGCGACCTGATGAATTTAAAACTGCAACCCTGAAAATAATAAAATAATTTTAAAAAGGCATAGACATCTATTTCACTCAATACTTATCTTTGCAGTTACAGGAAGCACATCAAAATCTAATCTAAGCAGAATCTGAAAATAAATTAATTTTACACAAGCGTAACATCTATTTTATCATAATACTTATCTTTTTGTGAACGTTTTATAAACGCGGCAAAACGAAACATAACCTGCAATTTACCGACCACATGTCAAAGGAAATTGTACATGCAGTTCCGTGGAAGAACGCGAAAGCACTCGAAAAGGAACGAAGTGGCAGAACTAAATCTGCTGTAATTGGCCAAATTTAAAACTACCGCGGGCTACCCTGCACTGTCCCGCACCTCCCTGATGTGGCAAACAAACTTTTGTGTTGCGCGAGCATAGGACAAACCTTCACCCCCATGAAGACTGGAAGGGTATGGGCGTCACGAAATGTTTGGCGGAGAGATGGCGCAGCAGATCATAGTTATTAAAAAACTACGTTTGCGCGTCAAATTTGAAATCCGCACGCAATGCTATTCTAACCTTACTTTGTTTCTACTATGATATTATACTGTCATATATTTAATATCAATATTGAAAAGGTTAATATTTAATATAGCCTGAAAATTTATATCTTCACACTGATTATCACTGCAGCGAGCACAGTAGTTATGGAATTCAACTTCGGGAAAACGACCGTTAATGCGAGGAAGCGGTAAAACTTGGTTTTGATTTTCTTCGGAAATTCGAAAAAAAAAACAGATTTCAATGCACTCAGTTTTGACATCGATAAGGCCCCCAAAAGGCTTATTGCAAAGCAAAAACACAAGAATGGTAGCACCACTGCACGTGTTTTTTCTTAGACGGGATTGGTGCCATTGATAGTTGTCACATACCAGTAAAAGTGCCTGCAGATCAACAGGATAGCTATCTAAACCGTAAATTTTTTCACTCGATTATTCTGCAAGGAATATGTACTGCAAAACTAATATTCAAAAACATTTGTAGGATTTCCTGAGTCTGTTCATAATGCAAGGGTAAGAGCAATTAATTACTAAATTACACGAAGGATAATATCAATACTTCATTTTAGGTGCTGAGATACTCCTTCTTGCGTAAAAGTGTGGAACAATTTGGGGCACAGAAATATTTCTATGGAAAATACCAGTTGGTTGGGGACTCCGTATACCCTTGCCAAACATGGTTAATGACACTATACAAGTAGGTATTATCTATCATAAATTTTAATGCAATGTTTTATACTTGCCGTGTTACTGTCTGGTCTTTAATTCGTCTTTTGTAAGTAATCAATATTTTAAATAATTATATATTGTTATTTATAGGGATAATGGAAAGTTGTTGAAAAGGCAGAAAGAGCTTGAGTAGAGTATTAGTGGAACTCCAACAGCACACAGCTAAACAGGAGCGCCTGCTAACAGACAAGGATGTGCCTACAAGTTTGCAAAGGTGCAACTACAACATACAAATGGCTCTTTTTAGTCCAAAAAAGAATTTCTAAAAGTAGAGGCTGTAATCGCTAATTTAAAACAATAAGGAAATTAACAGAGTACAAGAGTGTGTTTTTAGTAGTAAGCTTTGTACATATGTTAGCTTCAAAAATTTGATTCTTCCAATGGTTTAGGAAATAAAAGTGGGGCGACACTTAAATGATACCCTGTGTATTTAAATGTGCCCTTGTTAATATGCTTGTATGTTGCATTATACAGAAATATACAATAAATGTGTATTTAACTGTGGTGTCTTTATTCTGTATCATTGTACATTAAAAAAGGCGTTAACAACTTAAAATTTTAATTGAAAATTTAAATGATTCAGATTCAAACATATTGGCAACAATCTCCTTTTTCTGCTGCTATCCTGGTAGGTATTGCTAAAAAATTTGAAATTTTTAACTCCACAAATACCTAACAGCACCTTATTTATTCTGTGCTCCTCTCGCGGCAATACATTTGTGGATCCCTCCCAAAACAATGTAAATATTAAAAAGTGAAAACACCAATATTAACTATCCATGCATCTTGCATGCACCAATAACTAGTGGGAATGGTTGTTAAACTGACCATCTAGATGCTACTTTGTATTGTTTCTTTGTTCAAAATGCGCGTTTCGACTATTTTTGCAAAAGCGCGCGAAATTCAAATCTTTGTATTTGTTATTCAAACAATAATTAGATGTGTAATTTTTGCTGTCGCAGTTAACTCCGAAATAAACGTTTGTCTAAATAATTAAATACGTGCTCACATTTCCAGTATTATGACAAGCCGTTCAATTTTT
This sequence comes from Ctenicera cuprea, assembly GCA_958336395.1. Taxonomy (NCBI): domain Eukaryota; kingdom Metazoa; phylum Arthropoda; class Insecta; order Coleoptera; family Elateridae; genus Ctenicera; species Ctenicera cuprea. Next base: position 20,952,916 of record OY284496.1, read on the forward strand.
TATTCGGGGTAGTGATATAAATATTAACTCAATTTTATATACAGGGTGAGTCTTTGATGTGTCACCCCACTTTTATATCCTCAACTAATTAAAATATATTTTTTCGTAATAAAAAATGTTGGTAATTAACTGCTGTATAACATAAAATTATTACCAATTATACCGAGTGCTTAGTTATGCCTGCGCAGCACATTATTTTGTTATTTTAAATAAATACCTTGTATATAATTGCATTTTTAGATGCTACATTAATTTTAGATATAAAAGTGTAAAAATACTATAATCTTAAAATTAGTGATTTTTGAGTTGTTTGACTTCTGTCAAAGTTTTGACATTTATGGACTAATAGTACAAAATTAATATTTTGGATACCAAAAACGGTCACCCTCGATACTTTCTACAGACTATTAACACATTATAAAGTATTCAGTGGTACGTTAAAAACAGCTGATTGTTCATAATTTATTGCCTGTTTTGCAAAGCTTTAGATATCAGTAACTTTTGTTTTTTAAATAAAACACTCGGTGGTTTTTGACGCCAGCAAATGTAAAATTAATTTTGTTCCAATCTGGTATACTATTTTGTATACCAAATATTAAAATATCTACTTCTACTATTACCTAAACTATTAAGGCAGTCTTGGTATGTCTGTAGGTTAAGCGCGCGCAGTCTTATCCGGTCGACCCGAGTTCGGGTCTAGGTGTAACCGGATTTTTATACATTCGGAGCAGCGATGACGAGCTCAGTAGTTAAGTTGAGCTTTTCGGGGTGTGGCACGTTGGACCTGCGAATAGCACCAAGTGTCCTGAGCCGTTATAAGCGGGGAGGGGGAGTATCTTGAAGTTGCGTTCGGAACTCCAGGATTCTCTTTAAATAAAAAAATTATTAAGAATATCACATTTTTTTCTTAATAAAAGTTGTTTGTTGCCTACCGCACTGCTTGATGCCACATTCCAAATGTTTCTGTAATGTCACCTAACTGAGCAGTGATGTCATCAACAATTTTCTTAATGGTAGTATAACACGAAAACCCATACAAATTTTAATATTTGGCATGCAAAACCATATATCAAATTAAAAGACTCGCTCTCTATGGGCTTGTTTTTTTTTGATATCATAATTTCATTTCAGATATCACGAATTAATTTTATAATCTGAAATAAATTTCTGGTATCAGATATGAAATTATGATGACAGAAAATGCAACCACCAACTTATTTAAAACTAAAAATATGTTCGTTAAAACTTCGTCATGCATTTAGTGATCAATAATGATTGCAATTTAAAATATACCTGCCAGTTTTGAATACAATAAACAATTTTGTTTTATTTTTTTGGTGATTTAATTTTCAAACCTTTACATTTATTAGGCTTTAAGTCATTCGTGTTGTAGCAATTTACAATTTAAATTTACATTTTTTTTCAGTAATTACTAATACATATACAGTCTGAGTCAAAAGATACAGGTTTTAAAATATTACTGCTATTTAAAAAGATAGGTAAAAAAGTTATCAATGAAAGTTGTGTAGACGGACTCGTATTATAAACAGACATACTAAAATTTTATAAAGGGTATTTCATAAAAAATTATTCATAAAATAATTTAAAATTTTCTATTACGAGCTAATGCAAGTAATAACAATTTTTTTAAATTTTCGTTAAAGTGTAACGAATATACAGTATGAAATTTTTCATGATTATATTTTAGAAAAGTTAAACAGTTTTAAAAAAATTATTATTTTAATTAACCATAACCGACAAGTAAATTTTCGGCCGGTATCATTATTTAGAAACATATAGTTGTTACGGCTTGTATAATTTGGATGTTATTTAGAAGGAAAAAAATAAAGTTATTTAGTACAGCCTATTTATTTATTATTTTTCTTTGATTATAAACTACCAGCAATCGATTTAAATCTGGTCGTTTTCTGGATTATTGTTAGTGTATTTGCACTACCGGCACCTAATTCAAATTATTCGAAGGAGACTACCGTTACCGGCAGCGGCTACCTATCCACTGCCTTGTGCGATTCTAGTGTTTTTGAGGTTCAGGTTAACCAACCCACCGAGTTTTAAAGAAAAATCAGTAATGTTATTTAATGCAATACCGGTTGACCAACAGCTTACTTCCTTCGTATATGTTTTGTGGCTTACTTTATATACATCGACTTTACAGTACCTAGTTATTTATATGGAAGCAGGTGTTTCGAATTAGAGCAATAGCACAACCTTGCTGTAATTCAATATTTACGACAATCGTCGTATATTGGAAAAATTCAATATTTGCAACAATTGCTAAGGCAATGATTTAAAAACTTGAGTGGTTTTTTTTCAATATTCAAAACAATACCAAAAAATTTTGTTTTGTAAATACTGCTATACTGTTTTAATTGTAAATGAAATAAATCAACTAGATGTTGTTGACAATTTTGTATTAAACTTATAGTAACATGATTTCATATTTCTACTAGGTGAGGGTTTACTGTCAGTCATAAATTGAATATAACGTAAATTGATAATCTGGTGCTGGTATTGCTTCCCTTTATTGTTCTTTATGATTATAATTATATATATTATCTATAAATCTATATGATATGTTTCTGGGTCAGTATCACTTCGCAAATTGTTTGTTTTTGTATTCAGTTATTGTTATCCCTTAATTTTATTATATGTACAGTGTCGTAACTACCCCAATCTAGTTGCATTGGGGCCCGAGATTAAAAAAAGCCCAAGTTCAAAATATTTTTTTTCTATAATAAAGCAGGAATGACTTGTTGCAATTGAACCTCCTCTTCTTGGATTATCACTAACAATCTCACAGCCATTTTTAAACGGTTAACCGGTCTGGCGCCCTCATAAACGAGAAATCTTAACGAAAAATTGAATTGTATTATGCTGTTTCACGCTACAGTTGACATTTGCATTGGTCATGTTTAATAACAAGTGAACGGTATCCATGATAACGCGGTTAGGTAGTGTTTCCTGTTCAGAGTAAAATATGTTAAATAATGTGTATAACAAAGTCTCTACGTAATTTCCGATTTTGGAGTGAACTACCCTCGTAAGACCGTGTTGTATACGAATGAATACAAGTACGCGTGCGCACTTCGAATGGTCGAACGAACATGTACATGAACAAAAGAATTTTTTATCTGTTGGTAATTCATCTCGAAGGCTTAAAATAGAAAGAACCAGATCTGTTATTTATTTATTAGTTATTTTTATTCAAATAGTACTACGTTATGGCGCCAGAGTGGCCGAGTGGTTAGGGCACTTGGCTGCTACGCGGAAGGTCTTGGGTTCAAACCCGAACACTGGATGCCTGGCGGGCGGCCTACCCAGAAGCTTTTTAAAAATTGGGCACCAAACCCCTCGAGGGGTGAGGGAAGTAAGGCAGCCGTCTAAGGGCAGCCGTCTAAGGCGTGGTGCTTACCACACCACCCCGTATTTCCTATAAGAGTGCGAGACGGCTGGGTATCGGAAGCGATGGTACGGTGGCCCTGACCCACCGCATTGCAGGCCAAACTCCTCATTGGAGTGTGTAGTGCCACCGACTACGTTATATTTGTATATTTTTATTCAAATAATACGGTATAAATTCATGGTGTCTCAAATAAAATATTAATAATTAGCTTGTAATCTTTTAATACTTTTAAAATGTAAAAAATAGTAGTACTAATGGTTACGTAAAAGGGGAGAAAAAAAAGAAAATTACATTTTATACTCGCTTTATTAAAACCTAAAAAAAATTAAATAAAATAAAATAAAATGGGTATGGGAGAGGCGAGAGGTTACGCCACTGTACATGTATCTTTCTGACAATATCTTTATTCTGTAAGAATCCTGAGGAAGAAAATGAATTACAATTACAATATGCAGTATTGTTGTGATATTTGGTGCCAATAAAACAATAATAATGTATATTGAGTAATTTTAGGGAACGGGGGGGGGGCGGACTCCCACAACCTCCCCATGGCTGCGCCAGTGAACCAATCAACCCACTTCTTTGATTAAATGGGCTCTTTCACAAGTAGTCTAATCAAACACCGCTTTTACTACATTTTACAATAAAACACAGTTTTTATACTCTTATTTTTTTTTGAAGTTATGTATATTGTGCTCCTATCTTATACAGAATCTAATACATACAAATAAAAAGTAAAATGAAACCTCGCAATGTATGTGTGTTTATTATTTCAGGAAATAAACGAATTTACAGAAAGCATGTCTATAATCGCAACTCCTTAATTATTTGGGAATATAAAATACTACATTAAGAATATGTCTAACATCTCGACGCAGCGTATTTATTATTTTTGTTAAGAAGTATCTCATGTATACAAAAATAAACGTGGGGCGTAGTCCACGGGTTCGCTAGTTATTTTCAGTTAGCTCCCGGATTTAAGGTTTATGTTCTGTGATTTGACCGAAGCTCGGAATTCTTATTTCGAGAAAAAAATATATATGTAATATAAAAAATTAATAAGATTATTTTTTATGGGAAAACATTTTCACACAGCCGCAATATTAGAGGTTAGGTTTTAAACCAACGTGAAATTAATCCAAAATGTTTCTCGTGCGAAGAAGATTGATAAATATTTTGAACAATGCTCTAAAATGTAATCCACGCGTACATCTAGATGAAACAAGATGCCGTGCTATAATACATTTACCAAATACTTTTGTATCCAAAGCATTTTTCTCAAATGGTAAGTTTTAGGTTAGTTACAAAGCTTATGAATTTTAATAAACAAGTATCATGTTGCAATAACATATTCTTAGGATAAAAAATCATTGGACTGTAGTTATAGAAATTACTATTGAACACTCGGTCCAAATCCTTTGCTAGTTTACAAAAATCAAAACAAATAGGCCTGCTAGCTTGGTCATCCAGAGATTAGTGTAGACACTGCGAATAAAATAGCATACAACCTGTCGCTTATGAGTATTTAGGTGGAAGTAACAATAATAACCTCCGATCTAATAATAAATAACATGGTCAGTTTTGAATTTTTACATAAATGTGCATTTTATAGGTATTCTATTACCATAGGACTCCAAACCCTTTATCCAAATGGTAAATCAGCGATTATACCCATTTTTTCACTCACACACAGCTATGGTCGTTACTGATGCGAAGAAGAATGTTTTGAAATCTAAAAACGACCAATATTTTGTAAGAATTTTTAATAATGGAACATTCTTTTGCAAAAATACACACACTATAAGCTGCATGACAGAGTAAAGTTACATGTTTGTTCCTTCGTTTGTAGTTTGCAGAATGGAAAGTGTTATATGTATTAAGCAATTTACGAACGTAAAACAGTACGATATTTTTTTATAGTGCTGTTGAACTGGAACTCATTGATTTTGCAGTGTTTGTGCAGCATTCCCAATGCAATTCTTAACAACTTTTTAAAATAATTGTTTTTTTAAATAAGGTCCCTGATGTCAACTTATTTAAAATTAAATAAAAAATACCCTGTATAAAAAAATTTGAAATTTTTTTGATAGATCTGTTTCTAACAACAAGCAAAAACTATAGCCTAAAAATTTCCGATTTCACTGGATCAGTTTGTGGTTGATTCGGGGATGTACCTATAGATAGAATGGCATTTTGCTGCAAGTATTTTAACTGTACAACAAAAGGAATTATTTTATGGATTTACTTAGATTGTTTACATGCTTCTCAGAATGTGGGGAGTTTCATTGGACAAAGCAAAAAATTGTTAATGGGTACATCATGCTTAATTGGATGATTTAGTTAAACAATAATTTTACGTATTTAAAAGGTGTGACTGAGCGCTGTTCCAATAATTTTGAAATGTAACAACTCTTTTTAAATTTATGCTTAAAAAGTTTTGAATTAAAGTATGTAACATTCTTAACTTCAACTATCAAAATCAAGATTGTAAAAGAGTTTAACAAGTGAAAATCTAGTGCATCGAATCGTGTTTCGCTGTGCTTGAACTGCCGTAAATCGGTGTGGCACTGCAATGCTGTTAATGCATATGACGTCATTTAGATGACGCAATTGACGGTTTTTTAGTAGGTTGCTGTTCACTATAGAGGTCCTCTATTTTAACAGGGACTATAAATATTGTCTAATTAGGCAAACAATGTAACGGGGTTTTTGTTTTTCCCAAAATATGTGTAACCGTTTCTCTACTGAAACCGGAAAATTTCGCAAATCGTTGACTGCCAAATACGCGGGAGACGGATTGTAATGCAAGGCTTTTTAATGCATTCTAGTTTTTAACAATTTTAATTAAAATTTTTGGAAAAAGTCCATCCAGCGACTTGACAATCAAAATTTTGTAATGTGTAAAAATGTACATTCTACTTTTACTAGAAATCTCGTCAAGAAATGTACAGTCAACAAAACACTGTGTTAGTAATAATTATGTATTACTAATTTTAAAAGCAATAAGTAAAGTAGTTCTTTTTTCTAGATGAATCATTGATTCGTTTGGTCGTTGTGGTAAATAATATTTAAAACATTTCATAATTATCTCGGGCACTTCATTTTCTCAAAAAATCATTTTCTTTTTTGATCACCGAGAAACGCTAGCTATTTTTTGTCTGAAATATTGAGCAGTCTGTACTTATGATCCAAAAGATAACATGCTATTTTCGTCTTAAGATGAAGCAAACTGCAATTTTAAATAAGATAATACTTTTAGAGATATTTTTTTTTGGCCAGCGGGTGGTGTAGTGGTTAGAGTCCCAACCTCTAGAACTAGACTCCCAACGGCAGTAGGTTCGAATCCTCTGCCTGTCAAAAATTTTTCTGAACAAGTTAAACCCGGCGTGTCCATGGACGGTATGTTTGGTGTGTATGTTGGGTTGCATGTCTTTTCGGGGTGGGGCATATTAGACCGGTGAATAGCGCTAAGTGCTCGGGTAAGGGGGTGGGATGGGAATGATGGAGTCGTGCTCACGCACAGCCTCATGATTCTTTGATGGAAAAAAAAGAAATTTTTCTAGTTTTTAAGGTGACCTTCTCCCTGAATTTTCCGATTATAGGAAAAAAAGTCATCGTAAAAAAATCTTTGGAGAAAATCCTGGAAGAAAATCCTTGGAAAAAAATCCCTGGATAAAAAATCCTTGGACAAAATGCCATTGAAACTTGTGGTGTGCAAGATGTTTTAAGAGAAATTAAATATACAATTTGATTCCGATGATTTTAAAACATCGATTTTTTGATGTTTTGGATTTGATTTTTATTTCTGTTTTATTTAAGTATATTAATTATAATTTTTAACTGCTGCAAAAATAAGTTAGCTCAGATTTCTTGAAGTGGGGTAATTTACTATAGAAAATATTAACGTTTTCTGTTTACAAGTGCATAGTTACCACATAGTTTTTAAATCCATCAAAACTAAATCTCTAAATTGCCTACCAAACTTTCCAAGGCCCCTCACTCGATCACCGTGGCTTTAAATCATTCAATTCTGTCATCATTTTAGACCTATCGATATTCTCGTGTAGAATAGTGGTATCCTAGAGTCAAACAGTAATCTTCAAGTTGTGGCCTGTTTTAAAATACTTCTATTTCAGTTTAATTAACTTAATTCAGAAAATGTAATTATTTTAGTGAATGTGGTATCCTTCCAGCATATTGAAATAATGTTGTAACGACATTCACTTTCCGATGCTAGAAACCGAACAGTTGTCCCAAAAAAAATAAAGAAATGCAAGATCAGCATAAAAAAACATATTAAAATTATCATTGCAGTTTTTAATTTGCAACTGTGTAATTCCTAGCTTTTTTACATAATTTAAAACAAATATTAAGCAGGGGCGGACTGCTGACAGAGAAACAAATCATATTAGCAGGTATTTTCACTCTTACGACAGTCATCAAACCAAATCAACATTTTTTTGACATATAAAAACATGAAAGCATTTTGTTCGAATGTTTCCGTTACTTCAACTATTTTTTACATAATATTCCAGTGTTATAATGTGCGATGTAGTAAACTAAAATACAGGAAAAATAAATTAACAAATGTTTACTTTCATTTTTGCTTGAAAAAAAAATAATCGTAAAAAATATTCTAAAATTGTCCTAAAATCAAGTAAAATCTTGTCCTAAATTCCTAAAAATATATGAAATAACGTGCAGGGGTCCCTGTTTACTGCGGGAGACATTCGATTCTGCAGCGCAAAAATTCTCCCATCTGGGCAGCACGGCGTTTTAAATTTTTCCCGGAGCGAAAGGATTAATTCTTAACATCTTCTAGGACCTACCACCATCTTAAAATGAAAATTTTTACATATTGCTTATATGCTTGTAAAGTAATATTGCTAAATTAATTTTGCCTGTATGTATTATCAATTTTATCCAAGGGATAAACCACAAGGGAAGTAAAAGTACAATTAAATTATGTACAAGCATCGGCAGTAACGGAAGTAGTTGTACCAAATTTTAGGTGTGGTTCACTTGGTTTACTTGGCTTTGTTCATTTTTGTTTTAGTTAAAAAACATACAGAAAGAACTATACATTGCTTATAAAAATTGCTATAATTCCGTAATCTTATTTCTTGTTTGCCCTTTTTGAGGCTCCTGTATTTTCTAACAGTTTTTATATATATGAATACTGCAGGAACATCTTTATAATACACAATTTTATATGTTTAGAAATTAAACCGACAGAACCAATTAAAACACCGCTGTCTAATTTAATCAACAAGGATGCATCAGAACAAAAGAAAGAACAAGACGAGGAAGAAGAAGCTAGGCGTGCTCGTGAAGCTTCATGGCGTACTATGAAATACACTTTAATTATATTTGGTGTTTCCATTACTTGTCTCGGAGTTTATTTATTTGTCGAACTTGGTAAACCAACAGTTGGAGATGAGGGAGTGCCACTTGATGATGAATTTACTGATATGCCAAAGTGGAAACAGTACATTTTTAGAACCCTCAAAGAATTAGAGTATTACAAACGAGTAAGCGAGTGGTATGATTCAGAGAATAAAAGTTTCAATTAATCATAATTTTTAGCTGATTAAAGAACCTTCCCGTGATAAGTTACTACCAGATATTATGAAATATCCTTACTATCAACCTCCATACACTTTAGTGCTTGAACTTACCGATGTTTTAGTTCATCCCGATTGGACATATAAAACAGGATGGCGCTTTAAGAAACGCCCAGGTACTTTATTTTCTTATTATTTATTGCAGTGTTGTTAATAACAATTTTTCTTTAGGTATTGAACATTTTTTGGAGAGTCTCAATGGCTTGTACGAAATAGTCGTTTACACAGCTGAACAAGGAATGACTGTATTTCCAATAATTGAAGCGCTGGATTCTAAAAATATAATTGCATACAAGCTAGTAAGGGATGCCACTCATTTCGTTGATGGATACCATATCAAAAACTTGGATAAATTAAATCGAGACTTAAGCAAGGTAACAATGTTTATAATAATAATTAATCATTTGATCTAAAATTTAAATTGTAGGTGGTTGTTATAGATTGGAATTTAAATTCAGTCAAGTTCCACCCAGATAATGTTTTCCATATTAATCGTTGGGAAGGCAATGATGACGATACTACACTTATAGATCTAGCTGCATTTTTGAGAGGTAAGGAATTTTATTTATGACACATTAATTATCCTAAACAGAAAAAGTCCTACGGGGACACAATATTACAATATAGGGGAATTTTTTAAACCACGAAAACTGTAAAGTGAAGAATTTTAATAACTTTCAGAAATTTTCAAAACTGATCACACAACTTTTTAAAACTTTGTAGACTATTAAAGTTTAAATGGGCTCTGAATTTTCTGTGAAGCTTTTTATGTATTTTTGAAATTAAGATCCCTTTGTTTAATAAATGAGTGACAGTAAAACATTTATGTTTATCAATTAGAGTGCCGGGTATGTCATATTATGCAATACACTTTGCTGACCTATGTTGCTTAAGTTCAACACAATTTGCTTATTTTCTATGGGGAGCATATTTTTTGTGGCCTATAGGGACAGGTAGTATGTTTGGCCCGAGCAAATTTGACAAGCTTGCGTAGAGCAGTATAGTCCCATATAACCCATTAACCGTGTGGCATGTAGGAACGTAAGAACCAAGACAAGGTCCAATATATTATTACAAACATTCATTACGGTGTACCTCGTGTTACAACTTTGCAGCAATCTCCGAAATACATCAAAAACCCAATTTTTGATACGAAATAAATTAAAAGCAGCCTTAGGTACCCTTTATAGAAAAAATGGTGTGGATTTTTGCTTCTTAATTACACTTTCATTCAATACTCATCTGAACTGAACGGTATACGGGTACTTGTAGCTAATTACCAAACCATGCAGCATAGGCAAGAATATTGGGATTTTATAGTAACTGAGTTTGGGGCTAAAATACTTTTGAGCATATGATAAGCAAAATTTTATGAACATTAGGAGAGTCATGGTAAAGTGCTTTGATCATTTTTACTTTCCCATTTTTTTTTTACCTCAAGGGTAGGGGTCTTTGCCCACTGCACTGCGGCCATAATAGGCCTATTGTGCCCCCTGTAATAGTTAGTCTCCCTCAATTAGTCCTGTATCTTTCACAAAGTTCAGGACGTCCCTGAGGGGGGTGGCTTGGAGTTCTCCTAAGCCTTTTTGCTGCCAGTGCTTCGCATCGGCAGATTATATGTAATAGGGTTTCCTCCTCCATATCACACACTCTACACGTAGGGTCGTTTGTTAGCCCCATCGTGTTGAGGTGTTTCATCATCTTGCAGTATCCCATGAGGAGACTTGTTAGTCTCTTTCGGTTGCTCCTGTCAAGCTTCAGGATTTGTTAGGTAGTCTTCCTGGACGGGTCTTGAATAAACACTTACGACTGTCTCAGTCCAGGCAACGCATTCCAATGCTTGCGATGTGCTTCTCTGAGGAGGTCCTTTATGTAGCCCTTTGCCCTGTTGTAAGCAATACTGCAGGTGGGCTCAGGACCAATCAGGGTGTGTTCGGCCCCTCTCCTAGCTAGTGAGTCTGCCCTTTCGTTTCCTGCTATTCCCTGATGCCCTGGTACCCACTCCAGAGTAACTCTGTTACGGGCAGCCAGTTCAGTTAGGGCTGCCAGGCAGCTTTTTACTGTATTGGAGTTGACCTCCTCTGACAGTAGGGCCTTTAAGGCGGCCTGACTGTCAGACCTAATGAGAACTTGCTTGTTCTCATAGTTTCTTTCCACCATTGCCTGTGCGCAACTGGTTATTGCTGTTAGTTCCGACTGGAATACGGTGGCATAACGGCCCAGGTTTATGATAATTTCATTCCCTGTGCTTTCTTCATATGCCCCGGCTCCAGTTTTATCTCCCATCTTGGATCCGTCTGTGTACCACACGCTTCCAAAATTGTTTGTACGGTTTGTTGTGAATGCACTTCTCCCCCCCTCCGAGATTATAATCTTAAAGGGTTTGTTGAAGTGATAACTTTTGAGTATTTTGTCTGACTGCATTTGTAGTATGCTGTTTTCGGCTAGTGTTTGAAAGATCTTTAGGTGAGAGTCTTTCGTCCAGGGAGTCCTTCCCCTGATGTTGTCTCTGAGCCTGTATGCCGCTGCTAGGGCCTCAAACTCCACTACCAGTCGGAGGGGAGGGAGGTCCAGCAGTGTCTCCATGGCTGCCGTTGGGGTAGTTGTCATTGCGCCAGTGATACCCAGGCATGCTAGCCTTTGTAGCTTACCCAGTTTGGCGTTTATTGCCGCCTTATCTGCTTTTTGCGACCAAATAATTGATGCATAGGTAACTACTGGTAGTACCACCTTGGTGTATAGCCAGTGTACCATTGCCAATTTTTCCCAAACATTCGCCTGCCCGCCCAGAGGGCTTTTGTGGCTTTTTTTGTTATGTTTGCAACATGAGGTTGAAAGGTAAGTCTGGTGTCTAAAATGACTCCCAGGTACTCGACCTCTGTTACCCTCATTATTTCTTGGCCCCACAGTTTCAAGCCCCTCAAGTTGAGGTTCTTTTTTCTTGTGAAGGCCAAGGTGGAGGTCTTTGCGGAATTAACCGAGAGTCCCTCCTTTATTTTCCCATACTTCTACTAAAGTTATGGAAAGTTATGATTTATGCTAATTTTCAAATTCAAATTTTAACGGAAATACACGTTTTGAGGTCCAAGGAACCCAAAAGAGTAGTTTATAAAAGATGTCTGTCCGTTGGTGGATGGGTGCGTTTGTTCTCCTATATCTCGGGAACTTTTTTACCGATTTTTATCAAATTTGGTATGTGGAAGTTTTTTAATTGCAGGTAGTTTTTTGTAAGGTTTGTAACCGGAACCGGAAATTAGATATATATTTTGGTATCGATTTTTTCGTAAAATCGTTTTTGAAATTTTGAAAACGGCAGCTAAAGACACATCAAATGTTTTTTTCTGAATGTTGTATCTTCAAAACGAATTATTCCTCAAAAACTGCCCACATCATTTTTTCTAAACTTCGTGAGCCAATAGATCCTGCAGTGAACTAGAAATTTATTTTTGAATAATTTAAAATTGAACAATAATTTATTCAAAAAGCAAATTTGATACTCCTAATATCAACAACGCGTTCTCCGGCAGTTACCTGATTTTAACTAGGCCTATCTATTAGCTCCAGCAGTTAAAAAATATATTTTTCATTCTTTGCATATTTTTGATAACTTTAAATAAATTATTTAATGTGATTTACGCTGGTGCGGCATTCTATTGCATAGTCTATCGATAGTTCAAATCCCTGCTGGGACATTACCTTATTTTAATTATTTTTTTCTTTAATTTTTGTTAGAACAATTTTTATAACATAAAAAGTATTGGAGAGTAGCAGCGTGTTGTGCCCATTTTTTAGCTTTACTAAGGATTTCTATTTTAGCAATTGCACAATCTGAAATTGAAGATGTACGAGACGTTCTGAAGTACTACAGTGGTTTTGACAATCCATTAGCAACATTCCGAGATAAGCAAAAGCAGCTAGTGGAACTGCGAGAAGCTGAACATGAAGCAAAAAATCTACAGCAACCATCTCCAGTTAAACGTTGGACTCCCAGCTTTTTAAAACCAATTTAAAATTTACATCATCAAATGATTAAGATTTTGTTAAATTTGTTTCATTATTTATCGTTCATTTAGAATAGCTGAGAAGCATTTTTTTAAGATGTGTTAATTTACTTAAGTGTGAGCTATACATACATTAGTATGGTGCATTAAAAAGCTATCTCGAATAGGGGTGTTCAAAGTTATCGACATATCGATAACTATCGATAAGTTATCGATATATCGAATAACGATAACAAAATTTTTAGTTATCGATAACTTATCGATAATTTATCGATAACTTATCGATAACTTGTCGATAAGAAACAAAAAACAGAAGAAAAAAGTTAAAAAAAAAACTAATCAAAAAGTTTACGTTTTTAATAATTTTCGTTGTTTTCAAATATCAAAGTGTATCAAACTTACAAACTACGTAATGCTTGAAAAATAGTAATTTACTTTTGTTTCTGATAATTTTTTTGTAAACTGACATTTCAAAAACGGTTTTTTCTTAATAACTCTGTTTTGAACATTTTACTATCACTTACAGTTAGTAATCTTTTACAGACAGACTTAAAGGTTTCCTTGTATTTTCTAAAATGATGTATTCTATTCCAATCTAATAAGTTATCGATAAGCTGTCGATAATTTATCGACAAGTTATCGATAAGTTACCAATATATCGATAAGTTATCGATATATCGATAAGTTATCGATATATCGATAATTATCGATATTGATAATTATCGATATTTTTTCGCAAAAAGTTATCGATAACAAAAAACAGTTATCGAACACCCCTAATCTCGAATAAGCCATGCAATTTAAGATTTGATCCACACATGTATTGGTCATTATGAACTTAACTGCGTTTTAATAAAATGACAGCTTGAGTACATAAATGTACTATCATATCCTGTGCGGCGTACATGGTCCAATCGAGCTAGCTTTCTTTTATGCACGACATGATAAGTGGTACACACAAGTTGTTATATATTTGTTCCTATTTTGTTTGTGAATTATGGCTACTTACAAATAAAAGTGTTAAATCTAATGTATACAAGTGCAATTGTATTTATTTACTTGTTAATGATAATCGTGAAAACTATAAGAAATACAAAGTCGGTTATATAAAAAAAAAGTTTCATAGTTTTATGGTTATTAACACTATGGGAACAAATTTGCCATAACTTCCTGAAATATTCTGAAAAAAGAACAGAATTCTATTTTCGTTTAATAATAATAAATAAATCTTTATTTAGCTAGAAAGCTAACAAATAACCTACAAGTAAAATAAATTTTAAGGGACCTTAACAAAATAACATAATAATATGTTATCATATTTCCCATGGGCGCCATATTAGTTTTTTATGCCATTTGCTAAAGAAAAAAGAAAATTTTAAAATAGTGGTAAACAATGATTTATCCCAAATAATCTTTTTTCTACAAAAATTAAAAAGCGATTTTTTGCAGTTATTTTAACAGTGGGAAGGGACTGACTAAACTTGTATTCTTATAGGCATCGGGGTAACAGTATGCAATAGCATTGACAGCTACAGTGTTAGGAGTATTATCAACCTGTAATAATTATTGGGACTAGAACGTTATGTTAAAAAATGTTTTTGAAAATATAAAACAATTATAATATTTTTTTTTAATTATGTCAGGATCAGCAAAAAATTGTTCACTTATCACGTTTCACTGTATTAACATGAGGAGCTCCGTTGGAGTGCCTTGGTCACCAATATCTTTATCAGTAGTAAGTCTTGGTGTAGTTTGCATTTCAGTTGGTGACGGATTGATGTGTTGATCTAGTGTGTACCGGATGACACCGGGGCATTCATTAAATATCCCGTGAAATTTTTAATGCATATTTTAATTTAGAGTTCTTCCTGCAATTGTACATTTCATATCGACCAAGGTGCATTTTTTGCTATTCATAATATTTTGTTTTGGAATGCTTTTAATTTTCTGATTGTTTTTGGTGCTACACCCTACAGTGTCTACGATTTTATGCCAATTTCTGAATTTCAGATTTTCACGGAAATACGCGTTTTGGGGTCCAAGGAACCCAAAACAGTGGTTTAAAAAAAATGTCTCTGTGAGTGGGTGGGTTGGTGGGGTTTGTTGCCCTATATCTCTGGAACTCTTTGACCGATTTTTATAAGATTTGGTGTGCGGAAGTTTTTTAGTTGCAGGTAGTTCTTTGCAAAGTCGTTAATCGGAACCGGAAACGGAAATTATACTGTTTTTCTGGTATAGATTATTTTCTAAACACTTTTTTGAAGTTTTGAATACATGACATTGTAGTCCATTTAAAGACATATCTAATGCTTTTTTCTCAAATGCTGTAGGATCTTCAAAATAAAGGCCGCTACGAATTTTTGAAAATTTGAACTTTAATGCCTGATTACTTAAAAACCAAATATCCAATAAATACAAATTGTCATATTATTTGATAGCCCTTAATAAGTATAATAAAGTGATGTAACAATATTTCGGAAATATGAAAATTGTAAATATACTAGGGACTTAAAATTTTTCCTGAAAAACTGTCCACACCATTTTATAAAAACTTTCTGAGTTGATAGAGCTTGCTATGAACTACAAATTTGTTTTTTACTAATGTCCTAAATGTGACAATTTTTGAAAAATTTCAAATTGATTAATTTTGTAGTAGAATCAGCAAGAATTTCCAACTATTTAAAAAAATAAGAGACAAAACGAAACTTTTTAATATCAACAACGCGTTTTCATTGTTTGCATATTTTTGATAACTCTATAAATAAAGTTGTTACTACCATTTTGGATTCGAGGTCGTGAGCGCTGTACGTAACCAACGCCTTGGGTCTGGAGCGGGCGCCTTGTACTGGCTGGAGATGACTAGATGTAAATATCAATCACTTCTTGACGTGAGAACACTTAAAACGTAAAAAATATGGGAAAGTACCAGCGACCTGCTTTGCCAGTTTTTTGGGCCAGAGATTGAAAGCAGCTTCAGTTCCCGCTGCTGTCGGCGGCTTTGGTGCGATGTTCTTGGAGTTTGTTTTCGTAATGACGCTATCGCTATCAGCAGGTTGTGTTACAATAGTACAAACAAATAGTAGAACCGCAAATTTGCTAATCTTTATTGAAAACTGTAGCGGGCTGCTGTACAAACAAATAGGGACCTTATATAATAGACGCATAAATATGTGGGTTCTCGTAGCGGATGCCCCTTACTACTGAAAGTTGTGATAGATGGAAGTGATCCGGTTTAGTATATAGATTCTAGTTTTTGTGGTATATGGGGTATGTAACTTGCCTGTGCATGAACACGTAAGTTTAAGATTGTAAATTCAGAAAAAGATCCGTAGGTGACGAGTTTTGAAAGGGCTCTGAGCCATGCATAGGCAGTCGTTTTGGCTACATTCGGGTCGCAACTCTAGAATATTATTCTTGTGGTGACCGTCTTATATAGATTACTGGCATGTGCAGCAAATTCAAACGGCTTCCTGCAACAAACCTCGGTGGTGTAGAGGAGTAAACCCTCGCGTACAGCGTCCTCGGTTCGATCCCGGGCACCGGCGGTATTTTTTGCTTAATTCTGTAATTCTGCGGATCACTTTCTGTTGTTACTGTGTACATGGTGGCCTGCTACAGTTCCCCTACCCCCCGCCACGGGATGTTTTTGGCGATAGTGTGGCGGTCTCAATGGAGCGTTTCCAAAACACTCTAATGTAGCCAAAGTGCGTGGAGCGGAGCTCTTTCACTACTTGCCTGCAGGTGGTACTTTAGGTGCTACCAATTGCCGAAAAAGAAAACAAAAAAGTGAATGTCACTTTCACTGAACATAACCTGCAAAGTTCTTTGTTATTTTTTTTTATTGTGCAAGTTTAAAAATATGTGTATTCGAACAATATTGTTTGGTCATAAGTGTGACAGGTACATTAGCTACAATGTAAGTTGTGGAAAATTATGTGTATATTTCGTAATTTTTCATGTTTTTATAGTGTACCTTATGGATACATGACTAGATTATAAATTCCTAAACTTCGTCCTTTCAAATCTTACTGAAACTTGGCAACTACAATGGATAATTCTTCCGATTCATCGAGTGACTCAGATTCTAATTCTTCAACGTCTTGGGTGTTTGTAGAAGATACTACAATTCAAAGTCCGAAAACCGCAAATACATTTCATTTGGATTGCTCTCGAGAACCTATTCAAGAATTGACGGAACAAGATCTGTTATCAGCTGGCTCTGACTTTGAATCCGACACAGATGGAATAAGCGTAATTAGCGAGAGTGAAGTACCAATCGACGATCTTTGCCTAAATATTCAAACTTCAAGTTGCAACAATGACAGTGTAGCACTATTGGGTAAGACCAATATTGGTGATGACGATGATACCAATATTGTGTACAATGATAGTGAAGAAACTACTGCTAAAGAAGCACAATTAGTGAGAGAGCCAAATGAAAAATTGACGAAAATTATTAAACCGTTACATATGCTAGGAATAGGCTTTGTTTTGACAGCAGTTTTCTTGGCATGTTATAGTCGTATTACAACCAAGATAAGCAAAGAGAATGTAGATTTTGACAACGTTGATCATGTTCTATTGTATGACAAAATAAAAATTGATGATGTTGCATCTTTTAACAAAATTGACTTAACGTATTGCGATAATTCAAAGAAATTATATGACGCCAAAACAAATTTAAACAAAGATTTAGAAGAAATTGTTGATATAACTATGACTTGTGCATTTCGTCATAAACCTAAGAATGATATCCTAGACAAACAAATTAAAAAATGTGTAAAAAAGGAATATAACACAAAAAAAATGGGTAGTTCACAGAATACAGAAAGCATGTATAGTGAAATGTTAGAGTCAATTGAACATTACAAAAAAGTTATTGAGATTAAATCGGAAGACATTTTAGGCAATACTAACGAACCTAAAACAAAAAATGTGGATGATGGTTTTAGAGAACATATAAAGCTTAGATATAATAAAAAGAAAAATGAAAAGACCAATTATAACAACAATGATGACACAGTTTGTAACATAGAAAGTGAGAATCGTGCAAATCACGAAAAGAAGGAAAAAGTAGAAGAATTTACAAGAAGTAGAAAGGAGAAAATTATCAAACATAAATGTAATAAGAAAAAACAAAATTTGGTAGAACAGTTTAAAAATGATTATAAAAGTAATGCTTATTTTGAAAGTGATGCACCTCAAAGCAAGAATCAAATTCCTGCAAAGAAACATTATAGTAAGTATCAAAAAGACAAGAAACATTATTATAAAGACAAAAAACAATATGACTATAAAAACAAAAAACAATATTATCAGTATAAAGATAAAAAATATCATTATGTAGATAAGAAAAAATATGAATTTAAACATAATAATAAAAATTTTGATAAGCATCAGAAGAATATTGAAGTTATCATAAAACATAAAAATGAAAATAAAGAAAACAAATTCAAGGATATTTCTAATAAAAATGCAAAAAGCAGGGACCCTAAATATAGAGATAAAATCACACCGCAGAAACGAAACAATACTACTGGGGAATGGTATACAAACTTACATAAAGCGAGAAATCAATTAAGAAAGCAAGAACATGTCAGTGACTGGGTATTTGACAGAGCTCACATTAGGAACAAAAAGAGGAACAAGGCTCAGTGGTACTTCAAATGGATGAATGTCCGAGAACAATTGCGTTACAAGCAAAGTTACAAGCCGTATTCGAGTTAGTTGAATATTAATTATGGTTTTTTGTAACTAGAGAGTCACTTTATTTTAATACTTAATTGTAGGTTTTTTAATGATGTGTAAATAACTTTGTAATTTACATTATTCCTTTGTGTAGGGCTATTTTCTCTATGTAACTTTTATCGCATAAAATATATGTACAACTATAGTATGTTGCCTTGTTTTTGCACAGAGTAATTTTATATTCATTGAAACAAATTTTAAATGCTGAATTTAAACTTGGTTGTTATACGAGCTCAAAACTATATATGTATTAGGGCCTAATCGGTTTTTTACATATCTCGCACTATAAACCAATTGTCAATTTATAGAAATATCCTTTTTTTCTGTAATAAAAGAGATTGTTTACTATGTAAATAACGAAAATTGTAACAAAATGAATTTATTTTTCTATTAATGAATAATGTTTACATAGAACAATATAGTGTTAAAAAGTATAGGCTTACTGATTTTTTTAAATGCTCTTAAAATTACACAAATTTTTATTAATACTTCCTGGCTTTGCCTTTGATACGAATAACTTCGAATATACAATCTGGCATAGAATCTTTGAAATGTAGGCAACTATTTGGACTGAAAGAGTTCCAAATGGTTTGAAGTTCAGTTTTCAAGTCGCATTTGGTTCTTGCTGGGTCCATTCTCAACTCGATCGGAACCGAATCTGGGCTAGAAGAGGGCCAAGGAAGCACGGGAAGTATGCCAGTATGCCTAAAAAAGCTCGATATCTTTGATCCTGATGCATACTGGCACAATGTGATATTTAAACATTGCAATGGCTATTAGAAACAAACCATTGCAAGATGCAGGTAATTAACAAAGAATAATTTTTGGAATCAATTCATTCCAAAGAAAAAAATGGAGATTTGGTGATTTAACATAAAAATATTTTTAAAAACGCTATTTTTAATTTATTAATGTTTTTGTTCCAAACTTTGTACATAGCATTATAATTGGATTTTGACGCTTTTTTTTAAACAGTCTTTGTTATTTTCTCAAATAAGGCGATTTTTTGTCAATTCATTTAATTTTTTGAATTTCCCGCGAAACTTGAAGTCACGTGACCTATTTATAAATCAATTTTTAAGTCTGAGATGCAGAAGCGATCCCAAAGGGTCTAGGTCAAAATCACTCCGAAATAATCGCTGCGGTGAAAACCACTCCGGTCAAAATCACTCCAACGAAAACATCTCCGACAAAAATCACTTTAGTGAAAATCAATCCTGTGATCACACTGTTATGCATCTTTTTTTTTATTTATAATTATTGCTTTTAAAAAAAATCATTATTGTTTCCCCACCCCATTTATCCTGCTGGATCAGAGCATAATGGCTTTGTAACAAGTCTAACTCCTTACCGCAATCTAATTCTGAATTCTAGACTTGGACGGCCCGAGATTTTTACTAATTATGTTGGTCGAGTTTCGAACCCTTTTCCAAGAGCGTGGCAACTGCAGTGTTAACCACTGCGTCAATCTTCTGGCATTAAGCAATTTTTACATTCCTATACTTTCAGCATAGGGATGTATTTATTTCATGCAAATTTTCGAATTCTAGATTTTGACGGAAATACTAGTTTTGGATCTCCAGGAACCCAAAAAGGGTTTTAAAAAAATATCCGTCTTTATTATAGCATAATAAAATTCTTAAAAGAAAAATTGTTTGTTGAGATACTGTGTATAACCTAAAATTATACGGGCGTTTAATTATGCCTACACAGCGCATTACTTTGTTTTTTAAAATAGTACACCCTTAATATTCTTGCACTGCAGCGTCTTCATTTAATTTTAGATATAACAATATTAAGGTGCTAAGATTTTAAAATTGGCAGTTTTCGAGCTATTTGACTTTTTTCAAAAATTTTGACATTTGTGAAATAATATTACAAAATTAATATTTTAGATAGCAAAAACGTCACTCCTCTATATTTTGCACAGACTATTAACACTTTATAAAGCAATCAGCGGTATGTTAAAAACAGCAGATTATTACAGAGGGTGTTCATAATTTTGTTAACCCTCCGTCTGTCGGATACCCTTTCTGAAACACTTTCGATCTGTGTGGGACCAAAATAAAATAGCCTTTGAATGGCACCAACATGACTTCCACTGCTAATTTCACGTAAATATGTTTTCTACGAACCCTTTTCTATTTAATGCCTAGTACAAGATTGATTCCAAACACATTTTTCTGGTGTAAGTTAAATTTGAAAAAAATCTTACAATTTTACCACGTTTTCCAAAATTTGAGAAAAACGCCTAAATAAATGAAAATAAAATTGCTTTATAAGAATATTTATTTAAAAATATACAAATTAATATAAAAAAATATAAAAACTGAAAAATAAAATTCTATGCACAAGCTCGAGGGACTCAAACTGTGGTCTCCATCTTTTCCAAACAATCTTTGCAGCATGACGTTATGTGCTCCATGCACAACCAAGATTTACAAATTTTGCAAAAAAAACGAGTTTTCGTCTTTTGCAATATTTGCAATTCCTTCTTTTACCTGGCTGTGGTTCTGGCATAACCTCCTCTTCGATGCCTGAAAGCCGAAGTGCGCACACTTTTTGCCAAGTGTTTGTCCAATGGCTCTCCTTCGCATATTTTGCTGCACTAATTCCATACCTAAACTTTTTTGCACGAAGTTGGCACAAAAATGCACAAGGCTGTCAACTAAAATGAGGTGGGAACAAAATTACCAACTGAGAAATATTGCAAAATATTGTTACACGTTTGATCGGGTGGCGTCTGCCAGGACAAAATGCCATGCTACAACTATTTGAAATTTTTAAAAACAGTTTTGTATAGGGAAAACAATTGCAATTCAGATACTGTGACGGTAGAAATTTTTAAAAAAATTATCATCTGAAATTTTCATTTTGCCGTGGACTCACAGACCACACCCGACGGACGGAGGGTTAAACTGCAAATGTCAATAACTTGTTTTTAAAACAGAACACCCAGTATTTTTTTAATGCTATCAAAGGTAGAATTAAATTCTTTTTCAAGTTGATACGAACATACCTCAACACTCAGTATAATAGGTAATATTTTCATGCACAGTAACCCAACAAATAATTTTTGTTGCAACAGCTATAATAATAAAGACGTTGGAAAACTACCTCACGCTAACTTACTCTGTATATTTTTTTATCACCTACTCGGCAGTAGTTGTCATTCTGCAAATGGCAATATACATTTGCTACCATTTTTTATCAGTTTTAATGCAAAAAACGCATATCAAAATTTTCATTGTTTGCTGTGCAAAATTTTGTTTGTTTTCTTTGTAAAAAATTGTATTAAAATAAAATGGATTCTTTAAACAAAATTTAATTATTAACTTAATTCCCTAGCAGCAACGTTTTAAGTTGAAAAGCCAGTGCAAACTACAAAGCACGGGTAACCATATTTCCAGGAACCTGCTAAATGAATTTTAAATTTTTTGTATGTAATGATATTTTGACCTATACCATAAAACAAGTAGCTTTTGTTTCACGGCCGTTATGATTATGTTATTAAACCATTAAAAGTTAAAATATGGCGTTATTTGTTAATTTAATCATAGTTTGACCTTATACTTTTTTAAAGAGAATAAAATTTGCAATTCAAAAATATGAGAAAATACAGGGCGTTCCGTTTAAAAAAAATCATTTTAACAAATAACTCGAAAAGCCGATATGCAACTGTTTTTTCGTTTTCACCATCGTAGCCAGAAGAAAAAGTTACACGTTTTTCCTAATTTAACCAACTTTGGAGCTTTAAAAATAATAAAGTTGGTAATAGAGGCCAGGTTCCCAAAATCACCCTGTATAATAATGTGACATTCAAAAACAAGTGCTCAAACGGCAGCTATGAAAATTCTAATCTGTTTCTTTGCTGTTTCGTTAGGCGTTATTTTACTTTTCTATCAAAGGGGGGATGAGCTATTATACAAATATCTGACATCATTTTGACAAAGACTCCGAAAATTGGGCATTTTTGCATGAAGGAACCGCCACAAATCAAAATGGTAAATACACGCAAGAGGTTTGGAATTAAAAATTAATACAAAAACAATAGTACCAGATAAATTATATTCACAACTGTTCAACAATGTAAGTATTTTAATGCGGTTTGATTTGTCTACTATTTAACTGAAACTTTTGTACAATTAGTGGCATATTGGCAGTGTGTTCATTATTATAATCCAATTAATTATACATTAATAAAACTCCACGATAATGAAATGCAGAAAAGAACATTCCAGCATCATTAACATATTGTCAGTGCTTCAAAATAACTACAATAAATTAAAATATGTGTAATATATGTCTAAAATATTGCTAAAAATATTTTAAAGTATTTTTGCTTTAAAAGTTATTACAACATAAGTTCAGTTCTTTAAAATTAAAAAATGATCTAGGTTACTCTAAGCTTAAACAACTAAGAATTTAAAATGATTTTTTAAATTCATTACAATTTGTTAAATAATACATACAATAGCTAAAATTCATTATTTAAAAGAAAACAGTTTTTGATATTGCTTTAAGGATTTTTTAGAATTATTACTGTCTAATAGTATATTCTGTAACAAGTTTGAAATATGGCATATTCCGCACGAGTGGAAAGTTTGTCACCCGAGCCAAAAGGCGAGGGGAACGGTCCACGAGTGCGAGTAGCCATTCCAAACGTGTTACAGACTATACTTTTTCTACGACTATAATTATTTAGGTCATTAAATTTAGAAAATAAGAAAATTTTAAGTTTCCTATTTAAAATACGATTTGTTTATAACTGTCAAAAAGCAGTTGATAGACGAGAGACGCAACCTTTATTACTCAGAACAGTTTTAGAATGAAATAAACAGTGTTAGAATGAAATATTCTATAACAAGTGTAAGAATGTAGTTATTCCGTAATTAAAAACTGTATCAGAATGCTTGTATTCTAACATGGTCGTAGAAAATATATTTTTTTAAATGGCAACAATAAAAACAAATATTACAACATCATAAAATCAATAAAATACAAGCAACTTACACGAACAAAATATACAAATAAAATGATGTAAGTCCTCCTGCAAAATGTGATGCATCTCATTGTAAGGAACATTTTATTTTAACAAAATGAAGCAAGATTTGAATGGCACCATAGCAATTTTAATTAATCCACATCGAGAAAATTAAAGACAACAAATGATTTCAATCAAACAACCAGCATTATGCACCCTATATTAAAAATTGGTGGTAGTCATTTGTTGTCGCTTGTACAAGTTGACGTAGGCCAAAATAAAAAAGAAACTGTCACTAACTACAATATAAGGCACAGAATACTGGCAAAAGAGTTTTCTCAATTTCACCCGTCAGGGCAAAAAAACCTATAAATTAACCTCTATAGTGAAGTGAAGAGTATTACACATTTATCCATTCTATTTGACTCGGGTCGTATTCAAAGATTTTCAGTCTTGATTTGTAGCCATTATGAAAACCTGATATTTATACTGAATAACACCTTCACTTCTATGCTATGGCTTAAATTTAACTAACGGAATATTTTTTGAGTGCAAACATTTGTCACAAACCCACTCTGCATATACTTCTGCAGTAAGTAGTTGGAATGCTGGCTCTGTTAGTCCTGTACAACCTCTGCAAAAAAAGTTACAGATTAACATCACAATTGTCAATTTACCTTCGTAGCGAAAGACACATCAAAAAACACTTTTTTTTTTCTAGTTTTAATTTTAAGTATTATACTGTTAGTCCAAAGCTGACCAAAACATAGGACACTTTTTTACATGGTATATTATCTCCCTTAACAAATGTGTAATGTGTAAATTTTTACCGTCATAGTGTAAGTATATTTCTGCTATGCTTATGCGTTTTTAATGTATATGCTGAAGTAAAGTCAGGTGATCTTGGTGGTCACAGGTACTCTCCCAATTTTTTTAAAACATAGTGATATGGTGATTTTTTTTAAAATAGTGATAAAACTGAATCATTTAGTGAATAATAGGTAATAAGTCTTTATTTAATTATAAACAAAATAATTTCATTTAATATCAACCGCACGTTAAACTTCTAAGAAGGTTTCATTACAACAAAACAAACTCATTTCATTTCTTAAACATTAAAAAAAAATATATTTAAAAAAACTGCAGCACAGGTAGAATTTGGTATTAGTTATATAAAGAAATAAGCCTGTAAAAATTTAAGCCAAAAAAAAATAATATTAACACGTGCCTCTTTTGGCTCAAACATTGAAATAATTAATTTTTCGTTTATATTAATTTTTTATGAATCCGTGAAAGTAAAAATAACTATTTAATTAACATTTTGTTATTTTCGAAACAATTATAAATATTTTAATTCATATTTCATCAAAATCGAACGAACATATCAAAACTTATTGTATTTTGAATGTAAAAGCACATTATCGATGTGACATAGGTACAATTTGTAGATAATGAAGAAAATACAGATGCGGATGCAATTTATTTTAAATAAAAATACTGTTTATTGCTTTAAATTTTAAAAATAATTAAATTTACTACTTAATGCAAAAAGTAAGGAACATTAGTCAAACTAACAAATAAACTTAATACAAAAAAAATTGTTTTTCTTTTTTATACGTTTTTTATTCGAAAGATTGTGATATCGTTACCAAGCTATGTCCCGGGTATCTTTTTCTATAGTCTTGAATAACCTGCATTACAAAAATCAGGTTTATTAACATTAATTAGTTGAAAATAAACTCATAGAAATATTAAGGCAGCTTCAAATAGATGGAAAAGATGTTCGTATAATTAAGAACTTATATTGGGAACAAACGGCCAATATTAAAATAGATGGAGAATTAACCAATGATGTGGAAATTAGAAGAGGAGTACGTCAAGGATGTATCTTGTCACCCATCCTATTTAACATATATTCCGAAAAGATAATACAAAATGCTCCCGCAGATAGCACGAAAGGCATCAAAATAAATGGTGTATTACTCAACAACCTTCGATATGCAGATGATACGATATTAATAGCCAAAAATGAAAACGGTCTCCAAGAATTACTAGATAATGTCACAGAAGAGAGTAACAACATGGGCCTGTCCATAAATGTGAAGAAAACCAAAGTAATGGTAATAAGCAAGGACGTCAGAAATATAAATATCACATGCAATAACGTAAATGTAGAACAAGTAGACAAATACATATATCTCGGACGGTCAATTAATACAACTATAGATTGTGACATCGAAATAAAGAGAAGGATCGAAATAGCTAGAACAACATTCGGACAATTAAAAAATATGCTTTGTAATAAACAGCTGAATGTATCACTCAGACTAAGAATGCTAAAATGCTATGTGTGGTCAACACTTCTTTATGGATGTGAAGTATGGACGATCAAAAAGATAATGCTTAATAGATTGAACGCATTTGAGTTGTGGACATATAGGAGAATGCTTCGCATCCCATGGACGGACAGAATAACAAATGAAGAAGTACTCCGCAGGTTGGGAAAGCAAAGAGAATTGGAAATGAATGTTAAACAACGCAAACTTTCATACTTCGGACATATAATCCGCCATGAAAAATATAAGATTCTACAATATATTATGGAAGGGAAGATAGAAGGAAAACGTAAAAGGGGCAGAAGAAGGACCTCTTGGATGAGTAATATAAGAAACTGGCTAGGCCTCAATAGGGAACATCTAATCCACACAGCCAGAGATAGATGGAGATACGCTTTGTTGATAGCCAACCTCAGAAGATGAGACGGCACCATGGAGAGAGAGTTGAAAATAAAGATAAATAAATACTAAATGTAATAGTATTAATTAATTGTAAAAGTTACTGTTGTTGATCCAATTTTTGGGTAATTATATTATTAAAATCCAAAACTAATTTTATTTCTCGCTTAGCAGTATCGTTAGCTACCTTCAGAGATTTTATTATTTTAAGATCTTAAAGCTACTTTTTTCTATGTTTCAATATTTCTGGATGACAATGAAGAAAGACTGTTTCTATTTTAAAACGGCGAAAAAGTTTATTACATTGGCAGATATAAAATTTTCTAATTTTCTCAAAACAAATCTATTTAAATCTTTTGGTTTCATTAATAGCCTTTTTTCAAGTTCTTCTTTTTAAATTAATATCTTCTTTATCATGTTGCTAATTAATCTTTGCGCCCATATGAATTTTAGTTTCCAGTGGCAGGCTTTCATCAAAAAATGCAAATGCTGCTGTTTCTGTATTTAGGTACCACAAATGATTTGTAAACTTATTGGCAGTAACAATTGCAGGATTTTTTAGATTTTGTTTTTAAATCCGCAACGTAGACAAAAAAATAAAATAAAAAACAAAGAAAAATTTATTTCTTATACTTATAATAATATTAATTAATTAATTGTCGATGACGTCTCTTCACTATGTTTTTGTCTTCCCTCTTTATTCTTCGCTCTTCAATTCCTTCTAAAATTTTGTCCACGCCGAGCATTCAGCTTGGTCGTTCTTTTTTCTCTGTTAAAGTAAGAATTTCTTCATCTTCATTTATTGTACTCATATTTAGAGCGTTTTCGTGTGAAATATCGAAAAAAATGTCCAAATCATGAAAACTGTTTTTCTCATTCGTTCGCTGTCGTTGTGCTGTATTTTTACGATTTTTCCCTAAGCTTCTCCAGTAGTTGTATAATTTTTGTAATAATTGAACGCATGGTTGTTGTAATCTTGTTGGTAGTCTGACTGTTTTCCAAAATATAGTACATTCTTGTACACTAAAAGTAGCACTCTCTCAAACGCTTAGTTTTATCACCCGTAAGTTAAAAAATAAAAACTTGAAGAACGTCCTTATTAGAAGACAATTTAGATCCTGTAATTCGACATTTCGTATTTCCAATTAAAATGATTTTTTTTTCTCTAATCGATACTACTTGAAGAAGACATTTTCAGCGTATATAAATAAGCCAAAAAAACAGAAATATTAAAATAATTGGATATTAAAATTACCGAAATATTTTGAAAGTTGTTGTTCTGGTCACGATTTCAAAATTACAACTGCCAGATGTTACCCTGCGCAGTTCTGCCAACAATTGCAAAATAGACACCTAAACGTAATATTAGTAACCTTGAATAACAAAATGATAACTATATAGTTATTTTTTACTTTAAAAATTAATAAAAAATGAAAAAGAAAACAAAAATTGTAAAATTTTGATTTTTTCGATTTTTAAGTTCGAAGAGGTTTATTTTCTCATATAAAGGAACAAAACTAGAGGGCGTATGTAGAACGTGTGAGTAAATCCATGCGCCGTAAGTAAATTTAGGCAGTTTCAAATGAGAACTGAATCACTTGGTAGCAAATTGCGACTATTAACGTCATGCCACAATAAAAATTGTGCAATGTTTCAATTTTCAGATGCACAGTGAATTATTATATGTATATATATAAAAGTAAAACTGACTTTAAGGACCATTGTGAAAAATTAGGAACTTTAAAAGACCCTTGCTAAAATTAAGGAATTTTTCCTAAAAAAGAAACCAAATATAGAAAGAATTTTTTTACATTAGTATTCAGAAAATTTAAAACTTTGGTCAAATAATTACAATTTTTTTAGTGGTAACAAAATAGGTCCTTATCTGTTATTAAACAAAATCTCTATTTGGCCTTCTTGTGTGCTGAGAGACATAGCCCCATCTATTAACCCATTTGTGTTCCAACCCTATCTTGCTTTTCTAAACACTCACTATTTACTTTGCAACAACTTGATTTGACATGTTTATTTGTTTTATTTAACAAAATTAAAAGCATACCCATGAAATACATAACATGTGAAGCACATTTCTACCTAATTTCGCAAATGTTTACATTCTAAAGTGCTTTGTTTTGGTTGTTACTCAGTCTAGTTGGTAGTTGTATGCTTTTCTATGAACAAATGACATATTACAAGTAAATGTGTGAAATGGAAATTACATTTTATGTACAAACCACACCTCATGTAAATGTGCATTAGTAATGTTGATGTAATTTGTTAAAAGAGGGAAGTTTAAAATACGCTGGGAATAGTTTTCTAGGGACATAATTTAAGCAAACAAATTGCAAAATAAGTGAATTATAGTGAACAAGCAAAAAAATAGTGAACAACTTGAAGAGCCCTGTGGCCAGTGAATGTGTACCAAACTACAACTGCAACTGATTATTGCAAACTTTGTTGCTATTCAATTACAAAGGAGCCCATTCTTTACTTATTATCATTAACACACTTCTGATTTTTGATAAATTAAGAAAACAAAGCTCTGTTGCATAACACCTTTGCGGTACCGGTACCGGTTTTTTTATGCTCATGCTCGTCGTACACTCACCATGCATTTTTCTATCTCGCAAGTTTTTTTTTTAAATTAATAGTACCCCAAAAATTTGAGAAATTACTTAACTCACAAAAATGATTATGACAGTAAAATCGACATAATTTGTCCACGGAGAAAAAAAAAACATTTTTGCATTTCTCATGTTGAACTGCTATATTCCAGTCAGCTTTGGACAGACGGGGTATATTATCCGGCTATATTATCATACCTAAATAAACAATAACATGCTAGTGGGTCTCAGTTTCATACTCTTACACTTTTCATCACTTGTAAACTTTTTTCTTTTAAAGGAAGTTTATAGTCACATCTAAGCAATTCTATGATCTTTCCACATCCCACTTACACCAGACCAACCCATATCGGCTGTATAACAGGTCTACGCCCTTACCCCAACCTCAATTCCTAACCTGAGTGGCACAGAATCTTAAAAAATTGTCACAGCTCACAGTCATTCAAGAGCGTGGCAACAGTGGTGTTAACCACTACAGCAATTTTTCGACCAATGATTACCTATAACATACATAATTTGCTCCATTTTTGGATACTATGTATATTGTTTCAGAGCTTTAACGTCATAGTATTTGCTTACCTATGAAACCAGAAGTTACAGCCACTTTCACACAAAATTGCTTGATCGTTGTCATGAACCTCCTTGTGACAGACTCCACACGGATAAATAGGAGGTGCATTAGGGTTTTGTGAATTGAATACCTGAGAAAAAACATATAAAACTTTAATAATAATCCATATTTATAACACAAATTTATTTTTGAGTTAGCAGTGTCTCATCCCAGGCTGTGAAGGTACTAAGCTGGGCATTGGCGTTGATCTTGTTTAAATTACTTTAGTCAAATGTTTTTTTATTGTGTACATGGTGGAATGCTACTGTTATATTCCCTGGGATGATTTTAGAGACAGGACCGGGACTAGGTGATTCGGCGACCGAGGCAAAATAACAAAATTGCGCCCCCCATAATTCAACAGAAAATGTAGGATAATATATAAGGCTTAAGTCACCTTTTTAATTTAATTGCACTGAGGTTACACTATTTCTTTGTATTATTGGAACATCAACAATCAATTGTAAAATATAATAAATCCCAGGTTTGATTACTGAATATTAAAACAAAATCAAACTATTGTTTGAGATATTAATAAATTAAATAACAAAAACCATAAAATAAAAATTAAATTTGTACTCTCCTGGCTTTTAAGTGCAGCAAAATCATGTATAATTTTTGCCAAAGTTAATACTAATAAGCCGCGTCCCGTCCTATTCAATGGACAGAATGCCCGTATTAGATAATTTCTACTGTTTTAGAGATGATCTTAAATAATTGTGAATCAGCCTTAGCTTGCTAAAGCTTCTTCACATAAGAGGATCGTTAACGGATTCTTAAGGCCAATCCGCCAAGTTTGGGTAAGATAATTCTGCTAAACTAAATTAGATTTCTGAGAAAACAAGAAGCGCCATTGCGATCGTTTTCGGATTTTCGAAATAAATTATTTTTGTTTCATTGTATACCACCCACAAAGGGTTCTCAAACAAGTTGTAGCTGATGCCGGTCAGACGACTACTTTTTGAGTAAATGAGCGTTAAATTCGAGATTTTCAAAAAGTTGTAGCGGGTATCGGACTATAAATGGTTAATTTAAAGAGTTATCAAAAATATGCAAAAATGAAAAGGATATTATTTAACTAATGCTAAATGATACACGTAATTAAAATTACGTAGCTGCTGGAAAACGCGTTGTTGATATTAAAAAGTATCGTTTACTACAATTTTCGATATACCTCTTAATTTAAAATTTCTTCAAAATCGGTCCAGTACTTTCGCCTGTAGGGGCCGTCACACACCCACAGACATTTTGTAGAAAGAACTTTTTTGGGTTTCTTGCGTCCCAAAACGTGTATTTCCGTTAAAATCTAGATTTCGAACATTTTCATGAAATCAATACTTCCCTATACCAAAGGTATAGGAAAGTACAAAGCAAAAAATGTCTGAAAACCTGAGCATCCCTTGCAAATTTTTTGGGTTTAATTAGTTCCGATTACTTGTAAGAAACGAATTGGTAAGCAGTAAATTACAGTTGGAATGAAAAGAAAATGGTTTCATTCAGCAGGTGTGAGCAATACTAGGTAGCGGTATCACGGCTATCAGTGAACGCTTCTTGTCTGCTAGATGCATCCTGTCTAGATCAACATTAAAAGTCTTTCAATTATCCTTTCTATTAGTCAATTATGATTAACGTTAATTGTTGGCTATTAGCAGACAACCCCATTATTGACAACTCTGCATTATATTTTTGACAGCGATCATAGTCATTGGTAGCAAGATAGTGTAGTGTTTTTACGCTCCCAAAAATAGGTTTTGATCATAGGGAACAGTTGACTAATCATTTGGTATCCTATATATTCAGTCGAATTTTAGTCAACAGTTGAGTCTGCTGACTGCAACCATTACCAATTTTGTGTGAAACAGTAATTGTTAGGAATAATTTTCCTAAACCACTTACAGATCATTACAACATCCTAAAAACAAATAGAATGTAACGAAGCTGTCTAATGCTGTCATACACTGTTTTTCATAATAAAATATGTACATCGTAATGTATAACGCAAAAATCAAAATCAGACTAACGGGTTGAATATACCATAAATGACAGAATAAAACCCATCCCAACTGAAATTATTATCTTTCCAGTTCAATTTGGTTTAAATTGTTTTATTAGTCAGTCAGTAGTCAGAATTAAAGTACAGATACAAAAGTAAGGAAATTCGGCTAATTAAAATAATACTAACAGTATAAAAGCCAAAATAGTTACAGGAACAGTGGTTGTCATTTTGATCACACGATGAACTGCCTGAGTAGGAAGCAGCCGCTGTTGGATGTGTGTTGGCCATCAGCTTGAATCACCTTAGTTTTGGTAACAGGTTCGGATTCCATCACCCGCACATTTTGTTTTGTATTTGTACTTCAATTCTGATCCTTGATTAGTAAACCAATTTAAACCAAATTGCACTGGGAAGATAATTACGCCACATTTAAAAATTCACATGCATTTCCCTATAAACATTTAGTCAATTCTGCACCCTGTTTAGCAGGCTTTGGGTTTAGAGCCTGTTAGAGAAATAAATAACCAGCCCCAACATTTATGGCACTGCAAGAACTATTTTAATTTTTAAGGGTTTTTAAATATAAACTCGGCCCGACCTTCAAGAAAAACAAGTAACAAATCACACAACTACCTGCGTGGAAATTCTGGGTAGAGTGATGCTTAACCTGTCAGCATTGTACTCTCACAGTCAGTGCTTATTATAACATTGTAGCAATTGTAGAAAGTTTTATGTGAGAAAAAATAGACATTTTTTTGGCAAAAGATTATGTGGAATTAACTTTTTCTCTATGAAGAACACCAGCAATCAAACTAAATCTGATAGTGAAGACATTGGAGGGAAGAGGACGACTGGCTTCCCTAAATATTAAATTATGTAAAAATTAAAATTATAAGCTTATTCTAATTAGCAATTTAGATTAAACAGAAATGTTATTAAATAAAAGCATGAGGCATGAATTATCAACTTTTAAAAATTCATAGAAGGCATCATAGAGTAATTAGGGACTTGGGGGCTTTAACCAAAGTGTATCACATTTCTAGCTCTATGAACCTACAAAATTTAAAATAAACGTTGGCCAATTTTTGAGCAATATGTTTCGTGGTTTAAAAAAATTTCGTTCGCAGTTTAAACATTTAAATTTTCTTTTTCATTTCACAGGGCTTGTGGTTTAAAAATTGTTCTTAAGTACTAGCATTGTGTGTCTCTAGAGTTCCTACAAACGTTAAAGTTTATGCCGATCTGACAACTCATTTTTGGGAAAATAGGTGTTAAAACCAAAATTTTTAAAATATTGTAGCGACCACCATTTTAAGTATACAGGATGTATCAAACTGCGTGTTAACTATGGGAATCTCGCTTTTTTGAAGAGATACGACGATGGTTAAATTACAGAAAAGTTGTGAAATTTTATTCCCAATAGTAATCTGAAAAGTAATTGGAGCTATCTTGCTTAGTTTCTGAATAAACTAAAGAAAACTGAAATTTTGAATTTTTTGTTTTCGGCTATAATTCATTTATCATTTATGTTACATATTTCTAGTTAACACATTATTAGGACACTTTTTCATGCTGAATCTAAATTTTTGTTCAGATTTCGTATAACTGTTACTACTGCTGATTTTCGACTCAACTTTTTTTTTTCTTATGGTCGGCATTTTATTACAGAAAATAAAAATTTCATAAGAGTGCCATGGAAAGACCACGTCATTTAATTTATTTTGAAAAAATTCTAGTAGGCCATGAACTGATGGAAGCAAAACAAAACACCATTTTTATTTGCTTTGGCCCTTAGATACATGAGGTACGCGAAAATTTCAGGAAACTTTGTTTTGAGCGTAGGCAGCAGGTTAAGTTACTTTTTACAAAAACAAATGAATGACAAAGTTTCTAACATACACAATTTACTGAAAATTCCACTTTCAGTTTTTATGTTTGCAACTGACATAACAAATTTGAATAACAGGTTAAATATAACACTAGAACTGCACTAATTCAAACAATTATTCAATAAATGTTCAAAACATTTGACACCTTTGTACAACACGTTCAGAAGCTCGTATAAAATTAAATCTCTAATCAGTGTGTTAGTAACTGTGTCATTCATTTGTTTTTGTAAAAAATAACAGTCAGCCAGCTGCCTATGCCCAAAACAAAGTTTCCTGAAATATTCGCGTACCTCATGTATCTAAGGGCCAAAGCAAATAAAAATGGTGTTTTGTTTTGCTTCCATCAGTTCATGGCCTACTAGAATTTTTTCAAAATAAATTAAATGACGTGGTCTTTCCATGACACTCTTATGAAATTTTTATTTTCTGTAATAAAATGCTCAAAACTTAAACAAAATGCAAAGTGTGACACATCGTTGAAATCAGAATTAAGACTCTATTCAAATTTCAAACAATTTAAAATGCCGACCATAAGAAAAAAAAAGTTGACAGTCGAAAATGTGCAATACTAACAGTTATACCAAATCTGATCAAAAATTTAGATCAGCATGAAAAAGTGTCCTAATACTGCGTTAACTAGAAATATGTAACATAAATGATAAATGAATTATAGCCGAAAACAAAAAATTCAAAATTTCAGTTTTTTTTAGTTTATTCAGAAACTAAGCAAGATAGCTCTAATTTGTTTTCAGATTATTAGTGGGCATAAAACTCCACAACTTTTCTCTAATTTAACCATTGTCGTATCTCTTCAAATACGCGAGATCTTCAAAGTTAACACGCAATTTGATACATCCTGTATAGTGTTCTGAAAAAAGTTTTCATTTGTCTTAGCGCCCTCGGTCATATTTTAATCTTGATTTTTTTTGAAAATCGCTTTTAGAAAAAAATTATACCAAAGAACATAGCTCACTACCATCATTTCCGAAATTATCTGAGTTCCAGCCTGTATTTGCAACCAAATACTGGCTGGATCTCAAATAATTTTCATTTTGCAGTCATTTACAGTATCTTTACAGTATCGGTTGAATATGCATCCCTTATAGCCTGAATGATTTAAACTCTTCTAAATAATACTTATTTATCATCATCTTTTTCTACTTAATTGTTACATTTGCAAAATATTTGATTCTGCCATTAATTTGTTACCAAACAATCAAAACAGTTATTCCTCTTGTTGTGTTACTTTTGATAACATAAATAATATGCTTACCATTGGTTGATCTGCTGGGTAAACTTTACCAGCACTAACCGGCATGGGTTTCGAGTACAGGTTGTTCATTGGTGTCATCATAAAGTTGTTGTTCATGGGAGGCCCTGCACAAACAGCAAAATGATTTTAATATGATAGCACAAAAGCAGGGAAGTGCACCGAAACGTAGTTGAAAACTGAAAATTGAAAAAAAAACGCTAAGTTTTTCAAACCAAAACCAAAAATAAAATTTTCTTGAACCGTAACCGGAAAAAATTTATGAATTTACCGTTTTTTTTTGTTTTGGCAAATGTGGAAATTTATTTATTGTAGCAAATGACTATAAGTATTTACTATTTAACCATCGCATTCTGCATGGTCAGCCCTTTTGGTTGGCCGTTACACTTGTAGCTAAAATAAGAGTTTATTAATGTTTCCCACTAATGCAAATCCGAATGCAAAGTTTTAAGCTATTAAATAATTATAATCAAGATATTGCAACATGCACTGTGTGCTTTATTACATTAAAGGAAGTATGCTAGGTATGAGGTAAAAAGTTGGAATGTGATTATTATACAAAGAAGTTCCATCATTGCTTGAAAGTGTATTCCGTATTTTTAAACATTTTCCCACAATATAAAATAAAAGGCTCATGTGTATATATCGTGAGTGTGACTGGTGTGGTGCTAGCCGGCCGGTGCCAGTATGCCGTTATCGCATAACAGGATATGCATACACTACCAGTGGCAAATACTTTTTCCTTTTTACTCCAAAGTACTTAATTTTTTGTGTCATTGGCAGTCAGTGAGCCGACACACAGTGCCCCGGATCGCAAAATTAGGGGACAAAAATCAATAACGCACTCAATTTTAATCAACACTATTAAAAGTTGGTGTTTTTATGTTTTTGAGTTTGCCGATTTGAAGTTGATACTAAAATACCATTTTTAAATAGGCAAATTGAAAATTAAGTTCTTAGAAAAAAACATTTTTTCTGATCTATTGTGCAACAAGTTGATATCTCCAAAACTATAAAAGAAAGAGCAATATTTATTTTTTCACGTTTACCACCCTTAATAGACATGAAATTTTGTAAATATTAAAAACAGAAATGAAATTATTTTTTAACTTAAATGTGCCCACTAAAAACGCAACCAAAATTTAATAAGAATGAAAAATGTCAGTTTACAACCCCTAACAATTAGGGTGATAAAATTCTGTAATTTTGCTTGACCTGATTTTGGTCTTTTATTTTTAGTATGCACATTTAAAAAAAATAATTTCGTTCCACTTTTTAATATTTATGTAATTTTATCAAAAATTAGGGTTAGTAAACCTATTTCAAAAAATCTGAAAAAATATTTTGATGCATATATTAAAAAAGTATAAAAAAAAACCTACAGATCATCTAATTTAAAGTGTTTAATTTATCCCCCACTCTAAAATAGGTTGATTTTTCAAAACTCACTAATAGCCTAATATACGGCCTTTTCCGTCCCATAAAATTAAACAAATATTGCTCTATATTTTATAGTTTTGGAGTTATCAGCTTGTAACACTTTAGTTGCCGTGCTCTCTATATGGAAAATTAAATTATAAGATTTAAAAATCCCTTGTTTTGCAGTCGTAAATAGAAATTATATCATAACCATTTCTACATACTTCTGTACAAATACATCAAATTGTTATTATGTTAGATGACTCATTTACGTATATCTAACTAGGTAATACCCGGCGTGCGTTGCTATGCCTCAATAAAACGAAATCAGTCAATGAAGACACATTTTCGTAAATATCGCCAGCGCCACCTAGCGGGTCCATTTTTTGTAAAAAAATAACCTTCTAAACCCTTCCTCTCCTCAAAACACACTTTGTGTCAAAGTTTGAGCTCAATCGGCAGAGTAGTTTCGGAGTCTTTAGGGAACATACACAGAAACATTCACTTTTATATATACATAGATTGCATATTTTTTCAATCTGCACTTTTCTCCAAAAAATGAGAAATTGGGATCTTTCTATACACACTAAAGAAACTGTCTTCACTTGAAACTGAATGCTACTCAGTGTTACTTTTTTTGTACACAAGATATAAATCTACATGCCATCAATAATATGCGTAATAGAAAGACGAAAAATTAAAGTGTATATCTTCAAAAATACAATAATAATAAACGTTTATGCAATGTTAACAACTCGATGAAATCTTAAAACGTATAAATAATACATTTTGGCATATGTAAAATATCATTTCTTATAATGCAAATTGTGCTCAACTTTGCAGCACTGCATGACTTTTGTCACTTAATTTTCTGATTCAGAGCACTGTGCAACAGAGTGCACATTGCTAAGCCTGCGTGACGCCATTATCGCTAAAAAATCCCTTGGAACATAAACAGTAGCATGCCACCATGTACACATAAATAAAAATTACTGCATGTGACTAACACCATGACTGGGCTTTTCATGAAATACCCGATTAGACTATTTGCCTACAATATATCACAGTGAATATCCGGCTCGCAACATTTTGCTAGTATACCGTCCGTCATCAGATACTTGCCTATTTTCAAAATAGGTAAAATTAAATTTTAAAAAAATTTAGCCGCACCTCATTGATCACAGCACTGATCCACGGCGTGTGTGGATAGTTGATACTGAATTTAAATTGGCGATAAACTATACTGCATGTTAGCCGATGACAGTATACCCTATACGGGCAAAATGCTGCCAGCAGGCTAAGTCACTGAGACATATTGTAGGCAAATAGTGTAATTGAGAATTTCATAAAAAGCCACATAGAATAATTTACAGTTTTATGACTTTTTTAAACAATGTTGTTATGTTGTTCAGGGTCTTTAGGTTAGTTGTTGAACGAGATCGTTTTTTTAAATAATTCTAAAAAATGCTTTCGTTTCATGATCTGTCTGGGTGGGTATTTTGTGAAAAGACGAATTTTACAAAAAGACTGTTTTATAAAAAGGGCCCAAAACTGTAGCTATTTTATTTCTGATTTAATCCCCAGCACCAGTTTTTTCTACGATTTGAGAAAAACGTAAATTTTTTGTGCCATGAATGTTCTGTGATAACATTTGTTTTTAATTGCATGGCATAATTTTTTCCAAAATCTTGTAGAGAATTATCTTTGCTTTTCATAAAAAATAACCAAAAAATACCAATAACTGTAACTGAAAACCGAAACGTTATTTTTTTCTGTACAGGTCCTTGCATAAAAATAATATTAAATTTCATGAAACATTTTCGAAGCAAGTGATAATTAATAAAATACACAAAAAGCTTTGTCAAAGCTAGGAACACAGTAACCACAAATCAATGCAAACAAAATTAAACTCAAAAATGAAAACAGAATATTACCTATAGTTCCATTAGGCGTGTTTACTCCCATACTACTAGGCATAGGACCATTCATTTGTGGATTCATTCCGTTCATAGGGCCATTCATAGGACCATTCATTGGACCATTCATAGGCCCATTCATAGGTCCATTGTTCATAGGACCACCGATTGGTCCAGGTCCTCCCATAGGACTGGCTAAAGGTGCATTCATAGGTCCATTGCCTACTCCGGACATGGGGCCTTGCATACCTGGACCCATCGGACTATGCATGGGGCCTGGTAAAACAAAATGGTGAAATTCTGCAAAAATTTAATATTGTGAACTATGATTCATTGTTAAAGTACCTGAAATCGGGTGCATAGGTGAACCATTTGAACTAGGCATCATATGTGAACCCATTTGATTACCCATACCGTTTACTCGTGGACCACTCATCATCATGGGATTATTCATCATTTGGGGATTTTGATGTGCGTTAGGACTATGCATCATTGGTGATCCGCCCATTTGCATTTGTGATCCTATGTATTAAGATTGCAAGAAATAAATCTGTTATAACAACTAAACTGAATTATAATTTAAACCACATACCCATAGGACGACACATATTCATTGAGTGTATTCCCATACCCATGTTAGACGGCATACCCATGCCTGGGCCACCTCGAACAGAACTTAAATTGCTAACAGAACTAGGGCAGTCATCAAATGGATTCGAAGCTACTATAGTATCACCATAACCTGACAGCGGAGGAGGTAATAAATCCTGGACGTTCGCAGGGGTTTGTATAGGTGTTTGCACATTCTTTCTTCGCTTTTTTGGATTTGAGGCACTGCTAGAGAGTTCTGTACTTAAATTGGGAACACTCAACCTGAAGGGTGCTAAATGACTCATTTCTCAAAAATAGTACAAAATGTACTAAAATTCACTACACATACAATGACAATCTATCCATAGCATTTTTATGTAAGTCTATAAATTATCCAAAAAGTGTTAAACTGCACCAATGTCATTCTAATATACAATTTAAATAATAAACTAGTCTTGGTGACAAATCACATAGAAATTATATAGTACATTACTTGTTCCTGAACATGTAAATAAAGTTTTTATGGTACAACTTATCACATAATACATCTACGTCTATGGTTCACAATACAAGACAACAATCGAAATGAAGTTGCATCAAATCCCTGGAAGTGTCTCTTTTACAGCCGACGAATTATTTCGGATCTTCCTGAAGTTATCAACGTTATGACGACCTTAATGTACAGTTGGCATTGTAAGTAGTGACACAAGTACTGGACAATTTTTTTTATTTAGAAAAACATTTAAATTTATCAAACAAAATATGAAAATAAAATTAATAATATTTAAATTAAGTAATATGTAGTTCTTGTACTGCATAAATTAAAAAGGCAAATTTACAAAAAACAGGTTAGTATTAAGCATGTAATGTACGCATAATTACGGATACTGCTATTTTTATAGCTGCTAATTAAATACAAAACTATAAATTTCTAAATAAATAAAAAACATTATTTTAATTTAAAATTTTTAAATATATGTATTAAAGAAAAACAATTACAATATAAACCACAACAAACTTAACAGAAAAATAGAAGAAATTTAAACAGTATTTTAAACTGTGTCAAATTGAGCGTTTAAATTTAATCGGAACATAGTAACATTTTAGGGACTTATTTAATTCAAAACGTTCATAATTGAGTGTACCGCGTATGAAGTGTTGCCTACTTATTCATGTTAAGCCAATGAACTCTATACTACGTTACTGGAACGGCGCCGCCGTAGGCGATAAGTGAGGCAAAACGGTTGAATAGGCAACCCGCATTGGTTACGGATATCTATCTCTTTCTATATTATATTGGTTAATGGAAGGCCCGCGCAATATTTCAAGTATTTTAATGTTTAATTACGAAATAATGATTATTCTTCAATAGATATTTAGGATAAAGGGCAATAATACAAATATCAAAATATACAAAAATTATTTTACTATTTTTTAATGTTCTCCCACAGGGTTGTGAAATAAAATAAGTTAGAAATTCATACTTTTATTTAAATTTTACAATACATTGTACATAGTTATTACTATTTACATAAACATAAATTCAACAATTACTAAATAAAACAAGTTTTGTCATTTTTTGTCTAACTGTGGCACTTTTTCCATGTAATTCTAAATTTAACTGTTTACTATGGTGATACATTCGGCACTTCAAGTAGGTATACATCAACTATTTTCCGAATGATCTGAATT
This sequence comes from Ctenicera cuprea, assembly GCA_958336395.1. Classification (NCBI taxonomy): domain Eukaryota; kingdom Metazoa; phylum Arthropoda; class Insecta; order Coleoptera; family Elateridae; genus Ctenicera; species Ctenicera cuprea. Next base: position 20,993,439 of record OY284496.1, read on the forward strand.
ACGTGACATTCTTCACTTACAAATTCTTGAGTTACAGGGTGCTTGGGTTTAAAAAGATCTACAATTGCAGCAAAATAATTTATAACTTTATTAATAATTTTTTGTTTTAAGTTAATTTTAGTTTTTAAAATTAATTCACTCTCTAATAGAAGACAAATTTGCTTTTCTGTAAAATGTAAAATTTTGTACCTACACCACATCTGAAGACCTCCTCGAGTGACAAAATTGGTAAACGATTTATGAGGTTCAGGAGGGGCGGTATAAGAGTGATCAATAGATATACTACCTCTATATAGTAATATTTCAATACAATATGACTACATGAGGTAGCATTAATGAGGTTACGAACAATATACCCAGAAATATAATACAGTACATTTTCTTGAAATTCACTTAATTTTTTTTCGTCTAAGCACCTAATTAAATGATCAATTTCATCAGTTTTTGTAGCCTCGTGCAACCCAACTTGCTTGTGCATATCATCCGAAGAGAATTGAAATGCAGGGGTGCAGTAACTTTCAAGGTTAGAGCAATTTGCACTGACACTTGAAGTCACTGAATTCCTATAGAGCAACTGTCTTAAAGCCCATTTCAGTTGCTGGGTGTTTGGATTGTTATTCCAACCACCTCTTGATCGAATGCAAGAAAAATAAATTTCCAAGTGATCTTGGGAATACTTATATGTTAAAAAGTAAGTCAGTGGGTTTTCACTTAACGTAAAAAGGTCATTAGCTAAACCTAACGTACTCTCCATTGTTAATACGAAACCAATAGCAAATGTTTTACGCATATGTTTCAACAACGGAATACCATCAATTTTTAACGTTTCCAAAAAGTTTTTTGTCTTTGAGAAAATATCTTTAAAATATTCCAATGTTTTTGGCCTAATAGGTGCCTTATACCCTTTTCCAAATGGATTCCTACAATTTAATACATCAAAAAGTCTGTCTACAGTACGTAGAAATTCTACAGTGACATAACTCTGTTCAAAACCATTATCATTGGTTTTTTGCAGATATTCAATTGCATCTGCCACTCCACTACTTATTGTATGTGCAGCAAGGCGTACATTCATAATTTTATTCTTGTAGTTAACGTGACAAGAAGTAAGTGAATTTGCTAATTTTAATTTTTCTTTTGTTTGAATATTGTCCAACGCTTTGATATAATCCCAAGAAATTTTACCTGAGCTGGAAGTTAGGTTTTTTTTCTGCAAAACAATTCCTGGCCAATTTCAACATATGGCAAACATCTAGTATACAATATATTCGAACTGAATGGTCACTAGGATGAGCAAAATAAGGTTTTAATTCGTCATATTCAATATTGCAACCTAAATTGTTGTATGTTGAAATATTGACATTGGCACCATCTGAAGTTATGGACCTCACAGTAACACCAACTTCATATAAACTTCTTAAACAGGCTGTTATTATCTGTGTTTGCAAATTTGCATCTGCTTTATTTGTTAAAAAGTAGGCCACTGGGCATTTGAAATTATTTGTGTAGCTTACAATTTGCAAAAATAGTGCCTCTGTTGCAGGCATTTCAAAATCAGTGTGAATTAGACCACCGTAATCGACATTACCAAAATATCTACCCTGATTATTGTCCCATAAAACTTGCTTACGTATGGACATAGCATCCATTACTATAGCACAATTTTTCAAATAAGGTTTTTCATGCACTTCTTTTTTCAAAAAAATCCAAAACTTCACCTAAAATCCCTGGCTCACAGTTTAGGCTACTCAACCACTTTCTTATAGTTCTTCCGTTAGGTAGAACAAAATGTTTGCGTAAAAAAATTGTAAGCTTTAGGTGAATAAAACGATGTGTGGGCAAATTGTTTCATTAGAGGTGAATATCTACGTTGCCCAGAATGTACACCTTCATCTTTCCCTTTCTGGAGAAGTACCAGTTCCAATGGCAAACCTGAAAAAAAATTATACTGCAGCTCTAGAGATTAACAATACAATTTTGTAGTTTTTACCTTCGAAATGATGTTTTAGGACATAGTCCAAATTTTCATTGCTATGTCCGCTTTTTGAAATTGAACTAATTACTTCTTTCATGTTCAAAATTTTTACATCTCTTCTCTTCACCTTCTGTTTCAGTGTTTTGACTTTTCTTCGCAAAAGTATATCCTTGTTATATGAAACAGTTTGGGTTTCACAATCTACCAACGTTCGAACTTGTGAGCTTGATGTAGAAGGTAAATCAATGGCCATAGGAGATACAATGGGCTTAATAACATCCTCATTATGAACATCCACAGACATATCCTAATAAAAAAAAACTTATCATTTTCATCTAAGACAAGCGCAAAAATCTTTTTCTTTGATTTATCTCCTACTAGGTACTTACCAATTTCTTTATTTTCCTGCGAGGTTCAGCAATTTTTGGTAACAAATGCTTTGGATACAAAAATACACTGGGTACAGCATCTGGTTTTAAAACTTTAGCGGTACATCCTGGTTTAACTAAGTAATCAGTTGGGAGAAAATGCTCTCCACAAAGTTTGCTGGTTTTTGATGGAGCCCAATTCTCCCGGCGAACTGCCTTTATCCATAACTTTAGGATTTCTGGCCGTTTACAGGGAAAACTGTAACAAATAAATTTACTTTCAATGTTATTGTTAATTACTTTTTACGTTTATCTAAATATTTTTAACAATTTAACTTACCTACCCATGAAAAGATATTTTCCGTTTATCTTGCTCGTTCTTGCATCCAAACGCTACACAATAAATCACCATTGTTGCTAATTAATATCCACCAACAATAACAAATCACACCAACAAAATTTAGTCCTTTTTAAACAACACACGACAAATGAAAGGAAACTAATGGTATATTAGAACACAATGAAAATGAATTTTCACTAATATCGTCTTTTTTGAACGAAAATAATCCCCAAACTAGCTGAATTTGTAATTAAAAGATAATTTGTGCACACTACGTAATTCAGTTGTAATGAGTAAGACAAGAACAGGTTACCGTAACACAGGCTATCTTTGTTTTAGCTGCCCCTGACACACTAATTGCTGTTGCAGAGAACGGTCGTCACCGTTCCAGGTACGTAGTATAGAGTTCATTGTGTTAAGCACAAAATCAATCGAATTAAACAATATTCTTTCGGCTAAATATAGTACCTATACACGATCGATGCCGCATTAATATTTTCAAAAAAAACGAAACATCCCTTATTGCTGGAATGCAGTGGCTACTAGTAAGGCCCCGTCAGAACACATCAATTTTTTAGCAAATATACCCTGTTTTTCAAAGTACTTTTTTAAAAAGTTAAAATTTTAAGAAATTTGCCCTGCTTTTTAAAAGGTACCTTTTTAAAAAAAGTCAACATTTTAAGGAAAATACCCTGTTGTTTTCCAAACGTGAATACGGTTTCGTCCAAACAAATTCCCCTTTTAAAAACACTTAAAATTAGGAATTTTGCCCTATTTTCAAAGGTATATTTAAAAGCAACATTTTTAAGGAATCTGCCCTGTTTTTTGTTGGGCCACTTCAGCACAACACATGTCTGTAATATTATTTAATCTAGTTAACTTTGATTGTAAAAATATATAAAAAGTTTAAACGTCGTTGTGATGTATGTTCAATTGAGTCTAATAAAACCTTACTAAAGGTCTTCGTTTATAACTCTTTTCACAACATGAAAAAAAATGTCAGATGTTAATGAAAAATAAGCATTTTATTCAATATATATACAAAAAAATTAGAAAAAACATTAAAAATCTTCATTACTCGATGGATTGTCAGACTCAAAGGAGTTGTTAACCCCTCCAGTTCCGCCTCTACCAGACTCATCAGACTCGGAAGATGAAGTCCTGCAAAAGAAAAAGTCAGAAAAAAAAATTAAAGTTGTATTACCTACTTACACGTTACCGTCATGCTGGTATGTGTTAGGCCGCGGCTTTTCCGGAGGTTTTACTTTGTTAATAAAATCATCCACTTGATGAATTGACTCCATGTCGAAAATAATTTTTTGTATCTAAAATTTTCATCCTCTTTTAGGTGAAGAGTTATTGTGTTATTTACACAACTGTATTACAAAATTAAATCACAGGGCAGAAAAACAGATCCACAAGTCAAATACAGCTTGCCATCTATATTTCCGAGAACTAATCGCTCTTGATCACGTTGTACAATGTCATCTTCCGACTTGAAAGCTCTTATTGCGGCCTGTCCGATCAACTTTCCGTGATCTATTCTCGCTTTCTTTCTTGTCTCTTGTAAGTTTTTAAATTCTTTTACAGCTGCTAGAGCTGAAAAGATAATATGATACAAAACACCGCAGGTGTTAAATGCAGATAAGAAAGTAAATGATAAAAACCCATACTTTTTTCAATTATTTACAATTTGTTCAATTAGTTCTAACCTATAAATTAAATTCAAAATTGGTTGCCTCAAAATACTGTATCATATAAATCCACTATTAAGTAATTACACTGTTTTAAAATTTAAATATTACTTACCTCATGTTGCTTACACACTTTAAGTTTTAAATTTTACACTACTTGTTCAGCTGTCAAAATGTGTGACTTCGATTTTTGCTCTACCAGCGCCATCTGCGGGATAATACCGCACAAACACTATTAATGTTGTCCGGCAATAATTGCTGCAGCCAAAGATATGCAACATTGTAGTGCGGGTTGCAGCAATACATTAATATATTTTTAAAAATAATACTCGTTTCAAAATAAAAGCCGTGTTTAATATTTACAAAAATCTATTTATAACATTACAACAACAAAAACATTTACAAACAATAAATAGAACAATATGCCATTTCTATATCGAAAAGAGCAAAAATAACAATTTTAAACAAATTTTAAGAATTTATACAGATATTTTTTCACTTCTTCTGGAGATAACTTTGTGAGTAAAATAACAGCAATTTTTCGTAACAATTCTTCTTCATCTTCTTTTAGATCAAACAGATTTTCTTCGTCATTTGAAATATTTTTTAATAATGTTTTTTAATAAGAGAGAGCAGTATAGTCTTAGCTGCATCATCTAGTATACAAATTACTCATTACTTTAATTTCTTTTTTTTGTCTAATTAATATCCAAATGGTATTGTATCAAAGTTTTCTAGAATAACTCTCTTGTCATAAACAAAACCAAATTATTTAATTTCTATTTTATTTAAAAGTTCTTTAGTTTTAGTATCTCTGGTAATTCGATTATATTGTGTAGATACTGATTTTTTTATCTTTGTTTTCTAAAATATTATTTATACTATCGGAATTTATCTCGTTGGACGTTTCATAGTTTAATGTAAATCCTTTTATTTTGCAAACAATTTCACCTGTATTAGTCTTATAACAATAACTCTTTGGACCTGTTGATACCCAGTCAGCAATCCATACGTCCTTACCTAATTCATCGGTCCAATCTCCCAATAGACATCCTGTTTTAATAGTGTTTTTACCATCATCTATATATAAAATGCTATCTGTATCATAATATACCACAATTTCTCCTAATATGTCTAACATTTCGTACAATCTTAGCCTTGCATTTGCAGTTGTAAAAGCAGCTATGAATATATTGGTATTCAAATCATTTTCTACATAGCAATCTTTATACTTATAATCAATTTGTAACATATTTTCATTTAATTCATTGATATGTATATTATCAAGTCTGTCATCTAATAAAATTTCATACAATCTCTTAATATCTGTAACATATTCTGTTGCGCCCATATTTTGTCTCTGACCAAATTTACCCAATAAGGAATTTAAGTATATTTTTGCTACAGCTCTCTTTCCAGGATTATTTTCTATTTTACCCAATTCAATACCTAGATTTTCTTTTACAGCTTTTCTATATTCTTCTTCTGATTCAAAATCATTTCTCCATTCACTTGTCTCTAACTTTATTTTCATAAATGCTTTTACATATCCTTTAAACAAATAACTCGATTTTTTTTCAAAATGCCAAACTTCATCAATAGTTATTATTTTGTAACCTTTCTCAATTGCTTTTTCTACCTCGTTTGTACACCCGGTTCCTCTGATAATTCTTTGAGATTCTGTATGAGTACATATATCTTTTTGATTATTTAATTTTGCACACAATTGACATAATGGAAATGCTAACTTTTCTGCACCAGATTTGGTTTTATTCTTAACAGGTAAAACCGGGCGATACAAACCTTTTGATGGTAAAATTGCACATTTTATTAATCCATACCATTTTGGATCATATGTAGAAGGTTTGAATATTTTAATAGGATGTCCAACTGGATAATCATCATAACATTGTACTGTTGGATATAAACTGCAAATATCTATAGATTTCATTTTCTTTCCCTCAACTTTCAATTTTGTTGCATTAGTTCTTCCTCCAAAGAATGCATTTCTAGGATTAAGTTCTTCAATTTCTTTATATTTGTTTTTAGTTTGTTTCATTTCTTCTTTATATTCTTTAGATTTAGTCCAATTGCATTCCCACATTTCTATTAAATTATAACCAGCCTTTTTTATTTGCTCACTTCTTTCTATTGTTTGTTCATAAAGATCTTCCATAGGTGTTCTACTCTTATTATTAATAGAATCTCGATTATAGCACTTCAAACATCCATGCCAAAAACAACCGTGATATTGATACGCAGTATTAGTTTTTTCATTAAATCCGTCAACTTTTGCTCCACATATTTTTACTTCACCATCGTTTAATGCGTGTTTTATATTTGGATTATGAAAACTATTCAACCAACAAATTGATTGTTGAGAATATTGGTCTTTTTTCAGATTATCAACAACTGCAAGTGTATCTTTCTTAATATATTTTGATCTATATATAACCATACAAACACCAGCAATTGTAATGTATCTAAAAGGATCTATATTAGCGATTTCTAGAAACTGTTTCCTTAATTCAAGACATCCTCTTCTTAATACATCTACATCAGAATTACAATATCCATAAAGTTCTTTTTTTAAATCAAACAAATAATATTCTTTTCTTTTTTGTTTATGCCATTCTAAAAACTCTTTTCTTTCTTTTATTTTTATAGAATTAACACCATAGTATTTTGTATTAGGTATTTTTCCAATATAGTTTTGATTTTCTCTTGTATTGAAAAAATGTGGAAATATCCTTTTTTAAGTTCATTTAATCCGAATGTTTTAGGGAATTCTTTTAAAGCTCCTTGAACAAAATTGAAAATAATTCTTAAATTAATTGATTTCATTTCCATTAACATTATTTTAGATCCATTATATATGCAGAAAGGTTTGATACCCTTTTCAACGCAATATTTTAGAATAAAGTAAGAATCATAACCTTTAGAATAATGTGCAATAGCTGTGTATCCTTTATGATCTCTAGAAATTAACCATTTACAGAAACCTTCGTTAGTCTTAAAAGAATTAACATTTCCGTAAAAATCATGAGAGATAACTAAATTAGATACATGAATTCCTGTTTCTTGCATAGCCTCAAAATCAAAGAATAAATATTTTTCTGTATAAGTGCATTTAGTTGTATGTTTTTTTGAACCGCACTCAACACATCCAAATGGATCCGTATCATCCAATGGTTTTTTATCACGTTTTTTACTGCATTGGTAAATCCAAAAGTTTTTGTTTTTAATTTTTTCCTTATAATATATTACATTACAACCATTTTTGTTACAATTTTCACACCCTTTAATTTTGTATTCCTTATCGCTATCATTTATTGTTGTTTGACAGATTCCGCCTTTTTGCCGTTTCCATTGCATATAACATTTATGTTTAAGTATTTGGACTTCTTTATGACAATTTCTACATTTTTCCCAGCCGCATCTATGTTCTTTATTAGCCTCTTCGTTAGCCATCTTATTATTTCTTTTGAGTATTTTATTACAATTCAAGAATTTGTAAAATTTTTCACAAACTTCAGAATGATTTTCTAAACATTCTTGATTAAAGCAGTATCTATTGCATTTTTCACAATATAATCTTTGTTTAGAGTTTGCCTTTGGCTTACGAAGCGTCTTTGACTGGTGCTCTGCACGCTTTGCTGAGTTCACCAAAGGTTCACGAGACAAGGTTGAGTCTTCTTTGTGTTTAGGTTTAAAACACATTATGCATATTTTATCCTTCGTTTTGCGTTTATGTTTATCTTTGTCTTGATATGGTTTATCACATTTTTCACAATAATAAGATTGACCATAGAAACCTGTCATACTATTGATGGTATCAAAATGATTTCCATTTTTATATAAATAAACTTTTACATCTTTTTCAGGCCCCGAATATATTACAGAATTAAAGCATTTGGCTGCTACGACTTTTATTTGAATATTTAATAATCTTTCTATATTTGCAATATCGTCTAAGGTAAAATACTCTTTATTATATATATCAAGTTGATTACATAATTCTTGAGCTAAAGTTGTTTGTAAATTTCTTCCCATTCTTATATATTTTAAATCATTATCATTATATTCTTTACCGAGTATAATGTTTGTATGATAAGTTAATCCAACAATAACAGCTCTTGGACAACATAATCTATCTTTATTTTTTATTTGTGTTATACTTTTCTTTGTTCTTGTGTCTTCTGCTATATTTAACAATCTTTTAGCATTAGTGGCACCTCTAGGCATATTAACTACTTCTGCATAAAATGTACAACCGTATATATCTAAATCTTCATTTGAAGTTAAGATACTTTGAATTTTGTTTAATAAATTATCAATATCAGAAGTTCTTGATAACCCGGTGGAAATAGGGGACCAAAGATCATTGTGATTAACTACTATATTTAATAAGTCTCCTTCTTTGTAATTTGATTTCTCTTTTACTGTTTTAATCATATCATTCAATCCCTCTCTAATGATAGTAATTTTTTTCATAATTATGTCTGAAACATTGGATTCGGATGATTCTTCTTCATCTTCGTCTTCGACTCTAGGCAGGCCTTGCCTGTCTTTCAATGATATAAATTTATAGTAAACTTTATGTTTCTTCCATTTTTTGGTGTATTCAGCTTTTGTTTCTATTATTTTAAATTTAGGTTTTTTTGAAAACTCTGTAAAATAATCATCTTCGAATGCAAAAGGTTGCTCACCAATTTTTTGTAATAATTCTGCCTTCTTCATTTTTGAGTAACCTTTAATATTCTTTTCTTTGGCAATTTTTCTTAGGTCTTTTATCGATTTATTCTGAGTCGACTCTGTTTTTGACATGGATTCATTTAATAATTCCTCTAATCTTGGCGATCCGATTTCGTTGAGAAGTGTATTTAAATTTTCATTGTTTACATTATCTGAAATTCGATTCACTAGATCTATTTTTTTACTATTTTGCTTTATCTTTAGGTCTAGTTTTTCAGCAATCGATTTTAATTTTTTAATATTGAGTCTATTTAATTTATTAAACCAATCGCCAGCATTGAGCTCTTCTTTTAGAATTAATTTTATAAGATCTGATTTAGTCTTTGAGTTATATTGTGAATAGTTCTTTAAACCCTGCCTTTTTGCAATGGATTTTATTTTTTTTAAACTTAGTTTATTTAGTACAAACTCATTATTCTTTTTTTAAATCCCCTTTAGTAAGTTTTATAATTTCCTCAAGACTCATTTTAAGACGCTTATCTTTCTGTATCTCCATTTAGTAGAGAAAAAATTATTCAGAATATTTATGGGTCAATTTTTCCGGAGTTAACTTTGTCTTCACCTTTTAAGTCAACAATATATTTTTCTAATTTTTCATGCCATATATTTTTGAAATGTCTTTTTTTATATCGTGTTGGTACGTCCATAAAGCATATATTACAAGTAAATTTATCATTTTGTCTTTTTTTACAGTCATAACACATATATCCAATTCCATATTTTTGATTTTTACTTCTAACAAAATTTGAATGAAATTTAATAGTTTTACAAATAGAACATTTTCTTAATAATGGCTTACTTCTTGGCTCTACCAACGTTTTTGTCTTATGCTTTGCATCCTCGGTAATATTCGGTGAAGTTTGTTCATGATCAATCTGACAAACTTTACTCTAGGAAGATATTATTTCATAATAAATGACTCATAATACCAAAAGGGAACAATCAGCTAAACAAAAGATAAACATAATAATTAAAAAAGATTACACATTAACAGAGTCTAGTATTCCATCACTTACGAATTTAAATAATATGCGATCAAGACAATTAGCACTAAATTTTTTAGCGCAAAAAGGAGACCCTACTTCTAAAAATATTACCTTAAAAGAGTTTGCTAAACAGAATAAAATTGGTGAAAATACAATTAGGAATCAAATAAAATTTCTCACTGGTGAAACATTAATTAAACATAATAAAAAATCAAACAACATAGAAAAATATAACAAAAAACAAAAACAAATTAAATCTAAACAGAAAGCAAAAACACATCTCAATCAGATTACGAAACGTCCTTAAAAGGGACTAGTGCTCAGCATGCTGCTGGGAGTGAAAAAGACGAAGAAGCCGACGAAAAAGAATTTGATAAAATTTTTGATAAAACTATGAATTCCTTGACTCAGTCAACTCATAAGCGTCCTTAAAAGGGACTACTACTCCGCTGGCTATAGGCGAATTCTCTATCTAATAAATAATGGCACTAATTGATGTCGCAGACAAAAATCAGATAAAAATTATTCAAAATAGAATAAAAAAAGGACTGCATTGAGTTTAATAATTTATCTGTTGGTAATAAAGTTAAAGCATCTAATCAATTGTATATAGAAAACAGGGTTTTAAAGGAATTAGGAAATGCTGCAGTTGAAACTCATAAAATCTGCTACTCCGCAGGTCCGCCCATGAATACGGAAAATTTATTAATCAAGGCGAACTTACAGATTGTTGAATTCAAAAAAAGAAAAGAAAAAAATTCTATTTATTCTTATTTGTATTATTTCAATAATTCTTACAATAATGTTAGTTGCATTTCAGCTTCGTATATACCCTGTTTAATTTTTTCACCATTAAGATCAGAAACAAAATAAATCCAAACACGTTTTTCTACAACTGCAAATATTTCTTCAGTCCAGTTTGTTTTTAATTTGTTGCGATATATATCAACCATATTAGACAATCTAATTCTATCACCAACTTCAAATTTTGGTTTTTTATTTGTTAGTATAGTCATATATACGGTTTCTAATAATTGTCTTTCATTTTCTTTACTTACATCCTTTGGTTTCATTTTAATAGTAGTATGATAAGAATTATTATAAGACTTTATAATTCTTGGAAGTGGCGAAACCCAATCTAAACCGTCATATAATATTGGCCCGAATTTATTTCCTAAAGTACGATTGAATCTCTCAACAAAGAAAGCTTTATTTTTTGTTCCTGTACTATAAAGATTGATATTGTATTTGTTTAAAACAACCCTCATATATTTATTATAAAATTCTTTGCCTCTATCTGCGTGTAAATTTTTAGGTGGATTATGTTTGTCTTTAATTGCTTGTTTTATGATTTTTAAATGCATTAGCTACTTCTAATCCTGATTTATTTTTTAATGGCTCTGCCCATACAAATTTAGAAAATGTGTCTTCAGCAACTAGAATATAGATAAAACCTTTGTTAATTCTTTTAAATTTATTAAAATTATTTTCTTTGATTTCTCTTTTTGTTCTTAAAATATAGCTTGGATCTTCTGATTTTCCTTTTGGTCTATAAAAAACATAAATATTTATTTGCCAAGTATCATCAATACCTCTGTGTTCAAAGCTACGTGTTGGATAGTTTTTCCTAGCAGGTTTAAATAATTCACTAATTAAAATGTCTTCAGGTGATTTAGAAATATTATTTTTCACTGATTTGCAAATTCTACAAGTTGATATTCTTCTCCATCGTTTGTGACTTTGTTTGAATTTTGGTTCTCCAGTGGATTTAGTTTTCGTTTTGCATATTTTACAATAATCCATTTAGTTGGCGAATCAAATCCTTAATCAATTAAAAGATTATAAATGGAGGCAACAATAAAACAACTGGTTAACGATCTTAGCTTGTCAAAATTATTTAAATATTTTAATGATCTCAATATTAAACAATATGTTATCAATGAAATTCGTAAACGAAATTTAGATTAGAAAAGAATATCACAAAAGCAGAAATTATCAGAAGCAATTATTATAGAGTTTCAAGATAAAGTTGATTGGGGAAATATTTCATAGAAGCAAAAATTGTCTGAAAATTTTATTAGAGAGTTTCAAGATAAGGTTGAATGGAAATATATTTTATGGAAGCAAAAATTGTCTGAAGAATTTATTAGATTATTTCAAGATAAAGTTGATTGGTGGTATATATCAAGACATCAAAAATTATCTGATAACTTTATCAGAGAATATCAAAACAGAGTTGATTGGGAAGGTATTTCAAGAAATCAGAAATTATCTAAAAACTTGATTAGAGAATTTCAAGATAAAATAGATTGGGAAGTTATTTCGTTTAAAAAAAATATCCGAAAACTTTATTAAAGAATTTCAAAACAGAGTTCACTGGAAAAATATTTCATGGATGCAAAAATTGTCTGAATCATTTATTAGAGAATTTCATAATAAAATAGATTTTACATATTTAAAAAAGAATAAAAAATACCCAAAGAGGTTTTAAACGAGATATTTAAACCATATGAATTAATAAATGAAGTAATTAATGATAACTGTTCAATATGTATAATGAATTTAACTCAGCCAGCTAAAACAAGATGTAATCATATATTTTGTAAAAATTGCTTAGATAGATGGTTAGATGTGAGTAAAGATTGTCCAATGTGCAGAGGCAGACAACAATTAATTAATCTGAATAAACCAGGGAATAATCGGATTAATCAATTTGGTCAGTATATACCAATGTTTTCTTTTGATTTAAGAAATTAATTTGGAAAATTACTAATAAAATTTTTAACTGTCCAGTTTGTATGACAAGATTCACTCAACCAGCTGAAACAAGATGTAATAATATATTTTGTAAAAATTGTTTAGATAGATGGCTCACCAGAAGTGGACGACATGATTTCCAACTGAGCTACTGAGCTCCCATCTGCAGCTTTGCATATTCATAATATAAATTAATAAAAATCCTACCATCTAGTGGAAAGAAGAAGTTAATTAAAGCTTTACAGAAAACTGTAAACATAAAGCCTTTTTTAATTTTTTTGAATTTGGATTTTATTTTGAATAAAATAATTTTTTTGAAATTCGCTTCGCTCATGAGGACTTGTACGAATTTCTTTTTACCATTGTAATTTTTAATTTCACAAATCGTATAGATGAAAAACTAATTATAAAAATTTGGGCGGCAGCTGGATTCAAACCAGCAATCTCTGGATTACTAGCCCAAGCGCTTTACCACTGAGCTAAGCAGACATGTGAAATTAATTTGGTTATCGGTTATATGAATATATTGATATATTGTTGTATAGACAACAGAAAATCATTAAAAAAAGCTGATACCCAAGAAGGGTACCAGCTTTCATTTTTAAATTTATTTTGAATTAGTTTTTTTATTTACGATCCAATTGATAGAGTAAATTCGTTTTCGTCTTTATAATTTCCCTAGATAAACAAACTTCCAATATTATGTCCCCAAACGCCATATTTTTCTTCGTTTTCATAAATTTTCATATAACCATCCCGAATAAATAAAATTAGTGACATTAACGTAAAGTCATCTCGATTACTCCAAAATCCTTTATCCCTAATAGTAAATTTCATAAAAACAGGATCTTCTATTGGATAATCAAATTCAATTTCTATTTCATCTGCATCTGATATAATTTTGTTTAACTCATTGTAATGATTTTCTATTCCTCTCAAAGTATATACGTTTATTGCACCTTCAAATATTTTTTCCATTTAATTATCAAACTATTTTTTTAATCATATTTATCTAATTGAAAAAATAAAGGAAGTTTATCTTTTAAATTTTCTAAAAGATCCGCTATATAAATACGTCTTCCATAAAAACTATCATTATATTCTATAAGAAACTCTAAAACATCTTTTAAATCTTGTAAAACAGACAAACTCATAAAAGATGACTCAAAACAATAATTTTTTATGCAAACTAGCTTTTCATGTGCTTTTAGCAATTTCCTAAACTCATTTAATTTTGTTTCTATAATTTTTTGTTTATCTTCATTGAGTAATTCTAAAATAAATTTTTCTATTTCTTTTAAAGCACTTCTTGTAAAATCTTTAATAGCATAGACACACACTTTCTTTGAATCTTCCATTTAATTAGCAATTTCTTTTTTAACAAATTCAATTTGTCAAAGAATAAATATTTGAATACCAAGTATCTAATTTATTTTTTCTAACAACATGTAGATGATAAGTTGGAAGAAATACTTTGATTGATTCATTCAACACAACCAAAGCCTTGTCTCCAAATTTTGTTTTTACAATTTCAAATTTTGAAATGTCGTAAGGAGTATCGATTTCTAAATCTGTAATTTTTTTAAATTCGTATGATTCATTCAACTCCATCAACACGTCCATTTAATTACAGAATATATTTTTCAAGATTATTAACCATCTTTTTTAACTGATTGAAAATATTTTTTGTGGGACAATTTATTCCAAACAAATCATGTTTATATTTACCGGTTCTAATCAACGTATTACTAAATTCATCAAATTCATAAAAAGTATCGTTTTTAAAGAAATAAGTCATTCCATTTCTATACCTAAACGAATGAGTAATATTTAAGGGTATAGCTGGAAAATTTTCTTGAACCATTCCATGCATTTGTGATCTATAAAGACAAATATCTAATGCTACATAAAAAATATCGTTGTATATTACAAATGATTTTCCAAAATATGAATTGAGTATAGAATTTAATTTTTTATAATCTTTTGGAATTCCAATCACATTCAGATGTTTCATGTAAAATCCTGATTTTATTTGCAAACTTGGATATTGAATTATATATAACAAGTCATTTATAATAATAACGACATCTCCATTTGAATTTTGATAAATATGAGATATTTTTTCAAAATTGTCTGGTAAAAAATTTAAAACATCAGTTAGCAATCTAGCCTCTGAATGTTGTCCAGTAATCAAGTCTACTATCCAAACCCATTTTTGATAAAAAAACATACATTTTATTTTTTGATGTTATTAGAAAATTATCTGAAATTATCGAACACAAATCTGGTGGAGTTATCTTTACTGGAGAAGTTGGTTTAGTTGTAGTTGGTTTAGTTGCAGTTGGCTTAGTTGATATACGTTTTCCATCATAAAATGCATACATAACAGCATCTGGTTCGTTTGATTGATTAATTCCTAAGGTATGACCAATTTCATGTAATAATATAGAATGTAAATAAATCTGTTTTATCAGAAGTAAATTCACCATCACCGAAATGCCAAATTTCTGATATATCAAGATGAATCTCTTTACATTGACCATTTGGTGTTGGAAAAAACCCATGTCCAATTTTTCCTCCTGGTTTTCCATCAAATTTATTAAGACATAGTCCTCTTTGACAAATTATATTATTACTATGATATCCAGTTGCTCGGTTTGCAAATTGAATTAAAATATCAGGATTATTTTTGGAAAATTCAAATGTTAATCCAGATACCTTTTCCCATTCACTAAAAGCTCTTTGTGCTAGGTATATTAATGATAGTATCGTTTCCCATATAAAAATTCAATTTTAAAATTTCTGTATTCCATTTTGAACCAACAAGACTGTAAATGTTATCGGCAACTTGACATCTTGGAGTATTCATTAATTTTTCAGTTTCTTCATTCTAAGTTCCATCGATTGGTAAACCATAAAATTCTTGAAATTTCATCAATGATTCCGTTAATGTTTTATTATCAGTTATTGAATTTTTATCTTTTATCCATACTCTTCTAAATATGATGTTAAATCGAGGTCTAAAGACCTCTCATGAGGCTTCGCTGAATCTAGCGAATGTGTTAATGTAAATAGAGAGAGTAATAACAACTTCATTTATTACATCAGTATTTTATAAACGTTTCCGTTACCATCACTTATTTTTTGTTTGATAACAAAATCAACCATTACAGATATAGGCAAATTGTTTTCAATTTTTTCAAATGTAAATTTTATTACGTCTAGTATCGATTCTTTCAAAGGAAAATATAAAATGTTGTTTGGTGTTATAAATAAATGAAGATTTATTTTTATTGTGTTCCACGTTCCATCTAAATATCGGTCCATCAATCATGTTTGACTTGATAATTAAATTAAACTGAGAATACGGATTTATTTTAAACGTATACTCTTTATTTGCTTCAAGTATCGTGTATTTTGGAATTCCAAATATTTTTTCGAAATAACTAGATTCACTTTCTATTACTGTTTTTACGGGAAACGAAATTCTAGTTTCATCTTCAGTCATTTCAAATTTAAATTTATTGATATCAAATGAAAAAGGTATTTCTAGTGTTTTTATAGCGGAGTTTAAGTAAAAATGAATTTTTTCCAAGACCTCTTTACCAGTCTTGAGTTTATATTCATCATCCATAATATCATTCTCTAAAACATTTAAAACAAGTAGGGCTCATTCTTTTTTACGTTAAAGTAATTTATAAAAGATAGTGTGTCTGAATCTTCTGTATCACTTAACATTGACCCAATAACTTGTTTTTGTAATTTATTTTCCTTATTATAAGAAATAGTAATCTTCCATTTACTTCCGTTAGTTTCAATTTTAAAATCATGTATCGTTGCTCTAGAACCAATGACTGCTGTCATGAAATATGGAAATTGATAAGATATTTCATTGATACTTCTTTTAGCAAAAAATATAGACTCTCCTGGTTTAGATATATCTTTTATGTATTCACAGAAATCGTTAAAACGAAGCTTGGTTCCTCGTACATCTACTGTTACCTTATTTTCCAACAATTCATCAATTAAATCTTGTTTGTCTGGATCATATAAAATTTTAACAAAATCCTTTTTATCAATTTTAATTGAAAAATCATCAAACGTGAGTCTTTTTTCAACTTTTTTAACCATATGTTTTTCAGAAAATTCAATCAATTCTGATTTGATGTCATCTCTGAACTCGTTAAAATTGTTATATTTTCGAGCGGCTTTTTTTGTTGTGTAATATGCATTTTGTTTTTCATCTTTTTGACATGAAATATTAAATTTAGGAACGTAAAATTCTGGAACTACAGTTAGACAGTTTGACGAATTATATTTGTTACACGGAATTAAAACGTCTACGACTCCCAGGTAATAATTGTACTTGCTGTGATCTAATTCCTTTTTATAATTTCGAAAATTATAAACAGCGCCATCCTTGGTACTTCCTTTCAGTTCGTATAAATTTCTCCGAGTCGCAATCATTTATTTAAAAATTATTTTTTATACGATTTAGCTTCTAGTGTATCATTTTCAAAATCGTATACCATGGTTTTTTCGGAAAACAACAATACAAACATTTTTAATCCTTTCGTAGATATTAGTATGCTGTGGATGATATTTGTGAAATTCAGTATTAATTTTAATTACCGGTTTCATATTACTGGTATCAATATCTTGAAATCTCATATCAATTAGCATGAGCCAATTATATAAAAAAACATTTCTGGAGTGTGATAAGTTTCTATATTTCGACTCGCACCATATTTAGCTCTATCATAATCCATAGATCTTAAAAATTCCCATAAATATTTCTTTTTACCTGGGTTCAGATTTTGTCTTTCAGGTGGATATTCCTGTTCATTTCTTGTGATCCAACAATTTTTAATAGACGCGTGAGTAAAATTTATATGTTTATTCTGAGTATTGAAAGATGATTTTTCTACAAATCCAACAAACGCAAAATATATAAATCCGCTTCCGAGATATTGCTCAGATAAAATTGCGGTATATTCATCACCCCAAACATCAAATTCTAAACATTGAATATCGTTAAAAGTAAAATTATATTGATATAGATTAGACGTCATGGCTTCTCGTAAAGCTAATTTTGCTGGAGTTTGATAATCAATTACATACCTACAATACATATCTTCAATTATAATCGATCCATTCGGATTATTTTTTCCTTCTTCGTATACAAATAATGCATCATTATTTGCATGTGTATTTTTTTCCAAGATTAAACTACAATTTAAATTAAATATCGGAGTATCAACATCATCCATAAATCCGGGAACTAGATCTCCTAATGAAATTATTCCTTCATGAATTCCTCCTCTGCTTGCTTTATCTTTTGCATCTAATCCGTTAACAAGACTCTTGCCAACATTTTCATCAGACCAGTTTACTCTCATTTTCATTGGCGAAGCCATCATAATATTACTAATTGTTTGAACATCTTTATCTTTAATTGATATTCTAGCTTTTTTAAATAGTTTTGAAATCCATCCATCACTTAATTGAATTTTGGTTTTAATGTCTGATTTTCCATCGGACGCTTTTATATTGATTCTTATATAAAGGTAACTCCTACGAAAATTTATCGCTCTCTCTGTCAGCGTAAAATTATAGGGAATTGTTTCATCTTTATTTAAATCTATAGTAGTACTTACCTTAAATGCCCTATGGCAGGCTAATTTTATGTAATCAGATTGATCTTTTAACAATTTTGCGAAATCGAGCTTCATTTATATACAAATCAAAATAGTAAGGATTTAATGAGGTTTATCTTGTTATTTTTCAAATTTTTTATTACTTCATCAAATTCACGAGTTTCCATCAATTTTAGAAAAACTAAACAAAGAAAAACGCACATGTTGGTATGATCTGGTTGAATTTTTATGTTATTGTATACGAGTTTTTTATTTTTAAAAAATTCTGGAGGACTACCTGATGAATCAAAATAAAAACAATTGAATTTTTTACAACGTAACAAGTTGCGTGTCTATCTTTAAATAATATTCCGCATTCGTTTTTTGAAAATTTGTTTGGAAGAGAATCTATAAAAACGTCTCGAAAATTTTTCAATTTTAATTTCTTTACATATTTTAAAGTGTCGGATACAGATTGTGGAGTTAAAATAAATCTGTTTAATTGATTGCTGGATAATTTTAAAGTGTATCTGGAATTTGATTCGATTTTATTTTTTAATTTTTCTTCGTCTCGTTTATTTATTTGAGAAGTAAACCCTCGTAGACTGTAATCTGCGTTTTCAATTACCAGAATTACGTTTTTATTTTTCTTCCATGCGTCTACAACTTTTTTTCGTTGATAAGAAGTCAATTTCATTTCCATTTATTAATTCAAAGTGTATAGAGTGGGTTTACGAGGAAGTTCGTAAATTGTTTTTGCTTTATGCTCAACCTCATATTGTTTTTCTTTTTCCTCAAATTGTAATAAATCAAACAAATCTTTTTGAACTTGTAGCTGTCGTTTCTGTAAATTTTTTGATTCATCGAAATAATCGCTTTCTTTATTATAACGTTTGGTATTTATATATGATCGTAAAATCCTTTTCCAATATTTACAACGTCAGAAATACCCATGGTCGCTAGAGAATCAAATAAACCACCTGCCAATACTCGATACGGATGATTTTCGTTTTCTATGTAATCTAAAATCATATTAGCAATCTCTGGTTGATTTTTAATTTTTGAGAGAGCTCTAGCGACTTGCACATTTACATCTCCAGCAGCTAAAAAAATTTTACCTTTCATCATATACTTTACAACTTTAGCCCACATTCTCTGTTTCCAATCGTATTTTTTTGATTTACTTATTTTTTCGGCTTTATCTATTAATTCTAAATCAGATTGTTTTATTTTTTCATAATTTTCAGAAGTACGATTTTTTGAATTATTATAATAGCCAGTTTCGGTATATACTCTATCGTGTTCCTTACAAGCCTTATCCAAATCGTTTATTCCTTGATCACCTCGTTCAATTCTCTTTTTATATTTTGTAAACGGACCGCAATATTCATATCCACCGGGGATGTGCATTTCTGGTATTTTTTCAATTAATCCGCCTGCTTTATCACAACATCCATTTTGAATACATTTTAAACATTCATGAATTTTTTTTGAAAGTCCTGCGGCTGTTGTACTTTTACTTTTTTGTCTCGGTGTCTCAGTCCATATTTGTTTAATTAAATCCACTTGCTTCCTTTTGTTGTTAACGGTCTATTTGATTCTGGATTATAATTTTGAATCATTGAATTTGATTTTCTTAAAATTTCTGAAAACGTACTGAGATCATCGGAGGTATAATCAAATATTTCAGGTGCTTCTCTATCAAATAATAATTTTTCTAATCCAGGTGTAATTATATAAAGTTTTCCATGTAAGTAAAATGCATCTTTACCAGACGATTTTGTTGGTTTTATAACTTCTGATCCAATCATAAATTCTTTAGAAAACAAATCAAATCTGGGACCATAAATTCCATCATATTTTCTATATTTTTTTGTTCTAGATGCGTCTGCTTGTAAATCATTCCATATATCACTATATTCAAAAACTTCATCATCTTCTTCTTCAATTTTTTTATCTTCTTCAGTAATAGGTTTTGGAATCGATTTTGTAGGTTTAGATTTTTTAATATCTACCAACTCTTCTAAATTTTTATTCATCTTATCTAATCGCTTTGTAATTGGTTCTTCCTTTTTCTCTCTCTGCTTATTTTGAATAACTTCCTTATTTGCTACAGCTATCTCTCTATCCATAATTTTATTTTTTACTTTTATCATTTCATCGACACTCATCGGACAATCTTGTTTGCTAGTAGTCGACCATGTTGACGGTCATCTTGATCGATAGTCGTCAGATGTACTGGTTCGCTTTCGTCGGTCTCTTTTGCAAATCTTCTTTGTAGTTTTCGATGCAATTTTTTCAATTCCACTGAATTCATCATTTATATATAAATGAATAGATTCAAGGGAGTTAAACTCAAATATTTCAAAGATTTAGAAGCAGGTCAAACTTGTGAAGGTAAGCCAAGAATTCGTGCAATTATAGTAGGTCCAAGTGGAAGCGGAAAAACACATTTGGCTTTAAATTTTATTTTTAATCCAAAATTAGTTTATTATAAAAATATATACATTTATACGAGATCACCAGATCAACCTATTTATCAAAACTTACGTAAAGTATTTAAAAATGTAAAATGTAAATTATTTTTTGAAAGTGAATGGGAAAATATTTTATCTGTAGACGAATGCTTACCAGATAGTTTAGTTATATTTGACGACGGATCTTTGGATATGCAAACCAAAGTACAAGATTATTTTACCAGAGGAAGACATAAAGTAATTTCGTGTATTTATATCGTTCATTCAATTTCAGCTATTGATCCTAAATTTATACGTGGAAACGCAGATTACATGTTTATTTTCAAATTACCTCCAAAATATATCAAATTCATTTACGACAATTACATTTCAAATATTTCCAAAGAAGCGTTTGTAAAAATTTGTAACGAGTGTTGGAATCAAAAATTTAATTTCCTCTCAATTGACATGGTAAATTTAAATTTATTTAAATGTTTTACTCCTTTATAAATGAGTGAAATCTACTGTGTAAAGTGTAAAAAGCACACAACAAATAAAGGTCCCGCAAAACTGCAACATGGAAAAGGTGGAAGTGAATATTATTCAGCAATCTGCGCTAAATGTGGAAAGAAAAAATCACAAATGAAACATGGACCAACTAGTTCAACTGTTAAAAGGAAAAAGAAAAAAAGTAAAAAGTAAATGGAGATGTATCTGGAAAAGCGATTATACGTGTACAGAAAGAGTTTTCATTTTTATAAAAAAATCGGAATAGGATTGAGTTGTGGAAATTTAATATTTAGCACATCTAGCCTTTCTGGACTTGCGTTACCGCTCTTGAGCTTACTAAGTTTAGGAGTCGGAGTACTTACAATAACTGATAAATCTTTAAAAATATCCGAAATGACCAGTGAATATAAACTCGCCTATAAATTTTATAAGCAAATGATTTGTTTATTCAAAGCTGGAAAAATTTCAGAACAAGAAGTTTATTTGAAAGAAAAAGATTTTATAGATAATTTACAATTTTATCCGAGAGAAAAATATATGAAACAAGCTGGTTTAAATGGATATTGATTTTCAACGGTCGCCGTGCCGACCGCTGATATTTATTTTACTTTAGTAGTATAAAATATGTTTGCCTTAATTTCATAACCTGTTTGGACGAAACCGTATTCATTTTTGTGCTGAAGTGGCCCAACAAAAAAACAGGGCAGATTCCTTAAAAACAGGACAAAATTCCTAATTTTAAGTGTTTTTAAAAGGGGAATTTGTTTGGACGAAACCGTATTCACGTTTGGAAAAAAAAACAGGGTATTTTCCTTAAAATGTTGACTTTTTTAAAAAGGTACCTTTTAAAAAGCAGGGCAAATTGCTTAAAATTTTATCTTTTTAAAAAAGTACTTTGAAAAACAGGGTATATTCGCTAAAAAATTGATGTGTTCTGACGGGGCCTTACTAGTAGTGCAGTGTGACCAAACTTTAAGAAAACAAAAAAGGGAAATGTTTTTTATTCGATAAAATTAAATGGTTTGCTAACACAACTGAGAGTAAATAGGAATATGGATAAGAATTAATACCATCAAACGTAAATAAATAAACAGAAAAAACAATTTTTTGATATAAAGCATCAAGCGTCAACTAATAGGCTTATTTATTAGCTCCCATCTAACATGCACAGACCCATGACAAACTCTAGATTTAAACCCATATTCTGCTAAGCAGGCACTTGCCCTCTGAGCAATTGTGCCCTCGAAAAAACAATTTAATCTTCAATACTTCTTATATATTAGTTTACAGAACATTAATTCGTATAGACGCTAAAGGTGTGGGTTCTGAAATTGATCTTCGAATATTTTTCTCCTCTTCAGGCAGCGCATTGTAGACATTATTTGGACGAAAACTATAACGTGTAGCTATGCTCAAAAAATTATACTCGCAAAAAACAGAACTATTGGAGTTCAGTTTATAACTATACACATAACTAAAAATGGAACGATCTCGTCGAAAACGGACAAATGGTCACCCTATCCTAATAACCTATTTTTTGTCCCTATACGGAAAACATCAATTAAAATAAAAAATGCCTATCACTATCACTACCTGACATTAACGCCCATTTTGAGTAAAATTTTTAACTCAAGGAACAATATATTTTTTTAAATTTTAATCGATTTCTTATGTATAAGTTGTGAGAAATAGGTTTTAGTGTTTGCTTGCAAATACAAGATAAGTTAGGTGTCATAAATAGGGTACTTTGGTACGTTGGCATCTCCTATACGTGTTAGCTGTTGACAGCCCCGATAGTGTGAAAATGTTTTTGCAGACGACCGTGGCCACTCAATAGACCTGTCACTATTCTGACTTGTCTTCTGCTTTAGTCCAGATGAAATTTAGTTGTTCTAGGCGTCGAACTCTTGGTAAACAGTCTTCTTTGTCTTGGTGTTTGACGAGAGCTCCAAGATGATTATAGCTGTGACAACGTTCAACTACATATCTCCTCACGCACTTAGGGGATATACCAAAGACCGATTCTGGACCCATTAAAGGAGTTGGTAACACCAGCAACAGCCAAAGCCTTTTCTTTTCCGTCAATTCCGCTATGGCTGGGAACCAGTAGGATTTTCACATAATTCTTAGCAGAAAGCTTTGTAAGAGTTTTGCCGACACTTTTAGACCAGACGTGTGCCTATCTTAAAAGATATCAGGGTTTTCATGGCCGCTTGATTGTCAAAGCAGATGTAGATTTGTCTACTTTTATACCCTCTTTTGAGGTTTTCGTTTGTACAAGCTATTATCGCAAAGATCTCAGCCTGGAAGACATTTGGGTATTTTCCCAGAGCGAATTTAAGATAAGTTTAACTTTGGATTTTCCACCACAGACTACAGCTTCAGTTACCTTTCTAGTCCGTGACCAGGCCCGTAAGAAAAAATCATTTCTAACTAAACAAAATAAATAGATTTGCATAATAATAAATTAATACAAAAAATAATTTTTTTAAACTAGGAATAGTACGTATTTTGCGTTACCTGTCAATAAATATAGGTAATAGCTAATAAATAACTCTCGCGTCAGCTTATTGCGGCAAAGAGCGATCCACGCTTTTACGCAACAAAAGGTGGCTGACGCATGACGCTTTGGACCGACAAACAGTGGGCGACGCTTTGGCGGTGCACATGCTTGTACTGTGGTAATAATTAGCATGCGTCAGCATCTTCCAGAATTTTCTAGAAACTGTACAAAGGTATATAATAAAATGGAATTTTAAATATTATATGCATAATAATATTGATTAACTTTGAGCACCACCTAATAAAACTATACGCTTCCCTCTATTTCTGGTTCTTGGCTACGGGCCTGCCCGTGACTCATGTAAATCATAAATGGCTACTAGGTTAAAGAAAGAATCAGTCTCCCAATAACCATTTATCCCGGCTTGAGTTGAAGAAGGTATTTTATGATTTTTCAAAGAAGAAGTAGGGAACCATATCGTCGCGTCGCTTCCCACCTAAAGGATGGTAAACTGGTATGGTAATGACATGTTTATTTAATATTTATCTCATAAAATATGTTTAATTAAACTATTTTGACAAGAATTGGTAATTAGCGCTTACAAATGCTTATGCATACTTGAATATCTCTAATGTGTATTTTCAAAGTAGGTAAATACGAAGAATTGTTTATACTCTAACAATGTTGGGTAAAAACAATTTTAAATAGTTAATCGGAAAACTTACTTTAGTCTTGCAAAATATTAATTATTCACAACATTTTTTTGTTTATTAAACTTATTTGATAAAAATGATATTTAAGAATCAAAACAAAAACGTTAAATATACAGGGTGTTTCAAAAATAGATACCAATATTCAAATCAATAAAATATTAGTCCAAGTAGAATATCATTTTTCAAAAATCATTTGGGTTTTTTAAATTACAAAATAAAATAAACTTTTGTTGAACTGCTGAAATTGACACAAAACGCATTTAAACTCTGCAGGCTTATTATTATTACATACATTGTAATTTAAATCCAATGTGACACACACGTAAAGAAACTTTTTGTACAATATTTCTTATTACGCTCCCTTGTACTTTTGGTTTTTCTATCGGTAGAGTGTCTTTCAACTAAAAGTTTTAGTATTATCCTGCAGTATTACTTCGACAATTTCAGCGTAAATTTTCAATAATTGTTTTCTAGTACCTTAGGCGTCCCTTTGACATACTGATGTTTTTTTCTGGTTTGTATATACCGTAATCTACTGTGGGATTTAACATTTGATACACCCTGTAATGTACTTAGACAACCTACAGAAGAATAGAGCTTAGTTTTTGTTAGTCTTATAAAAAAAAACTTTAAGTATCAGTATTGGAAAAGGTAAAAGGATAGCTTTTACTGTTAAGGAAACATCGGGTAAACCTAAAAAATTGGACGCCCCGAAATATTTTGATTTGAAGAGATATCGAAATCATAAACGAAAGTAAAAATATGATTTCAAAGCAGGCGTACCTGATGCGAGAGATTAAAATCTGTTAATTGACCATTATTATGTCAAACAATAAACTTTTGACTTTGGAGGGTGAGTTTCCTGTCTTACCGGTCACTCACTACAGCACCCAATGATAGCAATTACCTTGAAAGGTTTTCGACAAGCAAGTTTAAGTCAATGCGACTTACCATTTGCTGAATTTTGATCACAAGCTCAAAAATGTTTATTTTTATATTGGAAGGGCCTACCTCTTTTCTAACTGCCTTCTGTAGCACCTGCCAATGCAGATCCTTTATGATGTGTTTTGTATAAGCATTTAAGTATTGTTTGCTGTAACATTTTGATTACAAGCTCGAAAATTGTATACATACTCGCACGCTTGCTGGTATGCTGAACCACGCGCGTTCACACGCACACACACACATACATACATTTTAATTTTTTTAAATTTATTAACTTGTAAGAATGTTTTCAAAATTTTAAAACCACACACATAATACCAGTTGCAATATATACATTGCGCCCTTGGGTGGGTATATAAACTACAATAATTCAAGTATCTGTTTGACGGTTTACGCGCAAAAATGATTAAGTATATTTCACTAAAACAGATATATTTAATGTGTATAAAAGGTTTATCATGATAATCGCACATCAAAAACACAAAGTGACGTTTAGTATTAGGAACAAACATAGCGTTATTAGCTACCTACACATGTATTTTGGCAATTTCACAGCCCCACTACATTGTCATATATGTGCTAGTAAATACCTAATGATAATTTACAAAGAAAAGGGGCTATAATAGACCTTGTTCAGAGTCTTGTTAACCAAATAGAATAAACCGTTTTAGAGCTATCATGCACTCAGCAAAACTGATGCATTGTTAAACACTGTCAGTGTAGAACACATCCTGTAAACGTATTTTTTAATCTTTCTTGTTCCGACAGATTTTTCAAGTGCTTGCGTAGTTTTTGCGCCAAATTTAATTAGTTAATAAATGTCTTTATTTTGCGAGCTAATCTTAAAACTTAGTTTCGCTGTGCAACTTCGGATTCTTTATTCCTACATCGTTTGACATCAAACGGAAGCATATGATTAATTGTGTGGTACCATTTCTCCATAATCCTACAGCATACCATGACTGTGTAAGTATTAATTTCGGTGCTCATTATATTTTCTTCTTTTATAAAAGTTTATTGTTAATGTTTTATATCCATATGCTTTTAAAGAAGCGAGCGGTATCATCAGAACACTTAATAATTCTCTGTCGGCATATTTCAATTTAAAGTATGGTATCAAAAACATAATAAACTTACTTATTAGAAATTAGTAACTATTTACTTTATATTTATGACAGGATACCAAAATAAACAACTTTCGGCATCTCATGTGTAAAAAATTCATATGCGGCTTTATGCATATAAGACTTTATGCCTTAAATATTTTCAAACGTCGGCAATTTTTTAAATTTTGGGGTTGGAAGTAACTAATTTTCTGTTTTTTGGAAAAAAATCATAAAATTTTAAATCATATGCACTTATTTCAGGCTGTTTTGTCATGTTAGATTAGAAAATTTAGTATATGTATGGGTTTTTGCATTGATTGATTTTTTTAATCTTATACTAATTTCAGAGTAATTTCTGTTGCATTTACTTAATAGGAAGTACTGGTGGTTTTAAATACGCTGTAGTAGGAGCCTACGTAATATCCGTAATTGACAATAAAAAAAATCAAGGTTAAAATATGTAATGTCTTATTCAGAGCTTAATTTAAAAAAATAATTGTATTTAAATGTCGTTCTTTAAAATTAAAACATTCTTGTAACCTATTAGTGAAATACTATAACACTCATTGCAGTATAGCTCTTGATCAGTCCCTGATTCGATTTTTTAATTCTTCACCTATACTGGGGGTCTACTTTAGAATAACTTAAATCTCCAGAAAACCTTAGGAGTGGTTAAATCAGGAGACCTTGTAGGAAAAGCGATGCTGCCAATGTTTGAAATTATGCGTCTTGAAATCATGCTTCTTAAAATATTTTCAGGAAAAAATATCTTTATTCTTAGGTTTTCTAAAGTAGATCTCCCAACACAACTGAAGAATTAAAAAATCGTTCAGGGAAGAAATTGAGTGACTGATCGAGAGTGATGCAGGATTTCACTAATAGGTTACAAGAATGTTTAAATTGTAAGGGAGGTCATTTAAATCAAATTATATAAAAAAATAAGCTCTTAATAATAAACTAGCAGCACCCGCGGACTACGCACCATGTTTTTTATGTAAACTTCTTTTAAAGAAATGGTGTTGAGATATTCGGCAGTGTTTTAAATTCCCAAATACGCAAAGAGTCAGCGAGTATGAACATGCTTTCCGTAAATTTATTTGTTTCCTGAAACAATAAGAGCGTATATATTGCACCGTTTACCTGTATGTATTATAAAGACGAAGAGATCTTATAAAAATGTTTAAAAAAATACTTTTCTTAAGAGTTACAAGCGGTTGAAGATGTTCTGTAAGATGCAGTTTTTTTTTAAATGACTGTTGATCTCTTTGCGCTAGATACTTTAAATTTAATATGTAGCCATCCTTCATAAGTTGCTACATATTGTGTATTTTTTATCACAATCTGTTTCGTGGAACTGGTTATTCTAAGGTCGCGTAGCTTTCTACCTTCTAGAACTTGATCTTAGAACAACCGGTTCCACGGAACCGATTATGATAAAAAAATACATAGTATGTAGCAACTTATGAAGGATGGCTACATATTAAATTTGAAGTATCTAGCTCAAAGAGATCAACAGTTATTGAAGAAAAACTGTATCTTCGAAGCCATCTTCAACTGTAAGTCTTCAGGAAATCATTTTTTCAAACATGTTTATAGGACATCTTTATCTCGTTTTCAGGAATTTCCAAACACTCTGTATAATGAAAATCAAAACACTTCAAATGAAGGCTTAACGTTGTATTGTAACGATTAAAAGAACTATTGTAAATTATGCAGTCGCAGAACTACTCTGTCTTAGTGCGTCAATTTGATATCTGACACATATTTGTATTTATTTATTTTCACTCCGAAGCATTTTACTTTTGTTTCTTAAAATATTAACGCAGTGCTGACCTTATACCTGAAAGCTAACTTCTTGCAGTCAAACGACCAATCAGTTTTATAAACAATAACATCATCATTTCGTAATTATGAAGTCCGCGTCGGCCGGTATAGAGCAAGGCCCTCGGAGGCTCCGCCAACCACTGGATGTGTTTTGTAAATAAATGCGAGACATCAACGGACAGGTTTTCAATTGGCCGAACATTTACTGTGAATCCAAATTTGCTTATATGCATTGAATAGTGTAGCGAGCTGCTGTACAAACAAATATGGGCCTTATATAACGGACGCGTAAATATGTAGGTTCTAGTGGCCGGGAGGCCCCTCGCCAATAAAAGTTGAGACCGGTGGAAGGAATCTGGATTTAATGTATAGATTGCATATTCTTTTCTTCTTCCTTTTTTGTCATTTTAAGATATTACATACATAGGATCTTACTATAGCGTGTTATAAAACCACCAGTAAATTGCCGGACGCTGTATAATACAGAATCGCTATTATGTATGAAATTAACGCTACGCTGTCCTGATAAAACAGCTTAAAACTTGAAATTTTACGGGGATACACAGGAAATACATGGGAATATTGTGACATTCATTTCAATTTTTATAATCTTTAACTTTTTCAAGATAAGCGCAATCTTGATTTTTTTTATGGCAGTCTAGGTCGTGTAAGGTATCATTGTAAAGCTTATTTTTTCCTCTATACAGTAGATTATTAAATTAAGCTTTACAATACTACCTCACACTAGTCCTATATTGACATTTAAAAAAATCGGGAAACTGTATCAAAGCAATACAAAACATCTTAAAACAAGCTTAAATTTAAATTCCAAGCAGGACCATACAAACAAAGGATCTATTGCTGTGCCGTTATAAGCAATTCGGATTTTTTAAGTGGATTTTAAAAAGAAACAAAAATTTTATACTTTATATATGACTCAAAATTGTTTAACCTTTTTATTTTTAATTTTATACGGTTTTAATGTATTTTTTGTAGAACCATACATCATACTTCTTTAAAACTTATTTTGTAAAAATATTGTTTACGTTGAACAATCATAATCCATTTTAAACGTGAAAGGAAACGCGAATGAAAAGATAAAAACTAAGATAATTTGATATGTAATTGGGTTTGCTGTTAACCATAATAGCTATTTCCCTTATAACTTCCAGATTATATATAATTTCCTTGTTATCCAATTAAAAATTATTGTTAATAAAAAATTTTCTGTGTGATATTCCCGCAAGTACACGTTTAGATATTTTCCGATGATAATAATGATAATTGTCGTAAGTAACAAAAACACTTTGTTTTTATATCGTTTTCAGTTTTCTTTTTTTCTGCATATTTATTTTGTAATGTTATCCTACATTGTAATTAGTAAACTATAACAAAATAAATATGTTATACAATCTTATCACACTTACATTTCAGCTGTTTACATAAAAAAAAACCAAAAACTTTGAAATCATTAATTACACACGTGTATAACTAAGCTGCCTGCTACGGCAGTATAGATCACTGTTCGCAACAAAAAAATTCCAAGTTCGTCATAAAGAAGTCACGAGATAGTGATTCCATTAAGCGTGTAAATTTTATTAAGCAGTTTTAAAATTAAAATTATAGTAGCCAGCTATAGTAAATTTTAGATGTGGACAAGGTTTATAATAAATTTGCGTTAGAAGGCTGCTATAGTGTAGATACAGACTTGATTACCATGGAAACGTATTTTTTGCTAACGTGGGTACTTATGCAAGAGATACTTGAACTTGAAATCTGCATAATTTCGTAACTAGTTTTCGGGAACCACTACAACGTCATTTGGTGTGCTTATGGTTAGAAATTCAAAAGTTAATGAATATTTGATAATAACCAAACTATGAGTTTCTAGAATCAGACTATTCTGAATGACGCCCAGATAATTTATTTTTATATTTTTCCTATTTTACTACTGTGAATGTCATCGATTTCTAAATCCATTTTTAAGTATTTCTGGTACAATACGCATTCATGAAAATTTATATAAATATAAATTTAAATATATTTGCTTGGTTATCAATAATTTAATAACATTTACAAAAATAATAAAAAATTATAGCAGCTTACACATACTTGATTAGATAATTTAAATATTTAGTGAAGTTACCTTTTTTGAGATTGTGCAAGTTCACATAGAAATGTTATTCCGTGTTTTTAAGAAGTTCATAGTAACAACTTAACACATTCAGTTATAGAAATAGTACTTAGCCTGTGTTTTCTTTTTATATTTTAAACTTTTTATATTTTCAACAGTAAGAGAATCTAGAATTTTTATACTGGTTAATATTATTGGCGGCGTACCGTCCGCTAGTAAAAGTAAAATAACGAATACGCAAATTTTCTTCTAGCCATTTTAGCCATTTCTCGCATCCTTTTTTCAATATTTTACTATCTTGCCAATCATCTTCATTTAACTTTCTCTTAACTTTTGCATTTTTTTTAATGTAGTATATTAGTCTTCATTCGACATTTTTTAGGGTGATTTTTCCTCGCCCATTATTCTTATGTGTTCGTACCATGTTAATTGCTTCTCTCCCTGAAACTCGAATATTTTTGCGTTCACTCGCATTATTTTTCGAATCTCATTTCTGTTGAGGTCTAATCTGGTAACACAGCAGCTTCTTTACCAACATTCTATTTCCCGGGCTTCTAGTATTTGTTTCAAGCTCTTACATTTTAACCATTGCTCAATTGTTGCGCTTGAAGTTGTTATTGACGACGTTTCTGTAGAACTCTCTGTTGTAGATGATACAGTTGAGAACTCGGTTATCATGCTTAAAGTTGTTCTTGGCGACGTTTCTGTAGATCTGTTTGTTATAGATGATGCAGTTGAAGACTTAGTTGTCGTACTTAAAGTTGTCATTGGCGACGTTTCTGTAGAACTATCTGTTGTAGATGATGCAGTAGAGAACTCGGTTATCGTGTTTAAAGTTGTTCTTAGCGACGTTTCTGTAGATCCCTCTGTTATAGATGATGCAGTTAAAGACTCAGTTGTCGTGGTTAAAGTTGTTATTGGCGACGTTTCTGTAGAGCTCTCTGTTGTAGATGATGCAGTTGACTAATAATTACTTTTTTTTGTACAATCTACATTTCAAACAAAGAATTTCCAAAAATAGTAACTTGTTGTCCATACTAAAAATAAAACATTTTCCTGCCACAATTGGTCTGTGAGTACTTTATCTAATTGTTTCTATTTAGAAACAAAACAATATTTTGCTGTAACCATGTTAACTTGATTTTCAAAATCGATAATAATATACAAACTTCAAAGTGAAATACCTCAAAAAGTTTTCTTTACAACCTACCACTTTTTTACGCAGAAATTCTAAAAAAGATGTGCCATTTGAAATTTTGAAGTGGGGTTGGCTGGGGGAGGAGTAATGACATGATAACTATAGTAAGTTACGTCCCCCATGCACTGACTAATACTCTAAAATTTCAAATTTGTAACTTGAACGACATCGGAGGTAATCGCACCAGAATTTTTCGCGCGCCACCCTGTATACTATTTTCATATTTTCTCTTATTCTCCTATTCCATAGTACCGGGTGTTTTGGTGATGGTGATGATGATGATTGAATTGTACAGTAAACTTTTTAAAGTAAATATGAAACTTTCTAATAACCTGATCTTTCTATAGATACACTTTCCAGTACATCTACTTCGTTACGTCCTATGTAATAATCACTTCTAGGTTGTTATATTCATTTGCATGCTTTATATTTATTCTGTATTTATATGTGCTCCTTGGCTGCCCATAACCATGCACTGAGTCTTCCCTATATTCATTTCTGATCTCCACTTACTGTACTCTTCTATTACTTTTCTTCTTCGTTTTCTGCGAGTACTAGCTGAGCATCTGCGAAAACCAACGTACATGGTTCTGCACTTCCATTTATTTTTACAATTCCGTGTCTACTACTTTATCACACGGTTTATGTATACCTTGAATAAAGTAGGCCACAGACAGCATCATTGTTTATGTTTTTTATTGATACGAAATTTGCCGACATACCACTTTCCCCGTATTTAAATCTATAGTTGGTTTGGTGTATTTTCTTTACTGCTTTTATGTAAATACATCGTTGATTCTCATAGTTATTTAGCGGGACCGAATCATAGACTATTTAGGTTTATAAAAACAACACGTATTTTTCTTCTTCTTTACTAATTGCTTGAGGTTAAGTTAAGTGCGGGGACTACTTTAAAAAGGTGGTGACCTACCTAAGCGTTTAATACCTAAAAAATAAAACTATGCACTACTCCACTAACAATCTTTAATAGTAAAATTCACAATTAGGAACCTATTACTGATTATGCCTATGTCGGCAGTTACCGTTGCTTCAGCAGAATGTTTCTCTACTCTTCACAGGTTGAACACATGGTTAAGTTTTGTCTCATTATATCCAATAACTTCTCTTCTACTCTATGTTTTAATGTGTTTATTTGTTCCTAATGTATTTAAACACCTGCACTTCCGGGCTTCTCTTAAATTACCGATAAATCTATTTATTTCTCCACATTGCCTTTCCCAACTGGCATTTTTTTAATGTATCCCACTATGTATCTATACCTACTGTATTGTGTTCAGTCTTCTTAATCCCCTATTTTGTCAGGTATTGATTATATAGTTCGTCCACCAAAAGCAGTTTTTGCTCCTTAAGGTAGCAAACAATTTTTTTTTAAGTCATATGATTAGTTTGGAGAAACATTTTTTGAACTTTTCTTCAATTCTGAAAACTAGCTTACTGCAACAGTTTTTGTGGTTTAAAAAATTCGCCTACAAATTAAAATTGTATCGTCTTAGGGCTATTGCACTACCCTATGTTTGTTTAGGCTGTTCTGATAAATTGCGTTTTCGAGGAATAAGACATCAAAACATTCAAACAATCGTAGCGACTTCCATTTTGAAGCTGGAGAGTTGGGGGAAAACATTTTCCTTAATGTCTTCTATTAGAAGCTTGTTTCATATTTAGGAAATACGGGTTTCAAAAAAAAGCTACCAAAAAATATGTCTAACTTCCGCTTCCGCTTTCGGATGTTATTAAAACTTACATTGTTGTTTAATTTTGTGATACAATCCCCTTCTGTTCCAAAGCTCATAAAAAACGGGCCTGGATTGAGTTCCTGTGTATTTCCGCCAAAATCTCAAAATCGAATTTTCATTAAACTAGTAGAAACTAACAATGCATGAAAGTAAATATTGTATAAAGAACATTTAGAAGCAGCTAGTTTGCGGTTCACCTTGACGTTCACATTTTTCCATCAAAATCTCAAATTTTCTTTATGTACGCAATTTCAAATTAAAATTAAACATTAGTACGGATTTAATATTTTACATTATATTTTGTAGAGTTCAGAGCTGTATTTAAGTTTCGTGCACCTATAGGCACAAAATGTTAATGTAACATTGATTTAAAATTTTCTATACCCGACATATTTTGCAAGAGGATGAGTATTATTATAACAAACTGTAGTTAAATTAGAATAGAAATGTTTGAACCTTTGTATTCTTTTTTGGCAACAGTGTCACAGCAAAGACACCTAATTTTCGATTTTGTAATACGTACTACAAAATCAAAAATTAGTATAGAAGGAAGAAGCAAAACAAAAAAAATATATAAAACGATACGAAATGTAACAAAGTGATTTAACATTTTTGTATACAAGTTACAAAATTTATAATAATAAAAACTTGCGCCTTCTATCATTTGGCGCCGCGCCGTAGGCAGTTGCCTATGCGTAAATACGGCACTGGCGCATATCATAAATAAACAGAACTAAAACCTGTATATTTTACATTTAAAATTTATTATAGATAAATAAGGTATATATATATTCTCGGAACAACTTCTTAAACTTTGTATTTTTCTAAAAAGGTTTTTATGGATAAACAAGTGATAAATCAAACTTTCTGGGGCATTCCTATGTTAACTGTTTCAAATGAATTTATTATTATTACTTGTTTTTATTAAAATTTGCCGCTATGAAAATGTGACAAAAGTATAATAAGATTAAATTGCGTCTTAAAATAATAGTAAAACAGAAAGAGATTTGTTTGTCTTTGTCAAAATGGAAGTATGGTGTACTTACATTGCCGGTAGTCGCAAAAGTAAATTACTCTATGTGACTCAGACCCTGCCTGGGATTTTTATGAAATGCTCAATTAGTACACTATTTCCCTACCACATATCACATTGAATAGCCGGCCGGTGCCAGCTGGCAATATTTTGCCGATATACAATATACCGTCATCGGATAACATGCAGTCTAGTTTACCGGCAATTTAAAATTAGGCGGCAAATGTCGTGTTGTTGATGTATGTGTTCTATATTTTACTATCGACCATCAACAGACGCCGCGCCGCGCCTCGGCACTAGAATGCGTGTACAGCGTTGTGAAACATAGGTTGGTCAAGAGTTCGAGTTCCGTGCGCTAACATTTTTAAAATTGTAATTTTACTACTTTTGAAATTGGAGGTCACGATCTAAGAGAAGAATTAAGGCAATTTGAAATTTTTTTACCAAATTCTCATGCTGGAATAGCGATCGCTACGATTTTTTGAAAATCTCAACTTCCAAAAAAATAGTTTACAAAAACGGCTGCCACGATTTTTTTAAAACTGTGTAGGTTGCTAGAACCAAAGATTGGCTACAGTTTGGTTTGTTGCTGAAAGCTATAATTTCACTGTGGCGCTTTCTATGAATTTTTGAAAACCAAAATAAGTATCCATTTATTTATTGACCGGGTCGGACAAAAAACATTTTTTAATCAGAATTGTTCATCGTGACTAGTAGATCTAAAATCTAGCGTTTATTTTTAGATACTGTTGTGCTGGGGGGGAGAGCTACTGTAAGAAGAAGAAAAGAAAAAAAAAGTACATTTCAAATATGTAAAATTTTTTAAATACTGTTTCTCAAAAACTGACCTTTTTTTTTTCAACTTTGTAGTCTTATAGAGCCGAACAAAGGCTACAATTTTGTTTTTTGCTGATTATCATAATTCCACTGCGGCACGTCCAACGACCCTCACGTAGGTGGGAAGCGTGAACAAAGCCACCTGTCGCGGGGTCGGCGTTGTAACGGTCACTCCGCTAATTTCAACTTGGTACGGCCACCTCTCTTCGGAGAGGTTAATTGGGACCATGAAGAACTAAACTAGTGATTTCACGAGGTGAAGTGTTACTAGCCCTCATTATGGGTGCCTAATACCCAAGCGGCAGTGCGTCCTCTGTAACAGGATCCCCGCTCCCTGCCCGTAGCTATAAGTATGCCTGCGTCCAAGTCACTACGTCGGGGTGACCCCACGAGTTATAAATTTGCCCAGGCAATATATTGGGTAGTAGAAAGCCGATGATATAGGCAGATAAAGGTGAGCTCAAGGGAGAAGTGGTATGGCTGGTGACATTAAGGACTTGGGCCCTAGGGGTGAGGTGCATGCCTTCTCACACTCGCTATCAAAGTGTCGACCCAGAGGTTCGTGCATCTGCACACCCGACGCGACGCTATTAAAGCACCGGTCACTAAGATCAGACCGGCTACCAAGCAATCTGGGCGGTGCGTAGCTGACTATTACGGGGTACTGCAAGTAAGCCAACTGGTAGGGGCAGCTTCGGCTGCTCCGAAAAGTCTAAACGGTGACTGGTACCACAGGGACCAAGTCCGATCCTGCGGGGGAATGGCAGCCCCCATCTTGGTCCCGGCCGTAGGACTCGTGGTGGAAGTGGTAAGCCTATGCAGGCTAGGGCCGTTTGGTGCGGTTCGACGGGTGAGCTACGTTCCAACTCGGGCACTGAGTTGCAGAGTCAGTCGAAATTTAGGTAATCTCTCCCGACCAGTGGAGACTTAAGGCTCGCAGCCTGATGTCAACACTGGTAGCGTGTTTTCGTTGAACTCTTATTAACTTAGGCAAGAGCACTAATTGAGCGTAACTCAATCCGGCCTGAAGAGGAACATGGCGGATAAGGGGCAGGTGCTGCCGCTTAAAGCTAAAGACGTGTGCTGTAATGGCCGCCTTACAGTGACTGTGGCACCCTCTATAAATTTTTGAAAATCTAACATTTTCAGGTGCAGCAATATTTACGGGTGGCAATTTTTCTTCTCCCACCAATTTTTGTCTGATAAATTTGCTGTACTGTTTCAGGGTTTCTTTAATACCAAGAAATCTTTTTCCAAAAAACAACAGGTCGATTTTTTCTCACAAAAATCGGTTTCTAAATACACTAGGACACGTAGCTGCTTTTTCGCTTGGAGCTATGTCTTACCTTAAAAGCGGGCGTTAGTCACTTGCTTCGTCTTCCGGTTTGGGTGAGACGCGCATTAACATAGTGACTGCCGTGCAAAACATTGGTGCAAACATACTTTTGAAAATATGACATGTACGAATTTTTAAAATACAGGATAGCCGAGCCGATATGCTTTGCTCGATTTCTGATCTCTTGTTACTGTTATTGTCAATAGTGACATCATAGCATTAAAAATAAATTGGCTTACAAACGACTCAACAGCCAAGGTTATCTCGCGTCTGTTCAACAGTGGCGCTTCTTATAAAACCTGAACAGCAATTTCAAAAAAATTTGTGGCTGTCACCACTATTGGACAAAAAAAATCGTCGACGTGCTAGGTCAACGTTTTTATAGTTAGTCTAAGGAGGCGCTAATATTGACATAAAGTGGAATTAAAAATACTGGTTTATACCCAGAGAGAAAATAAATTATGTAGAATAATATGATCAGATTTGATTTGCACTAAGAATGATTTGAAATTTTACCTGGCGCAGTTAAAAATAAATTCAAAATATGTGCTTGTATTTTAAATAAAATACTCAAAAACATTGAATGAGTCAGCACGTATGTTTATTTAAAAAATAAATATCCTGAATCTCAGTTAGCATGGGTCATTGCTTTTAAGGAGTAATAATAAACAGTTATATCAACTAGAAATTAACCAGTATCAATCGTTTAAAATACCAGTATCGAATTGGGATTCTTATTAGAAACGCAGTATTAACTGGTATATCAATCTTATGAAATTCATTTTCGTAAAAGCATCACTTCTGACGTCACGAATGAACAACGTGTTCTTCTTCGGAATTTGTGCCTGGTTCTAAAACCAATTCTTCTAATATTTTACATAAACATATTAATTTGCAGCACGAAAGTTGACTTTTAATGCATGAAATATGTAGATTAACTAAAATTAAGACAAATATTTGTTTAGCTTTATTTTGTTGCGTATTACGGTGACGGTTTTGTTGTTATGTTTAATTTAGAATCTCGGATTTAGAGCAGTTGGTATTAAGTTGATTCTTAATAAACAAAAGTTGTCATATTGCTTGTTTACATGAGTATATAAGTTGGCGTGCAATGACTTAACGTCAGATCTGTGGCGGTTGCTTGCAGCCCCACAGCTTTGTGAATCTACTTCTCTGAGTTCTTCAGGTAAGTCCGATATTTTCATTTGTCAGACATTTTCATGTAGGGTATGTACATACGCGCACTTGAACACTGATATTGTTACCTTTGATTTTTTCAGTAAAAAGTTGCAGCAAATAGGTTTTATTTACTATTTATAGGATTGTTTTTATTCTACTTTCAATATGTTAAAATTTTAAATGACGTAGGTAAGAGAAACGTTCATCCTTTCAAACAACTTTTTTTTTCTGACGGTAATTAGTATTTGTGCGTTAATTACAATGCTAACTAAAGTGTAAAAGTTACTTTGTATAAATTTTATTTTCTACCTTTCTTTTGTTTTTATTTTAATAATTTTAATAAAAATTAAAGCTCACAATGCGGATTTTCAGAAACTATATTAAAGTTAATTAATAATTTTTTGTCAATTTCGCCGAAATAACTGATGAATGAATAGAGAAAAAAATCTGAATTTTTCTTGTACACACTTAATTCCGAATCGCAAAAAACAAAACCTTTGTCCTAGCTTAGCTTTTTAGCTTCTGCTATTCATTTGATCAATTTTTGTAAATACAACACATTTTTCTGAACGTTCCTCATTAATTTGAATTGAATTAAATTATTTAATATTTTTGAATTCTCAGAATTAAAATGTTTTAAGCAAATATTTGAGATAGATTTGAGATATTTGTATCATCTATTGCTTCATAAAGCTTCAAATCCTGCGCTTATTTACGAAATCCAATCAAGACGCTTTTAACATAGTCAACAATTTCGATTTTTAAAATAGTGCACTATTTTTGATAGGAAAATTGAAATATTTTCGGTTTTTGGAAATTCTAGAATTTTTCACGAAAAGAAAATACTTTCTCATCGTAAA
The DNA here is from genome assembly GCA_958336395.1 of Ctenicera cuprea. Taxonomy (NCBI): domain Eukaryota; kingdom Metazoa; phylum Arthropoda; class Insecta; order Coleoptera; family Elateridae; genus Ctenicera; species Ctenicera cuprea. The sequence goes on from OY284496.1 coordinate 21,032,338, forward strand.
ATTCAGTGTTTAACACTAGTCGTATTTAGTATATGAACTGCTTTTTGTAATTCTTAATGTTTTAGTCAAATTTACAAAAATTTAGACGCATATACAAGTTTAGTTATGTCTTTATTCATCTACAAGATGATTTTTAGTTCCACTGGATTTCCTATAAACTTTAATGTCGCAATTTCTTACGGAAATGTAATGTAGGTAGGCTACTAGTTATTGCTGTGGGGCATTTCGTAGCGTCTAGAGCAGAAACGTGCACCGTAACTGAAACAAAACCCGGAAAAAACCGCAAAATTTTCCAACCGTAACCGAAACGAAAATCGAAATAAAAAATTTCTTGAACCGTAACCGAAAACCGTAACCGTAATTATTTTAAGATTATACCGATATCTTTTCCTTCCGACAATAATGTAGAACTGGCATTTGTTTATTGTAGCACGTAACGATAAGTATTTACTGTTTAGTTTTCGCTTTTTGCATGTTCAACCCTTTTGGTTGAATTTTAGAGTTTTAGCCAAAACAATGATTAAAGTTATTAATGTTTCCCAAACGAGAACGCAAAGTTTTTGCCGTATAACATGATATGAATACTTTACCAGCAGAATACATGTTTCCTTTTTACTTCCAAGTACCTACTTAATTTTTGTGTTATTGGCAGTCAGTGAGCCGACAATGTGCATGTTGCCACGCCTACAACGTTGCTACTATCGCTAAACACTTCAGGGAATATAAACAGTAGCATGTCACCATGTACATAACAAACAAAGAAATAATGATAACCTACGTGCTCCAGTTTAAAAAAATAGTTAAATTAAAAGTTTAAAAATGTAACCGCACGGGATTCAAGCTCTCGACCAACGCTGTATCCGTATTTTAGTGCCGAGGCGCGGCGGCGTCTGTTGATAGTCGATACTAGAATATAGAACACATACATAAAGAACACGTCATCTGCCGCCTAATTTTAAGTTGCTGTTAAACTACGCTTCATGTTATCCGATGACAATATACTGTACAGTGTACATGGGCAAAATGTTGCCAGCCGGCACCGGGCGATAGTGTAATTGAGCATTTCATAAAAATTCCAGGCATGGTCTCAGCCACATAGAGAGTTTACTTTTCATGACTATTTTTAAACAATGTTGTCATGTTTTTAGGGTCGCTATGTTTCTAGGTTATTGTCGAAAGCGCGTTTTTAAAAATTATTCAAAGAAAATATTTGGGTATTTCGTGAAAAGACGAATGTGACTAAAAGGCTACAACGTACAGTCTGTTCTTTGAAAAGAACTGAAAATACCTTGGCAGCAGATTTTTCTATAATTTGACAAAAAACAAAAATTTTTTTTAATGCCGGATATTTTTCGTGATAAGTTCAAAATTCTTTTAATTGCATGGCATAATGCTTTTCACATAATTTTGTCGAAAATTTTGTTTACGCTTCATCAAGAAAAACCAAAAATACCGGTAATCGTAACCAAAATTGAAATTTTTAGTAGCAGTAAACCGTAACCAAAAGCGTAACCTAAATTTTAAAAAACATTTAACCGTAACCGAAAATCAAAACGTATTTTTTTATCAGTCACGTTCCTTGTCTAGATAGGATTTCATATTATTCTAAATTTTAAAGATTAGTGGATATGGAAAATTCTAAATGGTTTGTTTTATGGAAAAATTAAATGAAACATCTGACAAAATGTAACAAAGTATTTTGGAGATAATTTAATTTGCAGGTTCAAATATGTATCTAAACCGATAGTATTAGCGTATTTGTCATCTTGTGTACTAACGCATGATCCACTTTCTGTAACGACTGAAAAAGTCTAGAGAAGATTCTTCGCTAATTCTGGTGGTTCTATTTGTGTGGCATTGAGTTTGAAAATATCACGTTTTAAATATTTTTTACACCTTAAATTGTTATTAAATTATTTTTAACATGAATTCTAAATAATGTAGTTGGCTACCACCATAGAAATTTCCTTGCGATTAGCGCTAACAAAGGTGTGCTACAGAAAATTCGTCGAAAGCTTTTCAAGTTCAGTAAACTAAATATACACTAGCTTATCGGAATGATCTACATGGTAGATGTGCATTTCTAAGCAAGTAATTGGAAAAACAAGTCGCTAAAAGATGTTTGAATGCGATAACAGTCCCAACGTCATTTAAATCCTGTTATTAAAAATCCGGAATTTTAAGGTTTATTCGTTCTAAGAAACATTATTTTACTTTCTCCGCAAGTGTGCTCATATTATCTGAAGTTGCAAACTGTTACTAGGTATTTCAAATGTTTTGGCAATATCTTTCATCCCTCCTAAGGTATACGTGATTTACTATATCTATGAAAAATTTTTAAAACAGTTTTATAAGGAAAAAGCTTAAGAGATACGACAAGTTGTTTCAACAGTCAAGCAATTAAAAACAAAAATGAGTTAGACTAAATACAAAGGAAATGGGTGTTTGTAACGATGATACTTAAAAAATGTTTAAAAAATGACGGATATGGGAATTAAAAAATTGTTTCAAGACTAAAATAGAATTTAGTTTTGTTGGTATGTGAAATGATAATTTTCTAGACTGCCTGGGCTTTAAAAATAACACACCAACGCCAGATTTAATTAAACAAATATTTGATGGAAATGTGCTTTGTTATTTATATTCGAACAATAGCCATCATATTTCAACTGTGACTTATTTTGATAAAGCAAACATTGCTATGTAATTTATGACTAGGTTAATTTGATAAAAGCACTATGAAATAATTTTACATCACAAAATGGAAATGATAAGTAGAGAATGAATGTAAAACTTCGTCATTGCGGAAACATTCCAAACAATTCGAATTTTAAAATCTATTTAATTTTTTGTTTAAATAAAAATAAAGTTTAAACTAATTTTTCGTATGCAATTTAAATCAATGTACCGATTTCAATAAACGTAAAAATAGACTCTGACATTTTCAACAATTAATCTAGCTTTTAAAAATCTTCCGAAAGCTAAAATTGCACATATATTTTTTATTATTATTTTATTGTTATAAACTGAATTTTGCAAATATAAAATCAGCCAGTACAGCCAGAGTTTGGTGGCCGTTAAAACATACCTTCTTCGACACTAACTTTAATACTGCAAACGTTGTTTTTTTTAATTTTGCTTTTAGCGCATGTTTACTAAAAAAAAGGGCAGGTGGGCGTAAAATATTGTATTGTAATAGTACTAGGAGGATAAAACAAACCTATTTTAAAACTTGAAAACTGAGAACTTCCCAAAATATTTGAACATTTTTAAATTAAATTTTTTAAATTGGGTAAGTTTTTAAATTTAGGAATTGCCTTTTATTTACTAAACAGAGCATGAAAAAAAATCTAATGTGATCTCAGCAGTAGAAGTAGAATAAGCCTCTAATTTGTTTTTATAGAACAGTATACAAGGGTAGTCAGTCTTGCTCCTCGCTCCAAGTCTTTTACTACAACATTTAATTTTTAATTAAAATTTTCAAGGGGCGTTTTCGATTTCTGGGTTGTTTGTGCTATACTTACTTGTATTCGTATAGACGTTTCTTAAATCCAAACGAATATAACGCGTGTCAGGAGCATTCTAATCTTATAATAACATGCGGTGCTAGATTATGATTTTACAGTAGCTCTTGAGGCTAAAGCATTGTAACATATTTTTGAATGGAAAATTCTGTGTAAGGTATGAAACGGTTCAGCCAAAGTGCATCGTCTATTTTTATTTATCTTCTAAAGTAGTATCATTTTTACTTTCTCATACTCTCCCATTACGTATTGTGATCGCGAAAATGTTCGATTCTGAGATTTTGACTGAAATATATGTTTTGAACCTCCGAACTAAAAAGGTGGTTTAAAAAATGACCACCCGTGTGTATGTGTGGTGTTTAATTTGATTTTGTAGTAGCTCTAGTTAAACACAATATTACTAGGTACGAAAATTCTTACACGCATTAAAATTGTGAAAAGAAAATTATTTTAAAATTTCGAAAATTTTTAAAAAACTATTCCTCAAATACTGCCCATACGATTTTTTTTTAATTTATGAGGCTCATAAAGCTGGGTATGAGCTAAAATTTGGTGTATGTTTCGGCCCGCTAATTTCTTTGTGACGCCTTCTGTGAATTTTTGAATATTTTGTATACAACGCCTGTTTATTCCAAAACGAGGTATTAGATCGGCATTAAAGTTAATATTGCACATGCGTTTGGGGTGATATTAGCTACAAAGATATTTGGAATTACTAAAACAGTAAAGTGAATAAAATTTCAAAATTTTGACATATTCAAATCAATATTGCTAAAAACAGACCACACGATTTTTTCATAGATTGTATGGGTTAGTAGAGCTAAGAATGAGCTACAATTTGGTTTGTGTTTCAGTCCTGCAATTTCTCTGTGACGGCTTCTATGCTTTCTTGAAAATCGAAAACTCATGCATTTTTGTTTAATGAACGTGAGACCATAAAAAATTGTTGTTTAAGCTAAATTGCTTCGTTTTTGGTTTAATTTAATCCCGGGGAGTCTTTGCACCAACAAAAATCTATTTGGCCCACGTCTCAGGCATTTTCTTGTTTACTTTGCTCCGCTGCTAAAGCTCTCTTTGCAGTGCAACAGTCGAGATTTAGGACCGTGTAATATAATATTACCTCTTTAAAGCGTTTTGGTTTAACAGGAATATTTTGTTTCATATTTCAACTCAATTTTATACTCAAATATTGAAAAAAACAGATCTAGTTGTTTAACAAACAACGCATATTTTTCGCTTACCAAGAAAATACATAGAAGCTCAATACAACCATTGATAAATAATAGGTTCTAAAAACAGTTAAAAGCCGTATAAAAAATACTACTTCTGCATAATAAACGATTTAGTAAGAAAATTTGAGGTCTGACTGTAGTTAAAAAGACAATAACGCCATTCAGATAAATCAGAAAATGTAATAACTGCAGCAAAAATTTTCCGAAAACTCAAGTCTTGAGTTATTCGAACTTTAATAAATTTTTCTGTTAGAAACTTTGCATTAAAATCACTTATATTTCTTTCGTCAAAAAAAATATAAATATAGAATATCGAACCAACCCGTGGAAAAAAAGTCACGAAAAAAAAAGAGAAAATTTTTAACATAGGTATACTGACCCAGGCGACTAATGCCCTAGTCATATCCCTGTTTACTAGTGCGCTCGCTTTGGAGTAACAATATCTAAAGTATGGGAGAGTTCACGTGAAGTGTTTCGCCAATTTTTTTATAAGTTATGGAACTACTACACCAATGATATACCATATTTTTAACTAAAAACACACAATATACACAGTGTCGTATTCTCTGTGTTTATCAATCAGAAATTCCTTTCCTTGAGATGTGCATGGGCGCCCGCGGGATTTTTGCCAGAGGGGGGGTCAAAAACTTTGCCGCAAAGAAAAATTTTTTGGGTGTAACGAATAAAAAATAACGGCCGTAATTGCAATTTATGTTACATTGTTTTCGTGATTTGTTAAATGAAGAAGAAGTAAAAACAAAGAAAGAGAAAATCTATTGTTACGTTCTTTTCTATAAGGCTCATTCTCACATAACGGGAGAATTGTTGTCCCGGCTGAATTGCAATTCGGTGCTTTTGAATTTCAAAAAAATTATGCCAATACTAATTGCAGAGCTAGTTTATCTGTTACAAAATGCATTAACTTTATATATTATGTGACTTTATTGGCATTTTCCAGCATCGTTAGTAACCATAATATCATTTCGGTAACGTGTCCCTTTTTTTTTTTTAAAAAGAATCATGAAGCCGTGCGTGAGCACGACCCCATGATTCCTATCCCACCCCCTTACCCGGGCTCAGCGGACTTGCGCTCTTTCACCGGTCTAACATGCACCCCACCCCTGAAGACATGCAACCCAACATACACACCTACATACACCATCCATGGACCCGTCGGATTTAACTTGTTCAGAAAAATTACCGCCGAGCATTGGATTCGAACCAACTGCCATTGAGAGTCTAGTTTCAAAGCCTGGGACTTTAACCACTAGACCACCCGCCGGCCCAAACGTGTCCCAAACAGGATTTTCGATATTTGAAGGTCAAATACTTTTATTGTGCTGCTTGTAAAAACTGCACATGGGAATAATCATGATTTCACATCTATCTTCTGTCCTCCATACAAATAGAAACACGTCAATACGTTAATATAAATTAATAATTAGCGATTCTTTCTTGTCCCAAGGTTTGTTGTCACTTGTGTCAATTAGCCTACCGGCTTCATTAAACCTTTTATGGAGTGCTACTTTGTTGTGTATTCATTGTGAGACAGTGTTGAATGCATCGCGGTTAAGTCGTTTTGCTTTTATTGCATGACTTTTTTCTAATTGTAATTTGAATGACATAAATTACGAGCGTACCTTTAATACATGTCAATTCGGTAACACTAGTCATGATAGAATAATAAATTAATTTCAAAAATTTACTATTATCGTTAACTTGCTCGGTGTTCCTTTACATAACCTCAAAATTATTTTCACCTAGGTGCTAAAACAGAAGTGAATTCATTCGATTTAATGTGAAAATGTCAGTTCGGTACTGGTCATTTCGGTAACGGTAAGATATCTTTTGTGGTGTTACCGGAATGATTCAGACGTTACCGAAATGACGTTAACAGTAAAAGAACTAATACGTACTAAAAATATCACTTCTGGCAGGTAACAAAAATGGATAAAAAAAATTCGCAGATTTGAAAATTAAATTTAAAAAAGACAGAGAAGCTGCATATGAAAAATTTCATCAAAAGAAGCTTAAAGAAAACCAAATAAAGATAGATAAAAAATTATTTTCCAATATTATATTAAACCAAAAACTAACGTCAGAATATATTGGTATTTTGGCAGGTGCATCGAAAGAAACAGAGGAAGTCTCACAACTTAAGATTAAAAATCCATTGCTATCTTCTGGAATATGTTTTCTCTGTACTTATGGTTTTAGTATGCAAAATATGGGAACTAAATGCACGACTTGTAGAAGAACTTTTCATACAAACTGTACCTATTTTAAGAAACAAATTACACATAAGTGGTAAAAATATAGTTAAATGCAAATCTTGTATGAAAATTGCTTGATTTTATAAATTTTTGTTTGCTACTGCAAATTTTGTTTGAATATTGCTTAATTTTATAAACTTTTGTCTTGCTACATTTATTTCAATAAATACTTCTCAATTAAACTAGTTGCATATTTATTAACACTGCATGAAAACCTAACAAGATCATTGCGGTAACATCCTCATCATTTCGATACAGAATGTCATTTCGGTAACGCACCTCATTCATGCAAAAGTATTAAAGTAATTATGAAGTATAGCAGAATTAAGGCAGTAATTAAATTCTTGCATATGAAAACTGTTAAAAACATTTGAAATTCTATTGAAAACTTCAAAATGTTTGCTGATACCAAAATAAACACATTGGTTTTCCTCAAAAATATGTATTATGCGACTTTATGGAAGAAAGGAAAGCAAATAACTGTAAATTGAAGCAACCTATAAAGTTATAACAGAACTAATAGTCTTTGGTTAGAGTTTTAATGCATTTTATAATGATTTCCGCAATTCTTCTGATTTTGAGGTGCCTTGAAAGATACGTTACGGAATTGACGATTTTCCAAATATCTTTTTGAAAAACATATGTCCATGACTTTTAGAAGCAGTATCTTTCGTGGCCAATATAAAAATAATATACTTTGAGGTTCTGGCCAGCCAATCAGGCCAAAAAATACAGTGGGAACGCACTTTTTTTTTTTAAATTTTTACAAGTGTAATTCTCCCGTTATGTGAGAATGAGCCATAAGTACATTGCAAATCACAATATTTTTCAAAAAAACCTGAATATTCAGGGGGGGACAAATGCTTGGGCTTGCCCCCACTTGCGGGCGCCCATGGAGATGTACTAAGTTGATTAAATAGAACAAAGTTGCTGTTTGCTATAATATTCTATACACCAAGTTAATCTTCTATAATTTCTGAGAAAACCTAAAAATCATAAGTGAACACGGGGTAAAGAAGTGAAACTTAACGGGAACCTATTCTTGTGAAACATGCTTTTTCCTTGTACAGTTAAAGTTTGTCTGTGAGCTACTTTAAGTTTTTTGTCACTAGTTATGTATTTAAAACTTCTATGGTATTTTATTATGCTGACTTTAAATAATAAAAAAAATTGCATGCTTATTGTAAAAAAGCGTAATAACTTCCAAATTACGACTAAACCAAGGTTACAAATAATGTAGTTTATTAAACCAAATCCCTAAACTGCTAGAACATATGATTAAGCGTTTCATACAAAAATCATTGGTTATTACAAAAATGCAGATCATATCCGTGATATGTTTTAATGTGTTCACTAACTGGTGCAAATAATAGTTTACATCTACAGTAATAGGTCAATTTGTATTTTTCCACAGTCTCCAACGCGGCTGTTTTGATAGACGAGTGTTGAATTAAAACTTTAACTTACCATAACATAGTTGAAGTTTTTAACAAAAAGTTTTGTGTGTGTTATATGCAACTTTCTTACTTCTACGAGCAAATCAAGAATTTCCACCGTATTTTATGGAAAATACCAAGGAATGTCTGTTGCCATAATGTGGTAATGATATGTTTTTAAAGATAATAATACTGCTATAATTTTTTTATTAAAATGATATAGTAAAACGTGGGAATTTAATTGTAGATATTCAAAATCAAAGATGTTAATGATAAAAGTTTATCTATAAAATAAATAAAATAAACTTAATTTACATGGAAGTTTATAAAAAAGTGTTAAACTCAACGTGTGTTTTAAATGCAGAAGACGTACATAAACGGTTCACCCCAAAATTCGCTATTTCCTAGAAATATCGCACAATTTTATTATGTTTATTAAGTAACAGATTTTAACCTTAAATCTGCGGTTTTGTTTTCCAATTTGTTCTGTGTAAGGTCGTCAACAAAACGTAGATACCTAGAATTTGAAACTAAAAGTATAACATAACAAAAAATTACATTATTTAAACTGTGTGAATTTAAATACAATAAATAATCAAAAACTTTGTCAAGTTTCACTAAAATTATTTTGCTTTTGCGACTATGGTTTCACCTTTTAGAGCGTTTTTAAGCGACTGAGAAGACTATAATCGCAAAGACCAAATAAGTTTAGTGAAAATTGAAAAAATTTTTAATATTTGTTATTGATAGCTATGGAAGTTTACAAAATAACCACCGCAACCATCAACAATTTTCAATACCACTAAACATTTTCAAATAAATTATAAAACTTTTTTTAAGCTTGTCCTACCGAAACTGAATTTTCAACACTAAACCTTCCGTAAAACAGTCTTTAAACCGTTATCAGCCGTGAAGTTAATTGACTTTATTTTTATAGTCCCAGTAGTATTTTAATTATTCATATCTATGAACATTTTGATTTAGATTATTTAAACAATTTTCGCCATTTTGGTGGGACGTAAATTACGGTTTTGGAGAATTAATAATTTGTTTGCTCATACTGCGTAACCAAATTTCAAACACATAATTAACAGCAGAGGATAATATAGTGAAATACAAATGAATTAGAATTTCGTAATACTTCGTTTACAAAAAAAGATACTTTTGCATTTTTCTGAATAAAAAAACAGTAATTTCTACTTTGTGGAGGCACTGCAACGACGAAGAAAGAATTGTAGTAGTTACTAGTTAATTTAGTCAAAGAACTTGTCATATAAAATTTGATTTTATTAGTTCAGGTTGGCCTTTTATTATTGAATTCAGAAAAATTACGAATTAATACCGCAGACAGTAAATTGCGGTCACTTCATGAATTGTCTCGTAAACTCAAAATTTTCAAAAAAATCTACCGGTCCCCATTTTGAAGGTAGAAAGTTCGAAAACGAATTATTTAATTTGCTCTCTTTGTCTTCTATCAGATTTAGTTTTCAGATTTAGAAAATTCTTCTTCCAAAAAATGCTTCCCAAGGAAACGTCAGGCTATTTACAGAATGTGGTGTAGGCGGCACAAAAAATATTTTAAAGAATTTTGCGTAAAATTAAAAAAGCCATTCTTATTGGATAGGCTCTTGAGCCCCTTTTGATACTGGGGCCCTAGGCTATAACCTACTCAGCCTAATGGGTAATACGGTACTGCATCTAAGCTCTATTGGGCTACAAAATTTATAAATAATCATATTGCCAGTGTCTGACTGAACGATGTTTTAAAAATAATTTTCACTTTACAGTTTGTGAAAAGAAATCTTTTGCATAGTAAGATTATGTTGTCCTAGAGTTATTATAATACCAAATTTAATCCCGATCTGCCAACTAGTTTTTTAGAAATAATGTGTTAAAGTGAAAATTTTCAAGAAATTATAGCGGCCGACATTTTCCCTTCTATCAGATTCCAATTAGATAATCACAAAATTTAAATTCTGACAAAAAACATGTCTCACTTCGGCTTTTGGTTTCGGTTCTTTTAAAAGCCCATTTCGATGGTGAATTGTTGATATACATACCTTCCAAGGCTCATCGTATTCGGGAGTTATGAGGCACTACCTACCCACCCACACACAGGCATTTTTCAAAACCACAGCAGGATTCCTGAAGGTCCAAAACATGTATTTCCGTGAAAATACAAATTCAAAAATTTTCAATAATTTTGTACTTTTCTATAAAGTATAGAAAAAAACAAACTATTTGAGTAAAATTTCATTTTAATCTACTCTAAAATCCTTTGATTAAGAACTCCATTCTAACCAGACACTTTAAACCTTTCTCTTTTTAATTTGTTGTATTAGTCATGCATGATTTTTGCTAATTGGGCATCTACTTGACGCAAAACGACTAACGAGAACCAGCAACTTTAATTTTTTCCGGTTTCGACCAGATTAGTTGAACCAATAATTGACCGTTTGGCGTTAGTTTCATTTCCCAATTATTTTTTATTTTTGATGTAACATTTTTGTTTGAAAATCATTATATAGATATACTACTAGCACTTTTCTGCTCTACTATTATTTGTTTTACAGGAAAATCATATGAAAAATTTAATAAAATGTTAAAAATTATTCAAATTGACTAGGTTTCATAATTTTACAACAAGTTACTTTTGAGATAAGTCAAACGAAAGCTTCAGATATTTAAGTAACCGGATACCGTGACATGTCATATCCTTAAATGTGTAATCACGATCCATTTTCTGATGTAAACAAATGTGAACTGCAATAACCAGCAATTGTGACAATTGCATTCTAGCTGTTGTTTGGTTAATTTAATGTTTGCATAGATTAGTTGTCTCCACATTAAATGTTAATTTAAATTATCTTTAAAACGGTTCATCCTACACCTACGAAACGTGTCTGACATTCTGGCACAATTCTGACAGTATACATACATAATTTTTATGATTCCACCACAAAAGCAGTGATTTATTTATATTTTGTATCGGAACGTTTTAGCTCTATTAGTTACTATAAGGACAGAGTATGTAGCCGTCGTGCTCAGCTACGTCAAGTAAGAGTGCGTTATCGCATTTGCTTAGGTTCATAGCGCCTATGAAAATACAGGTGTAAGCCGAAGACTATCGCACAGCAATAAAAGCAAAAAATCGATTTATTTTTGTATTCTCGGAGAAGAGGAATGGGAAGCTTTTTCAGTACACAGTTCGTAATCTTCAAATCCCAAATATTTTTTTTTTGATAAACCTTCGTTATACCCAGGTCAGGGCCGGCGCTGGACGTTTTGCCGCCCTAGACAAACAACTTTAATGCGCCCTTGTCAGTATGAGGTAGGACCGTGACCAGGCGACCTGGGGGGATACTCCGTATCTCCAGCCTAGAGGTCCCTGCCCCCGAAAAATTTTGAAAATTTTGTTGTAAAATACGGACCAACTTGGCTGTATTTTGCGAAATATAGCAAGTTAAAAAAAGTGGCAAAGCAATAAAGAAAATAATAATCGCAACAAATTTATTAATTAATACAATATTGGGTGGGTCGAGTGACGGATGCGGGCAAATATTGGCAGTATTTATTTATTTTAAGTTCGAGAAATTTTGCTTTAATAATTTTATCTCTTTTTTAATTAGAAAAATTTACTACCCACCGAATATCTTTTCTGCGTAAGTTCTTTTTTAATTTGAAAAATAATAAAGCTATGCAGAACTGCGCGATTTCATGAACACCCTGTATTTATTTCCTCCCGTCGATAATAAGAAAATCTCCGACATTATCATTTTCGAAACCTGGCAACTTTGCATTTTGTGCTTTATAAAGCTCCAAAATGAGTATTTGCTCAAAATTACAGAATCTATTTTTTAATCCGCAATTCCAAAAATATGTGCCATTGTTGTCAACGTAGGATACTAAAACTACCGAAGAAATACTTTAGCTTTTACGATGAATAAGCCCGTAGATATACAAGGTGTTAATAAAGTATGGATAAAAAATGTTTACACTACCATAAAGAGAATGCCATAAGCTACCCAAAACCGAAGCACAAAATATATAGTGTCATTAAAAAAACCTTGATGACGTAACTACTCCAAAGGAACGAGGGAATTTTTTTAAGTGCACCAAACCATTCACGCAAGTAAATACTTGTTGATGTGGCCGAAGGTTTTTTGAAAAACGAAAAAATTATTGAGATATAAGCTTATATCCATACCTAATAACACCCTGTATGTATACTTAATGGTAATGTAGAACGGTACAAATCCGTCATTGTGAAAATTTACGGAATCCAAATTGCATTCATTGTATGCATCCCGTCTTAATTGCGAGGTATGTTTGATTTAAATCACTTGATTTAAATCTGCGATTTCAATCGCGGTTAAAACCAACTGTTTTTTAAAGTCTTTAGTAACTGCAGCACTGACATTCTATTATTGGTAGTCCTAACCACATTTTAAAAATTTAAAATAAGTTCTGTGTTGATTTAAATCAAAAATCCATTGAATAAATAGAAAACAATCATAATGTTTTTTGATTACTAATGAATGCTTATACCTTCACATTACTTAAGAATAATTTTTTTTATTATATAATGTTTCTTTTCTTTGTAATAAAGTTTTGTGTAAAAACAAATTAAATACGATAAAAAATTTTAAATATTGAATCTTAATGTATTTAAGTATATTTTAGTTTAAATTGAGGTTTTTTTCAGAATTAAATATTCTATGAAAAATTGTTGCGCAATATTGAAAATATATTGCAAAATGGAAATATTAAATTAAAATGCGTATTTTAACGTAAAACGATTTCAATCAAAGATTAAAATAAAAAAAATCATCTTGGTTTAGATCGTGATTAGTATCAATAGTTTTTAATTGGAATAAAAGTATTATAAATAATACATCTACACACATAAATTTTAAAAAAAATGAATTAAATAATCAATTTAAATAAAGAAAATCGCTTTTTTGGTTTTTTTAAAATAAATCGATTTTTTCGTACCCTGCGTTAATTGTGGTTTTTCCATGTCAAGAAAATTTAAATTTAAATTACCTACATGAAAATGTTTTGAGCACGCTATAAGTTATTTTATCTCACTGTTAAGTACACATAGCTACAAGAACTGATCGACAAATCAAATAGTACATTAACTGCTATGTTAATATTGGGATAAGACAATAACAAATATGGTATATGCTTTTAAAAGAGTCTTTATTAAACATTTACAAAAATTCTTAATTTTAGTGAAAGTCGAACCTTCTTAACTATGACTTAATAATCACTTATTTCGTTATTTCTAACTTGTTACGTACTTATATCCTGAGGATAAGTAAATAAGTATCTAATTAACTTTTTAAAGAAGGCAAGAAACAACATTTCTTTTTAAATTTAGTATCAACAATAGTTTGAATAATATTAGTAATTACAAATTTAATACAAGTTACAAGTTTTTATGGTTTCCCCCAAAAACTATCATTTTTAACAGCCGAAAGGTAAAACATCGGCTGATTGTAATTTGTTGATTTCCTTGAAGTTTATAACCTCAAATGAACATGGACACCCCCATTCTAAATCCTATCAATAGTGACGTATTCAATAAACGAAACCAACCAGTTTAGCATGATTTGATGGACGACAGTATACTCGTATCAAGTGAGAGAAGTACCTACTCGAGCTCAAGGTGTTGATTAACAACTTTTTCCCGCGGTATTCGAATTTATTGTGATACTATTGCACGATTTTTGAATCTTAGTTTATAAATTTCGATAAATTAGTGAAATATGAACGGGATGTTAAAGAAAAGCAAGTCTAGTGAACACATGAGCTTTAAAGTGACTTTGTTTAATAAAATTGTTTTCTAACACATATACTTGTTTTAAATTCTGTGTGACTAGTCATTTTGTGCATTACGGAAAGTGTAAGTGATTTTTATCTTTAAAAACAATGTTCATTATTTTCAAATTTATTTACCAAACAAAGATATGCATTCTTACGAGTTTATAATCGAGTATTGTGATTCAAATGCACTACCACATTACGCAACTCCATAAAAAATATTTAAAACTAAGAAATAGAGTTTTTAAACAAAATTTTTTGAAACCTTCAAATTAAAAAAAAAGACGCGTGTTGATGGTTTTACTGTTGGGAAAACTAATTAGCGAGTTGTTTTTTCTTAAATTTATTTGATTTTGATTAAGTATAAATTTTGAAGTAATAAGTCTTAACTACTTTGGTGGAACACTAAAATAAATACGTTTTTGTTTCAGGATTTTTGTTAGAAATAATAGTAAATTTCTTAGATTGATTGTATTATCGTGTGATTAATTATTGTGTTTTTTGGAATATTACATATGTATAGCTGGATAAGCAGCTGCAGTTCTTTATACACGTCAGCTCAAAATTATTGCTACAACCGCTAGAGTTACCATATCTTTGAAATGAGAGATGGTGTTTGTGTTACGCCCAAACACTGAAGCAAAAAAAGCAACCACAACGCAAAATGGCTTTTATAAATTATTACTATTGTGTACATGGCGAAACGCTACTGGCTATGCGCTCTGTTTTTAACCAAAGCGCGAGTTATTAGCTCGAAATTGTGTTCACATAGTTGGAATTGGCAATAATTTGATAATTAAAATATCTAATATTAGTGTTTGGTTGTTCAAAAATGATCCAAAACGCGTTGTGGCTAATTTTTCGCCCTCTGGGCGGTTTCGCTGTTTGAAGGTAACAAATGTAAAATTTAAAAAAAATTGTTGTTATAGTATTCATATATTCTTCAACACACAGAAATGTGAAGTTTACTTTTTTTTCTTTTATTAAATATATATGACCATTCTTCTATTATTAATTTGTACTACCATAAATTTGTATATTTCTAAAATGTTCTTGATAAATTAAAGAAAATAGTAAATTTTAAATGAAGTAAAAACGTCTTTATAAAAAAATAATTTTTATAATAATAATTATTATTAATACAAAAAAACAATAATAATAATTACAATTAAAAATAAAATTAATAATAATTTTTAAATAATAATCCCCAGAAAAAATAATGTGATATGATAAAGGACGACAATTTAATAATTAACAATGCGTTTATATTATTTTGTATTAATATTACAAATTTGTCAACTTACGTTATAATAATCACTATGGTAACTTCAAAAATTGAAAAACACATCTACGGTAGTAAATTTCGATTTCACATATAAAAAGGTTAACCAAGTTTTCACTTTTAACACACTTACTTTGTCCAGACACAGTAAAACAATTATACTAAGCACTTTATACAGTGCATAAAACACCTGCCGTTTTGAATATGTCATTCCAGTCACAAAAATATAATTCTAAATTAAACTATAGAAATTGTTGCACTTTGTTCCGTGTAATATATATTTTTACCCCCCTTGTACGTAACAAAACGTCTTGATCTAACATAGAAAACACGGAGGCGTGCTAATTAGGAAAATCCTGCTATTTTTTAGTGAGCATTATTTGTTTATAATTTATTATTTTTAGGTAATTTGCACCTGGTAATTGTTTTTAAAATTATACTTTTTTTTAATTAGTCGTTCATTTTTCATCATTTACATATTAAGGCGATTTTTTGGGAAAATTTTACTAAACGTGAAGTAAAATCATTTAATTTGGCGAAGGTTTATTAGTACAGCACGTTCACCTAATTCTGCGCGTTGTTTATAATAAAAAAAAACATTTTTTATCTCCATTTCTATTCTGAATTTTCTAAAAACGTTGTTTGAATGTATTTTTGAATTTTGATAACCCAAAGTACAACGAGATTAGTTTAACCATTTCAAGGATTTGAAAAATAACATTTCGTGAAAACGAAACCGTAAATTGTATTTCGTATGCTCCTCGCATTTTCATTAAAAAATAATCAAAATAATAAAAACCGAACACATTTGTACTAACACTCCACGTTATTAGGAACTCATCGTTTTGCCACTTACCTTACATAAAACAAAAATATATTTTTGTGAAACATCTTCAGGTTAAAAACAACTTTTCAACACATTGTATTTTATCATTTTTGGGAGATGCGTAAATGCTTTCAAACTCTTGGAATATTTTTGGTAGCTTATTTATTTAAGATTTGTAACATCTATGAATTTAATTTATAATAATGCGCCTTATCAAAATGTAAATAGATAATTCCAGTAAAACAGTAGGATTATAAACTGAAAAAGTTAATGCGGAGATAGTTCCATGAATCTGAACAACAACAGTAAAACTGTAATTCGCAAGATTTCTCTGCACCTGAATTAAGTTTCACTGGTAAGGCTTTTATTTCAAGATAATTAAATTGCTGTTTTAGTCATGTTAAAACTATACGCATATAAATTTTTTTAAATTAAAAGTAAAAAACAATAAATTAAAGTTTTGCAAAAGCAAAAGAGTGAGAAATATAGTATGATAATAATAACAATAATAATAATAATAACATAAAATTCAAACTGGCATGTGTGAAACATAAATGAATGATCGTTTTTCAATTTTCACGTTGACGCATCATAAAAAAATTAATTTAGGCAAATAGTATTTCGCATGTGCGAAAATTATCAACATATAAGTTTCTCTTTGAGGTCATAAGATTATTAGCACTTCTTGTTTACTAATGTGAAAATGTGTACACAACAGTACAATATAATATAACAATATAATTATATTATAACAACGTGTTTTAGCAAGGACACAAAAAATTAAAAATTAATAAGGCGACGACTGATGATGGAAATTTCGTTTATAACATTTAATATTAATAACAAAAATAATTTTAAAATCCTAACAAAATCAGTGCGAAATGTCAAACCGACCCTTCCTCAAACAAAACGTTACTGTAAAACCAAAAGGCACAATAAATGTTTTTCTATAACTGCTGAAGTAACAGTAACTTTTGGTCAGAAAATTTACCCTTCCCAACACTCCTTATTCAAAATAAGGGCGTCTTCATATGGTAATATAGATAGACGGAGAATTTAAAACTTAGACTGTCTATTAGAAGTAATTATAAATAAAAACTTGTAATTAGCGTGTCTCTAAAATAAAATATGTAGGGGGTTAGATAATATAATGTTTCCGCCACAAGATTTATTAAAAATGCCTTTTCCAATACTAGAACAATCTTCGTTTTCCATGCCACTAAACAACCATTAATTTCAAAAATACATAGAAGGTGGCGCAGAGAAATTACGGGATTCCAGAAAAAAAGTATACTCATCTCTAGCACAATTAGCTAACAAAATTTTAAAATAAATTGGGCAGCCAGTTTTTAAGAAACATTTCTTTTTACTGTATAATAAGCTTATAGTCTATAGCTGTTATTGATTAACAATATAATTTGTACCTGAATTTTTATCTCCTTTGTTTATAAAGATGTCTAAATTTTCAAATTTTAAAAATAGTAGCTAGCTAATTTAACGCCTTATTACTCAAACACAAGTCGATAGATCGGGATCAAATTTGGTATTAACATAGCTTTAGGGGGGCCCAATGTTACTGTGTAGAAAAATGTTCAAAAAATTGAAAACTGAAGTGAAAATTATATTCAAAGTTTCGGTAATTTAAAAAAAAATAATACACAAAAACTGACAAACCGATTTTTTTAAATGCGATTTGATTTGTTTTCCAGTCCGCTAATTTACCTGTGACACTTTCCATACATTTTTGAAAATGTGTTATTTAAAGCGTATTTGCTCGATAACAAGTTATCAGATCAAGATGAAGTTTAATATTGAAAAAGACCTAGGGGTACACAATGTTACAAGCTAGGCAAACGTTTGTGATTAAAAAAGTTGTAAAGAAAAAAATATCAAATTTTGACTTTTTCAAAAAAATAGTGCCTAAAAATTGGGCACACAATTTGTTTTTATTCTATCGGTTAATAGAGCTAGGGATGCGGTATAATTCAGTTGTGTGTCCCAGTGTGTTAATTTCTCTGTGACGTATTCTATGAATTTTTGAAAATCAAAGATTTAGGCATCTTTGTTTAATAAATGGGAAATGATAACAAAATTCTTTTTACGTTAAATTGCTCACGAGTGATAGTAGAATAAAATTCACAACTTAATTATTAGGTGCAGCAATATTTAGAAGGGTTAATTCACTCCCCCGCACCAAATTTTTGGTAGTCGAATTTGTCCTTGGGTTTTGTTTTTTATGAACCCCAAAATTCCCGAAAAATTTCTCATAAAATTTCTAAATACAATAAGACATACCCTCAGGCAAAGCATAACTTTAAGTGAATTGACGCTGTAGGCTTGGCGTGTTAGCATTTTGGTCTGCTCGTGATCGGTACGGGGTAGTGTGTCACTGTGGGGGAGAAAAGTGATAAGTAACTATTTCTAGCTACAGTATACGAGAGTTCAAGTGAAGGGCGTTGCTCATTTTTAAGTATACTTTTTGGTTAATGTTTTGTCCAAATTTCAATTATTTCAATTTCATTAAAATCGGAGCAACCGTCCCACGAATAAACGAACGAACAGTTAGAATGCAGTACTTTTTCCTCATATCAGCAATGTACAATTTTGTTTCGTTCTTTTAATGTACAAAACCCTTTGGTTTTTTAATTTCATTGTTCAATTCTGTGAATCTAATAAGTAATGGAAATTTTTACATGGTTTTTTTTCTGAGCTGGTTTTTCCAACATTAGTTTTGTTGTTTTGAATTACAATTAACAAACTGACGGAATTAAAAAAAATGTGGTGCATAACCTATGCAAATTGAAAGAAAAAACTGCTACCTGTTAATTTCTTTAAAATACAACAGTTACATACCGCGAACAAAGTTCATGTGTGCTAGGATATTTCATCAATCTATAAGTAAACATAAATTCATTGAACTCTAATAGTAACTTGTCCGAATACAACATTGTTATCGTCTATCGGCTTTACAGTCAATACCAACAAATTATTTCTTGCAGAACTGCATACGTTAAATCTAATTATAAGAAAATAAATTACCGTATTGTTGGTTATTTTCATTTCAATAATTTTATTAAAATAGCAGGAAGAATAAAAATGGACGAAACAGGTCGCTGGTACTTTCCCATACTTTATACGTTTTAAATATTCTCGCGTCAAGAAGTGATGGAAATTTACATCTAATCTAGCCGGTACAAGGCCGCTGCAGACTCAAGGCGTTGCCGTTGATTACTTACGGGCTGCGCGCGCTTCTACTACGTAAAAGGGGCTAGGATAGTTAATGCCCTCACGAAAATAGTTATAAAAACTTCATTTATAGGGTTATCAAAAATATGCTAAGAATGAAAAATATTTTTTCTTATTAGAGCTAATTGATAGGCGTAGTTAAAATCACGTAGCTGCGGAGAAACAACAATCTCTGCCAAAAAAACAGATCTAATTTCCATTTTCGGTTCCGGTTTCGATTAGCGACTTTACAGCGCACTACCTGCAACTAAAAAACTGCCACACCCTAAATTTTATAAAAAACGGCCAAGGGGTTCCGGAGATATAAATAAACGAACGCACCCACCCACCCACAGACAGACATTTTGTAAAATCAATTTTTTTTGTTCCTTGAATCCCAAAACGCATATTCCCGTTAAAATCTGAAATTCGAAAATTTCCAAGAAATCATAACTTTCCTTACTTCAGTAGAAGTATGAGAAAGTAAAAACTAGTTGAATCACCTAACTACATATTGCATTTTTACGGCTAATGTACCGTGAAAGTATTATTATTTATTGCCAGTTTAAAAATGCATTGCCTAATACATAGTATTGTAATTGTTGAGATGATAACGGAAAGAATAAACAAAGTTACTCATTCAATTAAATGAATAAAAATTATCTAAAAATTAGCAGCTTTATTCGTGCACTCATTTTGGATATTTTTGTTAAAATTGCTTCTTTATTTTAAAAATTAAAATTAATTTTCATATTTAATAACAAAGAGCCTATAAGAAATATTTGAATAGGGCTATGCAATAACAAATTTGCAAAGCAATTATCCTAACGTCCACTTTTACTTAAAAAAAAATTTTAAATCATGTGAGTAAAGGCGTAAAAGAGTATTTGGTATTAAAGAACACCAAAAACCAAAGACCAATTTCGTCGGGTAAAAATTAAAGGGGCGGGACTTGGCCAGTTTTTGAGCCCATATGTTTTTGAAAACATCCAAATTTTGAAAACGTTTTGTCATAGTTTCAGTGGTTTCATAAATGCTCTTAGATAGTAAAACCGTCTATACCTCAGTTTATGATAAATACTAAATGGTGATCTGACAACTCGTTTTTGAATAATAGGTACTTAGAGAACTGCCAACGTGAGCGTATGCAACGTACCCTGCTGCACTAAACACGCCAAACGTGAAAAACTGATTTTTAGTGCCTTGGTCACTCTGAGGATGTCAGCTACAATATTTTGCGAAATGTTAGTTTGTATGGGTTCACAAATGGCAAACCATCGTAAGCCAAGTTTAACTCTTTGTTTAGGTTCACAAAGAAAGTCTGAGAAAGTTACAAATAGCGACACGGTCTAAACCAAGAAACTGGTAATAGTATACAGAGAGTCTGAAAACGTCAAACATGGTGGTAACTAAACATGTGTAGTAATATTATTTAAAAGAAAGCCGGTCTTTTACATCAAAACAATAAAAAACATTGGCATCAACATCGACGGAAACACTTCCGTACGAATTTACATCTCCTGCAACAGGGAACACTCCCAACATTCCAAGTTGTTTCTTTTTCGGAACATCTAACTACGTAAGGAAGCATTTTCGGGCTTATGTATAGAACTTGCTCTTCGAGTTTGTATAGAGCTTTCAGACTCGCAGTGTATGTCATTTCTTTCATTTAAGAGTAGAAAAGACTACTTCAGAAAATGGTGTATCAAAAATAGGTACAAATATTAAAACCTTCAGTATATTACAGAATATACAAACCACAAAAAAGACATCTCTAAGGTGCCGAAAAATAATAATTATTGAAAATTTGTCCCAAAATTGTTTGAGTACTGCAGGAATACTGAAAAGGATAGTAAGTAGCGTTGATGTACAAAAAGTTGCTTATCAACTGCAAGGTATAAGTTTTCACGTTTTTGCTACATTTGATTTAAATTACAATTTACGTAATAACCATGTAGAGGTGACATGCATTTTCTATTAATCTCAGTAGTTCTCAAACGAAAATTTAATTTAAAAACTTAAACGATTGTTCAAATACGAATGGCATTACTAAATTCTACTTTGGCTGATCTATTATTGGTTTGAATATTTGTACGTATTTTTGATACACCCTGCGTATAGATTTACCACATTTGATTTAAATTGCAATTTATGTAATAACCCTGTAGAGTTTAAATGCATTTTCTATTAATCTCGCACTATAAAAGAAAACAATATAGCTATTTTGTTTACATCTTCCAAATATGCAGTCTGTTCTGCACATCGTACCGTTTTTCGTCGCCTGTATAAAAATTTTTCATGGAGGGTTAGTAGTCGGCCTTGGAGGGCCTTGACTCTTCACGAACGCTGCCACCAAACCAATGGGTAAACGAATTTTGGCAAGTTTGTTTTTGTCGACGAAACATTTGTCTTCTTTTCAAGCATGCTGTTAGATAAATAATAATTCAGCAGTAAATATTTGCATTTGTAGTTTTGATGCCTTAATGGTTTAATAAACGATACATTTATTACTTGTACGGCTGATGTCACTCTGTAATTAGATGTTTCAGGTTTTCATTGTGCGTATTAAACAACAGTACCAATAAGTATTTCCAACACTGCGGAAACCAGTTGTAGGCTAATAACATAAAAACCCGCTACGTTTTTTGGCAAAATTATTCACGTGAGCTAGATATCCCAAACATAACATTACCCATTTATCGCGTAACCCATTGGTCAACCATAATAGCAGCAAACTCACTAAAATGTGTTATGCATGTTTGATTGTTTAAACAAACATGGTAGACATTTTCAGTATATTCTTTAACAGAAAATGATTTCAAAGTATGTTCAATATTAAAATTGCTAGTTGGAATAAAATTATTCGTTTTACTAAGCATTTGGTGAAATTATAAATACCTATAATCCGAATTTCTAGTCTAGTATTTTGCCAGTATTTTAATTATGAGGCAATCAATTTTTAAGCAACTTTGGTATTATTCCTGTAAATGTCTAGTTGGCGCATACCTAAACTTTTTGAATGAATTATTTACGAGCTTAGAATGGTAACGCATCCATATGTTTGACCGCAATCTAGCTTGTGCAGGTAGTTATTATTTATTTGGTCAACTCTAATTGAAGCTTATGTAATATTAAAATAAAATAAAACAGGGTTCATAAGCGTAGAATATGAATGGTCAAAACTATTTTATAAAACTGTAAAATATTTTTTTACTTGAAATGTAAAATAGCCACCACGAATTGATGAAAATAGAACGTGTAAATTCATTAATACAACGAGATATTTCTACGAAAGAAAAGTTTGAACTATCAACATTCATAAAGGACGGAAAACCACTGTTGAATAAAAAACTTAAGAATTGCAGTACAGAACAAAAACTTATTCTAAATTTACATCCGAAAAATTAGTTCTCTTGTCCAATATATTTCACGTATAACTTAATGGATTTGAGTACGCCCATGCTTTTTGTTTACTTATTGAATTTTAACGAATTTTTTTGCTCTTCTGCAACTAAAAGTCCGGTCTTTAATTATATTATTTTGACGATTATTAACTAAGTTGAATTTAATTTGGATAACCCTATAAAAAATGTTTTAAAATATCATTTTCTTGAATAGATGGAGCGGTCTACAATCTGGTGTTTGTGATAAGCCTTAATAACAAAAACAGTATTAAAATAATTTTTCCATCAACTTACTTACTTACTACTTAGTTAATTCCAGGAAGATACTAAAATTTTGATCATTAAAATATTATTTTCGACCCTGAAATCAGTGATTAAATTTTACTAATTTATTTTTTGACAATTAGCACAATTTTCAGGAAAAGTATTGCATAATCTTTTAATCATCTGTTAACAAGTAATCCACAAAAATTAATTACCTGCGGCAATATCATGAAAGAAAAAAATAATTCTTCACTAAATGATTATTAAATTGCAATTTAAATGAATGAAATGATATGTTAACGTTTACTCTTACGCATCATTGTGATTTTAAATGAAATAAAAAGTTGTTTAAATTAATCTCTGAAAAAGTATTCATTCAATTTAGAGGTCAAAAATTCAATACGTGCCACATTGCATGAAGCTCGCTAGTAAACAACAAGAGTACGCCAATTCGCTTCGGTGAATTTTTTTTTTGGTATTTTTAATATGTTTACTATATAGTATGGGTTAGTCATTTACTCATTTTCTCATTATTTGTCATTTTTCTATAACCGTTGTTTGAAGACTTGGAGAATTCTAATTAAGGGCGATACGTACTTAAAAATCATGAATTTGCAAACGCTTCTAATGAGAAAAGTATAGAAGTTTTCATTTCGGCGACTCACGTCGGATTTAAAATTCTTAAGCAAATATTAACAGTCCTAAAACTCTAAAATTAAATTTTTATAGTTTCTATAACTTTATTATACTTTATTTTTGAAACAATAGATAATGTGCTATTTTTACTTCAACAGAGTTATGTTAGTTAAAATTAATAAAAATTAATATATTATAAGGATTTCCATTAAGATTAAATTTCCTTTGGTTTACTTATATTAATTTTTGCATTTATTCGTATTTACTTAATTAAATATGCTAAAAATTGTTTTTTTATTACGTTTCTGTTTACGTTTAATATGTTAATTATATAATACACACTAAGTACTTAAGAGTGATACTAGGAATATAATTTTGCGAATGCTTAAGTGTTTTTTATTTTCAAACTATTACTTACTACGTAGGTGTGTTTTGAACGGAACTTGACAGCAAAAATTACAAAAAAACGTATTCGTTAACACTATTTTTATTTTTCTATACGGATTATTGATTTAATGGAAATTGTTAATTTCGAGAATCAAGATTTTGCCGGAAATTACGTTTTTAATCTCCAGGAACTGAAAAAATATCTGTCTGTGGGTGGATGGTTGGGTGGGATGGTTACGCCTCATAACTCCCAAACGGATGCGGAAGGTCGGGTTTCAGTGACATTCCGAATGTGGGGGTATATCAAAAATTCATAGACAAATAAGCTTGAAAACAACAATGTGAAACCGGAAGTGGCAATTAGACGTGTTTGTTTCTTTAGAAGCATTTTTTCACAAATCAGTTTTACGATATTTTGAATTGGTTGTGTTGTAGGCACGTGGTGTAAAATCATTAATAAATATTAAACTATTAAAAATCAATAGTATTATAACAAAAAATCAAACACTTGGTTTCACAATCAGATTGTGAAACAAATACCAAGTGTTTTATTTTTTGTTATAATACTATTATTTTTTAACAGTTATATATTTATCAGTTTTATGAATTTATAAGGGAAAATCCAAAGCGTTTGCTCCAACCTGCTTACTTCAAAATGCCGTCCGAAATAATTTTTTGAAAATGTTGGCCTTAACGCCTTATTAGTCAAAAACCAGTTACCAGATCGGCGTAAATATTAGTGATTATAATAGCCCCTAGGAAAACATAATGTTGCTATGTACCAGAATTATTCTACGAATAAAAATTGTTACGTTAAAAGTATTGCCACAATTTTGGAAATTTAAAAAAATATTGCTCTAAAGCTAGTTACAGAATTGTTTATATTTTGTAGGCTCACAGAGCTAGGGATAAGTTGGTGTTTCAGTCCGCTAATTTCTCTAAGACGCCTTCTGTGAATTTTTAAAATTCGAAAAAGCATACCCCCTTATTTAGGTAACACAGGAGGTTTGGGTAATACTTAGCAAAATTGATTTCTCCCTCTCGCCTAATTTTTGGCTGACGGGTTTTTTCTTTGGACTCTGTTTTTTTTAATCCCAAGGAATCATTTTCCAAATCATAAAAAAATCGATTTAGTTCTCACAAAAGAACTAAGTATAGATGCGAAACTCCAGGTAACCTAGCTACCACTACACTACCCATTTATTTTATATCTTTCTCTGAAGCATGTGAAAGGTATTTGGTAGACCGAAACATACTGCAGCACTTTCTCTGATTATAGCCAGCAATTGAAACAAACGAAAGATGACCAAAAAAATGTTTACTTTATTTTTCCATGCAAGCTTTGTATTTACACTATTTTAGTATATTGTTGCATGCTCTTACAATATGACTACTATCTGCTATGCAACTATACTGCCAGTACGGTGGGAAGACTGGTGCGAACGTAGTTACTGTTGGCGCGTACAACGTTGACACAAAAATACTTTGAAAACATGTTTTTTTAAATTTGTAAAGTATAGGAAACTTCAAAGACAAAGTTTTGCTCGTTTTTCAAATTATCATATGAAAATAGCAAAAAGTTGAATAGACTTGTTGATTTGGAGTATAATAATTAATAATAAGAGGCTGCCAATTTTTTCTATGCTGTACAAATTTCGGAATTTTATGTTTATTGCCTTTAGTTTTTTGAATACGATTACTGAATATTCCTTTTAAAACAATGAATAACGATAGTTTAAAACCCAGAACTTTTGTACTGCATTAAAAGTGCTTAGTATTTTCAAATTTTGCTTATATGTTGCTTTGTCTGAAGAACCTGTTTGACCCTATTTTTAATGTGTTATGATCGCTATACATGAAAAATTAATCACCTATAACCTTGAAATTAGTTGAATTTTTTGAGATGGTTTATTAATATTAGAAAAATAATGGAATTTTTTCTTTGTTCATAATTTCAATGGATTTGCAATACAGGTTCGATCAATTTGGGAAGTCCCAATATACATATATATTATTTATAAGAAGTGTTGAATGTTGGGAGAAGTTCCATAAAACTCAAAATGTAGAATTATAAAAATGTTAATCTATCTTCATTCGTATTTGTTTAAACTATTAAAAATTTTCTTAGGGATATTTAAAAGGAGTCTCATTGTACTTATTATTTTTATTTATCGAACCCTTACATAAATATCTGCAGTTGCTTTAGAAAAGCACTGCCTTAAAGATGTACTAATGTAAAAAATCGCAATTTAAAAGGAACTAATGCGAAAAATAATATTTTTATGCTTAATACCTTTTGCTATAGTATTGTGGTCTTGGATTATAGAAGATGGTTGATTTCCAAGAATTTTCATATTTACATATGTTGAACGAATTATTCCCAGTTTTTGTGGAAATTAAAAATGTATTGCCGGAAACATTAGTGGCAAATCGCATAATTTTTCTAACACCAAATGTAAAACCAAATTTTTATCTCAGAGTATTATGTTATGCAAATTTAAATGTGCAGGAGTAAAAACAGTATTACTAGAATTACGATTTCAATTTAATTATAAATTATTTACAAAAGGAAATACTCCTTTATGTGTTGCAGTCGCGCTGTGTGAAGGTCGCTGTAATAATGTTTATGCCACAATATTTCGATTTGCTTATTAATTATCAACAGTTACTTCTCATAAATTTTAAAAAAGTCAAACATGTTTTGTATAAATTGAAAGTTATTTCTTTGCGTAATCGGTTATAGGAAAACCATTTTCTTGGTTTCAAATAATCAGGCTGCCCTTGAAAGATCTGGAAGTGGAAACAAAAGTTTTGGTATCATTGTGTTCAAAAGCGGAATTCTAGAAATTTGAGCCAAAAGTATGATAAAGACAAAATTTAATATTTTATTTTCAAACATTCTAGCTGTAATTGGCGGCCGCTACAGTTTAAAAAAAAATCCTGGGTTTAACACCTAATTTACTAAAAATGCGTTGCCAAATTCTGTATTTTCAAAAATAAGCAGATAAAGCCCCTTTTTGATGTTTTTGACTTCAGAAAAACAGATCGTTATTTATCCACAGGTTAATAAACGTTCTGCTATCAACACGGCGCACAGAAAACAATTAAATTACATAAAGAAAGTTGCCAAATTCAATGGTTTCTCTACTTCGCTAGTTACAAACATTTTTCGAAAAGCCAACGCTAAAAAACAAATTTCTCCAAAAACTGAACTTCAAAACAATTCCGCAGGCACCCAACAACACTGGTTCCTTTGAACTACCGGCCAGTTGTTTTTTAAAAAAAATAAAAAGTTTTTAAAACCGCTGGTTTTTAAAAATCTTTATGCAACACTAAAGACCCAATTAAGAACCAAAAAAATCCGGTTTTAACCAAATTATTTGTTTCTCTTGTTCCTGTCATTACATAGGACAAACTAAAAGAAAAATTAGCAGATCTAGAACTTAAAATTAGTTCAAAATAACAGACAAGTCGATTTATGGTAAAGCAGGCTTATTCAAAAATACAAATGTAACATTTTAAGTCGAGCTTCTGGCCTAATCCGGAATTCAGCTGTACTAAAGAAAATTTAATACAATAGAGAGAGTAGGGCGGGTATTACGTATGAATTCGGAAGTCCACAACCAAATAAGTCACTTGTCTGCTTCCTTGTGTTATTCCACTTCGGTCAGTGGCGGCTCGTGGTGTGTAATAGTGGGAGGGCAATTTTAAAAGTATTTAAAAAATGCGCCGCAGGAAATTTTTTTCAAAATTAGGCGTGGTCTAATTGATCGTGTTTTAAGAGCATATGAGATTTTAGGGTATCCTTAAAAAAATGCAAAGTTTTAAATTTCTTCAGGTGTATAATTTAAAATTTGAACAGTAAAGTAACAAGCAATAACCATTTTTGTACATTTTAACACTTTTTTCAAGCTTTTAACACACTCACCTTAATTTGTTTAAAAATAAAATATATACGCCTTTCTTTCTGGTTTAAAAACGTTCAATCAATAGTTCATTCAATTTTAGAGCAGTACCTAAAAGTTTTTTAGATTAAATGCATTGCTAAAGCACACAGTTTTCTCTCCTGCATAGTGTTTCTAGCAAAAGTTTTAATTCTCTTTAGGGTTGAATAACTCCATTCACTCTCCGCCGACGTCATTGGCATTGTGCAAATTATTTTTACAGTTTAATCGATTCCACAACCGCATCACTTTGCAGTTGCAGTTGCAGTTGCATTTGTATTTCTAAATAACAAAATATTGCATTTATATATGTTAAGAAAGACAAAAAGGAAACATACTTATCCCACATCATTGCACGACATAACATTTACACAAAGTTCCACTACAAAACAAGGGCACGTCTGGCGTGCGTGGTGTTTAATTTAAAAGTTTTAATTTAATAGATAGTTTACAACAACAGACAGTTGCCTGATTACAGTTGTTGATAGAGACAAAAGTTTTAGAAATTAAACCATGCATAACTGTTAACAAACAGTATCTGTTTATAATATTTCCTAATTTTTATTGACTGATCTTAATAACAATGTATTTACGAACTTACTAAAATTGGATCAAAGTATTTATTTATTTGATATATTTAAATTTGGCTAGGAGGAATTTAAAATAATATTAGATTTGTTAATCATATCATTGGCCATACTACCCTGAGGTACCAGACGGAGTTTAATACTGCTGAC
This sequence comes from Ctenicera cuprea, assembly GCA_958336395.1. NCBI lineage: Eukaryota > Metazoa > Arthropoda > Insecta > Coleoptera > Elateridae > Ctenicera > Ctenicera cuprea. The sequence goes on from OY284496.1 coordinate 21,061,337, forward strand.
TCAATTTTAAGATAAGAAATCAAGAACCACATTAGATTTGTAGGAACTCTTACCCTGTATAGTTTTTTTATGTAAAATTATTAGGAAAAGAGTTTGGTGCCGGTGAAAACGTTCGTAAATGGCCATTTTTAATAGCAAAGACCGTACTTAACAAGAATGTGTTGGTATGATCTAGTTGTACTCAGAATTTTTTTTATGAAGGATACGGCTTTTACCGTTAACCCAATTTATATTGAAATTTAATCAATGTCTGATTTATTGTCATATACAAATGTTATTAATGTTTCTAATGTCAATAATTAAATTGAAAATGATTTTCTTGTTATTGTAGAAAGGAAATATTATTCGAAAGTAATTTACTCTTTAATCAAATATATTATAAATCATATTTCTCAGTAGATGTTCTGTTTGTAGGCTGGCTATATAAGCAAAGCAACAAAATACACTCGTTTATAATTGTGTCTGTGATTGGGGTGATGGCACAACTGAACATTGATCGCTTCAGTTTGCATCTAGGCGACCTCACTTACGTCCAATTACCTCAGTCTCATTACTTCCTTTCCATTACTTCCTTTTTGTCACTTCCTTCTCAAATTTGGAGGTTACTCCTACAGGCAAAGAAGTTTCACTTCAAAAAAGTATCTCCTGTAAAGTTTTTGCTCTATTATTTGTGATTGCTACACTACCATTTATATATTTCTATCGTTAATAATAAACTTAGAAACAAAATAAATTGAAAAAGCTGTAAAAATTACCAAACTCCAGAGCCTCGATCAGCCTGTGGGTCTTTTTTCTACGCCTCTAGTGTACTGTGCCCGGCACATAGTCTTACTATTCCCCCGCTGGTGCCAGTAAATTGGTGCGAATTGACGTTGAAACTAGGCTGGATTTAGGAATCGTAGTATCTATGCTAGCTAACAGTGACACGCAGTCGAAACGAGAAAAAGTTGTTTGATCATAAAGTCTAACATTAAAATATGCCTAAATACTATCACTGCTTATGCATTTATCCATCTATTAAAGCGCAGACCCCCTCTACATTGTCTAATATGTTATTAAGCAATACAAACTTAAGAGTTAAAACTACAAGAAATAAAACTAAGATGGATACGAAATAATAATAATTAAATATATCAAGTTTTAATGTAACTCACGCGGAACGACGAATTTATAGCGATTCCTACAACCTAACTCGAACATGATATAACTGTTTTCTGTTAAATTATACAATTCAAATAATGTACACGTTTAGTGAGAAAACGCTAAGAAGTATCACCTAGAACTTGCGTGCTCGGCATACATATGTTTTTTTTAATAAAACATCATAACCAACTTTGTCGAAGGCTTTAGCTTTTAGCGACAACATCGGCAAACGTTATTAAATTCGTATCAACAGATCTAAATGAAAGAAATCTAAGTTGTTTATCAGATATATTGTTTTAAAATGTGAATATATTTTTTGATACAATATTTTTTAGAACTGATATAGGACGATAATTTTCCACAAACGTTGTACTGCTGGCTAGGCTACGAGTAACTTTTGTAATTTTTTATCTCTCTGGAAAAATATTAGTTGTCAAAGATAGATTAAATAAGATTATTGCAAAAAAATCAGAAGACGCTTTATACACTATGATGGTACCAAATCGTACCCGCTGACTATTTTGGCTTCAGATATTATAGTTTTCTGGCTAGTTCATCAACGTGCAAGAATAACCAAAAGACAGTGGCTCGAGGCCGCGCAATTTCATACGAGTCATTTTGATACACCCAACAAAAATAATCAGCAAACGATTCAACAGCGGCTAAGTCACCACTTCATCACCTCTAACAAGCTGTTCTGTTTTTCTTCAACACTCCAGAGCTACCAAAAATTTACTCGAAAACGATGGGGCAAAATGCGAGTACTTTACCCACCATTTCAACGGGGAGGGACTGTCGTAGGCCTCGTTTTACACAATAGTATCTAAAAAAAATGAGCGAAACACTTCGCTGGACTTTCCTATACTTATAAAATAACATTGTTTTACATTTTCCAACACTTTCGATATGCACCTGTCTAGGACACGACTAGTTAAAGTAAATAGTTCTTATAAGTTGTAACATCTTGAAGCGGTTGAAGAAAGACCGACCGCTGCGCTCTGCAAGCATAAGGTTGGGTAAAATATTCGGACTGAATCAACGGAAGGGCGGAAATTGATATTTGAAAATATATTAATAACTCGAGAAGTATTATTTTTAGCAAGAAATTACTCTTTTTAATTTGCATTTAGAATTTCAAAACCTTTCTGATTTTAAAGCCAAAATGCCACGTTTCCATTTAAAAAAAGTTATTTTTTACCGTGGCCGCCATATTAAAATTGGAAACTCAAGTTTTTGTCTTAAAAACAATCGAGAAGAATTTGCCCTACAACTTTGCTCTTGGGTTTGCGAGTCTATCTATTAAAATAAAAAAGTTAGCCTACACTGAACATTAAACGACTAGTACAAGAATACAACTGCTGTAGAAAGTATGTGAAATTCTTCTAAGGACAAAAAGATTATTAAGGGGCAAAAAATTCGATTTTTTGTAAAAAGATTCTCCTAGAGCAAACAAAAGAAGAAATCAATTTTTTAATTTTGTAGCGAAAATTTTGGGGGGGAGGGGGAACAGTAGCCCACCTAAATATTAAAGTATCAAAAAAATATTATATTCGGATTTTGCTATCAATGATGAGCTATATTGCTTTAACAGAAATATTTTATTGTCCCCCCTTAAATAAATAAAAGGGTACCAATTTTCAATTTTCAAAAATTCACAGAGGGCGTCACAGTGAAATTATAGCAATGCGCGAAAAAATAAATTGTAGAAGATTCTCAGCTCTATCAGCTTAAAAAGTTTAAACTAAAACGTGTGGGCAGTTTTTGAGAAATATTTTTTTGAAAATTTCAAAAATTTTGGAGTGGTGCCATTGAGATCGTTTTTCGATTTTCAAAATTAATGATATTTCATGGTATAGTACCCTTGAAGGGCTACCAAATAAGATGTAGTTGATTCCAATCAGATAACTGGTTTTTGAGTAAATGGGCGTTAAAGTCGAAATTTTCAAAAATTCGTAGCGGCCGCCATGTTGAAGCTAGAGAGTTCGGTAAAAAAACGTTTGATTTGTTCTAAGGCCTTCTATAATTTCCACTATTCCAATTTCCAAAATTCAGTTTCTGAAGAAAATGCTACCAAAAAAACATGTCTAACTTCCGCTTCCGGTTTCGGATTCTTTTTAAAAGCTTATTTTGATATACCTCCTCATTCCAAAGCACATCGAAATCGGTCCAGCCGTTCCGGAGATATGAGCGTTACCCACCCACCCACAGACAGACATTTTTTAAAAACTACTTTTTTAGGATCCTGGAAGCCCAAAACATGTATTTCCGTCAAAATCTCGATTTTGAAAATTTGCATGAAATCAATACTTCCCTATACTGAAAGTATAGGAAAGTAAAAAGGTACTTATTTTGTAATTGTCAGGCTGGAAGAAACGTAATGTGATGTCACCTCCTTCAAAAAGTTATACAACGCATTTTGATTGCTACAAGTATTTTGTAAATTAAAAGCCACTTATAAAGTTAATTAATCTCAGTAACAATTAACATCCGAATAATGTTGTTTTAAGATAATATCTATTGTTTACCAATTAACAATGCTACTAAGCAATAAAACGAAATCTACACATGATTGCTAATCTGCATACTATTCTTGTGAATTCAAACGATTAGAGCAATTAAATTTTTCGAAAATTAATAGCCTATGAAATGTTGATAATTAGTTGAAATATTGCTACCACGTGTTGCTTACAGCGTGACATTGAAAAATAGGTAAAACATGAATAAACATTACGGTAATAAAAATTTTAGAGAAATTTACTACGAATAATTTTTTTCTCAATATGAATTTGTTATTTTTTCACACACGTACGAAACCTGTAAAAAATAATAATATTCAACTTTTTTTCGAAAAAATAAATATTTGCAGACCTTACTAATAAAATCTACACGAGCCGCATTTCCACAGATTAAAAAAACTTTTTTTGTTCAATGGTAGTCAAGAGCACGTACCGTTCTTCATATGTTGAAAGATTAATTTGGTTATACAGGGTGTTGTTGCAAAGAATGTGTCATAACTCGGTTTTTTAAATAAAACACCCTGTATATTTTTACATAGTTGGATAGAACCTTTTGCGCGTTATAAGTTTTACCTGACAATGATTATATAACCTAAAGTCGGCAATTTTCGAGAAAATTAGATTCTAAGGAAAAATCATGAAAATTGTACGATTAGATATCCAGATACAATAAGAGCGTTGACACCTGCTTTTGTGTTTCTATCGGAAACAACTACTAACATTGTTTCAATTCATAAATTCTGAAATGTCAGGTAGAAGCAAAACACATGTAAAAATCTGTATTTCTAGAAATTACCTGATTTGTTGCCTTAAAATTTAGTTTTCTCGCATACGTAAAATGACCCCTATGGCGCATATATTAAATATTAGTAATACTCAATTTTTTCCGCACCGTAATGAATTGGCATGCGTACCCGTTAGGGTGCCCGCACCCCACTTCGGAAATCACTGGTTCAAACTAATACCGCTAGAGTTTCCTGAATTAAAAACAAAACAATAACAATACCAGTCTAAACTGAATGCTTTATTGATTAATTTAAATCTTCGCCAATTTGTGCGAGTGTAAACCGGAACTTTTCCGTTAGAGCAGCATTAATAATTGTAACAATAAAAACAAAACTGCTTTTTATTATACTCTAATCAAACGAACTTTCTAAATTTATTTTTGGTAAATAATATAAATTTTGTAATAGGAATACAAAAACCATTAACCTCAATCATTGTTTTTAATAACTTTTCGAAAACCCTGGCCTACACTAATAAACCTTGTACGCATTTAATATAACAAAGAATTTTACCAAAAAGACAATTTCACGCATCTATTTGAAATTGTTTATTAGTGCTTCATTATCAGATCACTAACATAAAAATTCAGTTTTAGTCTTTTTATGTAAAAGTTCTAAAAATAGTTTAGCCTGCTACAATCAAGTTGTGTTATTGCATCAGAATGAATACCTATTGATAATTTTTTATATTATTTATATTATTTACTTAATTAGAAATACCGGATTTATATTGCCCAAATTTATAAGCATAACAGTTAAAGGTAATAAATAGGTTCAGTATTTGTCAGCATTAAAACTTAAAAGTGTACAGAAAATTTGCTAGCATAATTTTTTTTAATTCTCTACTACAACCAGTTTTAAGCAGTTCAAAATACATGTTTAAAAGCGAAAGCGCTATTCAAATTCAGGGCCTGATTGAGGCGGCGTGTGAACATAATCTCTTGCAAAAATTTAAGAAACTGAAAACATGTTCTAGATTTGTAATTATTAATTAAACTGAAATAACTGACTCTAGAAAAAATAAAATGAACATAAACTAAAAGTACGTATAAATATGAAAACAAATCTGAGCTTAATGTTTCTTTATATTATTGAATTACCTTCTCTTATCAGGATTTAAAAATTATAATAAAATTATTATTAAACAATTTAGAAAAAAAAAAATATTTCTTTTGGCCACGTAATACATGAAAAATTGGAAGATTATTTTTAAATGACTGAATGCGGTCCTGTTGAGTGTTAATTAATTATATAGATATATTAGCATGTATTCATGTATGTACTTTATTCCTGACACTCCCTTTTAAAATGAATTTAATATGGCTGCTCCTATTCGAATTATTGAGACGCAAAAGATACCGCTGTTTTCCTCATTCATGTTAAACGATTCACAACATAATGCAATCTGACTAAAATATCTACATTGTCATGTTACTTGCACGCTAATAACAATAAAAGAAGTCGACCTTGTGCTACAAACATTCACCCTGCAGTACTAATTAGATCTATTTATTTTACAATTATGGACTATAAAGAAATGTTTTTTTTTGTAGGACTTTTATTGTGAATGCGTAAACCATTCAATATATACTCATTATCATATAGCTTACAATTTGAGTTTCAATTTAAGATGATAATTTCTCAATGAAGTGGCCTTAAGGTAAAACGACCTAGACTTCTTAAATAATATTTTGTTTGTTTGCAACACAATAACCTCTAGATTTCATTTTTGTTGACATCCCTGAGTTGATTATCTCCTTATAAGAACAAATTAATCCATTAGTGTACGCAATTCAAGATCACGGCATTGGTATGAATGGATGAATAGGTACATACAGCTTACAATTCTGTTCCACATTCTTTAGATATTTCTACATGTTTTACGAACTTTTGTGTTCAACCTTGCATCCGCACCTTGATCATTTATTGACCTAGACTTGTTTTCATTAACGAAGGATTAAATATAGGCTTGTGGTGGTTTTTACTGAATAACGTTAAATCAAAGTAATAAAAAACCATTAAACTACTAACACATTGGCAAATCAAACGTTACTGTGGACAAAGTTTTCAGTTTGCCTACTCACCTTCAGAATTGGTGCCTTATTAAGCCAGTGGTAATGCCGTTGATCTACTAAGTCATGGGTGGGTTCCCGCTTCAGTACTAGCATGATATTTTTCAAATTTGTGGGGTCCAGGAAATTAATTGTTCCGACCGTTGAGCAGATGGAATATAACCTTCGATGTTGAGTCGGCTATAAATCCTAACGATTATTTTATTGAATTGTTAACTGTGTTGCTATTAGCTAAAGAAAGGGGAATAACAATATATATTATATATACTATAGAAACCGCAAGGTAATAATCATACACTTCATTATTCTTGATAAATGATTTAAAATTACGTATATTTTGTGATCTGAATATAAATGCAGAAAAGTCTAAAACAAGAAATATTTTCCCTGCCAGTCGCCATAGCGACCGCAAATAATTCTAACAATGGAAAACCGAAAACCAATATCACATCACAATATACAAAATTTTCATCCATTAAGTGATATTAACCAACTGAAAAATTCTAAAGTTAAAGCAATTCTGCAGTAAGAGAATTTGCAGAAAGATAATAAGGATATTATTAAGAGTGCACTTACTGCTTGATGCTGTTAACTCATTTATGAGTCACATATTATTATGCTAGTATTTCACGCAAATGCAGGTCAGTATTGAAAAATATTTTTTAGGCAACACAAAATCTATTTACAGTTTATTTACTATTAGCAACAATTATGTATGCAAGGGAAAGAAAAGAAATGCAACTAAATTAAATTTTCCATAACTGTTATAAATTATTTTAAATTACATTTTTATATAAAGTTGCTATTTTTTCAAAGTAAATTCGTTTTCATAACATAAGCATTACAATAATAATTCATGTTTTATTTCGTCATTGCCAAATACTTCTTGATCAGCAAGGCGCGAATTTATATGAACAAAAAAACGTCAAAATATGCGCATATACATGCACCAAATATACAGTGTGTGGATAAAGTTTGGAACAAATTCAATATTTCCCGAAATATTATATTTCAGTAAAAACGCTAACACCTAAACTTCAGTTTTAACCCTACCACATTGCAAGCATATTGCTGTTGCTAAAAATTCTCGTGACACGACGCGATGACTTGATCCTAATTTTTTTTAATGGAACAGTATGTTGTGTGATGAATTCAGAGGACTGTTTATTTTGCCAAACATTGACCGATAATGTATGGATAACCATTGAATATCTCACAAAAAACACCTTTTTGGGGACAAATCTAGTTTGCATCTTTTAGTTTTGTTTTAATTTTGACGTTTGCTCATTGATTATTATGAGTAAACGTCAAAATTAAAACAGAACTAAAAGTCGCACACTAGATTTGTTCCAAAAAAAGGTGTTTTTTGTAAAATATTCAATGATTATCCATACATTATCGAGCAATATTTGGCAAAAAAACAGTGCTCTGAATTCCTCTTGAAAAGAGCTTTTAAATGAGCTGTTACACGGCATACTATTTAAAAAATAAGGATCAAATCACTGCGCCGTGTCACGTGACCCTTTAGCAACAGCAATATGCTTCAAAATATGGCTCGGATGAAACTAGAGTTTAGGCGTCCGACAGTTTTTACTAAAATATTTCGAGAGATATTGAATTTATTCCAAACTTTATCCATCCACACACAGCATACAAAATATGCACCATTATATGAAAAGTATGCACCATTTTATGCACAATATGCAATAATTATGTATACAAAACTTGCAAATGAAATTAGTGAATTAGATCTTTATATTTTATAGTATTACAGCAGTGAATTACAATGTTTTTCAAGATTTTGCCTTTTATCAGACAGTATGACGTATGTTTTTATAAGCGGAAAAGCTCCTTTCAACGTCAACTGAAGTGATTGGTGCATTTTTTAAATTAATAAGAATGTCCAGGTCTAGTTTGCATGTCATTATCATTAAAGTTGCCAGTTAGAACCTCATTAACCTTCACAAGAGTTTTAAAACCTTCGTTTTGATTTAATACGTCTGTTAGTTTCTGCGATGCAGTTTTTCCAATATTGCATTTAACTTGATTTTTCATTGATTTTTCAAACGTTTTCATAAGTTCTACTGTATCGGATAGCAAGACTTCTTTCTTTTGTAATTGATTGAATGTTGTACTTGCAAAACTATAATTAACTTTAATAAATGCTAATTGTTTTGCAAGTTGATATTTGTTTATTATAGTTTTTGAATCTATAATACAATTTAAAGAGCCTTCAAAATTTAAAATAATTTTTTTAATATTTTCGTAATTATTTGAATAATAAAGAGTAGCATCCAACCACGTACCCCATCTGGTAAGCACTGGTTTAGGAGCCAGTGGAATATTTTTTCTTTAAATAATTGCACCATCAGGGACGCTTTTATAAATATCTTTTTTGCATTAGTTAAATCGTTTACAATAAGAAACCGATTCCTAATTTCTTCTGCAACTCTGTTTACACCATGAGCCATACAAGTTGTATGGATTAAATTTGGATAAAAAATATTTAAATTTTGCCCTGCTTTTATCATATATGGTGCAGCAACAGATAGCATTAATATTGTTTTTTTTCTGTAAAAACTGTTTCCTGCATTTGCAAATCTAGAAATAGTGACACTGTTAGTTTTATCTAGTTCTTTTGTGCTAATAAGATACGATGTACTACGTATGTCAACATTTAAAACCCCTATAATTAAATTTTCGATATTTAACGTCCGCATTTATCCGTAGTTTCGTTGACAGAAAAGTAAATATAGTTGGTTCCTATAATTTCCCGAATTTTACGTATTGTTGCTGTATAAATTTTGTTGATATAATTTTTCCTAAGAGTGCTTTCATCTGGAACTACTAGTATATTTGTTTAAGATAATTTAAAACTATTATTGCTTAATTTTGTTAGTGGTATGTTAGCACTCATTAAAGCATTGCATAAATCGAAATTAAACTCTTCTTTTTTGTTTAATTTAGAAATTCCAGCAATGGTTTCGCGGATCGGCATTTGTAGGTTCCGAGATTTTTGACATTTGCCTTGATGTAAAGCAATTTTAATACGTTGATTCCTAGGATTTTTTTATTGCACGAAATCTAGAACCATAAAAATGTTTTGTTACTTCGGGCATATTCAATAAATTTAAACATTGCCTAGTCAAAGATTGCTTACCGTCTTGCTGCAGACTTTACAAAATATTTTCTTTTCCTGTTGCACCATTTCCAGATAACCTTTTATCCATAATAAAGGCAAACTGCTATCTTTTGGCTTTTTTTGTGCAAACAGATAAACACATAAGGCGAACCACTATTTTACTATTTCTTACGAAGTGGTAGGCACGCAGAACAAAACTAATATCTGCTACTTTCAAGAAGCACCGCATTTGCATAATTCTTAGAAATAATTGTAAACTTTCCAAAACTTGGAAATAACATTTAACCTGGTATAATCCGAGACGTCTGCTCAAGAATACCTAGTAACAGCACGTACTTATTGAAAATTCCAGTACTTCTCATTTTCTCCCCTTTTATATTTTAAAATATAACGTATTTTTTGGGAATATAAAGAAATATATCTAAATACGCATTTATTCTAGAAATATGACCCAAAACCCCTAAATATGCAAATTAAAATTGGTGTCATTTAATTGCATTTTATTAGATATGGATACAAACAGAAGCATTTTATTGGCATATTAAAACTATCAAATATGCATTTGTGGTGCAGTCCGTGCCTTGTTAATCAGTTAAGAAGTACACTGTCATTCTATAATAATATAATTAGATAAAGTAACTTTGTTATATACCCTTCCAATGGAATTGTACGTTAGTTGAATTGTTCTTCTTGTGAAGTGGTTGTTGGTTCATTGTCTTGCATTATTATCTCAATGACTTACTATTGAATCTTGTTTGTTTTCTCTTTCATTACTTCTTCCTGTAATGTCTCTTTACATAATTCGTTGGGTACACAGTTCCAAACCATGAGATTATTGCTCAGCATGTATGTGTCGCATTTATTCATCAAAATAATACTCAACGCAGTATCACTATTTCTGTGCAGTTTAGAAAGAGTGTTTAGGGAAAGAAACCCAAAATAACAATTCACAAATGCAAAATTTGTAAAGGAACTTAAACTGTTTTAATTAATTTCAAAACAATTCCGCTGACGTTGGTGGCCTAAGATAAAATATATCTTTAATATTTTTGGCATTTTTAACTACAAAAAATGTCTTGTGGTTTTATTTTTCTATATTTTATTTATAACACCTTCCTTGTTTTTAGAATTGTTTATTTTACTTGGTTTGGTAATTTGAAGTCGTATTTTTATTTCTTGTTGTTGTAAATGTCTATAAATAATTTAATTATTTCTGTTTGACCTTCAAGTAAAAGTAAGCATTCAATTTACAGTAAAAACTAGAGATATTAACAAAATTTAAAATTATATTCTGCATCATTCTACAGGTTGCGCTTTTGTGTTGTAAAATATTTCCTGTTTTAGCTGTTAATAAAAATCCTAATTAACTAATCAAAAATTGACTCGAACAAACTGATGTTTTGATATTACGATATTTTTTATTAGGTAACTAATAAATTAGATTGTTAATGTTTTAACGTTCACGATAATGTACCACATTTGCAATTTAGGCTGCACATGACTGTAATGCCTCAGGTAGTGAAAGCAGTTTTTAAATTATTTGATTTTGTTTACCGTAAGTTTTATTTTATAAGTACACGATTTTCGTATTTACCTATTGATCTCTTCAAACACCAAAGTATTAGAGACCATCTGATTGTTAAAGTCTATTAGGTCTTTTTTGCAATAGACATAACTAAATCATTAACAGCACCTTATTAAAATTCAGAAGGTCGTCTTGAGAGTTGTCTTCAATCAACTTCTTTTTTGCCTATTTGTTTTTGCTCGTTTCTTTGCTTGACTCATGTCATTATATTTAGCTAGTATAATACAATTTAAAAATATTGGAAATTAATTTTGATTAACTAGTCTACATTAGCTAAATCTTTGGCTTTATATTATGTACCTGTATTAGGTGATACCATTGATATGAACTATGAAGGTTGACAGAAAAATTAATTATTTTTTTATTTCTATGCAGAAGTAAGCTTCCTTAAACGATGTCGCTTTTCTAAGAATCCTCTATAGAACCTGGCAAAATTTTAATAATTATAAAAGGAAATCCATTGTTACGTTCTTACATACATTGTTTTAGGCATCTTTTTTTATCATTTGACATTTATTGAACAACCTTCTCTGCTCCTAATTTTAATCACAAAAAATTATTCTTTCCAGTCTCTGCTTTCAATTTACAATATTTTAAGGTATGAGATATTTAATGTCAGATCTCAGATGTTAGCGCACTTTAATCTTTAATTTAAAAAAATCTCAGATCCTTTCCGTTGTGTTTTTCCCGTTCTGATTAACATTTTAAAGTTATGGAAAATGAAATTTTATAGCATGTATGTTTTTTTTAGAAAATACATTCTTTTTTCGGCGTTTATTTTTGCCATTACTTCGTTTCATGCTTTTTAAGCATTTTAGTTTAAAAACAGTTCTACTGTGCCAAAGCGACGGTAAAACTGATAAACAGTAAAAAATGACGGTTGTGTCACAGAGTACACCTTATGCGTACTTCCAAGCAACGTAATTTGAATTATGAAATCGTTTATAACAATTTCAAAAATACAAATACTTTGAATTTGAACTTTAGTCAGTCAACAGCACCAAAAACTCAGGTTGCGCCGTGGTGTCTGTTTGTTTGGCTGTATACACTTTACAGCCAAGACGCCCTACCCAGATAATCCAATTTAGGTTTAAAAGATTTGTAATCACACAGGGATAAAACTCAAAGTAGCGAGATTAATCCGCCCAGAATAATGAGTGGTGTGCAAGGGTGTTATATTTCAATAAAGACGCGCTCGAAGAAGGACCTTAAATTCATATTCTAGGCATGTCAAATACCTAATCTGCGCAAGCGCCATCTTTCTACCACCCCCGTAACCCCCACCATCGATTTTTTGTTTTTTAAAATATTTGGGAATTTCAACTTCAAAATCGGTATGGGTAAATTACCATAGGAACGACCTTCCATCAAGAAAAGACCTATAGGGTGTTTCCTTTTGATCGTTTACTTGAACAGTTTAATTGAATAATTATCAAAATAAATCTTACCATTTTCTGCAAAATCGATTTTTGGCTGTCAGCGGATAAATATTGTTGCCACTTACGAAAAACCAGACATCATAAAACCAGATAACTTTTGAAAAAAATAAGGGGGGTAGGGAGGATTGCTCTACTTTAATATAGACGCACTCGAATAGCCGATCTGCGAAAGCGCGATCTTCCTATCATCCCCCCGTCATTCCCACCAAAGATTTTTTTTATTTGGGAATTTAAAATTTGTATAAACATGTTGAACGCTAATAGGACGAACCTCCAATTGAGGACAAACCTATAGGAAGTTTCCATTTTTTGGCCGGTTTCCGCAACAGTTTAATTCAGAAATTGTCAAAAAACGGCTTACATTCACTTAAAAAAATCGATTTTCAGCTCTTTATAGTTAACTATTGTATCTAATTGGAAACCACGCTTCAGTACCACTATACCATAAATTTTCTGTTGCATGTTAATTGCAAATAAAAAATACTTGATAGCATAAAACTAAACAACTACTTCAAGCCGTAGTAAAAAGGAATTTTTGGAAATGTGTTTAAATTAAAAATTTTTTTCACAAAACTTACAAATAAAAAGAAAAAAACTTAGTTATTTTTGATATATGAAATCCGTAACTGTTTCAACTTTACGGTGTCTTATCTCGATACAGCTTATGTATTAGTTTGTTTGGAGCGAATGTTTATGTTACAGTCAGGTAGGCGAACGCGGCATTCCTTGATATCAAAAGCTTGCGTGAACCATGACGCACTGGTTCAGTTAATAACTAATAGATTAAATTGGCACATCTCAACCAGGTCATAATCAAATTTAAATTAAAAACATATACAGCTACGTGCGCATAAGTTGAGTATAATAAAATATTTAGAAAAGTATAAATTTTATGCTGCAAAATAAGCTGATAATATTGTTTTGGCTCTGTAATATTTTCAGTAGTTACCGAATAGTGATTTGGTCACTGACCGAATACCGAAGATTCGTCGGCCAGTCTGTCACGGCCCAATACGGAATATTCAACCAACTTTTTATCTATGATAGATACAACAAACATTTCATGAGAGTATGGCCAACATACAAGCCAAATTTTTTTGCGACGTTTGTTGGGTTTGACTATATCGAATAGCTTATTTTTTCTAACTTCATTGATATGTGGATTTTAGGAAAACTTTGCCATTTAGTATTGTTTTCATTGAATGCAAAAAATGCCAAATATTCGCACCATCGAATATTCGGTGCATCTCTAATTTTCAATAGTTAGATCACAAGAAGTGAATATTTTTTTGAAAATACTTTGACATTTCCATGCAAACTGTTGCATTTCTAAATTCACTAAATCAAATTAATTTAATAATATGCGAGACCAAAGGTCAACGGGTATTTTTCAGAAATTAATTTAGTTGTTTGAATTTCCCAAACAAAGTTTACATGGAAAAGGTAATGTATTTTCAAGTATATGTCAAGATCATTTCACAATATAATAGCAACAGGAGTCGTGTATGCGTCATAGTATCTGCGGGGTAATTTATGAGTAGATATGGAAATAAAGTAACTATACGGGAAGTTCCTGTATATTTGCTAATATACGTACGTCATTGGTTGAAAATATTTAATTAATTTTATTTTATTTTAACGGTGATTAATATACACTGTGTCCATAAAGTAACCCCCCCCCCCCTAACTAACTTTTCAACGACTTAATATTTTACTACAAAATTTGGTGTGCTTTAATGGCAAATTAAATACTATTTTTTAGCTCATAATTAAATAATGTATCATTCAAAATGGCGGCTGGGCCCCATTTTGAATTTTTTTTATAGAAAGGGGGGTCGAGTGACACCTCATTTGAAAGGTCTTTTAGTTCTGCGTCTGATCCTAGAGTTTCCAAGAAAAATATTTAGCCATAACAAAATGACAAACGTTTGAAATAAAGAAGTCTATTAAAAAAAACTAAGAATTAAAGGAAAAACAAATGAAATTAAGTGTTCAAAATGTTCACCATTCACTTCTTGGCACATAAAAAGTCGGTTATGACATTCCTGCCTTACATTTTCATAAGTTTCTGGAGTGACATTTCTGTAAAAAACGCATTACAGAAGTTTGCAGAAATATCACTCCAAAATCTTATGAAAATGTAAGGCAGGAATGTCATAACCGACTTTTTTGTGCCAAGAAGTGAATGGTGAACATTTCGAACACTTAATTTCATTTGTTTTTGCTTTAATTCTTAGTTTTTTTTCAAATAGACTTCTTTATTTCAAACGTTTGTCATTTTGTTATGGCTAAATATTTTTCTTTGAAACTCTAGGATCAGACGCAGAACTAAAAGACCTTTCAAATGAGGTGCCACTCGACCCCCCTTTCTATTTAAAAAAAAATTTCAAAATGGCGGCCAGTCGCCATTTTGAATGATACATTATTTAATTATGAGCTAAAAAATGGTATTTAATTTCCCATTAAAGCCCACCAAATTTTGTAGTAAAATATTAAGTCGTTCAAAAGTTAGTTAGGGGGGGGGGTTACTTTATGGACACAGTGTATAGAGTGAAATAAGCATCTTTATTTATTATATTCGAAGATATTTTTTTTCGGCCTCGGAACTGCCGTTGCAGGTATAAAATTAGTTTCGACTTCAACTGTTTCTAAAAGTTCATTAGCTTATTTTATGAGACTTTCAAAATTACTATCGATTTGATATTCATAAAAAACACTACTTTAAGAAAATTTTTTATAATGTTTGAATAGCGAATATTTTCCAGTGGCGTAGGTCAATGTGCAGGTTTGTAAAGGTCGCCTTTGTAATCGACTGACTTTGTTCAATGAACAGCCTGCACACCTTCTAGAACTGGCCATGCAAGAATACAGAGTTCAATGAATTAAAAAATAAATTATTAAAAATGGCGATCGTCTTCTACACCATATTTAAAAAAAATACAGACAATTATAATCATCTTTTAACGTTAGTTCTGTTCTAACTATAAACTTTATTATATATTTTAGTAACGTAAATTTTAAAAAATTTTCCGCACATTTTTACACGAATAGTGGCATTATGTACGTTTCTCTTCTACGTACTTCTTCAATACGAATTTGATAGGATAAAAAGAAACAGTATACATTTATGTAAGGTGGAAAATTCTGTTTAAGCTGAAAAGTTCTTTAAGAGAGTATCCGGAAAATGTTTAAAGTTTTTTGTTTTGATAAACGTTTACAATCTTTAATTCTCAGTGTTTATTTAGTTAGCAATAGAATAAACTACTGTAATAGATGTCGTATACAACACAAAAAGTTTTTTATTTTAATTACTAATTAGATTCAAAGTTTTGTTCTGAATAAGGAAAAAACTCTGTTAAAGGTGGAAATTTTTGTAAAATCAACAATAAAAAGAATACCGTTTGTTCGCTTCTAAGACCATCCAATAAAACTATCTATAAAATCTGTTTGTGTTTTTACGTTTATGGCAATGCAATTATAAGACGCAGTTCTACAATGATTATTAAATAAAGTGCAGAACCAGAACTAATGTTATTGAAGCTTCCCATGACAAACACTGCTAGGTGGTAATACAAATTCTTTATAAAATACACACAATTACATTTTCAGTAGTTATAAATAACGTGATATTTATTAGCACGCATATTTAAAAGTTTGATATTACTTTTACTCTGCTTAAACACAAGATTATATTTGATTATAATATATGTAAATATTACCATGTTTTCGATAACACATCAGTGGTTTTTGGAGGTAATAGTACTATCATTTTTAATCTGAAATAGTTTAATTGGTCTTGTGCATAAATATAACTACATAATTTATTTGATCTTTAGTATTTATGTATATATCGAGGAAGAAACTATTAAGATTTCCATTCGATTACAATCAATTCGAACTACAAACTCCGCATGTATTTATTTTAAACATTCATTTTCCGTGTGAAAACAAATTAATTAATAAACAACTTTGTTGCAGAGCTTCTCAGTACACTCCAGCCCGCTGCCCCCAATAAACGTCGCCCCCAGGCCCCTCTTTTAGTTTCCTCGCCAACAAGAACAACTCCACTTCGACAGGCACCGTAGAATGGTAGAAGGTGATCCACCGCTGAAGAATAAAGCAGACTGTGATGTAAAGGACGAGCGCGTTCCAAACGGCTGCGGATCTAAGGATCTCGAGCTCGCCGCTTTTACACTTAAAGATCTGGGGAAAAGTCCAGGAGACCCTGAAAAAGGTGTTAGCGAAAAAGCAGACTTCGAAAGTGCAATAGAACTTACGGGGTATGGCAAATTTCACTACCTACTGCTAGCAGTATGTGGTTTTGTCAGCACTTCGGAGGAGATGGACGTCATCTCGATGTCGTTCATCCTCCCTTCGGCGCAGTGCGATCTGAACCTCGATACTCATGCAAAAGGATGGCTCAACTCCATCATCTTCATCGGAATGATGGCTGGAGCCTATGTTTGGGGGTCTGTGGCAGACTCTTTGGGCCGTAGAAAGGTACTCATTGCCATATCTTTCATGAACGCTCTATGTATTGTAGCGTCTAGCTTCAGTCAATCATATGAGTTGTTCATGCTCTTCAGATTCCTAAACGGGGCGGCGTAAGTGTTATTTATTTTTAAGATTAACTTGTTTTACATTTATGTCATTTTTTGTAGATTAGGGGGCAGCGGGCCAGTGATCTGGTCATATTTTGCAGAATTTCAGCCCAAATCCAAACGTGGTTCTATGTTATCGTTTATGGCCGCTTTTTGGACTTTGGGCAATCTTTTTGTGGCTGGCCTGGCATGGCTGGTCATTCCAACTGGAATAGGATATACTTCACCAAATTTTATTTATAACTCTTGGCGTATTTTTCTTCTCATCTGTGCAATTCCTTCATTTGCTGTTGCTGGACTTTTATTTTTTCTACCTGAAAGTCCAAAATTTTTATTATCTCGTGGACGACATGAAGAAGCACTGGAAACCTTCCGAACTATATATAACGTTAATACAGGGAAAGATAAAAATGAGTATCCAGTGAAACATCTCATTTTAGAAAACATACTGAATAGATCATTGAACAAACCTGATAAACCAGCTATCAAAGGCAAATACAAAATCATGATGTACGATATAATTGAGAACAGTAAACAGCTCTTTGTCTCACCAATTCTCAGATTTACTCTTATTTCAATCACAATCAATTTTACCTTTCACATTGGGTAAGATAACATATTTTAAATAATTGTTGCAGGAAGTTATTGTTAATGGTATTCTGTTTATTGTAGTTATTATGGTTTAATGATGTGGTTTCCGGAACTTTTCAACCGATTTGACGAATTTTCTCGAACCCATCCTGGAGAAAGTGCAAGTGTATGTACTGTTACTAAATATGTTGTTGGATCAGGAAGTCAGCAAGATGGAAAAGTTTGTTCCGACAAAATTGAAAGTGCTGTTTTTATGGAATCGCTGATAACAGTAGCTTCAGCTATACCCAGCAACATAATTGCTGTTTTAGGAATGGATCGACTTGGAAGAAAATTCTTTTTAGGTTAATTATTACTAAATCATTATATTCATACAATATTTACAATAAATTGTTTTGCAGTGTTCAGTACTTTAACATCAGGAATTTGTGCTGCTTGTATGTTTTTCGTATACAACAAGCTTCACAATTTGATCGTTTCTGCTGTTTTCAGTGGTGTTATTTCATGCGGAAATGCCGCATTGGATTGTTTAATTACGGAAATTTTTCCAACTAATCTCAGGTAAGCTATAAATAAGTCTTAATATGTCATACAGATACAGGAAAAGTGTGAAGTCTTTTTGTACAGCACAAGAAATAGTCAGGATTGTTGCTGAAAATGTATTATTTAATTCTTTTTACCGACTCCGTAGCTTATGACATAATGAACTTGCTTCTCTTTAGCGTAAATATATTATTTATAGTTCAATACGATAATTTTCATTTTTTCATTTACAGGGCCACAGGTGTGGCTATTTCTATGGTTGCAGCTCGCCTTGGTGGTATAATAGGCAATATAGTAATCGCTACATTACTAGATATGTACTGTCCAGCACCAACATTCATTGTGGCAGCTTTGCTTATAGGCGGAGGTCTTCTTTGTCTGTTTCTTCCAAACACAACACGCGAACCATTGTCCTGACGAATTATGGAAAATAGTTGTCTTTTAAATCTTACATTCATGTACACATTTTATTCACTTATCTAATTCTAGTAGATATTTCTATACATTCCTTTGATAGTTTGGTTTGTTTTCATTTATACATTTAATACATCACCACCAATGTGGAATTGTAGATAATATTTTCCATTTAATATAACACATTTAGGATTAGGATAGAATAGAAATAGTACACATTTTTAAGTATATGGTCATTGTGTCATATTTGTGTTATGCAGTACCTAATAAAGTATAATAAAACAAATGATTATAAAACCTTTAATGACTTTACTTTCTAAATAGCATGCAAGTTACAACAAAAATTTTAATTTATGAGGTGTAAATAACAATTACAAAAATTATATGTAAACTGAAATAAATACTATAGATAATACATAGATATCAGATATTTATTTATTTTTGTCACTGGGTACTAATTTTGAACTAAATAATTTAATCTTAAACAAAATGTAAGTAAATGATGCGTTATTTTGACTCTAGATAATGCCAAACCGAACTGAACTTATATTTTTTTATTACAAGCACTTGTAAGACTTTAAATAATTTTAATGTTCTAATTTTAGGCAGTTTAGGTTAATCAAAAATGATAAAAAATAGCTGTACAATCTTATTCAAAGAGTTAATTATATCCACTTTACATTTAACAATTCATATACATATTACCGATATTTGTAGCTGCAGAATCAGTAACTGCTTTGATAAAAGATTTAGAATTGTACATGTCTTCACATTCTAAGAATTCCTGTCCTCAAGAAAAGCATAGAAATTACCAAGTAAAATATATATTATCGGCAATTTACTTTGAACAGTTCAGTTCTCTTGTTTTCTCATAGAGATACCTACAGTTATACATGTTCTAAGTCAAACTAGATTTTTCTTGCTTTAGTAGACATCAAGAAATATCGGCAACCCTCAATTCATGTAATTATCAACCACATATTTTTGGCAAATATTTATATGAATTACCTATAGCATTTGTTTTGGTAACAAATAGGGCTTGAAAAATGATATACTTTTATATTGCGGATGCTAAATATAGAGCATTATTATATGATAAATATATACCTAAATATAGACATAAAGTTTATTACTATATAATACTAAATTAGTAATCATGATATTATATCTTTTCTACTCAACAATTATATTATTAGCCGTTGCATTACAAATATTGAACAAGCATTTCAGCACATTCAAAGCTGATTTTGTAGCCATAGAAAATACACCATTTCACTCTAAATTTCCCTACAAAAAATTATATTATTAACTGTTTCATTACAAATATTGAACAAGGATTTCAGCACATTCAAAGTTGATTTTGTAGCCATAGAAAATACATAATTTAACTGTAAGTACCTAGTTGTTTAACTGTTTATCATAGATACAGTAACTAGAAATACACAGTTTCCAGTAAGAATATTATATTTAATTATGTTTTTCATATACAAAACATGTACCTATATTAATATAGTGATGTGCTGTATTATAAATGTATTACAATTATTACTGTTTATTTTATAAAAGTATTCATTTCCAAGCTATTTGATTAGCAAAACCTAGTGGAAGTAGCTCTTTTGTATTTTTAATAATTGAGATTTTGCAAATATACAATATGCAAATATATGAGTTTATATATTTTTGAAGTATTCTGTATATATTTTATTTTGTACACTCTGTATATAATGTAATTATGACCTACTAAACGCACTATTTACTTTTCGGCGCAGGAAAAAAGAAAATGTCGATTGTAGTGTTCTCCTTTAGTGATTTAATTGCTGTGTAAATTTGTTGTGAATTACTCGCAGTTGTGATATTACATTTTTCTTTATTTACCTTTAGTCTGTAAATAATTAAGAAGCAAAATTAAGTTGCTTTTTAAAATATACTTTAATTTGTTACCTCTACCAAATGGTGTACTGTTTCTCTGTTGTATTTTTCACTGATTTACTTTAAATTTTTAGTTACAATGTCAAAAAATAAATTAAATTTAACACTACCACCTGGTTCTATAGACCAGACACCTACTGTGACTCCAACTAGTGTCCCTTTTCAAGAAGCCACTAAGTAAGTTTTTTTTATAAAATGTTTTACAATATTTATAGGTTATGTATGAACTTTGTAGCTTGGTACGGAAATCCAGCATTGATAATTTAACAGCTCGTTTAGAGGAGCTGGATATGGATGATTCACAAAGAAAACGTATTGAAGTATTTCTGTGCCAAAAAGAAAAAATCGGTGAACTTAGCGATGATGACTTCGAAAAGTTGGGTGAACTTGGTTCTGGAAACGGTGGAGTAGTTATGAAAGTCAGACATAAATCTAGTCGTCTTATTATGGCAAGAAAACTAATACATTTAGAAGTAAAACCTGCGATTAAGAAACAAATAATACGAGAACTGAAAGTTTTACATGAATGCAATTTCACACATATCGTTGGATTCTATGGAGCATTTTATAGTGATGGCGAAATCAGTATTTGTATGGAGTACATGGATGCTGGTTCCTTAGATTTAATTTTAAAGAAAGCTGGACAAATTCCAGAAAATATTTTGGGGAAAATTACATCTGCAGTGTTGAAAGGGTTAAGCTATTTACGTGATAAGCATGCTATAATGCACAGAGATGTAAAACCTAGTAATATTTTGGTAAATAGCTGTGGAGATATTAAAATCTGTGATTTTGGAGTTTCTGGGCAACTTATCGATTCTATGGCAAATTCGTTTGTAGGCACAAGAAGTTACATGTCGGTAAGTAAATTTTAGGGTCAGAGACATCAAATCAAGGAATAAAAATACCAAATGATTGTGAATGCCAACCAAACTGTAATTATAAAATGGCAGCAGCATAAATGCCTTAACCCACATGTGAGTTGAATTTTTCAACTCCACACCACACTAGACAATTATCACTGCATAGACTGTGCTTTTGGCGAATAAACGGTGCGTGCTGTATAGATATTTTTAGAAGTAATCTCCAAGGGGCATTTGGGTGGTTGAGCTTTTTCGTAGAAAGAGAAATAAGCTGTGCGTTGTTGGGAACAGGAACGTGTATGATCGCTCGTCATGCGAGATGGCTTACACTAGTTACAAATATGCTACGCATGCTCGTGGTATATAATGGATGTTTGGTGAAGATTGAATCAAGTAATTTAAATTAAAACAATCGAAAATTAATATTTGAAAAAAAATCTTCATGTAAGCTAAGCTTTAAAAATTCTCTACAAGCATAGACTTGTCAGGAATCGATTTGTATCGTTGTTTATGTTGATGTTGATTGTTAGCGCTGCTTGCTATAGGCCACAGCGCTAAAGATGTTTTTTTTTCAACCTGAACTGTATTACGAAAATTGTTAAGCATGGAATGTTCTATCCGCTGGTACTATCGTTGGGGCCTTCTGAAGATTCTGAAATCTCACCACAGACTGCCAAGGATGTTAAATTTGAACACATTTTTTTGGCTGCAATTTGCGCCTCTAAAACATTTTAGGGACTCATTTAAATTATGATAGTTTGTTGGTTATCTAATGTAAAAAATTAACTGGGGTGCCCAATTTAAAACCCATAAGTTCTATTTTATGTGCTCTACTTAAACCAGTGCCTCCACCCCCATCCGTGAACCGTTTTAGATCCCATGTGATGCAAACAAAGCCAGGGGTAATGGTAATAGGTGTACAAATTTTTGCCAATGCTTGGGAAATCACGTGGCAATAAGTAGGCAACCATGGCACTAACTAGGCAATCACGGCAATAAATGGAAGATAAAACATTTCTGTTTAACCTTAATATCTCAAAAATAAGATTCACAGTATAATTGTTAAGTGCAACAATAATTGGGAAGATTCATTCCCCCCCCCCTCCAATTTTATCTTTGGTCTTCGTTTTTTTTTTCTCAATCTTTTTCCAAAAAAAAAAATTTCAGTTTTTAAGTATAGATGCAAAATTCATTTGATAACGTCTTAGCGCACAACCGCCCTATTTTACATCTCTCTGTGAAACTTGTAAAAGATATTCCGAAAAACCAAAGCATACGTGTAACGGCACATGATTGAAATATACAAAAAGCGTTGCTGTTAAAATGTCACTATCTCGATTTATTCCCAGCAATTGTAACAAACCAAAGATTCTTAAAACGTTTATACTATTATTTTTACATGGAAGCTTTCTATAGTATTTACAGTATTTTAGTATTATATAGTTTGTATAAGATTACTATGTAGCTGTTTGGAGTGGTTCAATCTTATAGTCACTGTTGGCGCGTAAAATGTTGATTAAAAACACTTTCAAAAATATAGTGAGTAACAATTTCTAAAATATAGGAAAGTCTAGTGCTCTGCTTATTTTGTTTGTTTTCTTTTTGAAATTACAACTTTGAATAAGGAAACATCAAAAGCTTTTATTATTTTTACTGGACTATTTCACGCCTCTGATTATTTTTTGGATTCGTATTAAAATAAGGCTTGGAAATAGAGAAAACAGTGGAGAACATATATGCAAAAAGGGTACCTTCTACCGAGTAAGCGCAACCACAATTGAGAAGAAGTGGGTTGCAAAATACAATTTATGCGTAATATTCGGTTACATTAGAACCAAATTAAAAGACAAAAATAATGTAGAATTGTGTCTTTTTGCGCATAATTTTACTTTAAAACATCTACAAAGAAATTTGTATGTTTACCTCATCGCGGATATAGAAAGATACAATGTTTTCATTGATTGAAAATAATGAGATATTTATTTCATGATTGTCGAACAAACCCCAAACCAAATAATTTAAAAAAACGATACTCCCTTCGTTTTTGATCCACGAAGTAAAGGTTTAAAAAAAAGAATATTAATATTGTCAGCTAATGTAGTCTATACGATATCGGTGCAATAATTGAAAATGCATTGAAAGTTGTGGCTGTTTCGGCAACAAAGTCGGCAATCACGCCAACAACGTAAACAGTCACAGCAATAATTAGGCAATTGCCAAACTTGGTCGTATGGGAGACTTTTATTCGAAGTCGGTTTGAAAATTCCGCATAAAAAACGACGAAATTGGGAGGGTTTGAAATTAAAACGCCAAAAACGGCACTTGGCCTTTCCATGGCTAACTAACTATTTGTAGCGTTTTAAAAGTAAAAGTGGTTCCTGGTAGGGGACAGGGGTATATAAAAAGCGGACCGGGAAAATGTTCTGGTAATAATTATAATATAATTCATATGGTATATTATTTCGCATCTAGAATTCCTACATCCCTCAATCATACACACTTTGTCCGAGTATGAAATGGTACCCTAATTCAGGACTTTATTCATTATTTAACTTAGACAAGGAATCAGGGAATTAATTTTATTTTCATTAGCAAAATGTAACCCTGTTAGTGTGGAATTTTGTTTCAGCCTGAAAGATTACAAGGCACGCATTACTCAGTTCAAAGTGATATTTGGTCTTTGGGATTATCCCTAGTTGAGATGGCTATAGGCATGTATCCAATTCCTCCCCCAGATACCAAAACAGTAGCTGCAATTTTTGATCAACATCAAGATGGAGATTCTCCTGGACATACAAATGGGCCAAGACCTATGGCAATTTTTGAACTACTTGATTATATTGTTAACGAACCTCCTCCGAAGTTACCATCAGGAATATTCAGTGATGAATTCAAGGATTTTGTTGATCGGTGCTTGAAGAAACACCCCGATGAACGTGCCGATTTAAAAACACTAATGGTAAGGCGTTTATGAATGCTAATAGTGCATTGCATATTTTACATTTAAATTTATTTCCTCCATTAATTGTTACTCTGCGATTTATTTTCGTCCTCCAAAATAAACGGTTGCAAATGGCAGGGACGATTTCTAAGTTTGTTGTTCGCATAAACCAAAATTCCAGAAAAAAAAAATAAATACTTTGTATTTTGACGATATTTGAACTGCAATGCTTCTTATGCGTCAGGTGAATCTGACTGCACGTCAGAACCAAGTTTTTAATTTATTTATTCATCGGTTTGCATTAGCATCTCATAACAAATAACATACAACGAAGGCAACTTCCAAAAATATACTGCGTTTTACTTATTTACAAATTATGAAAGGTATTTCAATTAAGATTACCAGGTATAATATTTAGTAACTATATAAATAAAACAAATTCAATTCTGGTTCTTTACAAAAACATAAATGTCAATTCAATGACAAGGCTGACACGTACGATAAATGATACTGGCAACTGGAACTCGTCCAGGGCTTTGGACAGTTAAGCTAAATTATAAATATACTACAATTAAGTAAACAGGTTTTTTTTAAATTACAAATTCCGGGGATTCGAAATAACCTCAAATGAATTTAAGTACATAACAATTTCAAATGGGTACTTGACAACTGTGATGCGTGCAAGTAAGCGATAATCTGATCTTTTGACTTTATTTAAATTTGAGTGCATTTCACTGGACATGCTGTTCACTGTGTGTTATAAACCTGGGAATTCCAAAATTCATGGTGTTTTTAGATTTCTATCTGTGAGATAAGAAGCTGCATCTTATTGTCGGAGACTATATGACTGTCTCTTTAAAATAATAAGTAGGTAGTTAGGAACTTAGGGTTAGGTACAACAGATAAAGAATTGAATCGCCCCCACCTGCAGGATCAAAAACAAGTATTAAGATTTCGGTCTGTTAAAAATATGGTGATAGCTCTGGCTAAGCTTCCTAGAATGACCATGAATGAATTGAAGACCTAAGTGGATAAAGGTGTTAAGTAGCATAAACATGTTCTTGAGTAATTTGACCTCAAAGTTTTTGGAAGAGAACTTTTTTGTTATTTAGACTACACTGTTGATATTTTGCCATCATAGTGACCGCTGTTGTACTTTTCAAAGACAAATAGCTAGAAGTGTCAGCTGTTATTACTTTCGAAAATTTTGAAAATTTAATGTACATAACACCTTTATCAATTCATAAGTTTACCTGAAATTAATAAAATATTAGTGAAAGAAGGTGTTAAGAATAGAATATGTTTTATTATTATTCAAAAGTTACATTTTTAAGCAATAATTAGATAGTTATGCGGTTTTGGACCATAGGTTGATCATTTCCAAGTATGTTTTGATAACACGGCCTGTATTCTTCTTTGACGAAAGGTAATTGTTCTTTAAGATTTTCCATTTTTTCCGAACTTATGCTGCCTTTGTTTTCATTAAACACTGTTAGAACAATGCTATCGGGATTTATCTGATGTGTTGTTTTCTTTTTTATAATATCGACTTTGTAAAATGGAGTCATTTCATCTAGTGACGTTTTATAATAGTAGCACCCATAGGTGTCTACACGTATCCATTTGATGCCATCGCGAAAACAAACCTTCTCATTGTTCACATTTTTCTTTCTGTTGTATAAATTGAGTTTCGAAGCGATATCATCAATATCCTTAAAATGGTTTTTCATATCTATAACAACGGCTTTTTTGGTACTTCTTAAAATGTCTCGATACTGCTCTGGAATGTAGATGTTTTCATGCTTCCTTAAAATTTTCTCGACTCTCCCAAAATCCCTGTCCGAATCCAGATAAGAATGTCCCACCTCGGGATATTTGTGATCGATTGTTTTGAAATCTCCCTTTAAAATCAGTAACTGGTAAAGTGTGATGATATTGAAGTTTTTATTTTGTCCGGCGCACGAATCAGACCATATTATGAGATGATCGATATTTTCTTGAAAATATTCGTTATAAATTTGGGAAAAAGTGTGTAAACAGCTAGCAATTTCCAGGCTTCCTCGGTTGGCCATATTCTCTGTCCACGTGAAAAAGAAAGTTTTGTGTCCAGTGTTTCTTATAGTATGAACGCCAAGATTGTAAAACCACATTTGTCGAAGATAGAAAGCTTTGGATGTACTCAGTTTTGGTAGCGGCATGGTTTGCTGGAGATCTAAAGTAAGGTAGCAAATCTTACTATCTTCTGAGGCTTTAATTCTGTCACGATTTTGTTGTGCGAAAGCTGTTTTGTAATTTTCTTTGTGTTCTTCAGTATGGTTTCGGCGTCACACGTAGAGCATGTATCGCTCTTGGGTACTCCAAATGATAAATTGAATTTTCTTTCAAATATAGCTCTATATGAGCACTCTTTAATGAAAAATGTCGAGGGAAGTTTCTCCGTTTGACACTCTTATATGTAGAGTTTGTGCATCGTACTCACATTCAATAAAGGCGACAAAAACATTTTATGAATATTTTTATTACGGGAATAGTGTGAACTCTCAGCAGGAAACTTTTTGATGTGACTTACCACTTTATCCACTGTAACATCTGCTATTTTGTGGGGTCTGTTTGAGTGTTTACCCCTTCTATCTGGAGTGGGAGCTGATTCCCCAGTCTTTAGTTTCTGTTGAATTAGCTCAACTTTTTTATGGCTGAATTGATACAATGAGCATAAAGCTCGTTTGCAGCAAGGAATTTGCTTCTTATTGTAAGAAATAACGTATTTGAAGGTAAATTGTTTCTTCTTTATCGCTCCTACCTTGTGACGCTTAACTTCTTGAAGAATAATATTCTTAAATAACAGGACATTTTTCGAATTCTGGTCTAGTTTGTGGTATTTCGCTAGAATATTGATTCTTGCGTCCTTGTCAAAATGGTGGTTGCATTTCAGTTTACAGTTTTCCGAACATAAGTTATCCAATTTTACATGTTTCTCTGCTATAACTTTTCCACTTTGTGATATATAACTTTTCCCCTCCTGTCTAGCAACTGCTGCCTTTTTACGTTTCCAACTTTCAGGATTTCTTATTCTCTTCCTAGAAGTCTTTTCCTTCAGCAAAAATACTTTCTTTTTTTCGGATCCTTGTAATTGTGGAGCATTATTGGTTGTGTCTATATCTGTACTATTTTCAAACACTTTTCTCTTTACTTGTGTTACTTTTTCTTTGTGAATATTTTCTTCTTCATAGTAAGAATTTTCACTATCATAATCACTACTTGGGTTGTACTCATCACTTGATCCATCTGCACGAAATTGAGATAGTTCTAGAATAAATAATATTCACATTAACGTTTGTTTTCAAGAAAGAATAGAAATAGTAGTCTTACCATCACAACTGTCAGAATTTTCATGTTGATACGAACAACTGGCTTCTACTGTCATAGGAGTCATGAATTCATTACTGTAGATGTCATCGAAATTTCTATTATCTGAAGCATCTTTAGGATGAAGATTTGCATCTGAATTGTCTCTATCATCAATGTCACTACCTTGCGATGAAGAATGCCGATTATCTGGAAAACACATGACTCAGTTTTATTAACAATGTGATGTTTTCAACGAATATAACCTCAATTCAATAATATTAAAATACACGATTGATTATAAATTTAAAAATTTCTTACCTGATCCTTGAAGTTGGTTATTCAATGCCATTTGCAATATCCGTTCACCACGACTTGCCATTTTTACCGTAAACTTTAAAATATTTTAACACACAACTTGTCACAATTTTATTTATGTCAATACGACATAACCTTAAAAACAAGGTATGATGAATTGGGTGAGCAAAATTTAGCATCGCATAGTAATGGATAAAGGTGGTATGTGATCATGACACCTTTATCCACTACATTATATAAAAACGCTGTATACATAACACCTTTATCAATCATTAAAGTAGCTTTATAACAGCATTCTTAGGCCGGAAGTTGTTTAAAATAGTAGCTTATAAGTTTAAATGGTGGCCTATGTATATAACTCATTTTTTTCACAAATGTCACTTAACACCTTTATCCACTTAGGTCTTCAATTGCTAAACTAAGCTTTACAATCCCTGTTAGTTTCAGTGTTCAGTATCAAATTGACCTTATTCATTTGCTCATTATTCTCAATACCTGTAAGTGCTTTTTGGGTTGATTGCAGTAGTTGCGTTTTACAGTAAAAACAAGAATATATATATTGCTATGATATGAGGCTATGTACTTACCAGAAAAACAATTCTTTAAATGCCTGCAATTTACGCAATAAGTAATTATATTTTATATGAGACTCTTTTATAAAATTTCTCAGGGTCGTTATTAAGCTTGGGAAGAAATGTTATTAATAAATAAGAAAAAAAAAAATACACAAACCAATATCAATGTTACAACAGTTTTTTATTTAAAAGTCAATTTGAGGTTAAATTTTGAAAAATCAAGAAATTTCTTTTTATTCTACTGTTCTTAAAACTGAACACTTATCTTTGTTTCTTCTTTATAAAGATATCCTTAACTCGACAATCGTTGAATGATAAACTCCCTCTTCTCTGGTTTGCAGTTTCCACAAAAACCAACAGCACTCGCCTTTAGTAAGAATCTTCCTCCGCTGTAGTACCAATATGTACTGGACTGCTTTTATGTTTACTAATACTTGGCTTTTTCTACCATGATAACTGTAAACTCGTTCTGGACCGCTTTTATATTATTATTCTTTTAGATATTTCCAAAATTAGTCGAGAAACACTTGTATCCGTTTTGTTATAGCTTCTATTCAATTCAATATCACTATTTATTTCATATAACTCGTTTTCTTTCTCTTTTTCTTGCAGAGAATGAAAAATCCTGTGTCTTTGGTTTCAGGACGAGCCCTAACTAACTAATAAGTTTACACTTATGCTTTTGTCTTCTCTCTTGATCTCTCATTTTTTTTAAAACAAATAAATCTCATGAAACAATGAGTGTTCTTTTTATACATTTGTCAAATTGACATTCACATCCATGACCCTCACAAATGACATTTAACGATGCACAAACAAGTAAGTCTAAAACTTCTTATATATTAAACCTTCTAAACATTTCTGAACTAATTTTATAGTTAAAATTAACATAAACAATAATCGTATCAATTTGATTGTGTTCTTCTTTCTTTCAGAGTAAACAAAACTTCACAAATATGAAAATAAATGGTATAATGATAACCACATAATTTGAATTTTAAAACAAGAAATTACAGCAATAATACGCAACCCTGAGTTTATAAGTTTGAATACCAAAACCTTACAGTCTTCACAAACCTCCAATCGTAAATTAAATTGTAACAAGCATCCCAAAAACTGCCTTCCAGGAATTACAATACTCCAGTCAAATCATACAACTCCGAATATCATAGCAATATTTATCAATTTCGTAACACAAAGTCTGTGAACATTTTTTATTTGCTTTTATTTTTCGTCTTTTTTCTTGGCTTTTTCGCCACCTTTATTTCCTCTTGTTTATTATTCCGTCAGCTTTTTCTGGCTTTTTTTTTGCACCTTTTTTTTCTCGACTTCTTTTCTGCACACGGATTGTACTACCTACTTTTTAACAGAGAGAGTGTACGATATTTATAGTATTTCTATTTGATTTGTGATTTCTGTTACATCACCATAAGCGAAAATGAAGAAATGTGTGTAGCTGCCTGGCAGTGTTATAAAACGTTTTTTTTTTCCTCTGTAAAGAGCAAATCTAGGTAAAATAATCCAAGCGAAAAACAATCCAAGCAAAAACATTCAGAAAAAATCCAAGGAGAAAACTTCAGAGGAAAAATGGCTCACGAAAAAAAATTATAATATACAATGTAGTTAAATTTAAGTTGGGATTTCTTTGAGGAAAACAACTACTGCATATCAATGCCTACTGTTACTTACAAACATAAAAAATATAAAAGATTCAAACAAAATTTAAACAAAAAAAACATTGATTTTTAAATTTAAAATGATTTTTTTTGTTTTACGTAATTGATTTCTGTAATTCAAATCAATTTTCACGATTTTTCTAATTAAAATTCATTATTAACAATTTAAGTGATTTTTTGATTTCGTTAATAGGTGATGAGTAACAAAAATTGCATGCCAGTGCTGCATTTTTGAATGAGGATGTTTGCTGACCTACTAAAAGACATAAGATTGGAAATTTTAAAGAAGCTAAGGAGGGTCAGTTACTCATTCCATTCATCAATCCATAATCTCTTGCATCCTGGCTTCCTGGGGTGTCTGTAGAATGTACATTTCCGGTATTGTACTTGGTTTGCTGGTTTTAAAATCCAAATTTAAATCAAAATTGTTATTAAAAAATCAATTATTTAAATGGCGATTTAAATCACTGATTTGAATAAAGTCATAAATTGCGTTCAATAACAAATTAAAGTCTCGCTTTACAGCAAACTGGCCCAACTCTAGTAATAATAATAAAATCAACAACTACATTGTAGATTGTGAAATATTTTCCGTTGACTATTTTTCCTCCGAGTTTTTTTTCCTTGAATTATTTTCCTGTATTTTTTTGGTGGATTTTATTTCCTTGGATTATTTTACCTTTTACTGTAAAGAGTATGAAGGTACTCAATAAAACTTTTAACATTAACTTTTCCTTTAATTCCATAGGTATGCCTGATTTGTTTTAAGTAGCACAATACTAGCTAATAGCTACCTTTGAAACAGCTGTAGCTTAGCTTAGCTAGATGAAAAAAAAAAGCTTGTAGCTTAGCGTAGCTATAATTTTTACAAAATAGCTTGTTGCTAGCTACTCTTACTAAATCTCGAGGTACACGCTCAAGCTAACAACACGCTGGAGGGAGAAGGGTTAACGAACTAGTTTGCATTAAAATTTAAAGGTTACAGAACTAAACTAAACTAACCTTAGGAGAGTGAAATAAGTTCGCTACAACTCTCTTCTTTTTTTTTTATCTTTTATCACTTCCTTTCTTGTTTTTCACTTACTCTTATGTCACCATCTATGAACCTCTTCCTCTTTTTGTTTCATTTAGTATTTACTTTTGATAGATTTTGATATGTGTGTTGTAGAATCATGAATGGATAAGAAAATCAGAATCCGAAAATGTTGATATCGCCGGATGGGTGTGTAAAACAATGGATATACAGCCAAACTCCTGTCATAGGTCGTAAACTAAGGATATCACAAAGGTATGGTATTTCATGTGTTGTTAAAATTCTTGCCCCCCATGTAAGTTTACAAAACAATATTTGTTTTTATTTTGATTTTTTTTTTGAATTTTAAAATTAGTGTCTCAAGTTTTGTTTTCTCACTAGAATTGTAGATACATAAACAAATTCATATTCACATTACTGGGATATGTAGTACTTACATTTAAAGCTTCAGTACGATATATTTAATATTTGTTTCTGCAAATTACATATACAGGAAGATTTTGAACAACATCGACAAACTTTCAGGAATAGTGGAGGGAATTGAAACAATTATTTTCAAATAGGGAATTCATGTCCAACAATGCCTTATGGGTGTTTCGTATTTCAAAATATTTGTCTCAGTGCCTTTTCCCATTTCTGAATGTTTTTGGAATTGTTTTGAATCGCCCCCATTGGTGCTCATATGAATTTGGTGTAGCTTTCACATTTGTTTTTGTATTTATATTTATATTTTATTGCTACAGTTTCATCACTAGTTTTCCAATGGTTAAATCACGGCTGTGTCTGTTATGTGTTTGTGTGAGACCTGAGCATTCAATTCACTTCCATTCATAAACAACAGTTTTTTTTAAAGAATATTCTGCTTCATTAGTATCAGTCATTTAAATGTTATGAAACCCGCACAAACACCTTAATTTATAATTGTATTAAAAAATATAATGTTTTTATATGTAAGTAATATAATATTGTGATTTTATCCTCTAGAAGTTTGTAGGTTGTGCATATCGTTATTTTGTGATTGAGTTTTTCCACAATCTTGCTACAGTAATTGAAAACAATTTTTATCATGTTTATTGTTCAAAATTTTCAGTAGAATATATTTGTATTGGCACATAATATATTCTGTAAAGTTTGTGGTTGAAATTGAATCAAAAAATGAAGATGGATTTATCTTTCCCATATTACAAAAGACTTGTTAATGCAAGATTAGGATATGAATATAACACCATATTAAGCTTCTGTAGTTATTGTGTATTGTTCTTATAGTAGTAGTAGTATATGTATGGGGTCCTTAAAGATTAAAACAGAAACCGTAATGCTCTATCTAAAATACTTTATAAGAACTGAATTTGTGGATTATTTAAGCAAGTAAGTACTTATTTTTGTGGGTGCTGATGATTCACTACTGATAATAGCACTGACACGTTATCAAATTGAACACAACGCTAGAAACTTTCAAATCAAAATTGCACCAATCAAATCAAAATTACAAGTCAGGAAAAAATATTTAAAGTAATGACTATTTTAAATTTAAACACTTCCACTAATATTAGCAAACGATACACCAATATTTTATAGAATCTGTACGTACGTACGTACACAGTTATAAAAAGAAATAAATACATAATGATTCTTTTAGCACAGTTGCTTGCATGCAATGAAGTTCTTGGTTTGGTATATGAATGGGTTTTATTTTTGTATTATAAATATTATCTTATTAATTTAAAAATTTGGTTTTGTCACTTTTTTCTGTAAGATTATTTTTATGTAAATGTTCCATAGAAAATTAAAAAATTTAAATCGGAAATCTTGCACTTTGAAAAAATTTATAATGGTAAAATTTTCCACTGTTTACATCAATATTTGCCTCCATGGGGATGGTGAGCACTCTGTTATTTAATATGATGTACCCCAGAGGTTTGCAACCTTTTTCTATAGTAGGACAAATCTTGGTTTTCAGATTGTTTTGACGAGTTTTAGGAGTTGTTCGGTACTAAAGGTTATAGAAAAAAAGTCATTTATATTTAAATTACATTATTATATTCATATATATGCATGTATTATCATTTTTATTGGCTTTATTGGTGCTTAATTTTTTGCAAAACAGATTCTAAATTTGGTTGTAATTGTGTTACTTTTAGCCGAACGCACGATTCTGTATTATCTCTTGTCAGCCTTCCTTTGTAGTGGGTTTAAAACACTACTGCCGCCATATTCTGTGCTGACGACTAGCGGCCGACGTAAACAAAGTGGTTGCTCGTGCATCAGCTCAGATGTTAAGTTAATTAAAATGACCGATCGACCGCAGGTTACCTAGATCATGCTGGTGGGTCACCTTCTGACTTGCGGGTCATAGGTTACCAACCACCACCGATGTGAACTACAATGTAACCATTAAAAAATCTTTTTGTAAATACAAGTGTGACTGAAACCAACCATAGCAATAATTGTCTGTCCAAATGTGCAACTATGCACATAGTCACATATCACTAAGTGATAACTTCTGTTCATTACCCGCTGATAAATTAGAAAAAGTGAAAACCAGTTTTGTTAACTGGTTAAATTAGAGAAAGTGAATACCACTATCGTTAGCCTCTTGAACAAAACAATCCCTTATGGCCAATACCATTGTTGATAATACTAATAATAATAACTGTATTTATTCTACACAGCAAAAAGAACAAAATTACAGTTGAATTGTTTTTTAACAAATTAAATTAATTAGTGTTGGTGACCAATAGAATTAAATTAAAAAGTAACGCCTTAATAACTGAAATAATATTGGCAATTAGCGAATATGTTTCCACCTAGTTAATAGAAGGGCCGCTTTCTTCTTTATTCATTCTTCATTATCAGTACTCAAAATACAAGTAAGAAATCATTCAAAAGTAAGCTTTGTTGAGTTGGTATTAACCTGTAAATGTGGAAAGGGTCAGTCCTGCTGCCCTGATTTTCCTTTTATTTATCAGTAACTTTCTATCCATCCATCAGTAATAGTAACAACAATTTTTGCTGATGACACATCAATAACAGCTACACCTAGCTTGAGTGAACTTTAAATGAAGGCCAGTAGCATTCTATAAGAAATTGTACAGCAGTGTCACAAAAACAGACATCTTAACCTTGGTAAGATGGTGAATGTAGCTTCTTTGTTTTCTTTTGCCCATTAATTCCTTTCAGTAAACAAAGAAATGCAAAGTAAATGTAATAATAATAGTATCGCCTATTTTACAGTTGTAACATAATTTTCTAAATATTCTGAAAGTCTTGGAATTTTTTTTTAGTGATCTATTAGCAATTATATAAATGAATTTGCTGTATTTAAAATATTATACATGGTGATTCAAAATTAAGTAGGTAATTCCTTAGGTCGTTTCAAGAGTGAAATCTATTAATATGTAACCAGAAACGCTAATATCTCCACCATAAATTGAGATATTTGATTCAAATTTATGGCTATTAAACTAGTAATGATTGACGATTACACTTATTTTTGTTGAAACCCATCAACTAGGAGCGTAGCCGTGGATGTGTTGGGTGCTCGACATATTTTTACACACTCGAAGTTTTTTAACTTTTGGCTTAAAAATCTTATTCTCAATACAAAAATTCACCAAAAAGGTACTCCTATTGAAAGTTATTAAATTCACCGATTTTTGAGATAATTCATTTTTTCTGAAAAATCAAGTTGCTATGAAAGTCTGAGTATTTTTAAAATCTAAGTCGAATTTACTTTAAAATGATTTGCAACTACTGTTAAAATAAAAGAAATCTACCTAAACACAAGTTCTCACTACCCACTTTGATAGTGGGTTATCTGAATAATTTTAAAAAATGGCTGTCACTTTGCAATAGCACATTTGTGGACTTATTTTCAAGCTAATTTTAGGCATAGTTTATTCTGCAGAACTTACTTTGCGTACTACTTGCACATTCTAAGGAAATCGCCAGACTTTATAGCAATTCCATTGTTCACAAAAATTGCGCATCCCACACATCTACGCGCCTGATTGATCAATTTGAAATGAAAACATGTGAACATGAGGTAAGTCATTAATAGTAAGAAATCTATGCAAAATTTTAATCAAATATTTCTTTTATGGTGGGCTTCGGCCACCTTAATCAGTTTCTTCCATTTTCTTCTGTCTTTTGTGTGCTTTTTCCATGCTCCTTGTCCTACGATTCTTATATTATTCTCTACTCCATCTAACCACCTACTCTTGGGTCTTCCTATTCCTCTCTTCCCCTCTGGTTTTCCATTGAGAATCTTGTTTGATACAGTTTCGTCCTGTTTGGTCAGGCACCATGTTTCCGAGCCATACGTTATCACTAGTCTTATTAATGTTTTATATAGTAGTATTTTAGTTTTTCATTTTATTGTCTTCGAACTCAGTTGTGCTCTTAATACATAATAACTTTGGGTTCCAAGAATCTTTCGATATATCTATTTCTTTGCGTTGTTACTAGTTACCATTGACTTCAGGTAGATGAACTTGTTTGTCCATTGTTATATTCTGTCCGATTCTGCGTTGATTTTTTCCAGTACGCATCTATTTTGTTTTGTCTTCGTTTATTTCTAGGCTTATTTTTTTGCCCTGGTTTTTTAGCATTGTCAGGGCTTCCTTCACATCGAGTGTTAGTTTTTCCTATTATGTTGATGTCGTCAGCGTAGGCAATTACTTGGTTTGTCTTATAAAAGATGTATTTGCGCTTCTCTTATTACATTTTCAAGGGCAATATTAAATAGTAATGCTGAGATGTTGTAGCCCTACCTGAGTCCTTTATTTGTTTGAACAGTT
The DNA here is from genome assembly GCA_958336395.1 of Ctenicera cuprea. Classification (NCBI taxonomy): domain Eukaryota; kingdom Metazoa; phylum Arthropoda; class Insecta; order Coleoptera; family Elateridae; genus Ctenicera; species Ctenicera cuprea. The sequence goes on from OY284496.1 coordinate 21,097,647, forward strand.
TTGCTATGTTGTTTTGCAGTTTAACACAAGAAGTAGTCTTTTCCGTGGTCATCTTTGTAAGGTTGATTAGTTTGACGTTGCAAATAATGGTAATAACAAGATATTTATTTGTTTTTATTTTGTAGTTTTTTTTTGTAATATAATTTTTATCCTGTTGAGTAAGAAGAAGAATTACCATAAATGCACCTATAAATATTGTCAAGTTTACTGAAAAATTGATGGTACTTAGTTTTCCAACAAGGTTTATCTTTAAGGACTCTGTATTATATGTTCGGCATAAATTTTCCTCTTTAATCTAGTGAAACAATTGTAACTTTAATAGATATATTCAAATTTTAACAAAGTTTAGCTTTAACATTATATAAATGCTTTCATATTTTTGTAGTTGTTAGGATTATAAAACTGTAAAAACTAACTGCCTTTGGTAAAGTCGATTACTATTACCAATATTAAATGTTGCTGTAACAATAACCTTTGCATTATTTGTAAGTAGATGGTTGCATATCCACCGCTGTATTGAATAAGCATAAAAAAGAGTAGATTAAAAAATAATGTAAGTTTCCCATATTACGATAGTCATTTTATGAATGTCTCTGACATATAGTTGTAAACTATTTTAGCAACAAAATCAAAATGGTCAGAATGTTATGTAGGTAACAAAAATAGAAAACATTTGATCTCAAGCTACCATTGAGCAATAAATAGATTTTAAAAGTATAACGTTATTTCTAGTGCCTAATACAAACACAAAACTTTTGTAGTAAGCAAGTAGTTCCTAGTATATCTGAAACTGATACAAAAACCACATTGAACCTCAAATTTGGCACAAGTTGTAGGATATGAGTGTCTCTGCAGGCATTTAACACAAAATAAATTATTAAGCGATACTTTTGTTTGGTGGACATTTTTTGTAAATTGCAATTGTTGTTGTTTGGTTGCATTTAAACAACGGTGGATAAGTAGTAATCTGTACAACAATATATATTGTAACTTCAACCTCTCATGCGTAAATAGAATAGTATTATTCCTACAACTGCACATTATTAGTGTTTTAGTAGGTGTGAAATTTGAAAATATATTTTTAATAATGTGTGGATATCTGTGTGTAAAATTAGCTTAAGAACAGCATATTTTTGAAATTCCCAGCGAGGAAATATTAGATTTGAAATTTGTTGTCACTTTTAAACTGTTTCACATTTATAGATAGCTATGAAGTAAACCAGAGTGAATTAACCCAGGTAAATAAAGTTTTACTTTTAAATATTTTTTATTTGTATAGGTCTTCCATGCATATATTTTTCTTAATTACTATATTGTATATGTTAGCTATGATAAACTTGATGTGTCTAGCATTATAAATATAAATGTAAGTAGACATTTTACTCTGTTCAATAAATATTAAACAATAAACTTTTGAAATTTATATTTCGTTTACGACTTTTGTGTCTTGTCCAATACTATGTTGCTCAAACAATTCATTAATAAATTGTTATTGCACAATTTATGTACAGGATAAAGCTCATTTTATAAATAATGTTGTTTACTGAACAGTGGCTGCTCGTAGTGTGGTGTACTGAGAGGTCATTTTGAAATATGTTTCGACAAAAATATACTCGCCCACCCAAATTTTAGGTAGACTTATATTTAAAGTCTATACTTCGCATTGTACAAATGATCTATCACTTGTTCATTAAAATTGTTAATGTTTTTAATTAACGATTTTTCAATGCTTAACATAGTTAACGCACTTAACCTTTCTTGTCTCGTAATATGCTCGGGTTTTAGATGTTTTACTTTCATTGTGTCCACGCAATCCTAGTTCCAAGGCTTTGCAATATTTTAATGTACTTTACTTTATCAACATTTTCATTAAAACCTTTTATAGAGTTTTGATAAGCACTGTCTAATTGCAATCTGATATTCCTTACCAAGTGTGGCAAAATTCAAAGAACTGTTTATACGATTTGTCAATACAAAATGTTTTTGAACTTTGGTTTTTAAATGGTTTAAGTTAATCGCACTGGTTTTACACCACTGCGTCTTTACAAAATAACAGACATGGGTAACAGAAGAAAACGTTTCTTATATTGCATCCACAAATTCAATCTGACAATCTTTTCGGCAGCCGTTTTCTTGTAACTTTAAACGTTCTTCAAAATTTAAACCACTTTGAGCTTCAAAGTTTTTTGCTCAGACATTTTACAGCACTAAATTAAGATTTACTACACAAGAACGTTTGCGACACAAAGACAAAAGCCACTGCAAAAAATCCCCAATCAATTAAGATTTACACAAAGAACGTTTGTCACACTAGCATAAAACCCACTTGCGAAGAAATTCACCAACTACACTTGATTAGCATGCGCTGTTATTCAACTTAGTTAATCAGAAACTGAGGTAACTGATGCTGAAAGTCGTAATATGCAGGAAGTTTTCTCCTTCTTTAGCTTGTGTAATCTGTATTTTGCCACAATGAGCTGTCTATTTCACTCTTACTCGTTTACAGGCTTTTTAAGTCTGCGGCATTATTCGGTGGTGTATAGCTGCATTGGGGACAACCAGCCAAGTGACCCTCGCATAGATTCGTTTAATGCGCGCGAAATATTCAAAGATTCAAACTTTTTCGAACACTATGGCAGCTCTTTAATAAACGTTCTCGCAAAGAAATCTTATAAGAAAGCTAACTAAAAAGTATTTTTAAGTATTGTGTACTCGTACAAAAATTAATTATTTTCTTATTGCATTTGGAGGTCAATGACTATTTGACCCAATAGAGAAACCGTCGCTGCTACTGAGTAGGCTCAAAAAACTAGCGAAGCATTTTGCCTAGACTTGCCAATACTTAGAAAAACATACCCGTCCTTGATTTATTGAACAAAGGTTGCTTAGGATTAAAGAAAGCCGCAACCCAAAGAGGAAATTTGTCAGCCAAAAACGAAACGGTAGGGGGAAAATTATTTCTACTAAATATTACTAATAATTAAATTGTGAGCCTTATTCTACTATCAATCATGAGCAATTTGGATTTTAAAAAATCTTGTTTTTGAGTAAATAGGCTTTAAATTCAAAAGTTTCAAAAATTCGTAGAAGGTGTCATAGAGAAATTACCGAGCTAGGACACAGAACCAAATTGTAGCTCATCCCCAGCTCTGTGAGCCTACAAAATCAAAAAAATCGTGTGCCAGTTTTGAAATTTCCAACATCTATGTGTTTATTACATCCGGCGCCCTTCCACTTTCTGACTGCGTCGCATGGCTCCTACCTTTCATTCTTATTAGAATGGCAATGCCAGTTCAGCCTAACGGGACAAGCTAATGCTTAATGCACAAAACATCGACTGGTCTTCACAAACCATGACCTTACATTAATATTGGGACGTAACATCTGAAATTCCATTGGCTGCCTTATAGCATTTAATTTATGAGTATCAACTTTTACAGCCCAAACAGTTTTGGAAGAAAGAAAGGTGGGTGTTTGTGGCCCAAAAACTGCCTCACAATTTTTTTTAAATTTTATAGGCTATTACCCTACTGAAAATATATATAGAAACCTCATATAACCTGATAATGTTTTCATCAGGTTGTATGTGGTTTTATGCGGTTTTTGAAACAACCAGGTTCATTTTGTATGAGGTTTTATGAGGCAACTGAGGTGATTTTCAGTAGGGTAGAGATAGAAGTGAGATACAGTTTGGTCTTGTTGTTTAACCTAAGTTGCGCATGAGTAATAGTAGAATCCAATTCAGAACTTATATTTTAGGCGCAGAAATATTTAGGGGGTTAATTTTTGCCCTCCTTCCCTAATTTTAGAAAACGAATTATTCCTTCCGTTTTTAGTTGTTTAATCCTGAGATGTTTTTCCAAAAAATCGATCAAGCGCTGAGTTTCGTATTTAAGTATGTTGTGTATATAAAATTTAGTAAACAGAACCCAGTTAAGAATGTATTAAAAAAAGCATAATATCAATTTTTTTTCAAAATTGGTTAACCCGTTCAGTTCGGTAAACACAAGTACACGAAATTTGTATTTTTCAATTAGTAACTTATGTTTTTCCCTAGATACATAAATTGGCAGCGCTAACGTTTGCACTACTGTGTTCTGTAGTTTATGTCATCCTTCCTTTTAATTTGGTGCTGTGAAAGCGTACGTTGAATCGGTAATAGTTTTATCATCTTTAGATATTTAACTAAAAGCATACAATCAGTTAATAATTTTACAATTTTACTAATGTTTTTAAAGTTTTCTACGCTTAAATTATAGTATTTTTGTGTTTATCGCTTGTTGATAAAAGTTTACTCATGTGATATTTGTGACATCAATTTGTATATTTTCAGGAAATTCAAAAATGGGCCGGTATTCGAGAGAGCCTGAAATCGCTGCAAAATCATGCAAAGCACGAGGCTCAAACTTGAGAGTGCATTTCAAAGTAAGTTTTTTAAATTTGCCGATTTTTATAATCTTTTCGTGAAGCTACTTAACCTCACTTCTGTAACTAACCTATACTGCACTTGCTTATCTTACTTCTTAGCGTCTGCCTACAAATTGTATTTTTATATTCTACAGCGAATATATCCAAAACTTTGGAAAAAAAATCGATTGTAATGTTTATGTTAAAGTAACAATTTTGTACTTGACCTAAACATAATATGTAGTTACATGGCTGCAGCTGTATTTTGCAATAACCATGTGGAATTAAACAGGAACAATTATAGCGGCAATTTTTACTTAAAATGCAATAATTTGTGTAGTTTTAGCACTAAAATGACTATACGTTTGTGTCAACAATGTCAATTTTGAGTGTTGGTTTAGAAACAAATTCAATTTGTTTTTTGTGTAAACCCTGCGAAGTTGGTGAATATATTGCAGTGGGTTTTGTGCAGTTTACCAAAATTCTAAATGTAATAAATTCTTATACGTAAAATTTCATTACAATGTAAAAAACAAAATTAACTGCAAAGTTAACTTTTAAGCATGTTTAGGGTGATAAAAAATTGACTTACGTTAAATTCTAATATTTTAAATGGAGTATTAGTAGGTATCGTAAATGTAGTAGAGTACTGATACCTGCTTGTTTTTTGAGTATATTTTTATGTGGCACTCGTATCTTAATACAGAGATCAGCAGATCTTTACTAGTGGGATCGGCCTGTTATTGTTAATTTTGTGTATAAATGACGTTTCAATGTTTTAAATTTCCTGGTTTATCTTAACGCGGATGACCTAAAATTATTTATTTAGATGTAGACAAAGATTTATGATTGTTGTAAATTACAGACCAATATTAATTGACTAGAAACAACATGAAAATCGATCATGTGTACACTATTGACAACAAGGAGCTAAATAATACATTGCACGTTGAGGATTTGCTTGTTATTTTGAACAATAAATTGCTGTTTGATGTGCATATTGACAAAATGGTTCTGAAGGCTCGCAAGATGCTCGGATTTTGAATGCGATCTTGCAAAGATTTACGTCAAAGTAAGACGTTTAATTTGCAGTACTGTATTAGTTTGTAGTATTTTGGAATTCGCATCTTCTATGGAACCTACAATATGATTTATACATCTGTTGTAGAATTGATAAAAATATATATTACAACAAAAATTTCTTTTTCATAATTTCAATTTTGAAGCTTTTGTATTTAGGAGAGCATTGATTGATACAGTGACTGACAAAAAGTCGGTACCATACGGGAAACACCGAGTATTTGGTGGACCGAATATTTGGCGATTTTTTTGAGCTTGCCGATTAAGTTTTTCGAGTCTGCGTGTTGAAAACAATACTTATTGCATTTTTGAAAATTTTAATGGTACAATTAAGATTGAAACTACATTGATACAAAATTATATTTGTGGTAGCCCAACTAGACGCTATCCGCATATGTCAAGCAATTAACCCACAAGTTTATTACCACTAAGTATTTGGTACATGCTCGAGTTAAGTAATATTCTGTACTTGGCTGAATAGTTGGCCTGATATTTGGTACTCAGTTGAGTAATTGGTCTAATATTCGGCACTCGGCCGAATACTTGACTAAATAGTTTGCCGAATAGTTTGCCAAATATTCAGTATTAGGCCGTGAGAGACTGGCCGAGTATTCTGTATTCGGCCAGTGGCCAAAATCACTATTCCGTACATTCCTATGGGAAACTTTTTATTATTTTGTTTTTTAAATGGTTTAAGTATAATTAATAACCACAGAATTGTCAATAATATTTGTCATGTTACATCCACTACACCGCGAATATGTCATTTGAAATTTTAAAATGGTTTGGAATGCCCTTATTTATCAAAAGATGGAAAATTGTCATAAAGAAATGTTATTTGTAATAACATTAGGAGTCTAAATACCAAGTTTGGTAAGAAAATGTAAATTTTTTAATTTGTTTATTTTTTCCAAAAGTATTTGACGTTTATTTTATTATTATTATGATATTTGAAGTTAATAATGCCATCGATTAAGAGAAAAAAGTTCCTTTTTAGTTCTCACAAGAACTACTATTTGTACGTTCACATGTACAATTCGGCTGCTAAGCAGTCGTTTACTGAACTAAAAATTTAAAAACATGCATCTGAATGTACAAAAAATAGTTCTTGTGGGAACTAAAGGGACTTTTACCTCATAATGACTTGGCTTTTTATTATTTTTAGATGACTAGACGTTACATACATAATTTGTTCTTTTGGTATATAATGCAGTAACTTGTAATTGAATCCACGTTGACCTCAATCTGGATCTGTTATTTAACTGAACTAGTAAAAATACAATTTGAAAAAAAGTATAGCGTTTCACAAATGTATTGCACCAAAGCATTTCTTCTAAAACATGCAATGTATAAACATAGAATTTTGTGGGAAGTAAGGCAAAAGTATATTTATATTGTTTAATGATGGTTTGGTTTTTATTTATGTATGCTTTCAATATAGGGAACTATTTATTTCATGAAAACTTTCGAATTCGAGATTTTACGAAAATGCATGTTTTGGACTTTCGGGAATTAAAAAAAACTGGTTTAAAGAATATCTGTCTGTATGTGTGTGGGTGGGTATGCCTCGTAAGTCGTAACACCTGAATATGGCAAAATAGACTTTAAATAAAATCCAAGCGCATTACTTGTTTCAGAAGTGGAATTTTCTAAATCTGATAGAAGCCCTTTAGACATAGGGCAAATTGACTGCTTTTTTTTTTCTAAACATTCTAGCTCCAAAAAATAACTGTCGTATTTTTTTTTAAATTTTAATTTACGCTTGATTATAGAAAAATGAGTTGACAGATTGAGACGAAATTTGGTATTATAATAGCGCTAAGGAAACAATGTAACTATGTCAGACAATTTTTTGACAAATGAAAACTATGAAGGGAAACACTTTTTCAAAATTTTTGAAGTTTACCAAACAAAATATTGCTCAAAAACTGTCCCAGTTGGCTAATTTTTCTTGTCGCGCTTCTTATAAATTTTTGAAATTCAACAATTCGTTTCTTTTTTAATTAATAAGCGGGAGATGAATTGGTAAAAACAAAAGTATACGGTGAAATTCCAACTCTTAACTATCTTGCTTAAGTAGTTGCAGTAATAATCCACTAATGCTTTTTTATGTGTTTGTAACTAATAACGTTGTGTAGAAAATGACATATTTTGATAAAGTAAATTTTTACAGAATACATGTGAAACGGCTAATGCCATTCGCAAGATGCCACTCAAACGTGCCGTTGCATACCTTAAAAACGTCATTGGCCACAAGGAGTGTGTACCTTTCAGGCGTTTTAATGGTGGAGTGGGTCGTTGTGCCCAAGCTAAGCAATGGGGTACCACTCAGGGACGGTGGCCAAAGAAATCCGCAGAATTTTTACTCCAGATGCTTAGGAATGCTGAAAGTAATGCTGACTATAGTGGTCTTGATGTAGATCGGCTTGTTGTTGAACACATTCAGGTCAATCGTGCTGCTTGTTTGCGGAGACGTACATACCGTGCTCACGGTAGAATCAACCCTTACATGTCCTCACCTTGCCACATTGAAATGTGGTTAACTGAAGCCGAAAGCACCCCAGAAGGTGTGAAAAAAGGAAAGAAGAAGAAGGGTACTAAAGATGCAGTAGCATCCAAGAAAACTAAAGCTGCTACTGTAGCACATTAAATGATTATATTTAGAAATAAACCTTTGTTCTAAAAAATAAAAAGATTGTTGGTTTTGTTATTTGCTCGTATATTTAATATGAAGGAATTTTATAGTATATAGTATAGTATATATATTATAAAAGAATAAGAGTTGAAAATTTGTTTAATACGAAAATCGTTACTTTAATTTTTGTAATTATCAGAGTAGAAGTTTATTTAATGGATAGATTTTCACTTTGTTGTTTACAACTTTTCCCATTTTTTGTGTAATGTACAAGAGTAAATGACTAACAACAATATTCATAGTTATTTTATTACTGAATCATATCTGCATCTTTACCAGAGTACACGTGTAAAAATCGTAGAACACGCATATTTTATTCCATTAAGTTTACCGGAGTAAAAGAATTTTATTTTTGTTAGAAAAACAATTTAAAGGTAGGGTTTGAATTTGTGATTTAGTTATATACTTGGTATTTCATTATTTAATCAGGTAGCCTACCAAATATTCAAAATGAACAAAATAAAAATCATTACGGCAGACACACAATTTTGTTATTGATGGGATTACGAAATTCTAGAAAAAAATTTAATCTACTTATTAAATTTATTCTTTTATTATTTTTCTTCATAAATTAAAAGCTGCAGTAAAAATTGGAACTTAATGAAGGAAGTCCTTGTATTTCACCAAAAAGGTGAGGTGGCTTAGTATTCTAAGTCGCTGAAGAATTTTCCCATAGTTGAAATATAATAACTTTTATTGTTTCCAAAAATATTTTATTTTTGATAGGTACATAAACAGCTTGAGTCTACGGATATGCTCTTTTTTGTAGTGTTTGTGTAGCTTTTAAAAAAAATTTAGTCGTGAATTACACCTCTACAACTTGGACACATTGAAATTTTGATTTGACGTCGAATACAATATGGTCAATTTTTTTTTCGTATGGAACCATAATATTTTTTTCGGTTAATTTGAAAGTTGTCTACTTCATAATCCGCAAAAGTTTTTCAGTTTTATTTTTAACGTAAAAAAATATTTCTTTAATGAATAGTTAGTAGGCTGTGCGTTTTCCCATTTCCCACAACAACATTTAGTCATAAACTCTAGTTGCTAGGAGATCACAATAACAAGCATTTTCAGCTAAGTTTGTACAACATAGGTCCAAATTAAAAACAACATTGAAGTTTCATTTGAAAAAATAGTTAAATATCGTATCTTTAACATTTGACGTCAAACAACTTTATTTCGTAATTTGTTCCAAAAGTTACACACAAACACCAGAAATAAAAGGTGTATCTGCTGACTCAGGCTGTAGAAGATGTAGTCGAAGAGTTGATTGGAATAATGGAAACTACTACTACTATTATACCTACAGTTAGCAATTTTGTTGTTTTTTGGAAAAGATTAATTTAAAATACTAGCTAGAGGTTCTTCCACATGCAGCGTACTGCTCCTGTTCCATTTGATAGCTCACTTACATGGACGGCGATTTACAGCGGGGGAGAAGTTGCAAAGGGTGTTGGGAGTTTTTTTTGCATTGAAAGGGCGTACTGGTACTGCCGAGGAATCGGAATGCTTGAGGAACATTGTGTTAAGTTGAGACCAGCGAACAAAATGGTCTGTACCTATTTCACTGTCTGATGTTACTTGTTGGTTCTAGTAGAAATATTTTAATTTATGCTTAATAAAAAAAGGGACATTTTTTTGTGTCTCTCGATATTTGGATACCAGTTTTATTAGAATCTTGTCGAAGTTGATGTCTATTATAAATTTGATTCATATGCTAAATTTCATGAAGTTTATAATAATTGGTGGTTACCTAGCAAATATGTATTAGAACATCATCTGTGTTTCTGTAGGAAGCACTTCTATTGAGATAGTCAATATTTTCTACTCGAAATAACCCATTTGACAACTATTCTATCGTTATTGCATTAGCACCTACAACAATAAGTTTGATAGTTGTAGCATGTTCATACAGTGTGTGGAAAAAATTCAATAGCCTTTTTATATTTTTCTTTAAAAACGCTCAGACACGTGAACTTCAGTTTTATTCTAACCACGTTGTAAGCATGCTGCTGTCGTTAAGGGCTCACGTGACATGTCACAGTGACTTGATCCTTAGTTTTTTAATAGAACAGAATAGGCCCTGTAACAGCTCATTTGAAAGCTTTAACTGGTAATTAATTGTGTTGTTCAAATTGGATATCTCGGAAAACACCTTTTTTGATTATTAATCTAGTGTGCTGTTTCTAGTTTTGTTAAATTTTGACGTTTAGTCAAAATTAATTGTATAAAGTTTCACTTGGTAATTTGATTACAATGGGGTTGACCGAAACTCAGAGAATTGAACAGCACTTTAGTAAATGTTCAAATTAATAGCCGGTAACAGCTTGACAGTGTCTTTAAGACGAAAAATAAATTTATGTTGAGCCCTTTTAATAACATCTGGTGTAATTTGCCTTATTTCATGCTGAAGGCGTTCTTCCAAATTATTGGGTTTATTCTGATATACCGTACTTTTTAAGTAACCCACAAAAAGTAATCAAGTCGAGTCAAATCTTAAGATCTAGTAGGCCATTGTATTTGTCCTCCTCAATTCGGGGAAAACCCACTCAAGGTATCCTACATTAACAGCATAATGTGGTGGAGCTCTGTTCTGTCGATACCACAGGATATTCACGAGAAGGTCAGGATCATTTTCATTAGGGTACAAAATAGTTATGCAGCAACTACATGTTCCTGGAGAGATTCCAGGTATCGCTGACTATTTACTGCATTTACAACAAATCGTATTATCAACAAGCTCTGCCCATACATTAATTTTTCCGGGTATTGCGCATGAGCCTCCCGCATCCAGTGTAAATTTTCTGGAGCTCAATATCGAAAATTTTGACAATTATCATTGGTAACCCGCGCGCTTACCACTGAGCTACGGCCGCTTGTTTATACGGAAAAATAATATTTTGGGAGATATTGAATTTCTTCCAAACCTTATCCACACACTGTATATTGCAAATTAAGATACTAAATGTATATACAAAAATAAAGAGTTCACTTTTGTTTATATAAAAATTAACAAGCAAAATTGCCAAAAAAAAAGGATAAATGGCCTTGAGTTTGTTTCTGAGTGGAACAAAACTTGACAAACAAAAATTTTAAATTGTACTAAATGTAACACTTCACTAAAAAAGTAATAAGGGACCCTGCTTTATCTCCAGTTGTAATTTGTTGTACATAAGTAACAATTACCTGTAAAAAATTGATAATGGTTTCTCCTTAAAACAATTATGTGGTGACAAAACAAATAGTGAAATGTTTTTGCATACCTACATGTAATGTCTAATCTTATGTTTACAGCTTGTAAAGTTAATGAGTCAAAATTAGAAAAGGTACCTACCTAGTGTGATTGTGCTACATTTTTGTTCAATAAAGGTATTACAGTTATAAAATCAGAATTAAATATTTTAAAAAGTCCTGCATTGTAAGAATACAATAGTTGTAAATATCACCGCTGCTAGCCAATACTCGCCGTTCACTGTTTACAGTTTTCTTATTTGCCACGAAAACTGTACTGGGCTGCTGCTTTCCAGTAGGTACATACGAATTTAAGCTTTATACAACTGACGCGTGAAGATGCGGTTTTTAATAACGGAGGCCCGGCGGTAGTAACAGGTGAGACAGGAGGAAGGAACCCGAGTTTCTTATAGAGAAGACTAGTTGTAGGTAAAACCGTGGGCTACACCTCGCGCTTTGATTTCGTGCTGCTTGGGTTGCATATTCTCAGCTGTAGCAAAGTTCCTCTTAAGGCGAGACAGGAGGATGGAATTCGGATTTACTATGTAAATTATACAGTTTTTACGTCTTAATTACTATTTAGGTTTGTACCCAAACCATCCAAACTTAAATTAATGGTTAGTGGTTATGAGTATGTATGTAAAAAAGACTAATTAGGTATACAGGGTGATTCATAGCATGTAGGCAGAATTCGGAATTCGTAAACAATGAAAAAAGTTCCGATAAACGTGGGTCCGGAAACGCTTCCCTATGAAGTTATACTTTGCAAGATGGAACAGTCTAGTAGCTTTTTTATCAATATAACTATTCTTATTCTCCATACCTATAGGAATAAAAAAAAGTACTTTTGCTGAATATCGTTAAATCCAACAGTTTTCGAAATAATTCAATGTTTTTGTAGAATCGAGTTGCCATGAAGGTCTAAGGGTTTCCTCAAGATGCCTAAATAGATTTTAGATTTAGCAACATTTTACAAGAGTTCCTTTTTTGCGTGTTTTTGTTTAGAGAATATAATTTTCTAACTAAAAATTCAAACATTGTAAAGATAAAATATTTTGAATAAAATATTACGTGTCCCCCACCCTTGGTGCACTTATTCCAACAAAAATTAGTAGAAATACTAAGCTAAATGAGTAATGCTCATTTTCATAGTTTCGGATACTGAATCCATCTTGAAAGTGGGTCCCACGATGTTATGAATAACCCTGTATTTACGACATTTTTTTTATTAAATTATTGCTGTTTAATGTGTGGTACATATTCTCAGGTATGCTTTTCTAAAAAATAAACAATAATATAAAGATAAATAAAAATTGTTATGCCGTGGCCTTATAAAACAAAACAGGGGTTTCCAACAGGATCTGACTAATTTTGTTCTTTAACCGTGACAACTGCGATGTGTTAATGCACAATTCTTTGACGTTTGTTCTGTGACATATGCAATTTCATTAGTAATGGACAGACAATTGGCCTGTTTGTGCTACAAAGTACAAACCTATGAGCAATACATGAGATAATATAACTAATCTTTTAAGTATTAGTTTTTTTCTACCCCATTGTCAATCCCACACAATGGCACCGATGCCGACGTTAGATCTTGTTGAATAACCCTGTATAATGTAATAGCAATTTGAGGGCTGATAATTTATTTACAATGACAATTACTTTTGCAATTCATTTTAAAAATAGTTTCCACGAAAGCTTATATTTTTAGATTTTAAAGAAACATGTACAGCGTACGAAGTTCTACAAATTAAAATAAAATAGTCATTTTAAACACGCTATTAAGATAAAGAGTCGATTAATTCATAGAAACGCATTTTTAAAAATTGAAAATTATCTCGTTCACATTTTGGAATATGTTATAGGTAATATCTTCGATATAAGCCTGGCCAGAGAAGATCCTTTGAGTGAGCTCAAGTATATCTTTGCCGCTGTTTTGGCCCCCAGTTTTTGTAAGCGAAATTTTTAAAAATCTTTAAAACATGCAGTTTTGGAGGTAAATGGCTGGTAATTTTTGACATAGTTTGGAGCCCGTATTTTTCGTTGCGTTCAAAGCAAAGCTAGCTTGAGTGTAAACGTATTAAAATACAATTTTCAATATTAAAATTTTTGTTTATGTAGAATTTTATATTATTTTTTTTTGTATTTTTATGTTCAGTTTTGCTCTTCAGTTTTACAAATAGCGCTGAAACGGATGCGCCTCTTTAACATTTTGCTTAGGGGCCACTGTTTAGTTCCCTGGGAAGGAAGGAATACTAAAATCAAGGCGCTTGCAATACACTTATCTATTGTATTACAGGATGGTCTATAATATATATTTTGCTTCAATAGATAGATTGCAGATAGATATATATTTACTACTTTACATATACATCAATGCATCACAATACATCAAAATATATTGACTTGAATCAACAGCTGGTGGTACATATAAATAAAAATACAAAAAACAAATATATAACATCAAATCTAAAGCTATACAAAATAAGTACATTATAAAATTATTTGTCGCAAGTTTACAGAAACGGTGTATCAAAAAACTCTTTTATTGACTAAAAGCAGTGCTTCAAAATAAGCGAGTTGACGCTGACTGGTAATCTGTTGTACACATTTAAATTAAATGTTTTTCTCGGATTTAGACAATCTGTAGCGTAGAGTTCTAAGTAGATCTGCATATCTTGTGTTATATTCGTGAATGTTGAATTGCTTATCATAGTTCTTACATTTTTTGTGTTTCAATCAACATACTAAGTATAAAGATGGAAGGAAGCGGCGTGGTGCCATATTTGACGGAAATTGGTAGGCAGTGCTCCCTATTGTCAACTATGGCAAGTATACGAATTTTCCTTTTACTTTCCAATACTTTTACTGAAGTAAGGAAAGTTATGATTTCATGCAAATTTTCGAATGTCAGATTTTAAAGGAAATACGCGTTTTGGGGACCAAGAAACCCACAAAAGTGGTTTTAAAAAAATGTCTGTCTGTGGGTGGGTGGGTGCGTTCGTTCCCCTATATCCCGGGACCCTTTTGAATAAATAGCGTTGTAGTGCATCTCAACACAAATCAAATGCTTTTTTCAAATGCTGTATCTTTAAAATTGAGGCCGCTACGAATTTTTGAATATTTTAACTTTAATGCCCAATTACTCAAAAAAACATCTAATTAATACAAATTATCATATTATTTGATACCTCTTAATAAATACAATCAAATGATGTAAAAATATTTTTGGAAAAATGAAAATTGTAAATATACTAGCGGTTCAACATTTTGGACATTTTCAAAAAAAAAATCCACAAAAACTGCCCACACCATTTTTTAAACTTTCTAAGCCGATAGAGCTTGCAATGAACTACAAAATTGGTTGTTTACTAATTTCCCAAATTTCACTGTGACGCCCTCTAGGAATTTTTGAAAATTTTCAAATTGATTAATTATTTATTCAAAAACGCAAACGCCGATCGTTATCAACTCTTATCAGTTCGATAGGTTATTTGAAGTACGTTATTAGGATCTGCAAGAATTTTTAATTATTTTAAAAATTAATACAAAAAACGATACTTTTTAATATTAACAACGTGTTTTCCGGCAGTTAAGTGATTTTAACTACGTCTGTCAATTAGCTCTAGTTAAAAAAATACTTTGCATTTTTTGCATATTTTTAATAACTCTTAAAATAAAGCTTTTACAGCGATTCTATACTTTAGACGGTACACGATATCGTATTGCACAGGCTGTCGCAAGTTCAAATCGATGCTGGGACGTTATTTTTTTTTCTTGTTTTAATTTTTATAAAAACAATGTTATTTACTTAGTTACTGGCGATCGAACATTTAAAACGTAAAAACGTAACCAACCCCTTGAGTCTGCAGCGGGCTTTCACCGGCTGAAGATGTAAATTTCCTTCGCCTCTTGACGCGAGAACTTAAAACGTAAAAAGTATTTGAAAGTACCAGCGACCTGTTTCACCCATTTTTAATCATTCTTTTCAAATTTGTTGTTTTCGATGTGTTTTTTGACTTGCTTTCTTTTTTTCTTAATTATAGTTAGAATCTTGGTATTCACAATCGGATTTTATTTTATCAGCTTAATAGTTAAACGCAAAATAGATTTAAAAATGTAATTACGTAATCACGGTAAACTTGCAATACTACTTATCATAATACTGCACAAACTGTAAGTTTTTATTTTTAAGTTAAATCTAACAAACACAATGGAAACGGCGACGTCTGACAAATCAAACTTATTAAAGAATAAAGATTAGACACGCGAGCGCGATAGGTATTGGGATCAAGGAATCATAGATAGGAGAGGTATGAATAATGCGCTTGCGATAGTTCAAGGGCTTTGCTCTTATTTACAGTAACTGTTATGGCTATATATACCTACAACAAAAGGTAAATAATCTTACAGTACAAAACTGTCAGTTTATAAATTTTTGTTAAAGTTAAAGGGTATTCCCCCAAAATTTGTTGCATCAAAAAGGTTGAAATGTCCCAAAATTTAAATATAAAAAAAATTAAATAACGAAAATCTTTAACCTCCGTGAAAATTTTTTTTGAAGTGAAATAATCTCAATTTTGCACACGATTTCATAGGGTTCATCGTACATCGTACCCAGAGACAAATAATCGTACAAATACGATAATTATCGTATGGTTGGCAACACTGACTAGATGTAAATTTCCATCACTTCTTGACGCGCGAATATTTAAAACGTAAAAAGTATGGGAAAGTACCAGCGACCTGTTTCGCCCATTTTTTGTAGTTGGAAATACCTACCTTTCTTTCTAATATTTAAATATTTGAAAAAAACATGGTTATAATTTTTGTGTTATATACAAAATTCACTGTTTTACTCTTCAAATTAGCGCGGGTAATTCAAACTATCTATACCTAGATGTTATAAGGGTAAACTTTGTTTGTTTTACAAATACAATAATTCCTATACAATAGATAAACAAATTTCCATTTCTAACTTCAGAAAGAGAAATCCGTACTTTAAGTATAAAAAAATCAAATAAAAATCGTGTTAGATTAAATACAAAAATCTCTATGAAATACATTAACGGAAGTGCATATTTTATTAAAGTTCTGTTTAATCAGATAAGAAAACGAATTTTCTGTTTAACTCACAGATAATGTATATGTAAGGATATATGTTGTTCCTCTTTTGATTTGGGGGTTCATGTTTGTTTTTAATTGCAGGTGAAAAAAAGTAAAATAAATATAAATGAATTTATTGTTTCATTTGATGATTATGATTACAAAAGTGACGACACAGGTTATCTATAAACATTAATTTGCACAGGACGTGGAGGTGTATGATGTATCTGTATTAATAAAAATAATATTGGGATAGCCCAATCATGATTATATACTAATTTGACAAACATTGTCCTTATTAAATCATAATTTAATTTGTCTTCTAGAACAAAATAAATACTGTCAATTTTTACTGATACTCGCAGTGGCGAAACCACTTAAGAATTAAGAAAACTTGCCGCTTTAAATTTTTTATTTGTGCTTGAAATATAAAAATTGGTTACGCCACTGGAGAAATTGAATTTTAATAGATACTGTTCACAGTTCTAATAAAATAAAAAAATCTCTTGTTAAATTAGGTTATGAAAAGGTCCGGCCTTCTCAAAACTAGATAAACGATTTTTATCTCAAATATTAACATACATTCTTAGCAGATGTAGCTGTTTCCACTTTTAACCATTTTAGTATCGTTTTTTTTTTAAATTGAGCACTTAGTTTATGTTTTAGCACTAAAACTTTAACCTAATAACGCACTATATTTAATCGTTGTAGCGTAGGCGTTTTTTTATGATGTAACTTCCATATTGGGCCATTTTTTTTCGATGAACTTTTCGATGTTTTGCTAGATGGTCAGATCTGGCAAAAGCTTTTTCGCAAAGTTCACATTTATAGGGTTTAATTCCTGAGTGCGATCTTTTATGCCTGGCTAGTTCATCGGACCTGGAAAACCTCCAACTGCAGTTTTGCCAGTTACACGCGAAGGGTTTTTCGCCCGAATGTCTTCGCAAGTGAGCTTTTAGATGGGAAGATTTTGCGTAAATCTTTTCGCAGCTTGGTATGGGACAAGGAAAGTATTTGTCATCTTCTACCTTTCTCTGCGTGTAATCGTGATTTAATAGAGCGTCAGGTTTGCGATTATAGGAACGCACAGATTTGACCTCTTCAATTTTGAATTTATTTTCCTTAATAGTATCGTTTGGTCTGTAATTATTTTCGTATAACAATGATCTGCGTCTTCTATTTCTTTCATCGGTGATATGAGGGAACATGCTTATTATTTGAATGGTATCGGCGGAAGTTGGTGCTGGAAATCCCAATTCGATATTTTCTGATACGAAGGTGTCGCTGAAAAAATTGCAGTCGAAAGTTTCATTAAAAAAATCTTCAATTCTTTCGCTAAATTCCTTCACATCGGAATTTTTGTTCGATATGTTTTTATCCAGGACACGGTCAATGTCTTCTTCTAATACCTTTTCTAGCTGATCTGCGATGTTATCATCGTTGTTGAAGTACAAATCTAAGTCGACACCCAAGACTGAAAAAGTAGTATCTGCTTTATCACTGTTGGAATTTCCTCTCAATAAAGTTTCATACGAGTCGTCAGACGGCGGCAACGATTTGTGTTCGTTGTTAAGTACTATGCCAAATTCGTGTCTTAAATCATTTAGGTCGATATTTAAGATATTTTCGGCGTTGCTTAATTCATAATTATTCACAGTTTCGCGGTTTTTATTTAAAAAACTGTCATTCTGAGGTTTATCAAGTAAACTAACGATATCATCCAGACATTCTAAGTTTGTTATCGATAACTCACTATCAGCTTGAGTTGCACTAGTTTTAGAATTATTAATTGCACTGAAATCGTTTTCCACATAGAAAAATTCGTTTAGACCGTCGTTATCTTGATCGAAGCACTGGCTTGTATTTGAAAAGTTGCCTTCACATAACTGTTCGACAAAACACAAATTATGGGAAAATGCCGGTTCTGTTTCTTCCATGGTGCACATTTCGTGTATACACTGCGAGAATTCTCCGGGAGGCATTGTTGCACCGAGATCAAACTTATTGAGCACTGTTTTCAGCGACGTCACAAACTGAACTACGAAAAATCAACACTGCATCTAACACATATATTCAACTTAGTCACTGTTGGAAATTTACACATTCGTCAAATTTAAATGCTTTATCTTTATCTGATTTGTTCTGTTTAAAGCTGAATGTTTTTATTCGCATTAACTTTGTGTATTCAAGTGTCCGAGCGTATCTGGACGATACATTATACGATATACTCTTGGGATTCTTTAATTTCGTCAAATTTAATGTTATGTTAGTTGGTGTCAACCATTGCCTAGTACAAGACTTAATCTTTAGTATGATGTTTCATCCCTCGAGACAAGTACTATGTTGTGTTAGGAAGAATTTTTTTTAATAACCTGCAGTTGTAAATAGTTTTGTTATGTCAATTTTTATGCACAATCATAATAGGTATTAAACAATTTTATTTATTTGCATTTTATTGTTATATGCTTATATTATTAAAATGACTGCTGTTAAGTTAGGTTACTTAGATTAACCATAAATCGGTTTGAAAGATTATTGAATACATAATGACCTTAACACGTACCCGTACTTGGTACTACTAGCTATTTATCGTTAACTGTTTAGTAACATGTTTGATAAGTAATTGTTTTGCGTTTTTGACTCGATTTATAAAGTGTTTATGTTTTTTTCTCTTGTTCCGATAACATTTATTACTTCGCGTTTGTTGGAATTGACGCGAGCAAAAGTTTTAGAACCGCTCAAACAGCGATAGGCTCAGGAAATAATGATAAATCCTGACAATGTTGAGATATTTGCCAGTACAGACTTTATTCACGACTGTGATAATGAAGCGTGCCTAATTAGTAATTCAATACATTCATTAACAAATCAAATGCATCGTTTGTATTGCGTCTAACGGAAATTTTTATTTACGAATACTACCTACTACTTCCAAGGTTCACACTACGAGCACGTGTTTTTTACAGTTTAATATTCAAAATAATTCGGTAGAAATAAATTGACGTTGTTTATTTTAATTTACTGGAAATTGCGTAAATCATACTTCCGATTATTTGTTTTTGTCTGCCGCTTATAAATGGCCTTATCGGCGACGGATTTATCAGAGCCGGATTTCTTCTTTAGTTAGTAGGAAAATAGTTCAAAAGAATTTGTACTACCAAGAATTATATTTGTTGATTTTTATTATTACGAAACGACAACAAAATGTTTACCAGTATTTATGTAAATCTCAGAATTTACTACCTCATAAAACTACCGGAAAACATTGATTGCTAATACACAAAAATTTAATCCAATTGCCAGTTTTACATTTGAATTTAATATACAAAAGTTGTTTTTTTCTAAAATTCATAGTTTTGAATAGTAGACAATTACAAGGACATTTATTAAAACAAATTTTACACATTAAGAATAACAAAACGTTTTTTCACAACATAATTTATTTTGTATAAATATAAAATACATCACAACACATTTCCAGATTTAAATTTTTTTAAAGGGGCTGCAGAATTAAAAAATGCATTTAGTACCTCATTTTCATAACTAACATTAGATTTTGGTTCTACTGCTCAAAATGAGTAATTACCTTAAGCAGAAGTTATTTATTGGTTCCCGTTTAATAAATAAAGGGGTACTTATTATTGATTTTCAAATATCATAGAGGGTGACACAGTGGAAGTATGGTATTCAGCAAAACCACAAATTGTAGCCCATGTTCGGCTCAATTTGCAGGGACGACTTCAAGGTTTTAGCCGCCCTAAGCAAAAACATTTTTAGCGGCTGCCCCCAATGTTTTTGTTAAAGTTTTTTGACTGGTTAAAACAAAAAAAGAAGTTTTTTATTTAACGAAACAAAAACATTTCCACATTGTAATAAAATACTGAAAAATGTTTACTATCTTCCGGTGCGCTCAGTTTTTCACAAAGTAAAAATTTATATAAACTGAATTTATGTGGCTTTTATGCTTGAATAGCCTTTTAATAATTCAATGACACTTAAGTGTTTTGCAATGCTGTTTTCTATATAAGTTATTGTAAGTCCGGAAAAACTATTTTGAGACACTGGATCTCAAATAATTTTTACTAATTTCAGTTTTGAGTACCTATATTTGATTAAAAAGGTATTGTTAACCACCACAAATTGTTTATGGGTAAAAAAAAAGGTTTCTTATTTTGTAAAATTATCCAAAATGAATCAGTTATGCGTTTGCTTTATTAAGAATTATTATTTTTGTTTATTGATGGAATGCCGCGGATGCCTAGAGCCGGACCTGTCTATAAGACTACAGAAAATTAAAAAAAACCTTGAATTTTTGAACAATAATATTTTGAAAATTTCCTACGGTAGCCCCACCAAATAAAGACAAATTTTAGCAGTCAATTCTGAAATGATTCTTAAGGAAAAACATTTCAGTTATGCAAAGTTTCAAATTGCCAATTTATTAAAAGATATGTCATTATGCAGCAATAAATCAAAAAATCAAATAAATAATTACATTTTTTATTACTTAAATCAACAAAGAAAAAAATTCAGTAAATAACCTGATTTCTGTTAAAGCAGATAAAGGAAACACCTTAGTTGTATTACATAATGACATTTACTTACAAAGAATTAATGATTTCATAACCAATTCAAATTTAGAAACTTTAAATAGTAATCCCACTAAAAATTATCAGAAGGAATTGAAACAAACATTAGAAAATTGTCAGGTTTATTTAACAGATTAATATCAAAACAAAACAAATAGTACATCCAAATCCACAACCACCAAAATTATACGGTTTATTAAAAATACCCAAACCCAATATGCCCATTAGACCTGTAGTAGTATCATACTTCATACATACATGCACCCAACCACATGTTGGCAAAAATATTAAATTACATAATTACCAGTTTTGATAATAAACTTAATATTCTATTCAAAATGCATCTGAATTAATCAATAAATTATTTAACATACATTTACCACCGCCATTTAGATTTAATCATAAAAATTAATTCAAATAAAAACTCTGTGTATAGAAAACCTACACAAATAGACATTACAATACCACACGATTCTTGTCATAAAACACATAAATTAGCAGCATACAGGTAGGGATGCAGTGAGCAGTACTTTTTCAAAATGCCGGATAACGGATATTCGGTATCCGGTTGCTCAGCCGGATAGCCAGATACCGGATTATCCGGCATAGTTTTTACTTTCGAAGTAGTTTCAGCTTAAATGCAGTAAAATTTAGGTTTCAATCACAGGGCATAGAATATACTTAAAGAGTATGCAATGCAAGAGCCCTATGGCCTTATTCTGTAGTGTTTTAGAGAGAGAGAGCACCGAGACAAAGAAACTACTAATGTACTAATTCAAGGATGTGCTGATTCGCTCTAACATTGTTTTTTGGTTACAATTAAGATTGGAAATCTGTCAACGAATTTGACTGTAATTACAAGAATTAATAATTTTCAACAATTGTTAAAACTAAAACGTGTTCTGTCCTGATAGATCCGACACCATCAAGTAATCAACTGACATAACCTAACATATATGGTTTTTATCAACATTTAAATAAAATATTGACGATTGACGATTGAGTGCTTTTTATAGGTTCCTTGTCTTGGATCTCTCTGTCACATGTACTGCAAAATTAAGACCTGCGTATCATAGCAACAAGCGGTTCATGCATCCTCCTTATATTATATATTACTTCGTGGTTTTAATAACATAACACTTATTTATGTTGTTTGAAATCATTTCAAATTTTTAACTAGCATAAATGCTGATCTCAATAATATAAATTTAGTAATTTTATGCAATCTGCAAAATACTGGACTTATCTTTGCTCTCTTACTTTTAATTATTTTAGACTATACTTCCAAATCAAATTGCATGCATAATCTCTTTTACTCGAAGAAAAATCTCCGGCCGGATATTTCATATTATCCGGCCAAACCGAATATTCGGTGAAATGGCCGGATAGGCCGGATAACGGATAAAAACCGAATATCCGTTGCATCCCTACATACAGGTCCATGATACATAGGTCTTTAACGGTTCCTTTAGGTGAAATTAGTTATAATAGAGAAATTTCAATTATTAAACAAATTGCATACAATAATGGTTATAATAATCAACTTATTGATACACTAATTAAAGAGAAAAATTATAAATTAGTTATTCAGAAAATTACTTCATCAGATAAAATGAAATACGCATCAATTCCATATTTTGACAATAATTCAGAAAAAATTGCCAAAATTATAAACAAAACAAATAAATGTAAAATAACTTTTAAAACAACAAAAAACATTTTAAACACTTTATTTAATCAGAAAGAAAAAACAAACAATTTACTAAAATCAGGCATTTACAAATTAAATTGCTCGCACTGTAATTCGGTTTATATAGGACAAACAATTAGAAACTTTGTTATTAGCTACAAGGAACACGTACCTTGTTACAAATATAAACTTTCACATAAAACCAATTACGGTAAACGCTAATTAGAACATAATCATTTATGGACATCTAATAACACTAACAGCATTTAAAAACTGTACCTTTAACGAATTAAGAAATTGATCTTCTAAATTCACCATTATTGGACGTATTAGAATGAGAAATCAAGTCGTCTGCAGACATAGATAACCAAGATAAAGTCATACAGTTTTATTGTTCCTATAGGAACACCAACTTTTACTTTTTAGTCCTTACCTGTGAGAATAACATGTAAACATGTCGAAATACGTATAAGGTTAAAATAAATAAATATTGTTGAAGTAATAAATTATTTTATTTATACTAAAACATCTTTATTTATTTAAAATAAAGCGATTATAAGACTTTACGATAAATTTGTGTTTAAATTTAAAACAAAATAAAAATATTATTAAAATCTTCTAAATAATACCATGCTAGCTGCTAAATGTACAGTAAAGGACCCGTTTTGTAGTATTTAAACACACTTCTTCTTCTTCTCGGATTTTAATCAAAAAAACTGAAGAGCCAGTGTAAGTTCAAACTCTACATGTAGCATCTGAAATCTATAGAATAAAGCAATTTTTTTCGTACTGTAC
Source organism: Ctenicera cuprea (assembly GCA_958336395.1). NCBI lineage: Eukaryota > Metazoa > Arthropoda > Insecta > Coleoptera > Elateridae > Ctenicera > Ctenicera cuprea. The sequence goes on from OY284496.1 coordinate 21,121,246, forward strand.
AAAAGTTTATTACTGGGAGGGGGGCTGATTAATTTTTATTTTAGATGTATTATTTCAATCCGTTTTAGTAGGTCATGAAAACCAGATGAGTTTAGATTTATTGGCTGCCCGTGAGATAAAATAATCACTTGCATAGCACCAAAACCAGGCCTGTTACCTTAATATCAGTTTTTATTTTGGTAATTTTTTTAAAAATTAATATTTTCGCAAAATCGGCGTAGTTGCTTCGAGATAAGTACTACAATCAAAAGTACCACGTAAACTTTCGTGGGTACATCGATAATCATTAATCGTTTATCCAACACAAGCGCCGGTACTAACATTTCATAAATCATTTTAGGTATTTTGTGCTTCAAGATAATCAGCTCTCATCTTCGTAATTAGGTATTACTTATTTACCCGAATTTCCTCACAAAATATTTGAAGTAATAAACTGTACAAAAACTACTCCAACCTATTCAATGAATAAAAGTTCTGTTTTGCTAATGCTTCAGTGGGCTTCCAATCACTATTTCCCACCCGAAAGGGACAGGAATAGTATTCGTTATAATTAGTAAAACGAAATTTTCAGAAAACTGCAGAAGTATGTTTTGGCGCCCCAGGAACCATAAATTCTTTCCCGTCTCATTTTAAATTTGGGGATTGCCAAATTTGATACCCATCGCTAGAAAAATAAGCTCTAAAAAATATTCAAAACACGAAACGGAAGTGTACAGGGTGTTCACTTTAACTATCATCTTCTTCCTTATAGAGTGTGGGCAGAGTACTATCTGCTCCGAACTGCATATGTGATCCCACCGTTGTCTGAGATGTGTAGGTTCGCTTTTACCTCTTAGTTAATATGCCAATCAGCTTTATATTTACGGCCAGGCTGACAAGGCTGAAGCCTTGGGCGACAAAATTAGAGAGGCGGTAAAAATTTGGAGTATTTGTTTTATTTACGTTTCTTTGATATAATTTTTTTTTCAAAAACAGAAATTTCTTAATATGAACGCAGCATATCATACTGTATAATGAAGGAAACAGAATACTGTCTTCCAATATTTCTAGTTTTAAAAAAGACGGTTGCTACGAGTTTTCAAAGATTTAGATTTTAACGCCTTTTTACTCAAAAAGGAGTAGCGAGATTGACGCAAAATTTGGTACAGATATGTAACCCAAGGAATCACAATTAATTATTAATTTTCCAAATCATAATATAAGAACTGGCTAAATAAATAATTTTTAGTTGTGGAAATATCCAAAAAAATATTTTTCACAAATAGGCCACTCGATTTCTTTAAACTTTGTGAACGAATGGAGGTAGAAATGTTCTGCAATTTAATTTTTCTTAAATGCCATATGTTCTGTGATGCTTTTAACAACATTTTAAAGTTGGACATCAATTGCTCTTTATTTAATAAACAGGATCCGTATAAACAAATCACCGTTTAAAATTAATTGCTCATCAGTGACGTTAGGACAAGATATTTAAGTTAAATTTTCGATATATGTAGTATGTTTTAGAGAGGCTCATCCTCATCGCCTCCTAACGCTTTTGAAGTGAAACTTCCTTTGCCGGCAGGAGTAACCATGCGAATGCAAGACGGCAGTAATGACGGCAGTATTGGGAATGAGGTCGCCTAGCTGCAAACCAAAGCGATCAATGTTCATTTGTGCTATCACAACCCCACAACTCTAAACGAGTGTATTTTGTTGCTTTGCTTATAAGCTCAGCCTACGAACAGCACATCAAGGAAGAGATATGATTTATAATATATGTGATTGAAGATTGAGTTACTTTTGAATAATATTTCCTTTCTACAAAAAATAAAAAATAACCATTTTCAATTTAAATATTGACATTTGAAACATTAATAGCATTTGTATATGAAAATAGATTAGAAATTGATGACATTTCTATGTGAATTCCGTAAACGGCAAAAGTCGCTTTCTTTATAAATTTTGTTTCAGCTTTCAGCGTACAACTAGATCATACCGACACATTCTTGTTAAGTACGTTATTTGTTATACAAAATGGCAATTTACAACTTTTTTTGACCGGTACCGAACTTTTTTATTAATAAAAAATTCCTACATTGCCAATTTTAAAACTAAGCGTTTCTTAACAAATATAACGTAATATCTCGAGAAAAACTTGACATATCGACTTGATGATTTTTCTTGTTTAAAAGAAGATGCATCAGCCTATGATCAGACTTAAATATCTGAAAAATTTTTTTTTGCTTAAAGAAATTAAGAATATGATTTTTTGCTTTCAATGTAGTAAAGGTTATACTAAGCGACAATTTTTTTTATTTATAGATTTTCACATATACATGCAGCAAACAAAATTAAAAATAATTTTTTAGAAATATTTTAAAGCAAAAATAGTGACCGTGATTTTGATGGTATGAACGTTTTAATAAAGCGCCACCCACCTTGTGTACCGCATCGTAGGCGTAAATCTTGATAGTGTTCGAAGCTGTATACACATAAAAACAACTTTAGCTATTTGTACATTTTCTTTAATTATCAATAAAACCCCAAAAAATACGTATATTTGAAGTAATATAAAACATAATGACGTATAAATAAAGGAGTAAAATTTTCTTAATAAGTTTTTTATGTTTTTGAATCGGGATTTTCGGAGTAACCTTACTAATTATTATTACAATCTTTGCAATTGCATTCACTGCAACATTTCAGCCCCTCTTTTATGCAAAGGTACATCCATGTTTGTTTGGACTTTCTAAATTACTATTTGGAAAATTACTTAAATAATAGATTTGTAATTGAAACTGTTTTCGTTTTCTGTTAAATCATCGAATTCAAAAAACACTTTCAGTGAGAACACGCTAAGAAATTTCACTTAGAACTTGTTCATCTGTGAAGTATCTTTTTCGGCAAAAATCAAGCAATAAAATTGTTCGGATTTATTTTCTGGGAGAGATTAAACTTAAAAATGTAAGATATGCAACTACAACTAATTTTACAAACATCGGGGTCTTAGCGGTAAGCGTCACAATATACCATAGCGCCGTGAGCCGCAGTGTTATAAATATTCTAATCTCATAATCTTATAGTAACTGCAAATAATTTTGTGATAACGTCCTATACTAAACATTTTCAACAGATACGTTGAAAGAGCAGCTGTTTAGAGATGTTTTTTATAGACCTATGAAATAAATATCTTATACAACTTAAAATGTGTTTTTATACAACACGAATTAAATAAACCATAGCATCATGCTTGAAATAAACCAAATATTATATCGTATGTATAGTTTAATTAAATTGCTAATAAAGACGTTTGAAATCCCGCAATATTTTTTTATGACACAGGGTCCATCAATTATCTTCAACAATCAATAATTATGGTGTAAGTACGGCATAGAGCACGACTTTTTCCTATAACTTTTTATTATATTTTTCAATAGCATTGCTAATAGGGATGTTGTATTTTATGAGAATCATGAATATATTTTCTTTTTTAAGCATTCGCATTGATAATAAATATTTAAAAATAAAATGTTACATGAATTTTGCTAGATAAGTTTGTTGGAATAGATTGTTGTTTTAATATATTTATTTCTGGCGTGTACGCCGTCATTACGAGCGAATTTATCATTTGTTCCGCTTCCATTTCGTCATCAAATTTTTGGATTTTTTTTAGATTAGTACAATTATGGCATGTTTTTAGTTCTTTGAATTCAAAATCATTTGAACTGCGATTAACAGTTAAACAATAAAACCTGAGTTCATTGCATGTCAATGCCTATTTTTCGTGTTTGCTCGTTATGGTATTTGGGCATCCATCCATTGCAGGTAACTAACTCTTGACACCCCTCCATAAACCACGACCACCGGTAAAGTTGAGTGACATACCTCATAGGAAACAGTTCAGATTTGCATTTTAAACAAAATAGTCATGTTTAGATGAGACTGAAAGCTTATTTATTTTGGTTTATTTAAAACAAATGAAAATTAAACAGTACATAGTTTTAATTTTGAAAATATAATTAATATAGGTAAGTAAGTGTTTAATTACTTATAGTGTATTGCATTAAATATACTACATTCCATTATTAAAACTGCAGTTGAATGTCTGGAATATTTAAAATTTCAAATATTCTCATAATTTTCGGAAATTTCCAATCGCCTGTAAAAGAGCGTATTAAGTATTTCTGGAACGCCAAAGTAACGGAGTATGTTTATGTTTTTATTTTGAAATGAAGATATATTGTAAACTAAAAATAGAAAAATTCCTGATAGGTACTAGTATTTGTGTTAATGAACTGAATTTAGTAACAACAAAATCGCTACGGCGCGGCGGAAATTGTGAAACGAATGATGAAATTTCCTTTAGTACGTTGGCATAAGGATATAAGGATGCGAAAATTACGTTTTTGCTACCTTGTATAATAATGCAATCAAAAACAAATGAACCAAATCTTTTATTTTTTTTTTGTTAACAATAACTTTCAAAATTAGGATCTATTTGCTCACAATTCAAAATGCATTAACAAAAAAAACTAATTTTTATAAAACTTGATATTCGCACTTGTGTCAATTTTTTATAAGTAGTTCGTACTTGATTATCTAATTATGTGATATACAGGGTGCGGCAACTAAAGTGTTACAAGTTGATATATCCACAACTGTAATAGATTAAGCAATACATTTTTTATAGTTTTATAGGATGAAAGGGGCTAATAGTGAGTTTTAAAAGCTCCCCTATTTTAAGGAATGGGGGAGAACTTAAAAATTCTAAATTGGTTGATATACATTTTATAATATTTTTTTTATATCGGCATCAACTTTTTTTTCGATATTTTGAAAACATTTTAATAAATGGGGGGATGAAATTATGAAAATATTACAAAGCAGAACGAAATTATTTCATTTTAATTTAAATGTATCTACTAAAAATAAGCAGGTAGAATTAGATCGAGCAAAACGTAATAAGAATGAAAAATGTACAAAATTTCAACCCTCCTTATATTTATTAGGGGTTGTAAACCTACATATTTTACTTTGAATAAATTTTGGTTGCTTATTTTTGGTAGGCACATTTAAATAAATAAAAATAATCTCACCGGTTTTTAATATTAACAGAATTTTATCCTCCTATTTTTTAGAGATACTAAACGTGTCTCCATAAATCTGAAAAATAAGCTGTACCTATTTTAATGCGGATATTAAAAATCTTTAAAAATTATGCAGGATATCCAAGATGACGGGTCTATGCATGGAGATCTTGTAAACGGTAAGAGATCTTAATAATGTGAAAACCGCTTTGCGCTAGTTCTGACAATAACCAAATTATACACAAAAAGCAAAAATTGAAAATTTTAGATTTTTCAGTCTATACTGAAAATTAAGCATAAATGTGAATCATAGTAGTACTTGAGATGCTGAATAATTCTCATTTAACCTAATTTCTATCTCTTACCGTTTATGAGATCCGCATACACCTTATCTTGAACACTCTGTATAAAATTTTTAAATTACCCTCTATTCCATAAAATAGGGGGGCTTCAACACTCAGCATTAGCCTATGATACGACTCCTTGCGCCCCATAAAACCATAAAAAATCTTGTTACTTTTATAATTTTGGAGATGTAATTTTGTAACACTTTAGTTGCCGCACCCTGTATAAAACACATAAGCTTCCAATTCTGATTTGACCTAGCTGCCATAATTTCGCAAACAACTTTTTCAAAAAAAAACTTGATACGCCTTATTTCTTTGACCTAATGAGCCGTAAGTCCCTGGACCGTAATATATTTGTCCAAAATTGTGAGCTTATAATTTATGGGGTCCAAGAAATAAGTTGACCAGGCGCGATCTATAATCTCGAACAATTTTTTGAAATATGTTTTTATACAGAATATATTTTTCTATAATATCAATGAAAATGCATAATTGATGCACTATCGCCTAAAAATGTAATTTTGAATGTTTGTAGTTACTTTTAAAGATAATTTATATTGAAACTAATTTACTATTTTGTTCAAAAGGTTTTTGAATAAGTTAAGTTTATAAATTTTATTTTTTCAATTTCTTTTTCAAATAGTTTTATGGTTGTTCTAATACTAAAAACACTGGAAATTCCTGCAAATAGTAGTTATTCAAATGAAAGTTATGAAAAATTTAAAACAGCTTGGGTAAATTTTATCAAAAAGAAAATTGTAAGTCGCATAAATTTTACTAAGAACCTCAAAAACACAAAATTTATTATGTAAATATTTATAAATGTTAAAATTTTTTCCAAATTTCAAAAATTATTACGTATTACGTAGTAGCAAAAAAGTTTAATTTGAAAATAATCATTAATGAAATACAGTAAAATGCCATTTTGCAAACGATTATTGATAATTGAGAAAACAATGAAAACAAATGATAGATTGACATGAATCGACGTCGGTGTCGAAGCTCACGCATGTGAAACAAAGCTGGAATCCTCGCTCTTCCGGTTCTTTCAGTCGTTTCCGGAGTGACAACACCCGCTGGGTCAACGCTTCCGCAACCCGTGTGATTTGTCCGACCTCGATATAAATAAACCCCGCTATTTTTGAAGCTAATTTTGAAATCAACCTTGTAGATGAACTCACTAATTTTATTTTTAATTCTGCAGCGAACGGGAACATGATTACTGCTACAATTCTGATATGGGCGCTTTTAGTGCACAATAACGCTGCTCAACCATGGTCGCCCGCGTACACTGTGGGAATTGACAATGTTGCTGCAGATACAAGACAACCAAGATACTCAGATTCGGATCAAGAAGATGACTTAAAGGAACTCTTTTTCAGGCGTGTGCGAACTTACGAAGAAGAAGAAAATACTGAAAATCCTTCAAAATACTTTGTAGATATACCGCAACCCGGAGGATTTAAGAAATATCAAGACAAAAACAAACGCGTTAGAAGAAATACAAATGCTACTAAAAAAGCGGAAAGCGAAAAAAGTAATTTCGAGATTATTGGACAAATTCAAGCAAATGTAGAAAAACGTATTGGAAGACCTTTAAATGTTTCTGTTTTAGATCCTAAAAATACTACTGATTTAGATAATGTAACGGGTTCTGAAAATAATTTACAAACAAAAGTGAGCGCAGAATCAGAAAAAGAAGGTGGACTTGTTGGAATAAATGATTTTATACGCTTTAGACGTGATGCTCAACCTGAACCCCAACCTTTAGGAAGAGAAAACAAAGCCAAAAATGTCGAAGAATCAGTAACTATTAGCCATAACGAGCAAACTGGAGAACTGGCCGATTTAAGTGCTTTTCCGGAAAGTAAAATATCAAAGAATGGAAAACAACAAAGAACTGAAAGGATGTTAATGCAAGAAGACAATATTGTTCCAGAAGGTTCTCGCGAACCTAGAGGAGCTACGAAAGAACAGTGGGTGAAGCAGCCTTATCCAGTACATTCCATTAATATTGACGGCAATAATTACGACGATAACATACCTGCATCGAGTGATGTTAGAGCTCCAAGGGTACATTTTGTTACCCAAAGACGTCTTGAATCCGCCCCACCACCTGGAAATTATGGAAGTTACGAACGAGAAGGTCGAAATAGAGATTTTTCGAAAGAACCAGCCAGAGAGTCTCCACGATCTGCATCTGCTCCGCGAAGTCCTGCACTACCAAGGAAACCAGACAGAGATTATTATCCAGAACGGCCCGTGAAACATTACGATCCTTACCCACCTCGCCCTTTTATCCCATATCGCGATGAACCTCACTATCATTACGAAGAATCTCGATATGATCCACAGTTTGGTCCTGTAGAATACGACCGCTATCGACCGGAATTCACCAGCAGACAAAGGCGGATAATCTACTATGCAACTTTGCCCGAAGTGGTGCGAACTCCTCCTAACGTGAATTTAAGAGACAGGTACAGTTATCGAGACCGCTACGATGACCGATATGTGTCTTCCCCTTCGCTATCGGTTGCAGAGGGTAGTTCATACCGATTTAGAAAACCGTATCCTTTTACTAAATCCAGGTACGATCATGAAATTGAGAGGACCAAAGCTCCTTATCCTTTGAAAGTTTCAACAGATGTAAATGTCAGGGAAACTAAGAAAAATCCTGAAAGACGAATTTATTCTGAACCCGATCGCTCCGATCGCAGATATGCGTACAAAGCTCCTTCGTATCAATCCGAGGAAAGTTTTGACCAACGTACTTAGATTTTCAATTTTTTGCCAAATAACTACCTATCTATACGCAATTATATAGCTGCACAAAATTTCTTATAGTTATCCGAGACAACACCAATGCTTAGAGATAAATTAAAAAATAATAATGTGGAAACTCGTTCGTAAAGCATTTCCTAGCTTCACCTGAATAATCCGAGGAATTAAGTGGGGGAGGCTATTTTCTGTCTTAAAAAGGTTGAAGTGTGTATTTTATTCATTCCACAAAATTTAATGTTTGAATTAGTAAGTATAAAACCTTAGAAATTTCTGTAGTTGTATGGGTGTTAATAAAATTATTAAACATCGCCAAGAAAAAAAATCAAATTGTTAATAAGTGGAATTTATTTAAGACGTATATGGCAAAAAATTAACAATATTGTCAGTTAATACAGTTGCCCAGTTGACACAAAAAATCGATAATTTAAAATATTTCTTTATATTGTTTTGTATTTACAATCAATTTTATTAAAAAAAAAAGAGAATTATTTACACTAACAAGGATTTTTATAAGGTGTATATAATATTCATTTATTTACAACCTCCCCGTCTTTTAATATTTAAGTAGGAGTTATAAAATAGGCTTTTATAATTATAAAATATGATTATGTGCACCGTACTGAGTTTTTGTGATCTTATCACTGTTACTTATTGTTGGGTAGATTTAGCTATTTATTTTTAATAATATTGCAATGATAACGCTATTTATGTTGTTTTGTTATTTAAAAATAAGTTCCGATTGAAATAAAAGTTGTGGATGTAATAATAAACTATTAAAAATATTTTTGTAACCCGTCAAAAATCCTGCTAAACAAAACGAAACGATTTAATTGAAGGTCTGAGTGGATGATTTATGAGATCAAACAATAGTGATTGTGGCGACTGAGGTACAGTATGTTGCAAGGAAGCTATAATTTAGGAAGGGTTCCAAAGTCTCGTTGCGTCTGAATATAGGACACATAATGATGATTGATTATATTTTATTATATTTTTCACACCTGCCCCCTCGAAGATTTCGTGTCTTTGCAAAAAGCTTGGAGTACTCGAAGTTTTGTTTTAAGAAGCATCGATAATAGGACATGTTAATGGAAGTACCAAGGCAGCCACCTAATCATTGGCATATATTTCAATTAGTGCACCCTCTTAATTAGCGTAAAAATGCGATAGCGCCTCGCCCTCGGCGCAAATGGATTAGCCATGTTTCTGTGCGGTTTTACATAGATTAAGATGTGGAACGAGTGACGGAACAACCCGCTACACCTTCAGTAATTTTACTTTTTGTGTTTACAATAAGACGTTCTTTCTTTCAGTCGCATTACTTTATCTGCAAACCAGTATTCGATAATACCACACCAGTTTGCTGAGCTGAATAAAACACTTTGCTTTCAAATTGTTTTAATGTACTCGACTTATTATCGAATCTAGCAATTAAAGTTGAAATTTCGAAATGTTCAGATGTAAGATCAAAAATCTTAAAATATTAAATGAATACAAAAAACAGACATTATTGGGGTAAAAAAATTGGCATGGTGCAAACTCATCTTGTTAGCATCGCTAAATATTAAACTTTTCAGTTTAAAGCAAATAATAATAAATAAACGAACTTACATAAGAAGACATTAGTTCAAATCTAACTTTTATTTGCAATGTCGGATTGGTAGCGGCATTTTTTAACCCTAAAATTGGCTGTAACTTGTAAAGCTTGTTTTATGCTAATTTTAAAATCGTAATTTTGGTTTTTGAAACAATGAAACAAAATACAGCCAACAAATGCTCAAAAAAAGAACGATTACAGTTTTGGTACTCAGTAGGAGAATAAAGAATATATATTTACGCGGTTTTGCATTTTATTACAAAAACCTAGAAATTTTATTTCTCAGTAAGGTAGTGAAGTTAGAAAAAAGCGTCAGAGAAACTTGTCCAAGGGTTCCTAATAAACCTACAAATAGATCGATATTATGTAGAAAAGTGTCTCAAATAGCACAATCGTCAAACATCTAAAAATAATGTATTGCAAAACATTGTACTTGAAGAACACATTTTCTAGCCGTTTTACAGAACAAGACCTTTCAGCACAGTGGGATCTACGAACAGGCAAACCTAGGCAACTGCCTAGGGGCGCTAAACAAAACGGGGCGTTTACAGTGCCGTAACTCAAACCGTAAGCCCCCCCCCCCGCATATTTTTATAATAGGCCCCCGCCCCTAGTTTTGTTATAGGCAAATTAAAAAAGCAAGACATATCTAAGTTTACCAGTCACATACCATAATTATTATTAAAACTTTTAAATATTAAACATAAAAAAACCTATAACAGTCTACCAGGTAAGCTTACCGTATTTTTGTTATTGATAATCTTCTGCGGTAAAAACACAATTTTGTCTGCTTGCAAGTTATACGTATATTTTCCAATTTTTTAAATTTTTGGTAGAAGTTCACCGTCCGTTTCTGCATTTGTATGTTTTCTGTTGCAGCTTGATCTTGTACTTCAACAATTTCATTTCGTCTCTCCAACTCACTGATACTCGCAGATTCTGAAAACTCACTTCTTTCACCAGATGCAGAAACACTAACAAACTCTTAATTTTTGGAAGTTATTTTTAATTTTTTGTCCTTTTCCTTGCCCAGTTTTCTCTTTTAAACGCCACTTAGTGGATTCATATTTAATATATATTACTTTAAAATTAAACCACCATTATATTTTAAAGTTTTAATATACAGACTACAGAGTGTCTGTTTAATACTTCAAAAAACTTAGGTGGTAATTCCTCTATGAAAATTAAGGCGATTTGTCTAAAATATTGTTATCCGAAAATGAACCACTGAAAAGTTTTAGCCCCTCAAAGTTGCAAAAGAAAACAGTATAATATAGTAAGTACTATTATAAAACAGTTTGAGTTACAGCAACCAAATTTGGTAAAAACTTCAGAACATATCCCATAGATAATTTGGTGAAATATGAAAAAAATTGCTAAACGAGAAGGGTGGGTTGGGGATGCTGCGCTCTCTTACCACGCCCAAATGTTTTTGTTTTATTAAAATTTAAATAATAGTAACACCATTAAAACGTTTGTTTCGGAATAAACATTTTGCGTCTCTTTCTTTTTCTTCGTAAAAATAGCCATTTCAGAGAAAAATAGGAGAAATGCTGTACGTAAATGTAAAAAAAATATGAAAATAGAGATCTAGTTGTCGTGGATGCCGTAAAATAACAACAAAAACAGGTTCTGACGGCCCCTGATCGCCCCGGCCCCCTTAAAAGGCTTAGGCTCCCCTCAGTGCGGGGGTTGCGGAGGCGTTTGTTACGCCACTGGTCGCGTTTAACATTTCATAAATCGTAAAAAGTATTATGTATATATTTTATTTATTTTTTATTATCCAGTCTGTATGTATTCCCGTGGGGGACGTCTAGACTCTAGATACAGCCTTTATATCTTAATGTACAACCACCAGATTAAATTAAAAACTATTAATTTTTTAACTTCCGTCCTTTGTGTACCATCGAAATTGACTATGAGTAAATATATTTAAAAAAACTACTCTCATTTTGTTAAAATTTGCGACATTCGCACTCACTACAGTTAGTGGTAGAAATAAAATAACAAATATTATTATTTATATTACTTTAAATACATGTCTTTTATTTAAATTTTCTTTCCTCGTCGCAATTAATAATTTTTACATAATTTTGTATTTATAGCGGCAAGGGGGGGGGGGCATGGAACGCTGTTTTACTTTTAATCCTGAATTGTGGAAAATAAAACTACATTTTTCCGTAGTCGCTTAATAATTTCTGACATAAAACATTAAACTAAATTTCAAAAATAGAATAATATTTTGACGTCAAAAATTCACTTTTTGACGTCTAAAACTCATCGAATTTTGAGTAAAATTGTTTATCAATTAAATCCAGTAATCGAATTTTAGACAGCAGAAGTAATATTACTCGTAAACTACAAATTCATTATTTTCTGGCGACAATAAATGAATTTTGGACGTCAATGATTGATTGATGACGTCAAAAAATGCTGTTACCTTACGGGATACTTATATGGTCATGATAGTAGTGAGGACAAGAACCAAATTGCATTTATTGGCACGAGGGGAACTACCTGCCAAAAGAGGGCGCATGTACATCCGCACAGGGTTGTCAAAGCACACTGGACAATAATATGGCATGTGTACTAGAGGGCGAATGAGTGATGCGTGAATCATAAAAACAGAACATAAAATGGTTGGTGGGATGGGATGTATAAACATCCCTTGGTATGAACCATCTATAAACCCAATATAAAGCGCACCCTTGTAGCTAACCCAAATATGGGCAACTAATTGGTGTGACGACTGGTCAAATTTTTCGATGTCAGTAAATCAGTTTTTGACGGTTTTGTTGAAACAATTATTTATTGAAGTCAAAAAAATCGTTTTATGTGTATATAATTAAATAGTTGAATTCGTACATTAACCAAAACATTTCGATTCGCCATACATCAATTTTTGACGTCATAAAATTAATTTTTTAAGCAAAAGATTATTTTGTGACGTCGGAAAAACATTTTGTGAAGTTAAAAATGTATTTCCCGACGAAAGAATATTTTTAACGTTAATAGTGTTTAATAAAAAATAAAACGCCATTCCATAGGTAAATATAAATTGTCTAGGGACACCAGTGGTATAAATCCGGCTCTGCCTTTCAGAAAGTATAACTTAATAGAAACGAATAAATTAATCTTCTATACAATAAACAGTTTTTGTCGAATCAAATCAATTTTTTTACCACTTTTAGATGGCCTTTTATTTTTTCCTTGTTGTGAAGTGTTTCGGCTTTGCATAGCAGCTTTTATATGGCGGTTTTGTGATTTTAATTCATTTTTCTTTTTTTCTTTGTTAAAATCGTTTACAGTATTGTAGCTCATTCTAACTCAGAAAATTGTGCGATATTTTTAGAACAGCAAACAATAAAAATTAAAACACTTAAAACAAGAATTCTTCAACTTAATTTATAAAGGTAATTTTAATAATTTCATGGTCAAATTATTGGTTCTACGTCTGTCACCACAAATAGTATTTTCATTTGAGAAATGTGAAAATATAAAAAAAAGTAATAAAAAACTTAATCGTTTGCAAACAATTGTTTACGGACTTAATGTGCTTGTATTACAGACTATTATTGAATCACTGTCATGATACTGTTTATTCGTAATATAGATAAATGAAAATGTAGGAAGAAGAAAGAAATTGTTTTATAAATTCCTGCTAGAACGATTACTGCTGCTATTTTCCGCTGTGTTGTCTAGATGTCGCTGTCAGTACCGACCGCTGACAATTATTTGATATGCTATGTGAAGATGTTCAACTGAATCTGGAATATAGGAAAAAGCTTTGGGAATGCCGAAACTGGAAAAAAAAAGAAAATTTTTAAGTTTTATCAATTTTTGGTACCACAAAGTATGAAATGAATTTAGGTAGTAAAACAAAAACCTTCGAAACTAATTTGCAAATAACAGAGTTTTAAATTTAAAATTAAAATTTCAGTGTTGTAGGAACAATGTTGCAATTAAACCAAAAGGAAATGATCGCAAGGCGGGTTTTGTGCCTAAAGTACAGTACAGTACAGACTTATTTGTTAATCCAGAATAAAGGATGTATCAAATTGCCTGCCCAGTAGTGGATCTCGCTTGTTTCAAGAGACACGAAAACGGTTAAAATAAAGTAAAGTTGCGAAATTTTCTACTGACTAATAATAATCTAAGAAAAATTAAAGCTATTTCGATTAGTTTCTGAAATTATTAAAACCTTCTTTTGTATGATAAATCTAATTCTTTTATAGGATTTGATCTAACTACTACCATTGTAGATTTTTGACTGACAACTTGTTTCTTTTTGTATGCATTTTAAAGTTTTCCATTGTTAAATAGACTTGTTTTTGCCATAACTTCAACAATGTGTCAAACATTGCATTTGGTTAAGTTTTGATGATTTCATTTCAGAAAATAAAAATTTAATGAGTGCAATGAAAATATGACATTTAATTTATTTGAAAATAATCATAGTAAGGCTTAAAGAATTTTTAAAATAACCGTATATCTTAAATTTCATCAAAATCGGACGTTTGAAAGCGGCCGGTTGCACGCGGCCGGTTGAACGCGGCCGTTGGCACGCAGTGACGTTTGAACGCAGGGATCAGTGGCGTAATTTCCGAAAATAGGCACTAATGCAGACACAAATTAAGTGTCACCTCCTATATCCATTGTATTTTATTTATTTATTTTTATTTTTTAATAGGTATTAATAAGTCGAGTGTACTGAGAGAGGTGGCTCAGCGGCTAACGCGTCCGCTTTTCATTCCGGAGAACCTGGGTTCGATACCCAGCTCGGCCGACTGTCCTAGCTCAGGTTTTTTCCGCGATTATTTTGAGCTAAAAGGTGAATACTGTGACAGTGCTTTCCGCGGAAATTCTCTTTTATCCAAATTCCTTGCTCTAACCCATCCTTACTACAGCTTCTTGGCCGAAGAAGTGCTTAGGACTCCGGTGCGGAGTCCGAAAAAGCCCTATAGCGGCCCGCACCTTCACGGGGAATAAAACGACGGCGATTTTCTTTCTTTCCTAAGTCGAGGGTAAAATGTAGTTCTCTTTTTTCCTTCCTTTTAACGTAACCACCACCGCTAGTAATACTCTTTTTTATATTCTAAAAGTACAAGCAAACTATTACAGTTTTATTCGAAACATCATTTATAACTTACTTATTATTGAACTAAGAATAATCGACGTGGATTTCAAGTAAAAAATTAACAGGTCTTTAGACCTAAAGCCGTCCAAGATGAATGACTAATGGATAAAAATTTTTATTGTCCATGTAGATGTTAGTTGCTTTTGCATTTATTCGTTACAATGCCGACCTACGAGGGTAGTTTACGTCAAAATCTGAAGTTACGTAGTGACATGACAAATTTGCTGATTTATGCAGTTATTTATTATGCACATTACATAACGTACTCTACTCTAAACACGAAACCCTACCGAACCGTTGTTATGGATACCGTTCACATTTAACATGATCGATGCAATGTCTACTGTACCGTAAAACAGCATATTATAATTCAATTTTTCGCTAAGATTTCTCGTTAATGAAAGCGTCAGATCGGCTAAAATTTTGCGCAGAGTCAGCTCACAATTTCACGTAAGTACGCTCGAGGACTCAAGAAGTCACAAATATTTGAAGGAGTTAACTGTTTCAAAACGGCTGTAAGGTGTAAGATTGCTGGTGCCAACCCAGGAAGAAAAGGTGTAACTGCAACAGGAGTCGATCCTGCAGCTATTAAACGTGCTGTTGGTTTTCTCTATTATTTCAGAGACAATTATCCTGCAAAAGCTTCAACGCGTTTAATGACGGCATGAATGACTCTTGTTGCAGTTGACCCTTCTCTTTCTGGATTGTCACGAACAGTCTCACGGCTTTAAAGGCCTTCAAACGTCCCTGGCCCAAACTCCAAAACGTACCTGCGTTAAAACGTTTTCGCGTGGAAAGGGCCGCGTTTAAACGGCCGCTTTTAAACTGCCGCGTGAAAACGTCCTACTCCGTTCCAGATACTATGTCCTTTTTTACATTTTTGTAAAATTTGGGGAAAAAGTTTTCCCTTTTGCCAATTTTGGGAACATTTAATATGTACTTTCGATTCCCTAATTATTCAAAATTTCTGGGGGTACGAGAAAAGTAATATTCAAATTACACAAAAATTAATTTTGTTCTAAACATGTTTATAAGTTAACTTAATGCAGTGTTTTTGTTTTCTTTTCTTGCAATTAAAAATTGTCTTTTATGGTATTTAAAGTAGTTGCGCTCTATAATTTTTGGAACGAAATAACCTGTGCGAATTTTAATATCAAACTTGTGTTTTTTACCTAGATTAATGGGTACGTAACAGTTCATTCATTTCCTGTAGTAATTTCTTCTTAGAAACAATTACTATAAGTTAACTAAGGCAATTTGCGAACTAACAATTTTAATACAAATGTTGTTGAACTAGCTGTAACACGGTGGATAACATCGGCAGTCGGGAGTAACTGCAATTCCGCCTGATATCATCTATGCATTATCATAATGATTGCTCTGTCTTATGTCCCACACTCGTTCCTGTGACTCGTTTCTTCATGCATATTCATTTCTGGCTGTGACTGTGACCCTAATCAAAATTGTTACTATTCTTCTTCAAGAACCATGAATGATGGTCTGCGAGGCTAGATTTTGTCTTCACCGACCGTAAATATCGTAAATATCTTTACACTTCAACAAATTTATGCAGTATCACTATTAATATACTGTCACTGCGACCGTACCTGCTGTAATACCTGGGTGATTTACGATTTATTTTGATAATTTATTGTAGTTAGTTGGTTATGCACACATAAATAAAGAAGACGCGAGAATAACAAGTGAAATAAATCGAAACCAGAGATGAAGAGGAAAGCAGTTTGTGCGAAAATTTAATTAATCTAATCCCGTCTACAACAGGTGACGGAATGACGTCACAAAGGGCTGAGATGCAAGTTTCACTTCAAAGTAACAAACATAATTTTTATATTATTCTCTGCCAACTACGCAGCATCTTTGCCATCACACAACCTTTGAAACTTTTTTTCTCTAGATGGTACTTTTGTAATTAAACAAGAACATAAGAGGCTAACGCTGGTTTGGCTTTGCCATTCTTATAATCTATAAAATTCTGTAAATAGACATTAAAATAATATTATGTTACCCGGAAGTTGTAATTTAATTTTAATTTAAATAATAATAAAAATACAACTTTGAAATTTTTTTAACCAAGCTGGAGCATTAGGAAAATCATCCTATAAAGGATGTTTCGAAACTCGCGGACACGGACTGTGGGACGGTATTCTACTATAAAATCCGAACAAAAAGTTCCTCTACGATTTTTTGATTTGACCAATAGTTTTGGAATTATTAAAGTTTTGAAAAATCAGCAAGTAAACAAAAAAAGTATTTAAACTCCAATTTAAGTGTTTGAACAAATACTGAAAATAAATCTATGATACATTACAGCAAGAAATAGTTCAAAACGGTAATTGACAGGAAAAATTACAAATGTCGTTTAAAGTATCTGAAAAACTCAAATTTACGTGTTCAATTTTGCAGTGGCACGCTATTGGCTGTTGAAAACAGCACGTCTTTACTTATTTGTTTGATAATTCGTTATTTTTTTGAATTTAGTTCTAAAGTGCGACAGAATAGTCGCGATGTATTGGAACCAAGAATATTATGATATGTTAATTCCACTGGGCTTCTAATAAACAAGCAGGACGAGCGGTACGTTTATACGCGACCATGTTCTCGCACTTTGGACCGATTTCAAAATTTGGAATTAAATGCAAACGAATGAGGAAATATGAAACGAACAAATAATGACGTGCCGTTTTCAACAGCCAATAGCGTGCCCCTGCTTAATCGAACACGTTAGTTTGAATTTTCAGACCATTTAGACAACATTTGTAATTTTTCCTGTCAATTATCGTTTTGAACTACCTCTTGTTGTTGTACTGTATCATGGATTTATTTTCAGTACTTTTCCGAACACTTAAATTTGTGTTTGAATGCTTATTTTTCGATTATTTGTAGATTTTTCAAAACTTTAATAGCTCCAAAAATATTGGTCGAATCGAAAAATCGGACAGGAACTCTTTGTTCAGTTTTTATAGTAAACTACCGTCCCGCAGTCAGTGTCCGGAATTGTTGGAACACCCTATATGTTATCTCAAATACTTACTCAAAACATTCAACTATAAGCACGTAAGAATTTCGAGTTTTTTAGAGAAGGTAAATCATTTCAAAAAACGTGTGATATCAAGTAGAGTGTGGGTATAAAAATTAGATAATCGTGTGCTTACAACTGCATATAATAAAAATTTTCCAATAGTGTTTTACTTATTATATTTTTATAGACATTTGTACATCTAAACGTTTTATTTTGCAAGCTGTAAAACAAAAATTAAAATTAAATTAACCTCGATTTACTGAAGCAACCTGGAGTAACAGTAAAAGTAATATTTAATTTGAAAAAATTATTCTGCAGTTTCTTTCCAGTTTCACTGTTATACAAAAATTTAAAATTTTGAAAAATAATACTTGTAGTTTAAATGTAAGTAGGTCTAGGCCTAATGGCACATTAAACTCAATTCAATATTTCTGCTAATAAATCGACTTAATTTAGTTAATCTAGAAGAAACATGTGTGGTATCATTAAAAGATGTTCTAAAAAAGCGGCGCAGTTTATTGCAATCTACTTTAACGCAAGAATAAGAGGTCTAGAGTATAGGAGAAATGAATTACAGCGCTTCTCAGGTGGCGTCCACGTCTTCGTAATTACGCAATGCTTCAGCGCTTCTTCAGATTACCATAGGAAAATCGTTATTCACAGAGCGTTCTTTAAGGCGACCGCTGGGATCGGATATTTTTGTTTATGGGTTGTATCCACCATTTAATATATATCACATTTTGTGTGATGATTTGGATGCTATAACTTTGAACAACCAGAATTCATCGACGAATAATTCTTCTATTACGATCATTTCTTTTTAACGCAAATTATGTGGTAATAATTGTGACATATTTTAGTTTTGGAGGTAATTTTATTTAAATTTTGTGCTTAATTGTTTGAATTAACAAAATATAGAAATAATCTTAATAAACATATTATTTCCAATATTCCTTATTTATTCCAATTTGCAAAGTTTTTTATTTTTAAATTTTTCGCATAAAATCAAAACGAAACATTAAATTGTGATACATTGTTGAAGTCGGGGCAAAATCCCAGTTACGATACAACAGAAAAAAAAAACAGAATTCAATTTCTCCTCAAATATCTAGAAAATCGTAGAGGCAAATTTAAATTCAAAAGAAGTAAAAAAAGAAAAAGTTGCAAAAAAAAACGATGGCATCAGGGCGATTACAATACAGTTTTTAAAACAAAATTGTCGTTTCTTCTAGTTCTACGGTAGGTTACTGTTCTAAATCGTTATGGTTTTCCAAAAAAATATTAAAAAGAAATTAAAACACTTTACCCATTTTACTATGAATAATCTATAGATTAACAAGTTAAAGTGTTAATTTATTAATAATTTCATACTTGTATCAAGATGAGCTAGTTAGTCTATTATATGAGCGAATTGAAACCTAATTTGGCGACTGTTCAAAATGTTTACCCACAACATGTTGTGAGACGGACAATCCACAACGGCTTCTGGGTATTCTATTTCCAAAAATGGCCAAATTAAAAATGAGCGAAGCAGTTTGCCTGGACTTGCAAAATTTTACTTTTCCTATGTTCAAAAGTATTTAAACACAACGTTGTAGCCCCATAGCAATGGTGGTACAAAACAAACCCACATTGGCATTACTCCGAAAAAGCCCAATACAACACGTTGTATAATTACCAGTGCTGTGTAACAAAAAAGACATAACATTACGTGTTATCACAACGACCTATGCCATAGCCACCACCTCACTGCCTGCGGCTGCTTCAGCGTAGTGTTGTTAACACCTAAGAATTAAGCTGCGAAAATTATTTTACTGCCACTCATGAGCAATTTAGCTTAAACAGAAAGTTTTTATCGTCAACCTTTATTAAATAAAGAGGCATAAATTTTTAATTTTCAAACGCTTATTCCTAGCTATGAATATAAGAAATTTAAAAAAATCGTATTGCTAGTTTTTGAGTGTTATTTTTTTGAAATATTACAAGTTTTAAATAGTAGTTCATAAAATTCTCATAAAATTGTGTACACTTAAAGCATTTATCAAAGCAGTATCAAATTTCATCCTAATCTGATAGCTCGTTTTTGAGTAAATAGGCGTTACAACCAAAATTGTCAAAAATCTATATAAGGCGTCACAGAGAAATTAGCGGGCTAGGGCACGAACTTAATTGTATCTCATTTTCAGCTCTAGTAGCTTACGAAATTTAAAAAAAATTGTTGACCAGTATTTAAGCAAAATTAATGAATTGAAAACTTCCAAAATATGGAAAATATTTTTTAGAACATCGTTTTTATTATTTTAAAAATTGTTGTGTACAATAATATTGCATCTCTGTCTGTAAAATAATTTTTGAGTAATAAAGCGTTAAAATCTAAATTTTCAAAAATACGTAGTGGCTGCTATTTTGAAGCTAGAAACTTCAGAAAAAAGCGTTGAATTTGCCCTGAGATTTTATCAGATTCCATTTAGCAACCCACTAACCACAAACGGACATTTTTTAAAAACGTCATAATCTCGATTTTCAAAATTTGCAAGAAATCAATACTGAAAGTATAAGAAAGTTAAACATCCACAACGCATTCTGAACAATAGGAGGGTTGCATGGTTGAAGCGCTGCAACTGATGTTGGGTATTTTATGTCGTTACCTAGATTCGGCAGTAGATGGTTCTGCAATCGAGATTAAGCATTAAATTTGTTGACATTTGAATTTAAATTTAATTTTAATAATATTCAACCTAAAATCGTTTTCACCATAAGATTTAGACCAAAAATTAAAAGAAATAAATTTAATATTTAATACTTAACCTTGACCGCAACAATACGAAATTCCCAACATCGGTTGCAGCGCGTCCACGAGGCAACCCTGCCACTTTTATATTATTTAAATAATAGTTCAAAAAATTCGTTTCGCTCATAACATTGTGTACCCTTAGAGCATTGCTAACATCAAATTTCATCCTGATTTGATGACTCGTTTTTGAGTAAATAGGTGTTACAACCAAAATTTTCAATAATTCATAGAAGACGTCACAGAGAAATTAGTGGACTGCCATACAAACTCAATTGTATCTTATTTACAGCTCTATTAGCTTACAAAATTAAAAAAAAAACGTGTGACTTGTTTTTGACCATATATTATTTTTAAATTTCCAAAATTTTAAAAATATTTTTTATTTCATTCTTTTTATCTTTTTGAAAATTTTTGTGTCTCTATAGGACTATTACGATAGAAAATTTGATCTCGATCTGTCAAATCCGTTTTGAGTAATAAGGCGTTAAAATCAAAATTTTCAAAAATACGTAACGATGGTTATTTTGAAGCTAGAAAGGTCACAAAAAAGCGTTGGATTTAGGTACCCTAAGGTCTTCTATCATATTCCGTTTACCAACCCACTCAACCACAGACATTTTTTAAAAACGCCATAATCTTGGTTTTGAAATTTGAAGGAAATTAATACTGAAGGTATAGGAAAGCTAAACATCCACGACGCCATTTTAACAATAGGAGGGTTGCACGGTGGGGGCGCTGCAATTGATGTTGGGTATTTTATGTCGTTACTTAGATTAGGCAGCAGATGGTTCTGCAAATATCGAAAATTGTAGTTCTAGTTAAGCTTTAAAAAAAATACGAAACCGGAAACAGAAGTTAGACATGTTTTTCTAGTAGCGTATTTTTCCAAAACTAAATTTTGGAATTGTGAGCATGGAATCTGAGAGAAGAACTTAAGGCAAATTGAAAACTTTTATACCGAACTCTCTAGCTTCAAAATGGCGGCCGCTATAACTTCTTGAAAATTTTGAATTTAACGCTCCTTTACTCAAAACTTAATTGTTTGATCGGGATCAACAACTTGTTTGAGAGTCCCTTAGGGGTAGTATACGATGAAGTAAAATTAATTAAAAAATCCGAAAAACAATTGCAATGGCTCCGCTTCAAAATGTGAAAATTTTCAAAATAATTTTTTTTCTCTGGCTAATTTTTATAATTTTTATATTGTTTTCTAATATTCTATTAGGAATGGGTGTTTTTTAATTACACGTTGAAGGTAAAAATTTGACTGCGAAGTCGGAAGTATGTAAATAACAGCGTTGATGTGTTAAGTCAAAACCGGAAGTTGTTCGGGTACTCTCACAAGGATGCATGATTTTCTTCTTCTGTGTGCACCGTATTAACAATTTTCTTATTAGTAGTCAAGTACGGACATGGTAAATATACTGATTTAATTATGAAATGAATAATGTATTAACTAGCGGTGGATCACGACAGCGGTCGTTGTCTTTTAGCCGGAAGTGGTGTCGCTTTGACGGCCAACACTTGAACTAATGAGCCTGTAGAGATCCATACATTAAGATATCGCTGAATATCGTCAAGTGTAACGTTACGCCACTTAGATCTTTTTAGATGCGTTATTAGATTTCTCTCTAATAAAAGTACTATTCTTTTGTGTAGGAAAGTTGACAAGGTTACAGTTTTAGTGGTAACCAACTATAAATTATGCACGACCCTGATGTGCCAGAATTATAGAGGGGTCCATACAAATTTTGCATTTTTAAAATATGTTATGCACATTTTTTTATTTTATTACAACTTCCACCTTTTTAGAATTTGTCATATTGTTCCTACAATATTAAAAAAAATTTAAGAAAGTTATTTATGCAGGCTATGGCTAAATGCCTGTTTACAGTATCAGTTGCATTAGTTCTACTGACTGTCCATAATTTTATGATAACTTCGGAATTTGCTGTTACATATCTTACCCTAAATGAAATTTATCATAATGTGTTTAATGTTATAGCGACATTAAATACAAATTCAAGACAGAAAAATAAAATTATGGAAATATTTTTTCAAGAAGTATCTATAAAATTTTACGTTTTTACGCAAACCTATAAAATTTCACTTTATCAATTTAAAAAAATGATATTGTGCAAAACGTTATAGTTTCGTGATTCGCGTGTAATTTTATATTCACAAAAACATATATAAACCCCAGGTATACATACATTGAACATTAGTTATCTTCCAAAATGAAGTTAGCCCTCCTGCTCTTTGTTGTTTTCTTTTGCGGTGCTGTTTCGGCGGAAAAAACTGGTAAGTAGGTTAAAAAAGCATTATGGTTGTTATCCTAATGCAAAATTACCAAATTATTAGAAAAGTACTACAGTTAATGTTTATTATTTTTCCATACCTCCGTTATCGGAATGTATTGTGATCGCGACAATGTTCGATGCTGAGATTTTGACAGAAGTAACCTTCAGCAACCTTCAAAAGCGGTGTTTATGAAATTTTGCGAATACAACAAAAAAGCGATCGGGCCAAACTTTTTTTATGATCCGAAAACAAATGATTTATACGTTTTTCATTACTTTTAAAAATGAAAGTTAAAAGTTCTGGAATTTGAACTGTGTAAGTAAAAATATTTATAAAATTTTTGACAATGTCAAGAAAATATTGCTCTAAAACTAGCCACACGATTTTTTAATTCCATAGGCTAATAGAACTAGGGATGAGCTACAATTTGCTTCATGTCCTAGTTCGATATTTTCTCTGTGACGCCTACGAATTTTTGAAAATCGAAATTTCATGATCCTTTATTTGATAGACGTGGGCCAATAAAACATTACTGTTCAAACTAAATTACTCATAAGTGATGGTACAATAAGGTTTATACCTTAATTTTAGGGTACAGCAATATTTAGGGATGTAAATTTTCTCCGCCTTACTCAATTTTCAATTTTTGATTAGTGAATTTGCGGTATCGTCTCTGGTTTTCTTTAATACACAGGAATAATTTTCAAAAAATAAAAATCATTTTTTTCTCAAAAACAAAAGAACATTTTTTAGCTGTAATTTTGCTTCCCTCCGTAGTGTGACCTTAACAGTCATACGTAAGCAAAAACCCACTACTCCGCTGGCAAGTCGTGCGAAGTACTTCGCACTTTTTTAATTTTTATACGAACGCTAGTAAGCCATTTTTAACTTTAAAATTTCTATTTTAAAATTAAAATAAAGAAGTTTAAAAACAACGTTATTTTTCTGTCAGTTTCACTTGTAAGAATTTTAAAAACACAAGACGTAACTACCTCCACTTTAGTGAAACATTATGGGCCCCCAATTGTGACCATAATAATTTTTAATCCAAAGCATGTAATTTAAGTCTTAATAATTTATCGGGCATATTTATCTCTAATAAAAAATGCACTGTAATACGAACATTTTTTAATGTATTACTAATTTCTTAACGTTTTTGCAGATGAATGCAAACCACTTCTTATACAAGTATGTATTCCATTCTCATCAGCTCCATTTAAAGCTTGTGCTAAAGTTGAAGCTAATTTTCTTCAGAAGCCATTTACAGCCTATCAATGTACTACATTATCTGCAAAGTTGCCTGTGATAGGAGAAACAGAAATAAAAATGCCATGTTTCCTTGGATCAGCAGGAAAAATTCCTAAAATAATCTCTCAAGAAAAACTCGATGAAGCTTTAAAAGAGATTAATGCAGAATGTTAAAAATATGTTCTTGACTAGGTAGTTTTTTTTTGTAAACAATTTTGGCTTTTGATTATCTAGACACTGTAATTTGCAACGTGAAATCAATGTGTTAATAAATTACTTTTAGTCGTCTAGGTCTTTCTCTCTTTATAGTATTTTAATGGCAATACAGTATAGAGTCCAAAACAGATCAGAGTATAGCGCTATACCATGCGAAATGCAAAGTTTTTTTTTGCGGTTGGAATAACCACGCGAATGCTAGAACGGAAGTGATGGAACAGAAGTAATACAACGGAAGTGAGGTCGCCTAGATGCAAACTGAAGCGATCTACGTCAGTTGTACCATCACAGACACACACCTCTAAACGAGTGTATTTTGTTGCTTTGCTTATATACCCAGCCTACAAACAGAACATCTACTGAGAGATATGATTTATAATATATTTGATTGAAGATTGAATTACTTTCGAATTTCATTTCATTTCTACAAAAAACAAAAATATCATCATTTTCAATTTTAATATTGACAATTAGAACATTAATAACATTTGTATATGAAAATAAATTAGAAATCGAAGAAATTTTAATGTAAGTTTGACGGTAGAAGTCGCTTCCTCCATGAAAATTTTATTTCAGCGTAGAATCAGCTCACACTGACATATTCTTGTTAAATACTTATTTGCTATACAAAATGGCCGATTACTACCTTTTTGACCGGTACCGAACTTTTTTATTTATTAATAAATGCTCAAATCGCATATTTTCCAATTAGGCGTTTTCTTAACAAATATAACGTAATATTTCAAGAAATACTTAGCATATCGACTTGATTTTTTAGTTTGAAAGCAGATGTATCAGCGCTGTCTATGATCTCATTTTAATTTTACGAAAAAAAAAATTTTTGTTCAAAGAAATAGCCAATAAAAATTTTTGCTTTCGATGTACTGAAATTTTTACTAAGCGACATCTTTTTTATTTGTAGATTTTAACATATACATGCAGCGAACACCTTTAGAAATATTTTAAAGCAAAAAGTAGATATCATATAGTCATGATTTTGATCGTACGCATTTTTCAGCTGTATTAGTATTACTAGCACACGATTGCTGCAGCCAACTGGAACATGACAAAACTGTTTTCGTTTTCTGTTAAACCATGGAATTCAAAAATCACTTTAAAAACCTTTACTTAGAACTTGCGTGCTCAGTACACATTTGTTGGTTATTATTCTTCTTCAATCTTACTTTAAAAACCGCTGAGAAAATTTTCTTTAAAATTCGAATTTAAGTAATTCGCTTATGATTTTGAGAAAGCACGTATGGGAACGTTCAGGACACTAGCAGGAATGTTTTAACTGTAGTACTGCTACCGCAATTACTGCAACGCATGAATATTCGCAAGTATGAAATATCATATTGATTATAATGTTTACCGGTATGCTCTCACTGGCGGTGATTTTTAAAAATACCTGGGAAATCACCCAGCAATAAGTGGGCAATCACTGCAGTACCTCAGAAATCACAGCAATAACTCGGCAATCACGGCAATAACTCGGCAATCCCGGCATTAGCTCGGCAATCAAAGTAGTAAATCGGAAATAAACGGCAATCAACGACAAAAAATGGGCGATCAACCAGAGTATTGACTTATATTCGCCGGTAGACAAAATACTTACCTCATGTGAATTATGGAATTTTGTCAAAATGGCGGTTGCCGTATTAAAGATATTTACATTATTCCGTATTTTTGCCCAACCCTGTATATTAAATATCAACAAAAAGTTGTATTTGAAATAAGGTCAGAATGTGCTTAAAGTGTACCCTCTGCAATAATATGCAAATTCTTATTCTCGGGAGTTTAATGTAAAAACAAATTCACGACCTATTCTGTTACGTAGTTACAAAGAGGAATATTATTATTGTTAGGTAGTTCGTAGTTTCTTGGAATAAAAATATATCGTACAGTCTACTGAAACGAACAAATAGCAAGTTATTAAGTGCTATAACTTATTTTTATAGTAACACCACCTTTTACCTTTGATAATGACATGTAAGCATGTCGATATACGTATTAGGTTAAAATAAATAAATAGTGTTAAACTTATAAAGTATTTTAGTCATACATCAATATGAACTTCAACGAAGTAAAGCTGTAACTTTTTGATAAAACAAACAATTAACCAACTACTATTTAAAGCTATCGTAGAAACAATATCGAATATTGAAAACGTATTTAATTAAAATGCAGTGTACATAGAGTGTGATGATTTTCCGATATCAACTAAAAAGTTAAATCATTTTCCTCATAATTAATTGGTTAGAAAAAAATGGGCTAAACACGTCGCTGGTACTTTCCCATACTTTTTACGTTTTAAATGTTCTCGCGTTAAGAAGTGATTGAAATTTACATCTAGTCATCTCCAGCCGGTACAAGCCGCCCTGCCCGCTCCAGACACAAGGCGTTGGTTACGTACGGCGCGGCGTGTGTTCCGATTGCATACAAACGCTAGATATGTAAAAATGCGCTCACAATCTCGGATCCAAAATGGTTATAACAATTTTATTTATAGACATCATAAATACGCAAAAGATTGAAAAATATTTATTTTTGTTAGAGCTAATTGATAGGCGTAGTTAAAATCACGTAAAACGCGTTGTTGATATTAAGAAGTATCGTTCATTTCTTAATTTTTAAAATAGTTGAAAATTCTTACTGGTCCTAAGAAAGTACTTCAAATAGTCTATCGAGCCGATAAAAACTTATAACGATCGGCGTTTGAGTTTTTGAATAAATAATTATTCAGTTTCAAATTTTTCAAAAATTCCTGGAAGGCGTCAGATTAAAATTTGGGAGATTAGTAAAAAATAAATTTGTAGTTCATTTCAAGCTCTATGGGCTCAAAAAAATTTTAAAAAATGATGCGGGCAGTATTTGAGGAGTAAGTTTTTAAAAATGTCCAAAATTCTTTCCATAAATCCATTTTTCACATTTCCATCTTCAAATTTTTTTGTTTTTGAGTAATCGGGCATTAAAGTTAAAATTTTCAAAAATTCGTAGCGCCCTTCATTTTAAAAATACAGCACTTGGAAAAAAATTGATTTGTCGCTACAATGCGTGCGGGTGAATGGCGGGTAGGTGAGCGACGCCTTATAATTCCCGAACCGATAGATGACCTGATTTTTATGCATTCGAAAAAGTGGAGGTTAGCGGGTAAACGAAATTTGATAGAATACTTTAGGGCAGATACAATGCTTTTTTCCCGAATATTCTAGTTTTAAAATAGCAGCCGTTAGCAGTTTTTGAAATTTTTGACTTTATTACTCAAAAACGAGTTGACAGATCAAGATCATCTTTGATATTTTAATAGTCACAAGTGCAAATGAAAACTGCAAATTGAAAAATATTTTCAAAATACTGGAAACTAAAGAAAAAATTATTTAACAACAGGCAACACGATTTATTTTAATTCGATAGTTGCATAGCGATAGTGATGAGCTACAATTTAGTTGGTGTCCTAATTTCTTTGTGAGGTCTATCAATTCTTAAAAATTAAAAAGTCATACTTCTTTACTTTACACGAGCGACGATAAAACGTTTCTGTTTGCTCATGAGTGACAGTAGAATAAGATTCTCAATTTTATTTTAGATGCACCAATAATTAGGGAGATTAATGGTAACTTTCCCATCCAAATGTGAATCTGCTGTATCGCCTCTAAGTTTCTTTAATCTCAAGCAATCTTTATCCAAAAAATTAAAAATAAATTTCTTCAGGCGATCTTTTGCTTGAAGCAATGTCCTACTTAAAAGCAGGGAATTAATTATGATGTGTAAGAATTTCTTAAGTACAGGGACGTCTAGACGATGTGTTCCGCTAATTTTTTGTAATACACCATTTTCATAAAATTCTCGATAAAAAATTAATCATTTGTTATTAATTTTTTTGACAGCGCTGTATAATAATATGTTATGTACCTATCACGCGGTTATGAGGTATTTTTTTTTCAAAAACATTAAAAATTAAAGAATTGCTTTACATCGGCAAAGTCAATAATGAATTTAACGCAGCACACAAAACCGCTGGATAATTTTGCACTAATGTAAGTTACGTTATTATTCACAGTAAGGTAAGGCGCGTCCCACTTCCTATTTCTTTGGCCCAGCAGTGGTCCACCCTACCAAAAAAGGTTCTAGTTAGGTACCTGGCTTTACAGCCCCATTTTAATACGGTATCAATAAAATACTTTATATTTTAACAACAAAGTAAAGCTAGAACTTATTAATACTATTTTAATAATTTTATTATAAATCTACAAATTCTAAAGCCGCCACTGCTGCCTGGAAATTAGCTTTACTATCAATGATAGACATGTTAGCTATATAATGATGCGAAAAACAGCCATCCCATTGTTTCAGTACTAATTACTTTTATTGGTTCTTTAGAGGGATAATTGTTTTGAGGTGGAGGTAAGGAAGGAAGGCAGTGGCGTAACTACAATTTACGAGACAGTGTA
This sequence comes from Ctenicera cuprea, assembly GCA_958336395.1. Classification (NCBI taxonomy): domain Eukaryota; kingdom Metazoa; phylum Arthropoda; class Insecta; order Coleoptera; family Elateridae; genus Ctenicera; species Ctenicera cuprea. The sequence continues at coordinate 21,150,224 of OY284496.1, forward strand.
AACTTCACCGTGGCCGTGGGTCTGTTCAACATTTTGCAAACAAAAAAGCGTGGCTTCAATTCGGTGAAATAAAATAATTTGGAAATTTTAGTTTTAACTGGTTTGGTTTTTATTGCCAATTATCAACGATTTTTAATTTCTTTTTTTAATGTTATATAAATAATAATTTATCAATTAATTGTCAATATAACAATTTACGGCTTTCGGCTTAGACCGCGTCGTCATTTGGGAACTACGCCCAGCCTAATCAGGTAAGGACCGACCTGTAGCTTGCCTGTCCTTACAGGCATTTGCTCTACACGTTTAAGCGATAATTGTCCGTGGGACCTGCCTGCTTAAACAGGGCCGTGTGCTTGAACCTTGGGGCGGACAAGGATTTCATCTTAATGTATTTTGTTTGCCATGACAATAATACTTAATCGGCTTATGCCTGTTAGCTGTGTGTGAACCCATACAAACTAATTAATTAATAATAATAAATATTAAATAGCTAATTCTGAGAGTTTCGCAAATTTTCACATTCCTTTACTTTCAGTATAGGAAAGTACAGATTACATGAAATTTTCCCGTTCCAGATTTTGACAGAAATACATATTTTTAAACCATTGGCAACTGTATATATATGAGTGCGTTTCTCCCCTCATATGTCCCGATTCAAATATTGATCTGGAAGATAAACCTTAAAAAAATATACGAAACCCGTAGCGGTAGTTAGACGCGTTTCTTTGGTATTAGTGTTTTTAGAAACACAATTTTCTAAATTTGTAAACAGGACCTTATAAAACACTTTCGCGCGAAACTCGTCGCAACAAGTTTTTGAAAATTTTGATTTTCCCGCCTTTTTTACTCAAAAACAAATTGACAGATAGCTGTAAGAATTGATATAGCAATAGCCCTAGAGGGGTAAAACACCATGAACACTCGTTTGACTTAATTAGTAGAATTATAGTTAGGCATAAATAAGTTTGTAGTTTGATAAAAAATCACCGTAGCGAGATGTTCTTAAGGCACCTAGTAGTATTGTATATACTCATATATGCAAGAAGTCGGCAGTTATGAAAGAATTGCAGAATTTAACATGGGTAACTACTATCAAATCATGTGAATTGTTATTTTTTCTCATAAACAATTTTGGTATTGCCTACCCCTACAGATATAACAAGCGCATTATAGGGACAAGAAGAAAGCGAACAGCAAGTCGCATGCCCGAAGCAAGCGAGCTTATGTAGTAACTAGAGCTCAGACAACATCTTATAATTCTTATACCGAAATACTTATGTGATATAAAATAGTCTCTGGAAACAAAAAATCTCATTTTGAAAATTAATGAACGCAATGTGCTGTGTATGATAATATCTACAAGAATGGAAATTGTATATTGAAACATATTTTTAAAATTTGGAAATATAAAAGAAAACTTTGTTCAGAAACTGGCCAAACTATTTTTTTTTTAATTTTGTAGATTCATAAAGCTTGGGATGATCTAAAATTAAGTTGGTGTCTTAATCCGCCCATTTCTCTGTGAGTTTTTGAAAATTTAAAACTTTAACTTTTAACTTAAACAATGAACAATATTATTTTGAAAATTTCCATTATTTTTAAAATTTTTTCGCTTCACGGTTTTCAATTTTTTCATAAATTACGTATGTTACATTGTAACATTATGTTTCCTTAGGAATATTATAATAACCAAAGTTTACGTCGATCTGGCAACTCGTTTTTGAGGAATAAGGGGAGAAAGTCAAATTTTCAAAAAAAAACGTAACAGCTGTCATTTTGAAGTTAGAACGTTAGAGAAAAAATGTTGGATTTTATCTAAGGCTTTCTATAAAAATCCGTTTTTAAATAAAAAAATTTTGTTTCCGAACAAAACGCTACCAAAAAACATGCCCAACTTCAGGTTAAAGTTTTTTTAAATTTTACTATAACTGTGAATTTTTGATATACCTCGGCTTTTCATCTCTTACCATCTTTGGAAGTTACGAGGCCTCACCCATCCAATACCAAAATTCCAAAAGTACAAAACACGTAATTCTGTCAAAATCTCGAAATCGAACATTTTCAGGAACGTAATACTTTCCCATACCGAAACTATGGGAAAGTTCTATTTAAACAGTATGTTACATACATATCTGCAAAAACATAAAATTGTCGTTCTACGTTTTTGTGACCATTTGTCTAGTTTAAAACAATTCCAATGGTTTCGTATTTATTTAGTAGATTTGTTTAGCCTTTCTCCTGCACGTTTTGAGAAATTGATATCATTTTAAGACTTATGTTTTTATGGGTGCGTTGGTTCATTGCAAAACGATTTTGAATCTACTTTAAATGCAAAGTAAACATAAAAAAATTGTCAGCAAACAAACCTAAATAAAATGGGAAACCGGAATCGGAAGTTACATTTCTTTGGGCGCATTATTTCTAACTTCAAATTTGAACACAAAATCTAATAAAAGCCGATAGAATAAATCAAACATATTTTTTTGGACTACCTAACTGTAGAACACCGGCCGCTATAGTTTTTAAAAAATTAACGCGTTCACTTCAAATGAGTTGGCACAATAACAAAAAAAAGTTTTGTATTGTAAGCTAGGAATCACCTATCATTTTGTCTTTTCATCAATTCTCTGATTTTTTCCTCTATGAATTGGTGAAATTTGGAAAATGCTCTTATGTTTAATAAACAAGGTACGACAAAAAAATTCGTTTTAAGTTAAATTTCTCATCGGTAGCAATAAAATAAGAGATTCTAAATTTAGGTACTTTTTAGGTGTAGTAATTTTAGGAAGGCTACTTTTAGCCCTGCCACTATTTTTTGGCTGAATAGTTTTGTCCTTTTTTTTAAATTTTTTATGATTTTTTTGTTCCTGAATTTCACTTAATCATTCTTCTCAAAAAATTATGTTTTACCATTATTAACATTTTGAGTAATGATATCTCAGAGTAACTGTTATGGTTGGAACATTAATAGTTTTGAAGTATGGGAGAGTACAGGCGAACTGCTACGCCCATTTTTTCATCTAATAATTCCAGTTTATAATGGTGATATCTGCTCCTCATGCCTCATTTTACGGCAGTGTGCAAATACCGAGGATAAAATTTAATTTCAAGGAAACAGGCATAAAATATCTTTGTAAATTTTATTTGGTGTCTATGTAGTGTTGTACGATACGAACAGAAGATAAGTGTGTATTTTATAATTTCCTTTGGGATCTGGAACCGGCAATGGGACGATAATAAAGCGAGGTGTGTTGCTTTCTGCTAGGTGTCACTACCAGTATACTTTTTAATCACGTTCGGATTATTTATTATTTATGCTTCTGTTTTTGTAATTCCTTTTTATGTGGACCGAAATTGTTGTTCTGTTGAACCATATGAAATGAGTTTTTTAATTATTTACTCTTTGAATGTAGGTACTTATTTTGAAAATGTTATATTCCTTGATATTTTCATTTTTCTGCGATTTCCTTGTATGCAACGAAAATATTCAACGAACTGCAAGTGATTTTATTTTCTTCTTCCGAATAATTCAAAAAGTTTAAAAATACGATTCGAAAGGGGAAATGATTTACTTTCCCTTTAAAGATGCTTTATGTTTGTAAGAACTTTTTGCTTTAGTTGCTATCACAGGTAACCTACAAATTCTGGCGATTTTTAAAGTGACTCCCCATATGCCGTAAAGTAGGGAAGTTCCCTCTCACTTTGCTTTTCATATTTATTTCTCAGCTCCTTGCCAATAAATTGTAGGGACTTGCCCTTTACTTTTCATATTAAAAAGAATTTCTTGTCGTAATTACGCTTCTTATCTGTAAATCTATACTCATTCACCGAATTTGATTATGTTTGAACCGTTAATTAATTTGGCCACAGGTGACATCTGCAGTCGTCTGCATTTAATCCAACTGTCGTCATGTCCCTAAGGATAAGAAGGGAAGCTCGACTTGCGAATCCCTTAATACAACTTACATCCCTTTCGCGGTGCTGTTCTTTGAATAGCTCTTTCTCCCTCGCGTAATAAATAATTTAAATTTAATCACGTTCCTTTGTAACTGAATTAAATTACCCATATTAATGTGCGAACTTGATTGTTTACATTATTTAGAACTTGTGATTTGTTGAAGTAGATACATTTAACGTTCTTTAAATATTTCGAATTTTACTTATTTCTATCTTTACAATAGCAGTAGCTATTTCAAGCATTCTTAAAGCTCTGCTTTTCAGATGCTTTTGAACGACATACAGTGAGCTTCTAAATTGGAAAAATTGTTTTAAGATAAGAATCAAATAAAATTATTGGAGTTAAGTAGAATTCAAATTTTTCAAAATATTTTTTTCATATTGAAACAAATAGGATGTTTTTTAAAATTATTCTGTTTGTGTTTGAATAGAGCGAAATGTTTGAAACAAAACCTTGCTTTTATTGAAAAAAAAACAAAAATACTTGACTAGTTTTCATTTTCCATTAACAATTTTTGGAAATTACTGCATTTATAAATACAGTCCGAATTTAATTCAAATCAGAGCAGTTGTGCCGGATATATGCAAGGTCGAAGAATGCTTGACATTTTCTATCAAATTCGTCACAGATATTTATAATTAACTTTAGTTAGTAATTTTTCATCGCAGATAAAGAAAAGTCGCTGCATAGAAGAACAATATATTTTTTAACGAAAGACCTTTACGTTTTAAAATTGTCACGAATTGCACAACTTTGATTAACAACATTGCCAAAAGAAAGGATATTATAATGCGCTATTCTTTGTCTAGATGTTGCCCGTTTTACATGACACTTATTAATTTGTTGCTCAAAAACAGGTTAACGTTATGTAAATCTGCAGATTCGTGCATGATATAACATTTGTGGTCCATATAAAGAGGCCAATAAATTTATTCTTGTATATAAATAGAAAGTCGACACTGATGACAGAGGTAATCTGTAATTAATAATTGTTCGCGAAGGTTGTCCATTGTCAACTATGTTGCAACTAATTATAATTTCAGGTAATTGTGCATCGCAGATGCGAAAAATTCTGTACGTCCAGTTGTTATACCATAAATAAAATCTAATAAGTGCTCGGCTGCTGCTCAAGTAAATTATGTTTTTTTAATTTATTTTTGTCAAACTGACTGCAGATAAACCTAACAGAAAAAAGAAACAAAAAAATAGAAGGAGTTGTATTTATGGATGAGTAAGATATTTTAATTCAGCGAAATTATGTAAAAATTTCTAAAAAAATTTATGAAATAATATTAAAATTTATAAAATTGTATATTTTAAATTGTAGTGACAATGTTGCGATTAAGTTTAAATTTAAACCTTTTAAAGTTTAAACAATTTTACTACGTTACGTTATTTTAACTTTGTTTTATTGTCCTGATGAGGTCAGTGACCAGATTTTTAGATGAGGCGAGTTTAAACGGAATATCTGTTTGGCAAATTCAGTCAACCATATAAAACAGAAAACTCAATTCCTCATAAAAGCTGTAGATTTGTAATATTTAACTAATTTTATCGAATTTTTCTATTTTATTTTAAATTTTTTTAAATAGGTTCTATCCACTCTCAATTTTTAGGAGTAAGACACCTCCCCACTAAGAGCCACATATTTACGCGTCCCTTATATAAGGCGCTTAGTCATATATCCAACCGTCTAGTACAGTTTTCGATGCAGTTAAGAAAGTTCTGTTTATATGATATGCTTGTATTAGTGGAATTTCGAACGCAGTTTAACTATCCTTCATTCATAAACCAGACGACTTGGAGACGGACGGAAGCATTGCGCTCTATAAAGTCTCCACTTTTGATTTTATATTTACGTTGACTTTTATTAAGTTATGCTACATAGAACGCTCATATTTCATAATAGTACAAAAATTTAAAAGCACAATTAATTATGGAATTTTCAAAAACTGTTTATTAATCTGAATGATTTCGGCTGGGTTGGGATCATGTCATATAAACAAGCTGAAAGTCACAATATAGGGTGCCAAATTAATCTCTGACATACTCCTACTTTACTAACATAAAACAACCTACCCGTTTTGTTGAGTATTATTACGAGGACTTTTTTATTTAGGGCTTTGTTCTTTTAAAAACATTTTATGAATTGTTGAATTTTGTTACGCCGAAGTTCTGTTATGGCCGGGACGTGGGAGGGATGATAGCCGGAAAGGGTGCATTTGTTGACACTCTTTTGGTAGTTTTCGGTCTGTACGGTTGTTCTGTTTTAACAAGTGTTTTAATTAATAAACTTTTATGGTTTGCAAATATACGTTGTTTAATTGATATCTCTGTAATAAACGTTTCTTTAACAAGGCTTGCGTGCTTTTACTAAGACAATATTTTCAACAATAAACAATATGTAAACCAGCTCAAAAACGCTACCAAAAGTTGAAACTATAAAATATGTAATTTTGATATTAGTTGTATGCAATGTTATAATTTATAACGTCTTAAAAGATAAGCATGAGATTAAAAAAATACAATTCACGTGACAAATACTACAATTTGGTTACCTATATTTGCAACAATTTTTTAAGTTACATTTTATTTTAATTTTTATTATCAAAATACTGCTATATTTTCTTAGTTTTTTTCTTAAACTTTGGTTATTTATATTATACATAATTCGGCACCACGACGGTGTAATGAATTTTGCACGATGGATTTGTTCAAGTAACTCGTCTCGTGTTGCTACTTTATAAAAATAAACTTCTTGTTTCATTAATTATTCCCAGATAACGAAATCCATTATTATTAGATCGGTAGATCGTGGTGGCCAATGAATCGTTCCCCACTACAGATCCATCTCTTGCCGTAATGAGCAACAACAGTTTTGTCATGGAAACCATAAATTTAGCAATCCCAGTTGTCAAAATGATCTTATGGACACAACTACAACTTCCCAAAGCCTCGAACGCTAATTACCAAACACTCTGTATATATTATGCTCTTCTTATACAGCATCTAATATGGTAGACAAAACAAGAAAAACAGTGCAATATATGCCTTCTTATTTCCAGAAACAAACGCATTTGCGGAAGACATTATATTATGCCGACGTTATAAAACACTGGCAGAAATGCAGGCTGTTGAAAAGTGACCCTGATCACGTCTGATATCCCTCTAGCTGGGCGCGGGTTTAATCCCAAACAATAAGCTGATTGTAGTAATGACTCATATTTAGTTATGCATTCTTTTCATAATAAACACCTAGCATATTTTAGAATATAAAGTACTGCTGAATCCATTGAGAACATGTCTAACATCTTAACACAGTGTATTTATAATTTTTTTTAAGAAGTTAATCTGAAAAACTGAGCTTTAAGAAATTGAATTCCGCACGTGGAAGTTAAATGTGTACAGCGTGAGTCAGCGGGTCCGCCTTTTTTTCTTGTGTTTATAGATTGTGCGTTTATAGATTCTTAAAAAACATTGGGCGTGAGGTTATATTTTTGAGTGCCCTCTACACCATGAACATGTTTAAATTTTGAGTGGGCGTCAAATGACTATGATACGAGGATCAACTTTTTTTAATGAACCGTAATGTAATTTTTGATTAATTTGAATGTTTTTATGTTCTACGCAAATATTTATTAATTTTTTTTGTTTTGAAGTTATAAAAACTTCTTTTTTTAATCTAGAGCAGGCTGTTTGTCTTACTGGCAACAAAATTTTACCAAAAAATCAGGTTGCTACAGGCTCTAACCAAAAACAATTGAAGTCAATGTGAATACAGCATTTGTTTCTGTACTGTCATTATTAAAGTACTTTTCCTAAATTTTGTTGATATTGATTGTTTTTATAAATTATTGTAAATAATATCCTTGAGGATAACTTCGAGTACCACGAAAAAGTCGATGTTACAACAAATTGATAACATTTCCTTGTTGTTACTACCCCTAGCAACTACATTTTATGGCAAAACTTTTAGAATACGCTGAGATCAGATAGTAGCTGTTGGAACTACAGTGCTATGAAACTACATACAACCCTTAATGTAATGGTAAAAAATAAAAGTATAAAGCACGAGAAAGTGCTTGCCATATTTTTAATTACAAAAAGGGAAATATCATTTATATAAAGTCCTACGAGTACATTAAACTATTGGAGGTGACCACAGGGTGCAATTTTGACTGCGGTACGTTGTTTGGAATTCCTTCAAAATGTCTCGTTCCTGCATTAGCATTATTATTTCCCAACCACGCAGATCCAGACATACCAAATAATAATATCTGATTTCAACACGACGGAACTCCACCACATTATACAGTAATGTACGAGACTATTTATATTGCATTTTCCCAAATAGATGGATTGGTGGTAGACGAGAACATATAGCGTGGCCAGTCAGATCACCGGATCTTACACCTCTTGATTATTTTTTTGTGGGGGTATTTAAAAAGTAAGCTGCCTACAAATAGATCTAACAATATAGAAGAGTTGAAGGAGCGAGTTTAGCAAAAGATACGTTTAATAACGCCAGCAATATTATTGAAAATATTTTACAAGAATTTGTTTTACGCCTTGGTCATTGCCAGGCTGTAAATGGGCATAACTTTGAACAAATTGTTTATATTATTTTTAATATTAACTTACAATAAAATTTATTTTGTAATTTGTCAGTCATCAATTAATTTTAACGTAATGTATTCTTTGTCTCGATAAGTTTCTTATGCATACAATTTTTTTACCGTTGTAAACTATCATCCAAAGACCGGACTTTTAGTCGCAGAACAGCTAAAAATTTCGTTAAAATTCAACAAGTAAACAAAAACCATGCGCGTACTCAAATCCATTACGTTATACGTGAAACGTATTGAACGATTTTGCAAGGTTTCTACAACTGCAATATTTACTAAAAGTTAATGTTGTAAAGTACCTGGTTTTGCGAGAAATGAGTGTTCCAAAAAAAAGAATAAACAGGGCTTAATAAACTTCAATATGCATGTGCTTGTTATGATAGAAATTAGAAAATGGGACTTCAAAATCGTTTTGGTAATATTCATAAAGTTATAAAATTATTGGAAGGCAAAAAGTTTTCGCTATTAGAATCATGTGGCCACTTTCATTCTATTATTGGCAATTTGGCATTTGGCGGGGAATTTGGCATCAGGTTATCGCAATATATTGAACAACAAATAATTCAGTCAGTTTAAAGGTATTTTGTTGTACAAGAGAACTAATTTTTCGGCCAAGAATTTAGAAGCACTTGTTGGGTACTGCAATTCCTAAGATTTTTATTCGGTGGTTTTCCATCCCTTTTGAATGTTAATAGTTCAAACTTTGTTTCTGTAGACCTTTCCCATTGTATTAATAAATTTACACGTTCTATTTTCATTAATTCGTAGTTGCTATTTTACATTTCAATAGAAAAAAAATATTTTTGCAGTTTCATAAAATTGTTTTGTAAAAATACTTTTATAATTGAAATGTAAAACAGCAACCACGAATTATAGAAAATAAAATGTGTTTATTAATTAATACAACGAGAAAGTTCTACGAAAGAAAACTTTGGACTATAAGGGTTGGAAAACCACCGTTAAATAAAAAGACTTAAGAATTGCAGTACACATCAACAACTTTTTCTAAACTCTTATCCGCAAAATTAGTTCTTTTTTCCAATACGTTGCATGTATATCTTAATGGATTTGAGTACGCCCATGGTTTATGTTTACTCATTAAATTTTAAAGAAATGTTTTGATCTTCTGCGACTAAAAGTTTGGTCTTTGCGCATGGGCATTTATATTCTACGCTTATGAACCATGTTTTTATTTATTTTACTATTACACAAGCATCAATTCCAGTTGACCAAATAAATAATCATTATCTGCGCAAGCTAGCATAAGGTCAAACATATAGATGTGTCACCATTCTAAGCGCGTAGATAATTCGTTAAAAATTGTAAATATGCGCCAACTATACATGTAAAGGAATTATACTAGAAATTATTATTAAATGATTGCCTAATAATTTAAATACTGACTAAATACTAGACTAGAAATCCAGACTATAATTCATCCCTATCAAATGACCGAAGAAAAAAAAATGTTTGCTATTTAAAAAAATAATGATAACGTCAGTAACTAACTATAAATAAGTTGACAAAAAAATGGGTTGCCTCTGAAAGGTGTGTTTTAAACTAAATCGTTATACGGGTGCAAGGGTTTTTGCGTTTAGTTACGTATTTAATGTATTTATTCCATACTTTACGTTTGCACTGTATTTGGTAGCGCTAAGAAATGATTGTAAACATTACATTAATGTTTTTGGTGCTAAATGTTTGCCTCCCATTGTTTGATCTATATTTTCAGATCTCTTTTTCTATGACTTTAATTATTAGAAACGTTGTCATCCGATTTTGTTTTTTTAACTTACTCGTTAAATGGTTGAAGTTAAATATTATATGATAAATTATATAACCTTACGTTAGTATGATGAATTGAAAATATACTGAAGTCAAAATAGCTCTCAGTTGATCAACAGCTGAAAATTACTATCCTTTATGGCATAAAAGGCAAAAAAGCTCGGCCGAAGTGCTTAATGTCAGTTTGACCGTGAGAGTCAATTGCGTACTCGTGTTTTGTCCTTTAATTAGCTACACTTTAATTATAACACGAAATTACTAATGAAAAAATGATCGCGTTTACGAATACCGTCTACAGGTACACTCATGAAAAATACTATGTTAACATTCTTTCACGCGACTGCGAGTGTGCAGTAGTCCATGTGAACCTTCCGTTGGGTGCTTGCACCTATGGAGACTAACATTTATCAAATTTCTATTAGTTATGTCGATAGTTAAATTTAATACTTTCTTTTTTTTATGTGAATCGGTTATGGTTCACGGCGTATGACGGTTCTCACGTTTCACGTGTGCTTTTGTTTATCTATTTCATTGCAGACGTCAAATGTTAATAGCCGAATTATGGGAGTATAGGATTGAATGTATTGATTTTTTTTCGCGGTGGTTTTGTAATATAATGTTATGTTTAGGTCTGTTTTCGTAACAACACGAATTTCTCGGTAATTTATTATAGATTACTTTCTCTAGCTGGGAACGAGGCAAATATAGCAGGTGAGACAATATCGAACTGGGCGGCTGTGACTAGGGCCAGGCTATCATTAAACGAAGTCACGACTAAACTTGTTACTAAACTGCGATTAACTATGTGAATTGTGACATTAGCTTTTTGTATCATACGATCAGTGTTAACCCATGCTGCAATAAGATTTGTGATGGTCTTATTTGATCTTTAGAAAGGGTTCATAAAACACGCTTAATGTTTACAAAATTATACGAATGTGACCACTACACGTGAATTAAGCACGTAACCGCCGAGTCCCTTATAATTACGCATTTTAAGAATGCCCAAAAATTAAGTTAATTTTACGTTCCCATTTCTAGTAAGTCGAGTTCTCTTTAAAAGCAATTAAATTTTGACAAAATGATTAATGGCTCAAAGCCTTGACCACAATTGTATCTGATAATGTCCTAGACTACAATGTCCGACCCCTAATGATAGGGTCTAAATGGGATCCTTTTTATTTTTCTTGTAATTATTGTTATTATCTGCTAATCACTGCAGTGGCCAAAATTTTCTGTAATTTCCAACTCAGATTATTGTATTTTATAAACGTTCGGTTATTTTCAACCTCTCTGGAACAAATTTGATTAACGCCACGTGTTCGAAATCACCTTAAGGGATACCTAACTACCATGAAAATTTTTATATTCATACAAAACGCACGCAATTTTTGTAGGCGATAATTAGGTACGTCATTTTGAAAGTCTCTTTATTGCAACACTACTATGTTGCACAAATTACGACAGGATAAATCAGAAGTAAAGATTTATCTATTTTCTAACTTAAATGTTACAAATAGAAATAATAACAAATGTTCCCGTAAAGATTGATTTTTAATTATGCAAAAACAATTAAATCCTATTAGCATTTTAATATGTTTGTAAAAGTGAACCACAAAAACATAATAAGTAAAACTGTTTAACGTAGTCAGTGATAAATTGCAGGCTAATTGGCAAAATTTCGAGTTTTAACCTTGCAGGACATTTTAAGGTCATTTGACCATTTTGGGAGCAAAGAAGATTAGTTTATTTCAAAGGTTGTATGGTTTTAGAGAAAGTCACCTAAAATACATTTACTCATTAAAAAAAATTAAACCAAATTAGAATATTTCCACTAGCTTAAATATTATGTTTTATACATTCAAAAAAGTAGTAAAATCATCCTGAAATGTTTGTTAAGCATAACTGAAAATTTTTACTAAATATAGGTGAAAGTAAATTAAAGAAAGTTGGGAAAGAAAAGGAAAATATATGGTTAGACGTACACATTAATATTTGTTATAAATATTGGCATACAATACAGGGTGATTCAACATTATGGCCTAAAATCTATGTGGTGAATTCTAGGCACCAAGATAAGCAAATATTTTTAGATAAACATGAACCTAAAAGCGCTTTGTTACGGAGCTACAGCATCTTGAAGATGGGACAGTCGAATCACTTTTTTGTAAATACCTCTGCAGTAATAGCACTATTTTTTTTAAATTTCATATGTAAGCATTACTCATTTAGCGTAGTAGTGTTGCTAATATTTGTTTGAATAAGTGCACCAAAGGTGTTCTCATATAGGGGTTCTCCTAATTTTTTTTTTAAATATTTTAGACTTGTACATTTTTTGAAGTTTTGTCTAGAAAATCTGATTCTCTAAAAAATACACGCAAAAGTTTTTTCCTATTGAAATTTGCTAAAGCTAACAATTTTCAAGCAAATCATCTGTTACGCTTTCTAAAAAGAAAACGGTAGGATAAAGAGTATGAATACCATTAAAATGAAAATTGTTGGAAAAGATTTGCTGCTGCAAAACGTTGCTAAAGAGTTGGGCCTAAGTATGGATCATATACAATGCGTTTTAAAAATTTGGTAGTAAAAATTTTGTAGTTAGACGACTATTTTTCATAATAGAGCAATTCTTAAAATTAAAACTAAAACTATCTTATGTGAGGTATTAGTTTTATCTTAAACCATTGTGCCGTTGTCTACAGGATGTTTAGTAAACATACGGCAAAAATTCAAGAGGTGATTCCCTGGGTATTTTAAGAATATTTTGTCATTTGATGATTTTTGGAAGGCCGCTTTGTTTCGTAGATACATATGTTTAACCGTGGCTTTGGACCGGTATTTCTACCAGGAAGACTTACTTGCGGGGTGTATCGAAACAATCGCTACATGAGTTCCTAGAGGATATACCATTGGCAACGAGAAATGCAATGTGGTTTATGCACGATGGTGCATCAGCGCATTTTAGTGTGGTTGCTTATGAGTTTCTAACAGCAACATATCGAGATCGCTGGATTGGTCGAGGTGGACCTCACTTGATCCCCGGATTTAAACCCCCTGGATTTTTTCCTATGGGGCTATCTGAAGTCATTAGTTTACACTACTCCAGTGGAAAATGTGGAAGATTTGAGAAATGGGATAATTGATGGGGGGTGTAATTCAATAAGAATCGACCCTGGTGTTTTTTTTAAAGAGTTTGGCAGTCAATGAGGAGAAGATTAGATTCATGCATCTTAGCTGGCGGTAGTCATTTTCAACAGTTCTTGTAGATTAAGAAGCTTTACATGTATTATTTAGGTAATAAAATATTGTTCTTGTCGAAAAACCTCTACGCCCTGTATCTTCGAAACAAAGCGGCTTTCCGAAAATCATTGAAGGACAAACTATTTTTAATAACCCAGGGAAGGATCCCTTGCTTTTTTGCCGTATGTTTACTAAAAACCCTGTATAGTTCATGTCTGGATTGTATAGATAGAAGGCGAATTAAGAAACTACAAAATTCGATTACTTGTTTACCCCATCCTTACTCTAGATGTTGTTAATCCTATAACGGTTGTAATTTTCTTTAATAATAATATTTGGCTTTGTTATGGGGTTTCTTCTTTTGCATGTCAAGTGGTAGAGAACCGAGCGAGTATTATTTTTACACATTATACAATGTATTTATAAAATCGACGGTCTAAAGCGTTATTATTAAGATGGACATATAAATTCCATGAACTTGATATACCTAATGAAAAAAGTTTCTATTAAACATGGGTTTGGAAACGCTTTGTTACAGTCTTTGACAGAAAGAAATGTCTTTACACTTCTGTAAAAAGTTTCATAGGTCACAAACGGGCTGCAACTCCGTTTTCGGGCCCATGTTTACAAGAAGTTTTTTGTTGTTTTAATATGTAGAGTTCAACAACAAAGTTTTAAAAACCATTTGGGCATTTTAAGACAACAATTAGACCTCCATGACAACTCATTTTCACAACAATATTGAATTGTTTCAAAAACCGTTAGATTTAGCAACTTTCAATAAGAGTACCTTTTTGTAAGGAGAATAAGATTTTATAGACAAAACTTGTAAATATCTGAAATATTTATAAGTTTTTGACAATTCCATCTTCAGGAGGTAGCTCCGTAACGAAGCATTTTCGGACCCATGTCTATAGAAACTTTTTACATATTTTGGTGCCTAGAAGGGGTCAAATTAATTTTGCACCTTAATTCTGAATCTGGCAATTTTCAGTATAAAATAAAATTTTGTAGAGCAGAGTAGTAGCGAAGTTCTCGCTATTTAACTGTTTTTGCGATTTCTGTTGAATCCATATACTGCATAATCTCGTATTTAATTATTACCGGTTTGTAGCCTGTATCTCCAGCGCCCAACCAATCGGGAATGCTCTGTTGGAAGAACTTTCTACTCACGTCGTTGTAAGTTTATATATTAAAGGCAGAAAAGTCGTTGTCTCAACTTTCCCTGGTGGGGGACAGGCGGACCTCGAGCTGATCATACCACGCTCTAGTACTAGCTTCAGTCGTGAACCCGCTGTCGAGGGGCATGTGCGCAGCATGAAGCGGCGGCGTCACAGGCAACGCCGTGTTCCTCATTTATTAATAACAAACGAGGGTCTTAGCCCACGGGCTCCACTAGTGTATATTAATTCGTGGAGGTTAACGCTACAAACTGTTGTTAATGAACAGGATTGTTTTGAGTCTAGACAAAAACCTATTTTTTGATATCTCTAGACCCCAAAACCATCCCTCTTTTATCTTTACAATTACCAAAAATTTAATATCTCCATAGATATTGTTTTGTTTGTGCAAACAAAGGAAAAATAATAATACAATGCAAGTATTAGAATTACACACCACCTTAATAGCAATCCGGTATTTAATATACGTTATACGTAAGTAAGCAGCTTTCTTAAAAGCTTAGTTTGAACGACGCATATTTCGTAACAATCTTCACACGTAATTTTATAAATTTCTGTTTTAATTGTCTGATTATCAAACAAATTGTTCTTCAGAAACTTGTTACAGGCATGCCGCATTTATTTTGTTAATATTGCCAGACATAAATATAGTAACACAACAATTTACTGTGTGATTCCAGTAATTTGCAAACAAATTGTGTGAATAAATTAGTAGTTTAGCGAGATACTCCTTTGTTGCATTCGTAGTACAAGTACTAACCTACCTACACTGAAATTACTGTTTTATCTACAGCTATTAAAACATAAGACAGAGGACGATCATATTACGGTTCTAAATGGTTTTTAAATGATCCCACACCATGCTGAAGTGAGTTTGATTTGTAACTTCCGCCTACCTATCTAACACCTACAAATAACACCGAGCATGAAAAGGGAAAACGTGAAAGATCGAGTCGAGTTATTTCACAACGAATGGTTCCAAGTAATTCAAAAATTGTCATCGGTTTTTTGTACACCTGCATACATGCAAATTAAATTCTAGCTAGGGATTGTTAGAACTCGGTAATTTACATAAACTTCTCGAAGATTGTCTGACAAAATCAAAGGTAGCGCCAAATTTTCAAAATATACACTTTCCTAATTTTAGTTGTTTATGTAAATGACCTACACACATGACCCAAATGCAGATCTGCATGTGCCAGACTCTGTGATTAGGTATTTAAATCAGTGCGTTTTGATGCTGGTCGTTCACGTGACAGCGTGGTTATCAGCAGCAAATTATATTCAATTTCGACCGATTTTAGGATGCACTTATAAAACATAGACCAATTTAAATATTGCAATTTTATATTACTGCCTGAAAGGCAACATTTTCATCAAAATAATCTGCATTGAGTAATTAAATGATGTTTTTTCCTAATAGGAAAATAAAAAATAATAATCTAAATTTTACTACACGAGAACATTTTAATTTTTAGATAATTCTAGAAACGACAAAATTTGTAAACAAGTTTACACTTAGCTGTAATACGTTGCAGCTATTTATAGAAGCAATACCGCCCGCGTATTTGCGAAACCGCTATTACCTTTCCTCAATAGCAAACAGAATAGTACTCTTACATTTCTTACTAGCTGAACTCGTGGCCTTCGTCCTACGCTTATTTTTTGTTGATAACTTATGGCTGCTGCGTCGCCGTACGTGACAGTTACATAAACATTCACTCAGAATAATAAATAAACTGTGTCGAGATGTAAGATTCCGTCGCCACGTAAAGTTGAGACAATTCCGGATTTAGTGTATAGATGTTTCCATGTTTATTGTACATGCAGATTACGCTACATATTTTAATAAATAAATGAAAATATGTCCTTAACTATTTATGTGGAATCTTTCAATCTTTAAGAAATGTTTATCGACTGAAATAAATTCTTAAAACATGTAATTTAAATATGCCAATATTGAATAAATCATTATAGACGTTAAAATGCAGAAACATTTATGTTAAAATTTCGAATATGTAATAAATCTGAACGTATTTACATAAACAAAACTTCGGGTGTCGCATCAGCTGGATCAGCAAAGTTACATAAATATTGCAGTTAAATTTAAAAAAAAATGTTTTGAGCCGCAATTTTTATACGGTTACCATTTTATACTCGCCTCATAAATACCTGTAAAAATAAATAGAAATAAATAAAATAAAATGCTTAATTGGTGCCTATTTTCTTACGTTACGCCACTGTTTGCATAGCAATAATAACCTAATAAGTATAACTAACAAAGCATCTAAAAAACATTTATTCTCTCTGTGTTGTTGAAAGATGTAAGCGATTTATACGTGTTTATATGCGATCATCCTAATCGACCAAAATAGAAATAAACAGACTTGCTCAATTCATGCTAGTCTTTATTTTTTTTGCTATTATGAAATATTAGCGTTGTACACAGCACAACTTATGAAAGTCAACGTAAATTCTAATTACAGTACTTACGCAATTGTTCATTTTGCTGAATCTAGTAGGCAGGTATTTTATTATTGTTATTATAAAATATTAATCGAATTTACACCGCAAGTTAATAAAATACCGCAGTGCTTTGTCCGTGATTAGTAAAAACAGCGGCATCAGCTCCGTGTTTTGGCCGCTGGTATTTGCAGGTCGTGGTCTAAAAGCGTTGCTTAGTTCTTCGCGTGTCTCTCGGGAATGAGGTTTTAGCAGATTATGTTACAGCATTGCAAACGAATATTGCGTACTATGGAAGTCATTTCTGTGTTATAGCGTGATGGGCTATTGTGCAAGCAAATTTGTATCTTCTGTAATAAGCGCCTAAATGTGTTGGTTGTGGCGACGAGGGTTCGCCGCCTCTAAAAGCTGAGACAGAGAGAAGGGCTCCGGATTTAATATATAGATAGATAGATAGATAGATAGGTAGATTAGAACTGTAAATTGTTGTAATTAATAGTTTTGAACAAAAACTATAGAAAATGACCAAATACAGAATAAAAGTGTATATAGAAGATAAAGATAGATACCAAAGAACATTATGGATGAACCGTGGGTAACTATGTAGGAATTCGTGTATCTACACAATTAGTTTGCCAGGAACTAATATATACAGGCAGTATGGAAATTAGTTAGCCAGATGGAGAGGACATATTTAAGAAACAAAAACAAGCAAACATGTTCCTGTGAACATTATTCTTTCGAGGTAAATACAGATGCGCATCTGTAAGCTATGCTGCTGAAAAGTTTTCGATTAGAAAGCTACCGAATAACACTTTACTTGCGCCTGCAACAAGCAGGTAGTTTCATGCCACAGAGACATGACTGCAGTCGTCCACTACAGGTGCTATTGACAGCGAAGAAAATGTTCTATAAGTTGTTGAAAGCGAACTTGAAACTAGCACAAGAAGGATTTCAGCATGTTACGGTGGTGGAAAAGCATTATGTAGGAAACGCTTAGAAAATAGCATCATCGCTTTCACTATCAACGCCGGCAGAATTTATTGCTATTAGATAATATAATGAGACTGCACTTTTGTCATTAACTTTTAGATCAGCATATCCAAGACGCAATATTTCTCTAGACGGCTCTGATGAATGTTGTTTTACTCACGACCGGATGTTTAATTTTCATAATGGTCGTGTGTAAGATGGAAAAAACTGCATATTACTAACATTAAATTTCAAAAAACGAAATAAATGTATGGGTCTTCATGATGATGACAATGATGCTTTGCTGGACGTTACCATCTCGATTTGCTGTACATTATCTGACGTAGAAGATTTAAAAAAAAGAATTTACTTAGGTATGATAGTGCCCTATCACAATTAACGTAACATATATCCAATTGGCCACCACGTTCACCAGGCATAACCCCATTGAAGAAGAGTAAATACGGCGTCGAAGTCGAACAGGAGCAGACGAGATTCGCAAATATCACAGATTTCCCACCGCATTAGAACATCACTACAGCACCCAGCATCATGCCGAAATATATATAGTTCATTTTCAGAAATACAAAATTTCAAAATCGGAATGCAATTACTGTCAAAGTTATAGAAAAATAAATTGATTACACAGCTTCTTATTTGGGGGATCGTAGCTTCGTAGGGAAGTGTTTTCGAACTGTTAATTGAAACATTTTTGCTTGTATTAGCCCCTAAAATAGGTTCTTTGAAGTGACGGCCAAATTTCCGGATACCCTGTATATAAATTCGAGTCTTAAAATTGGGATCTCCAACACGATCAGAGATACAAAGTCGGTTAAATGGGAAAAGTTTTGCATAATTGTGTGTATAATTAAGACATTTATTCAGATTTAGGGTAACTTTTAGTTTTTGAGATTTTTAAAAACATCTAAAATTTAGAGTTTTCTTTTTTTCTTAATAACTTCTTTATTTTTTTATTTACATATTTCAAACTTGTACATTATTAAGACTTTTTAAAAGTATACTCGAAAATGTGCTCCGAAATTTACGATTTTTTTTTATTTTTCAGATACAAACGCAAACTTTTGTATTTTTTATAGGTGCCATTATGGTAATTTCAGTTTGGAGAAAAATTTATTTTTTTAATAAAAATATAAATATAATAGTAGGTCATGAAAGCTCCAGTTTGTAGTGTAATACTACATAGGATTATAGACGGCCTTCCCCATTTAACCAACTTTGCATCTCTTACCGTTTTCGAGATCCCAATGCTGAGACTCAAATTTGGGACACACTGTATAGTGTATAATGTAACACGGGTAAAATGTTCAGAGTGTATCTCTAACTACAAATTATTGTGCAGTTATTTCTTTGAATTCGCAAAAATAAGCACCTAATTCTTTACTTGAATTTAGGCATGAATGTAAAGAAAAAATTAAAAACATTCCCACGGTTGGAAAATTCATAATTGACAATTTGCATTTTTATTACTTTTTTTCACATAATACCCATGATGCGGCGTTGCTAATTGCTGTAAATAAAATAAAAAATCTGATTAATTAACTTTTTTTACAAAACGTTCACTAAAAAACACACAAACAATGACAAATAAACAAACATGGAAAAGTGACTAAGTAATAGTAACACAATTGCCTAATAAGAAATGCGTTACAAATGTTGAGACGTTTTCTTAAATTTTGCTGAACCCTTACTTACATCACCACTTATATCCATAGTGTTAATTTACTTTTTCACTTGAATTTCAGCAAACTGACACTACGCTGCATTTTTTTGTTTTTTGTAAAAAAATGATTTTTTGGGAGAAGGAAATTACCCCCTCCCCCAAATATTGCCATATGTAAAAATTAAGTTGAGAACATTTAATTCAACTATCACTCATGTACAATTTAGCCAAAACGGAAATTTAATATCGGCCCCCGTTTATTAAGGGGCCGGAATTTTCCGTTTTTAAAAATTCATATGAAGCGTCACAAAGAAGCTTTATAAGTCTACAAAATTTTAAAAATCGCGAGGCCAGTTTTTGAGCAGCATGTTTTTAAAAAAGTCAAAATGTTGTACCCTTAAAGCATTTCCAATATCAAATTTCATCCCGATTTAACTTGTTTTTCAGTAAATAGGGGTTAAAACTCAAATTCTCAAAAATTCGTAGAAGGCGTCAGAGACTGGCGAGCTTGTAGCTTATTTTTAGCTCTATAAGTTTACAAAATTTGAAAATAATCGTGTAACCAGTTTTAAGTAAAATAGTTTTGAAAAATTTCCGAAATTTTGGAACTGTTTTTACTTTATAGATTTTTTGAAAATTTTTGTGCTCAATAACAGTGTGTCTCTATAGGGCTATTGCGATAAAATATTTGAATCCTATATGTCAACCTGTTTTTGAGTAATAAGGCGCTAAATTCAAAAAAATTTAAATATCGTACCAGCCGCAATTTTAAAGCTAGAAAGTTCGGAAAAAGCGTTGGATTTGCCATTAGTCTTATTATTTATAAAATTCGCGTAGGAAAAAAATGCTACCAAAAATAAATGCCTAACTGTTGCTTCCGGGTTCGGATTGTTTTTAAAAGCTTATTTTATCGGTGAATTTTTGATATACGCCCACATTACAAAGCTCATCAAAATCGGACCACTCTTTTGGGAGGTATGATGGAGCACACATATATCCACTCACCCACCCACGTACAGACATTCTTTTTAAACCACTTTTTTGGGTTCATGTATTTCCGTCAAAATTTCGATTTCCAGAATTTTCATGAAATCAGTAGTACTATCCTATACTGAAAGTATAGGATAGTAAAAAATGCATATACAACGCAGCAGCCCGATTAATCATCATATTCAACAAAAGAACAATAAACAAAATTATACCGGGTGATTATGAAACGCAAAACTTTGTTTATTTCAATTTTCGCAAATGTATTGGATGGTACAACTGATAACTCGGTATAATTTTGCATTTTTATACAAACTTAACACATGAATCATAAAGTAGAGTATTCTAGAAAGTTTTTGGCAAAAACTGCACTCAAAAATCTCGAACGATTACGTCACAATAGCGTCAAAGACCCGTAGAATGGGATAGATCCATCGCAGACCTATAAAACATGGTATCAATAGAATCGTCTTTGAAGGGGCTATCCAAATATTAAATCGTATACCGGGTGTTCTTTTTGAAAAAATATGACTTTGTGGCGTCAGGGCTAGATGGAACACCCTGTATATTTAGAAATACTTTTAAAATGAGCGCCAATAGGGTAGATATAGTACTGCATTAAGAGAATTTGGGTATATGTAATAGTAAATGCAGGATCTACTGCCGACGGATGACTTGGACACCCGGTATAGTAATAATAATTTATTACATTTATCATACTGCGCCTCACACATTTGGTTATTTCTGACTAACTAAGATAGAGTGATGGAAATCTGTGTGCAATGCACAACTTCCTGTTCAGTGAAGTTGAGCACCAACGGCAGCGCCGCGCCGCCGCGCCGCCGCGCCGCCGCCGCCGTGCGCCGTCTATGAATAATTTTAAGAAAAGATTAGAATCAGGATCTGTTGTAACAGATGTAAAAGCTACGCTTTGTGACTGATGTTCCGTTTTTATAAAGTGCAGATTTTGAACATATACCATATGGTATAGTTACTGGTAGTTTCCTTTCTCTGTCGTGAAAAGTAAAGGTGGGTGCAGTAAAAACAAGTGCACCAGTTATGGTAATTTAAGCAATCGTAGCAAAAATTATTCCCTGGATAGTTTCTTTCTGATTAGAAAATAAGGTACATTTTAAAACATACAATCTCTTTTATTGCTAGTAATTATTGAGTAAACCAAGAAATATAAAAAATAGAAAAAATATCGCAAAGTATTCTTTACAGCTCGAAGGACGTCATATGTTTATAGGTGTCATAAAGTTAAACTATCTGTTGCATAGTAGTCACACTTTTTTCTTCCATAAACTGCCCATGGTTATTGTAAAAACAGTACTCGAATGCGTGCTCTTCTACTTGTGCTTATTATAGTAATGGGGATGGATTATAGACTAGGGACATAAGACAGCTGTTTGGGGCCCTAAAATTAAATGGTTTCTCAGTTAGCTAGTAACATACCTGTATTTAATGTGTCTGAACACAAAAATTTGAGTTACCCTTCGTCTGTGTTAATGGTGAATTATGCCTCGCCGATTTCTGCACACTATCATTTGCAGGTTTACGTATACAATATGTATAACTCAACAACTTGTAATCGCCGCAAATTATAAATTTGCAAATTAAAGTATTACCAAGCGAAATTGCGTCAAATTGTAATAAACACGCGAAAATAAGCGGGAGAAGCGTGACAGAAGACGGGTGGACAGGCAGGCAGACTGACAGACGTGTGGGCGGACAGCATGGTAGATCGTGTAAGCTCATTTTATTTTGATGAAATGGTTTTAAGTACTGCTTTTAATAGGCACAAATTTCTATAAACTTGAAACGTAAAACAATTGGCTAAATTAGAATTCAAAACTTTACCACTGTCTGTAACATTTATCCAACTTTTAGTTTGACACGGTTTAGGGTTGTCAGATTTGAGGTAGACATAAGGCATCCATGGAATTTCGGGAAAGAGGCTGACCGCTCTCACCGCTTCAGATATTGTTACCTTCAGTTGACATCGCCAGGGGCTGTATCGTGGTTAGTTATTACTGAACCGCTAAATTATAACTTCAACGCCACGAGGGCATTCCTCTGGTTTCTCGCCAGTGGACCAACAAATAAATCATAACTTTACCATAACTCACTGTAATTATTAACGATGATAAAATTTTAAATGCGAACCTATTGTTGCCTGGAAGTGGACCGTTAAATATTTCTGCTTTAAAATTTGCACGATTACTTATTTGTGTAGCTGCAGCAATTTCTAACGTAAATGGAGGCTTGGAAAGACAATAATTATTTTTTTAAATAGCTCTGTTGGTACACAGACATTTTAATTAAACGCAGAGTGAATTTATGTATGAAACTACCATGTACAAACGTAGGATTTGCTTTGTATCAATAACACCTTGTGACGATGATTTTCTTTGCGTTTGGGGAATATCACTTTAAATGTTAAAATTATTCAGTGAAAATAAAATTTACATTGCAAGAGACACATAGAGTGTTTTAAAATACAGCAAGATTTATAAGGTATTCAAATATTACCGTTTGGTGTTTTGTAACGTAAATTGTTGCGTTCTAAATTTCTTCTTAATCGGTGCCTCTTTAATCGTATTCGCTCTAAACTTATGACCGTTAATTAGTAAATACATTCAGAGATTCAATTTTGCACTTACTACTGGATTAAAATTGCAATAACAAAAGAAAACAATATGTATATTTCAAATTTAAACAAAAATACGTCTCCTGCTGTTGAAATTACATACGATATCTATAGAGTGCGCCACAAGTGCCGAATACTGACTGTAACGTCTTGATTAATAATTTTACAACAAATCTTTCAAAACGTTTACACATTTTAATGAAAAGGAATATATCGACACATTTAAAAAATTTCTTGGGCACCCGTTTTCAAATTATGACGTCATCCATTCTTTTTAATAGACACGTCAAATTTGGAATCGTTAACTAGAAGAGCGTTTTTATCTATACAGTGCAGTAATATTATAAATGTTTGACGTTTTTATTCCACCCATGGTTAAAAAAAATCTCAAAAAATGAACTAAAATGCTATGAGTATAAATTAAATTCAATTATTTTAACATAGCAGGCTTTGAAAACAATAACTACATTTATTTCCTTCTCAGTTGAGTGGGCCGTTTGACACAACATTGTGTATTTAAGTATGATTTGAGTAAACAAAACTTTATCTGTTTTAATGCTGATGTTCTATGTAAAAATGCAGTATTTTTTAAAATTTTAAATTTAATTTTAATTTATGCTCGCAGCGTTTTAGGTCGTATTCTGAAATTTTTAAAAATTTTAGGGTAGCACAAAAATCCAAATATTCATATCACCGAATGGATAAAAAAATGTTCTATCTAACGACACCAAATTTGAAACCTGTTTCTATTAAAACAAATCTATGTAGACCATAGCCATACTTCAAAATGGCTGCTAATTTTTTTTTAAATGTGTTATAATTTTTGTTTTCATGAAAATTTCTATATCACTCGAAGGATTGTTTGATAAACAGTTGGTAAAATAAAGTTACTACAAGATTTGGAGCAAGTCTTTTGGGTACCGACGTTTGGGCGCTGTCGTTTGGTCCCGGACCCTTTGGGCGCCTGGACTTTTAGGCGCCCCCCTTTGGACGTCGGACATTTGGGCGCTGATATTTATATAAATCTTTTATCACGTTCTAAGTCAGCGTAAAATTCGACTAAAATCCAATTTAAAAACACGATTTAATACTTTACCTTTTAATACAGAGTCCTTATTTAACTCTGAAACGGATCAAGATACAGACACAAATATTAACAAATGTCTTTTTTGTTTTAACCAATGCTGTAAACGCTTGTCATTTTTTTAAATAACAACCTAGCAATTTTTGTGCTTATTCGATAGAGAATTTTCTTCTATTTTCATTGGTATAAAACTTGTATACTCTCACATAATAAAATTTTCATAAGAAAAACGCAAAAAACCTCTTTATATTAGCAAGCCTTGATTTCAAACAATAGCTTACCACCAATGATGTGCTTTGAAATTCATTTGTTATCTCAAAACTATACAGAAAAATAGGCCAACGTTGCCAAAAAACTTTTATTAACATTTTTGACTCGTCTTCGAGGCACGCAGTGGGAATCTCGCTTGCTATAACAGATTGAAAGTAGGTTCAAAATTGGAAGAAAAGTTGCTAAATTTTGAATATTTGATAGACGATACTGCCTAACCTAATTTTATAAATAACAAATTAACGAAAATGGCGCCCAAACATGTGATGTTCTAAAATTATGCGCCTAAACAGCGGCATACAATAAAAATTGCGCGTATAAACCCCAATAAATATTCAAATCATCTGCATACGAGTTTCTTCTTTCCATGTTTCTATGTTTCTTATAATTTCAAATCAGGCATCTCAAAAATTTTATTTGGACACTGTTCATTCGAAAAATTTGATGTTTTTAATAGTTTCGTTTCTAGCACTTGGTTAGTGGCTGCTGAATTGGGAAAATCGTCAGATAACATTTTTGTGCTTGATGTGCTTCAAACGTAGCTTCAAATAATTCGTGTTTGATAGTTAATCTCCCAAAAAGCTTGTAATCATTTCTGAAATATTTAGCTTCAACCAGGCATTTTATTGATCAAAAATAAGTAAAACACACAAAAAGCGCTAATATCATCTGATTTAATTATTTAAAACGAATAATTCAAGAAAATAACATTACACAGGACCAGTAGCGTTCCGTGGGTTCTAAATTTGGGTAGGCAATGACAAAAATTATTTAACATTAAAATTAAAAAATGAAAAAAAATTACTCCAATTTACCAAGCCCTGTTGTTAAACAAATTAATCTATGCACAAGATCCCTATTAAATTTCACTTTGTCATTATGCACTTTATTTGATAACGTAAACCTTCCTCTGAAGCCAAATTAATGCGTGATTTGCAAAATAATTTTAATCTAACAGTTGCAAAAAAATGTTCTTTTGTCGACGCACGTTTTTTAATTGCATCTGAAAGATTTTTCTAAACAGAGTATCCTGTTTCAGACTATACTTTTGAGGGGTGAGATATAGATGAAAATAGTAAGCAATTCCAGCAAAATAGTTTGTTTTTAATATAGCTACCAGTTAGCCAGTCCATTCTTTTAGACCATTCAGTATTAAACGATCTGGATTTCCTTCTACTGTCGGGCCGTTACAGACAGAATTATTTTGAAGTACATTGCCCATGATTATTTATTTCTATTTGTTTTTCGTAAGAGTACCCATTAAATTTTTGTTTAAAGCTGGTCAACGATAATTTCCATATTAACTGCACAGTTGCCCGGCGGAGAACTGCGGATTCCGATCATACGGTATTCAAAGTTAAGCACTGTCCGCTCTGGTCTCCACTCGGATGGATGACCAATATAGGGTATATCTGCAACCAACCGTGCTTCGGAGGGCACGTTAATCCGTCGGTCCCGGTTGTCATATTAACATCTTTGGCAATCGTAAACCATTTAGTGGAACTTCTTCTCCTTTCAACGGGTAACGCCAGCCTCCTGCCCGGCATACGTCTAAAGAGGGCTCACAGAACCCGCACTAGTTGCGGGTATTAAACAGGCCATTGGCCTATAACAAGAGGAAGAAAAGGAAGACTGCAAAATTTGCAAACTGCGTATGTAATAAATAAACACACGCTGCACCTAACTGCCGCTGAAGCGGCGCAAGTAAAATAAAAACTACCAAAGCCGTGCCTTTGCCGTGCTTATTGCGTTCTGAAATCCCTACTATTTCTTAGCGTCTGAGCATTGCATTATTTATACAACGTGAATGCAGACGTATTAAGAATAATAGATTGGTTGATTGTGTCGTAGCTGAAATTATTTGGCTCGATAAGCTCGGCCTTTGCATATGTGAAACTGTGTTTAAAGGCAACTGTCTATTTATTTGGCGCCTAATTTTAAATATTACTCGGTCATGTTAAAAAGTGAAAACTGTATGTAAAAGTAACTTTTTTCAAATTGGAAGTTAGAATGTTATTTTAGCTATGTATAGGCACTGCCTACCTTGCACAATGTTCAACGCCAATAAAGAAATTGTGTTTATAAGGCTACCCTCGGATGATTGGGCGCGAGGCGACAGCCTTCAGTATATTTGCAACCCAATCTTCATAGCAGACGCATCGCATAAACAGTCTACTTGATTTAATACAACTATTGAAATCTCAAATCTTACATAATGCACATGAGCACAGACCGCATAACGAAACAATATATTGCAGTAACTAAATCTATACTGGCATTAAATAAATATTCATGTTGTGTAATAAACTTCGTTTAAATTAATAATTGTTCAAACATATTGGTATAATTTTGTTTATTTGATGATTTACTTTACTTCTTACGTTATTTTTAAGTAACCCTGAATAACAATCGGAATTTAACATGAAAACTAGGTGAATTGCATAAAAAACATTATTAATATTTATTTAGAAACAGCATTTATAACTAAGGTTGGGATTTTTAGGCACTTTAATTTTAAAATCGGAAGGAAGAAAAGTAGAAGGAAATATTAAATTTTAAGAATCTAAAGTTATATTTGGGAAAAATTAGGTAGGAAATAGGTCACAAAACTTTTCAAAGCAATATTTTACAACCAAAAAAGAATTTTTACATACATATAAAAGTAAACTAAAATCTACACAAGAAGTGAAAAGAAGTGGTTGCAGTGCCAACAGTTCTTTAATAAATTAATAAATTAATAATGTTTGCTGTTGCTATAGCAAACAATAAGTTTCTCAATATTGTGTGGAGGCCAGCTGTGGCTGCAAAGGAAGTGACTATTTAAAATTTTGTGACCCGCTAGCAGTACAATTAAACAAAATATATTTTATGTTCTAAGCTTCTAACAAAAAAGTTCTTCTAATAAAATAAAGACCTACTTTACAGACCTCGTGAACATCGATTTGTAGGCAACATTTTAGTTAATTCTTATGCAGATGGCAACGAATTTGATTTTTTACTGTGAATAAAAATTAATAAAAATAATACCAAAATAGGCATAAAACAGAAACTTAGGCGTAACAATAACCTTAATTGTAGCCATAAAAACCTACAAATACGGAAAATAATTCAAAAACCCTTACAGTATATGCATTGTTGGCAAAAACGTATATGGTTCAGATTAAAGAACTGTTTTCAAAGCGAATAATAATAATATTCACTCGTAGGGACCTGGAATCTACAGAAATAGGTATTTACCTAAAAATGCCCCAATGCAATAGATTGGCGTAGTTACGCCAGTGTGCACCCATTCGGTATATCTCTTACATCTCGATACGGCTTACTTATTATTTTGTTAAAGTTACTACAAAAAGCGTGGGCTTAGCCCACGGGTGCTCCTAGTTTTTTTTACTTTCCCATGTTTCTACTGAAGTAAGTAAAGTTATGATTTCATGTAAATTTTCGAATTTGAGATTTTAACGGAAATACGCGTTTTGAGGTCCATTTTTTTTTACTAATCTCCCATATTTTACTCTGACGCCAAGCATTTTTGAAAAATTTAAAATTGGTTAATTTTAATTAATTTATAGTATTTGTATTAAATTTGTATTAATTCTGGAGGATATTTAAAAACTCAAAAGCCAATCGTTATAAACTTTAAACAATGCAATAGACCATTTGAATTGGTTTATTAGCAGCAACAATAATTTTCAACAATATTATAAATTAAGAAAAGAAAAGATACTTTTTAATATCACAATCACTGCTCGACGCGAGAATATTTAAAACGTAAAAAGTATAGGAAAGTACCAGCCCATTTTTAAATAAAGTAATACTAAGGGGGAGGGTAACGCTCACACTCTCACCCACATTTTAGCGAAACGAATTTTATTTTATGGTTTCTACTGTTCATTAGTGACAAGCTATGTTCTTCCGCAAACATAGTTTTGTTTGAATTTTGAACTTTACACTTATAGCCATCGAAATTTTTAACAAGATCGTCTCGTTTCGGTTGTTCCTATGAAATGTCCTATTTTGTGAAAATACCTTTTTTGCGTATAGTTGTACGAAAGATGTTCTTTCAATAAGTAAAAACTCTGCTATAAGAGGGGGTAACTAATCTCAGATTAACTTCAGAATCCACCTTTAGCATCTGTAGGTACTAATGAATGTTTTGTGAACTGATATCAAGTAGGTAAATAAATATTTAAAAAGTAAATTGTTTTTCTGTTTGTCTATTTTTATCAAGAGATCCAAATAAAACTGATCCTCAGCAAGCTGTGGAATGAAAAGTCACGTCTTTGCTAGACTAAGGGAATGTTTATAATGTCAATTTCAGGTTAGGTTTTAATTATTATCTGACATTATAAACATTGCCTTAGTCTAGCAAAGACGTGACTTTTCATTCCACAGCCCGCTGAGAATCAGTTTTTTTTTGGATCTCTTGATATATTTACTCCCGGTTATAATAGCGAAAAAAATTTGATTTGTCGAATAGAAAAAAATGTTCAGTTTTTATTTCTGTAAAATCTGGTCACGCTAGGTTCAAACCTTTGAAAACATAAAAACTAAAGATTGTATTAGATTTTATAGCGCAATTCTTACACAATCCACAATAACCACCTCAATAATAAGGTAATTATACTTACTTTTTCTCTTCCAGTAGAACATATTGTACTTCATCAGTTTTTCCACTGTTTCCTCAAACATCTCCTATTTATATCATTTTTAACAAAAAATTCATACTTTTGTTTTCGGTAATCCTTAATCTTATACTAGAAGGAGACAACGACATCAAGGGCAAATTGGTAATAACGACATTAAAGTTCAGTGCTTAGGTCTGAAAGCAAAGACGCGATTTCTAATAAAAAGTGCTTTAAATTTAAAACAGGGGGAAGAAAATAAAATTTGAAAGAATATAATATTTAATACCGCAAAACGGGGCCATGAGTCTCAATTTGCGCGACGCTTCGCATTACATTATTATATAGATATACGACACAGCCTAAGCGGCCCCTGTGGCTTTATATCTCAGATAATGCAATAATGACACGGCCCTGAACCATGCATTTTGTATTAACTACGGAGGTGGCAGTTAAAAACTTTTTAAACTTTTTATGATCTACCTTAGAATTTTCGTAAAAGCACCAAGCTGAAAGTCATTTGCTGCGTTAGTCGTCCAAGCCGTGTATTACTTAATTACACGATAATTACTTACAGCAAGAACGATGGTTTTCCTAATAGGTTATTATTAATATTTTAGCAAGCATATAAGGCAGTGTCGAGTTGCTGCATGTGTTTCATAAAAGAATTGCAGATCAATAAAAAAACGCTTATTTTCAGAATGTTTATATACTTTGATATCATTGTTTTAACCAAAAACAGCAGAAACATTTCTGATTTCAAAAAACGTAATCTTTAAAAATAAACCATTTTTTACTAAAACAGAAATTTATTAAATTCAAGCACGCTTACTATTACACTCTAGTACTAAACAACTTTTTTCCTATCTCCATCATATTTTGCAGTTAAGGTGTAAATTAAACCGTTTTGCATCGTTAAGTAACGCACATCAGGCGCGTTTTTAAGCTATGCGGCGGTTCGGTGCAAGTTACGTAGGGGCCCGCTATCTATAGAACTCGCACTCCTCTGCAAAGTGACCTACAGCCCTAGCCACTAGCCCATAAAGCCATTAAAAAATACAGCAAACAATACCACATTTATCAAAAATTTATTTTTCTCTCAAAGTAAACAAAATCAAACACAAATTAAACACAGAGAAAAAAATAAAAATTTAAAAAAATGTTTATAAGTGAACGCCGCCTAACTTTAGCCGATATAAATTTTTTCACAATGTCTTCTAAATTCAAATGGTTAAGAGTATCTCTTTCGATTGAAAGTATTGCCAAATCTGAGGTTCTTACTTGAGTCATTGTGCTTCTTAAGTGAGTTTTCAATCTACGCAATACACTAAAGGATCTCTCAGCACTTGATATTCCTATGGGTAGCGTTATAAACAATCTAAAAAGTAATTCAAGATTGGGAAAAATATCAAAAATTTTTTGTTCGATTAAATATTCTAGATAGCCCAATACACCTCTATCACAACAAGGGCTATCACGTGAAAAATATATATCCTGAAATTGTATCATTTCATCAATCAAAATAGGCGCCAAAGACGATCCTGTTACAGATCCTGTAATTGATTTCAAAACTAATGTTATAAATGTAACCCTAGATGCAATGGTAAACGAAATGTCGGACAGAATTACGGGTCTGGAAGAAATTACAGAATTATTCGGTTTTCTGAACCCAATCTATTTGAAAAATAGTGAAAGAGCAGATCTGGAAAAAAATTGTTTATTATTAAGTGGAAAATTTAAATTTATTAGATTGGGTTCAGAAAACCGAATAATTCTGTAATTTCTTCCAGACCCGTAATTCTGTCCGACATTTCGTTTACCATTGCATCTAGGGTTACATTTATAACATTAGTTTTGAAATCAATTACAGGATCTGTAACAGGATCGTCTTTGGCGCCTTCATCGTGAAATGTTTTGGTTCTTCTTATTCTCTTTCTTTTTAGATGCATGTCTTCTTCGTTCATATCACATTGGAGCCATTTCGACTTGGAACATTCAAACATTTGGTCGAAATAAGTGTCAATTCTTAGTGACGCAAGTTTTTCTTTAGACCTCTTCATAAACGAAACGACTTGAAATAAATCAATGTCTTTTTTCTGTAATAATTTTGATGTGACATCGACAATTTGCAGAACATCATTCCAAAAAATTAAAGTCATTAAGAAATCAAAAGTGAGAGTGTTCAAAAGACCTGAAGCTGTAGCGACTTCATCATGATCGTGTTTTATCTCTACAATTTTTTCTAAACATGCAATCACTGACTTAAAATGTTGCAATAAAGCACTTGTAGCTTTTGCTCTTGCTGACCACCTTGTGCTGGACAAACCTTTAAGAGTGTATATTCTTTCCTTTTTTGGTAATACTTCATCTTCATCATTTTCATTATGTTTCGTTTCCATTTCCGAAAAGATTCTAGCATCTTTACAAGATTCTTTAAGCATAACCCATCGGCGTTGCGGTGAATCAGCAAAAAATTTGTAACATTTTTGAACGTTTCCAAAAAAATTCAGTGTTTGTGTTGAGGCACTTTTTTCTGCCGCATGACTTAATACTAAGTTCAATTGATGTGGTGGACAATGAACGTAGGGTGCGAAAACTTTATGATTTTGTTGGCTAACAGCTTTGCGTAGTAGGGTATGGACACCTTTTTCACCACCACTCATCACACTAGCTCCATCATACGCTTGACCAACCATATTGTCCGTATTCAAATTGTGACGTTTAAATGCATCTAACAACAACGAAACATATCCAGGAGCATCGTGGTTTTCCAAATTTAAATATTCCAAATATACTTCTTTTACTGACACATTATTATTTAATGTATCTAAATTTACATAACGAATCAATAAAGCCACTTGGTCTGTTTTTGAAATGTCAGTAGTACTATCAACAATAACCGTCCAAAATACAGCTTTTTGTATTTCTTCTAACAAAGTAGTTCTGGTAGCAGCTGCAAGAAGTTGAATTTGTTCTTCGATTATTGTAGTACTTAAATATCTTATTTTCGTCTCAGCTTGTAGGTGCTGCTGCAATTGGGGATAGTATCTTGAAAAAAATTTAATAAATGTTAGGTATACACCACAGTCGGCACTATGTATGTCACTAGAATGACCTCTTAAAGGTAAAGTGAGTGATGTAATTGTCCGCAGAAGATCAAACTGCAACGTAAGAATTTCTTCCCATCTTTTCTGCTCTGCGTCATACTGTCTTTTAAGGGATGCATCAATTGACTTTTCCTCAAAATATGCCCGTATTCCAGTTGTAGCCATAAGATGTGATTTACTGCGGGAATGTTCATGAATTCTGTTGGATAAATGTCCCCAATCGTTCCACAGAACCACATCTTCCTTTCCAAATAACCAACATGTGTGGCAGTATGCTACATCCATTTGGGGTGAATATGAAAGCCACCATCGGTTACGTTTTTCACCTAAGGCATTCCTAAAGTCGAAGTATTTCTCCGAAAAACTGCGATTTTTGGTTTTAGGATAGGCAATCCCTCGTGGTTGGCAAGCACCTACACGTACTAAGTCTAGTTTTTTACTTTCGCTAAATTTTTCATCTTTAAATAAAGCGTAGTCCGAGGGAAATGTTTCATTACAAATTTCTTTTTTGGTATCTTCAATATTCTTGGTTTCTCTATCACTAGTTTTGTTTGTTTCCGCCGTTAACTCATTTAAAGGCTCATACTCGGCACTAGGTGTAGAACTCAACGGTGTAGGAGACAGGGGAACTTTTTCCAATGACGAACCTACTTTTTCCGACTCTGAGCCTATTGAGTCTGACCCAACGTCAGAAGAAATTGACTCATTTGAAACACTAGTAGAAGTAGTCGAAGCCGAGTGTGAAACTACAAAAAAATCTGACATCTTCTTACATTTTTTTGCAGCATGTTCTTTCTGTTTTTTATCAGATATCGCACGCTTTTCTGCTCCCGATTTGTGTTTGTACTTTGATTTATTCTTAAAAGCAAAACAAATATTGCAATTAGATAAACAAAACGATAAATGAAAATATTATTACCATTGAAAAATATCCGAAAACAGAAAACTTTGAGCTCAAACTTTAATTTTAGTTAAATACTGCACTGGAACTCATAAAATATTATAGGTATAATACACTAATACAGAGATGTAACTTCTTTGAGGAAAGAAATTGAAATGATTTCAGTGAAAAAATAAAAATAATAAAATTCTTCTTACTACCACTTTAATAATTCTCAGATTTCGTTTTGTTTATTGAATACTGTGACTTTGTGGCGGATCGGCAGATAAGATCAAAAGTGCACGTGGGTGGGCCCGTTCCAGTTCCAGGAACCGAGTTTGTTAATAAAGTCTAAATAATAAAACGATTGCTTTACACTTTGCTAATCATGTCGGCGGTATTACATTCCCATGTAAGGATATAATTTTACATTATTTGAGGATAAATATTTAAACTTAAAATACGACTTTTTACTATTTTGGTCTTGCTTAGAAATAAATATTTTTTTTGGATAAAAAGATTTTGTTTCCTAATAGACGGTCACAGCGGCCCGCCAGCCCTCAGGCCCGTCGGTGCACCGCACCGATTGCACCGACGTTAAATGCGCCCCTGACATTAATGTCAACTTATACATTGCTATTAAAAAAATATTAATAAAAAACGTTCGATGAATTAAAAACATTACAGCATTTTACATTTATTTTGTTTAAAAGTTTATTATTAACGATAAAAATGGTAGTGCAGCAACCGACAGAAAAATTTTACTTAACTCTTTCCGGCACAGCGTACGTATTTATTATTTTAAAAACTTGTCAGAAGCTTGACACCGCACTGTAACGTAACTTTTCCACATCCGCAACCCGTGTAAGAAAGTATTGGTAATGATTTTCATGATTTATGTTGTTAGCTGTTTCAGTCTCACTAAAACGATCAAATTAATTAATTTGTGTGCAAAATTTAAATTTAAACATTTTAGTGTGTTTCATAAAAGCAACGGAAAAATGATAAAAAAACTTCTGATATTTTTAGGTTTATGAAAGTAAAGGATTAACGTATGTATTGCCTTAAGCGTGTTAAACGTAATCTTTGAAACTCACAGGCAACGCCAGAATTTCAGTAGAACATTCACCAAACATTGAAAATGTAAAATATTTGGCAAGCGTTTTCCTGTTAAATGAAAATATCTCGTGGGAACTATGTGATGATACGTGTCATTTTCATCATTTTGATATGTTCTCAAAAGGCTTTAAATAAAAAAAAATAACCCATAGTTTAATGTGACTTGATATAGAAATTAATTTGGATCATTCACAGAACATACTCTTACCAAGCAATACCAACTTAAAAAATGAGCAAAGCACTTCGCCTAGAGTTTTCTATATTTTAGATATTGTTACTTAACGTATTTGCAAAAGTATAGATTTATATAACGTTATACCTTTGAAGGACTGTTCAAGCCGCTCCGCCCACTGTGGCTTGTATCCTTGCTGTATGCTGCGAACAGGCTGGTAAATAGTGAATACTCTACCTGGAGCAAAAACTCCGCTGGCCCGACATACCGCGGAACTGGACGTTTCGGCACGGCCGTTTAGACGCAGGGACGTTTTGGCACAGGGATGTATAGGCGCAGGGACGCTATGAAACGTGCCGTTTGAGCGCAGAGACGTTTGGGTGCAAGTGTAATCTACTGTAGATTATTTTATAGAAAATTTAATATTCATATTAAAAACGTTGAACTATCTAATGTAAAAAACTAATTGTTAAATGTTAAGTAGGGGACAGTAAGACATTATCAATTTTTCTGAAATTAACATAGTATTTTGTCAGTTGTTAATTTTGCTAATGTTAATAAATAATTAAGTGGCTATTAAAATGTTAATTAATTAAACTAAAAGACAAAATTAAATAATTTTCTTAATTGCACCGAAACGTTCCTACGCCAAAACGACATGCTCCGAAACGGTTCTACGCCCAAACATCCCTGCGGTCAAACGATCGCGCGTGCTAACGTCCCTGTTGGCCAAAACGGCCGCGACAAAACGTCCTAGACCGTCTGATTAGTAACTTGCTCAGTATACCTGAGTAAGATACAATCGAAAATCTTTTTCATGAAAAATATTTGATTTTTCTGGAAAAATATTCCTTGAGATTAAGAAAAACCAAAAACAGAAACAAACATTTATCCGCCAAAAACTGGGTGGGAGGTGGACAATTTACAAATTTTTAAAAACGTATAGGTGTCACAGAGAGCTTAGGAGACTGTAACACGAACCAAATTGTAGGTCATCTATAGCTCTATAAACCTACAAAATAAAAAAAAAAGTTTGGTCAGTTTTTAAGCATAACATTGTGTCTCTATAAGGCTATTACGACAGAAAATTAAACCTGATTTATCAACACGTTTTTGAGTAATAAGGCGCAAAAGCGAAAATCTTCAAAAAATTATTGGGAGCACCATTTTGAAGCTCGGAAAAAAGCTTTGGTTTTGCTATCAGATTTCGTTTAGAGATTTAGAAATTTCAATTTTTGAAAAAATGCTACCAAAATAACATGTCTAAAAGCTTATTTTGTCTGTGAATTTTTGATAGTTCAACATTCCAAAGCTACTTAAAATTGAACCACCCGTTGGTGTTATGGAGGGAGTTATGGAGACCACACACCCACCCACAGACAGACGTTTCATAAAACCACTTTTCTCTGGGTTTCTGGGGGTCCAAAACATGTATTTTACAAAATTTCGATTTCAAAGTTTGCATGAAATCAATACTTCCTATTCTGTAAGTATAGGAAAGTAAAAATACTCAAATCCTAGGATAATTTCGGTTAACTTGTAATCGTACGTCTTGTATAGGGTGTATCAAAAATAGGTACAAATATTCAAACCAATAATAGATTAATCAAAAATAAAATTTAATTAATTTTGTTTGAGAACAACTGAGATTGTAAGAAAATGCATTTAAACTGTAGAAGGTTATTAGTATTACTTATTGGTTATTTTATTAGGTTATCACCTTATAACATAAATAGTAATTGAAATTCAATGTGGCAAAAATGTAAAAAAATGCTTTGCAGCATATACTGTAATTTAATATAAGCTTTAATATTTGTACCTATTTTTAATACATGCTGTACAGTTTTCCAGACTGCACATAATGTGCATTGCATATCATCCTCATAAAAATATTTTCGCCTAAAATTACATTAGACAACCTAATAACCAGTCTAAATGAAGATCAGCATCTTCTATTTTATTTTAAAATCAATGTATAATGTACATTTGTTATTGAAATAAATTAAACTTCTGTGGCCGTTAGTGCTATAAATTAATGTACATTTGTTTGTAGTTTTTTGGTCATAATTTTAAACTGTTTGAAAAATATCTTCCTTATATCTAGCTCACTTCGTAGAGCATTAGTCTAGATATCCAGAAGTCTCGGGTTCAACTCCCAATCGAGAAACATTTTCTTCACAATTTTTTAAGTAATGAGCAAAAAAACAACAACAACAAAAATTACTTTAATTTATTATTTAATACCAAAACGAATAGATAAATGATTAACCTTATGAAAATTTGAATTAATAGAAACCGTATCAGCCAAATGAATTTCTTAATGTAAGTTAGAATTTATTTATAAATTATTGTTCAAAAACACTTTAGGTGAAATAACTTTGTAAAGGATAATTTATCAACAGTACAAACCGTACCAGATTTCGCTAGCACTCTTTTATTGCTCGGTAGCCTGCTTACAAACCTACGGACGCGTTGTAGGGCTATAAATTATATTATAATTAAAGTCTTGGAATTTGTATTTTAAACTTAGAATTCCTACTTTTAAAGTCGTCATTCCGAGTTTTTAATTTTTAAATTATTGATGGCCTTTCTTTAATTCCACACAACCGCCACTACGTCAGGTGCGTTTGTAATAGAGTTTTCTTCCATACGTTCAGTATAATAAACTACTATTGATTTAATAAAAAATTTCGATTTTACGATTCAAAGAAAAATACCTGGTGTGGGTGGATATGTCGGTTCGTTCCTTCCTTCGTCATAGCGGAATAAGTGGTCACTGATCCGATTTTGATGAAATTTGAAATATCACAAATTCAAAAATGACCGAAATAGAAACGAAAATAAGCCAGGTTTTGTGAAAACAATTTTTTTCAAATGTGAGAGCAATATCTCGAATAGACTAAGAAATATTGAACTATCTAACTGGAAAACAAGATTTTTGACTTTAACGTTTGTTTCATCAAAATTGAATTGGTAGATTGGCGTATAAATTGATGTCCTACTAAATGATTTTAGTTTACTGTAAAGAGGTCCAAAAAATGCAATTTTTTTTTTAATTTTCTACTATAGTTTATTATCTAGATTCAATTGCCTTATGACCTAAAAGCATTTATAAAATCTTGATTACTGTCAAAAATACACTTTTTACATTTTTTGAGTCTGTTCTCAAAATTCCACACTATTTTTAAAATTTTATGACGTAATGGAGCTAGAGATTAGGTAAAATAGTATTTTTCCAATGTCTAGTTCTAAAATTGTGTACGCTATCTGCTAGAGTGCCCCATTTAAATTATTTTCCATAGCCGGTATGTTATTGTCTTCTTTGTATAGTGTAAGCGCCTTACCTAAATTAACCCTACAAGAAAACTGTTTTTGATGACAGAAGTAAGTCACACAGTTGTTAAAAATGCCAACTAAAAGGATTTGACCCGCCGTACTTTTATATTTATCCCTTAGGATCAAAATGGCAAACAACTTTAAAAATATCTATGTAAATATCTATATTCCTCCGAAAAATTGAATAATATGAGTTTATAAGTTAATTTTGACAAATACATGGGTAGACTCATTACAAAAAAAAATTAAAACCAAAATAGGGTCGTGCTTACGTTTTTGAACGGGGTAAAATTTTAATGAGTATCTGTATATAAAAAATACTTAATTACTTTAACAATATTAATTTATTTTAACCTTATACGTATTTCGGCATGTTTACATGCCATTGTCAACAGTTGTATGAAAACGTAAACAGTTAGTGTTGTTATAGCAATAGAACTTGGCGACTTGATCTCGATAATCGTCTGCAAATGACTTGATTTCTTATTCCAAAATGTCCAGTAGAGGAGAATTTAAGAGATCAATTTGCTCATTCATTAACGGTACAGTTTTTAAATGTTTGTGAATTTCAAAAGCTTCTAGTACCTATATCTAATTTACGTTTATCATCACAAAAGTGTAAACATTTTATGGTGTTATTAGATGTCATTGAATGATTTTGTTCTAGTAAGTGCTTAGCGTAATTGGATTTATGTGGGTGTTTGTATTTGTAACAACGTACGTGTTCTTTATACCTAATATTAAAATTTCTAATTGTCTGGCCTATATAAACCAAATTACAATGCGAACAATTTAATTTGTAAATGCCTGATTTTAGCAAATCGTCTGTTTTTGATTTTGCATTAAACAAAGTGTTTAAGATGTTTCTAGTTGTTTTAAAGCTTACTTTATATTTATTTGTTTTGTTTATAATTTTAGCAATTTTTTTCTGATTTGTCACCAAAATATGGGATTGAAGCATATTTCATTGTATCGAATCTTTTTCTTTAATTAATGTATCAATAAGTTTAGTATTATATTTTGGTGACAAAACAGAAAAAATTGCTAAAATTATAAACAAAACAAATAAATATAAAGTAAGCTATATACGTATAAGGTTAAAATAAATTAATATTGTTAAAGTAATTAAGTATTTTTTATATACAGATACTCACTAAATATGGACTTTAACGAAGAAAAGCTGGAATTTATAAATAAGGTAAAATATTTATTTTGTCGACAAGAACTGATAAATCGAAATTCAGTACGCCGCCGTTAGTCAGTTAGGCCACGCAGGAATCACATTGTAAATCCCATAGGTCGGTTGGGCCACGACTTACCTTGCCAAGGGATTACGCTCGTAATTACGGATTAAGAAAGACAAACAACAACTACAAGCAGTTTCTAATCTACGATGTCAAAGTTAATAAAATAGTAAAATTACTGTTTGTCAAAAATAATTTTTAATGCAAAATTATATGGATATATACATATACATCATCATGATAAACATACATAAAAATACATTATTATAAACATACAAATCACGCCATAATTATGGTACAATGGGCAAATACTTAAAACAATTTAATTTTACAAAATAATATCGTGATATAGTCCTTTAGTCATCGCTTGGCATTAAATATTACATTTATTAATACAGTCAATATCACCAACACTAATATCTTCACTAAACTTGTTTGTCTGCGGTTCTTGATGAATTAATTTTGATGGCCTTTCCATCAAATCGTCCAATCCTTTGCGTTTCAGAGAAACATATAGCTTGTCTTAAAATGGTTGAATCCATTTTGTGATTATGATTCTCACGAGTTTCTACAACTTGATTCTCTTCCGAGGTATGTGTATAAATTGTTAAGAAACACTTTCGATTACATCTCCAACGAATTTTTCCACACTTCGATATATTAGCTTTAGAAAATTTAAAGTTTTTATAGACCAGCACCTTTGCCCCTTTTCACGGAACGTAACTTCCGCCAATTTGCTTTCCATGGTGATTCTTTTGCACTTTTCATTCACTTAACTTATATGTCCCAGTGCCCTACTATTTTAAGACGAAACTCTCCCCACTTCAAAATCTAACTACCCCCGGTGAAAATAACCAATGATGAAATCCTTAATTATTATCAACAAACAAATGGCAGGTGCTTATGCAATATTGGAAATGCTCACTTTAGAGTAAAGATTTGGGTATTTTATTAAGTTACCTAGTTAAAAAGGTTTTTATGTACCTGTGTACTACTTGCCTTTGTGCGCGACCTGGTGCGGCTATGTAAGTGTTTTGTCCCAACTGAAAGGATTCTTAAGCCTCAAATTGTCCAATGAGAGAATTAGTTTCCTGTTTGTGGCCCAACTGACCTACGGCCATTCAGTACTGTGAATTACTGCTATATTTGTTTATTGAGTTATACATTTTTGACGAAATGACCGAAAACTTGCATATGCTCCTTCCCCCTGAACCCCGAAAAAAACATTCAATTTAAAAGCCTTGAAAATTTGTATATGCACACAAGCAAGAAAAATTAATCTCTACAAGCTGTATGCTTCTGCGAAATGTAATTATGTCTTTTAGTAATTAGGTAAAACTGAAGTGGTTTGCACAATTTAAAGGGAAGTTTTGGCATAGAATTTTACAATCTCTTCGGCGAATAGCTCGTAGCTCTGAATAGTCGTATTGTTGTTAATAGAAAAGGTGCACAAGACCGGGGCATCAAAATGTATAAGTCATTTGTAAAAAACTTGTAAAGCAAACAAAAAGTGCGTATGACCAGTGGCGTTCCGTGAGTTCAAAATTTGGGTAGGCAAGATTAAAAAGTAAAAATGTTTATTCTAAAAATCAAGTTACTTATTCGTATCCAATATTAGCAACAAAACATGTATGAATAAGTATTTTAAACATATTATAATGTTCGAAAAATTGACCTTGTATACAGGAAAAAAATATTTTCTATATACAAGATCGATTCGTCTTTCTTTCATAGCTGCAAAGTGTTCGATTATATTATCATACCACTTGCTATTTTGATCAAGTTCAAAAACTAGACCTTTTTC
The DNA here is from genome assembly GCA_958336395.1 of Ctenicera cuprea. NCBI lineage: Eukaryota > Metazoa > Arthropoda > Insecta > Coleoptera > Elateridae > Ctenicera > Ctenicera cuprea. The sequence continues at coordinate 21,191,404 of OY284496.1, forward strand.
AACGGTTATTATACTAAATGCAGAAAATCGGTCTTGGTCCATTGAATTGTGGTAGTAAGATTTTATTCGCTTTAAAGTAGAAAAGCTTTTTCCACAGACGCTGTTGTTGTTGGTATGGTTACAATCATTTGCAGCAATTTATATACTTGAGGCAAGCAAGTATAAAGTTGATCCTCATGTATATTTTTAGAATTTCTGTAACTTTCTTTGCATTTTTAATTTATTGATGGGTCGCTGTATAAATATTGCAATTCATGTCTTAAAGTGGTTTTGTCAAAATATTTGCCATATACGATAAAAAACACTTTGAAAATATTGCTCCGGAAATTCATTACTATAAGAATCAAAATTTTGAGCATTAAAGAAATTGTAAAATTTATTTTGTTTCAGACCTTCAAAACGAAATTTAATTTGGACAATAATTGTTAAATTGTAGTTTGACAATAGGCAATGTCTAATTGTTTTGTTTGGAGAACCTGGTACATTGTATCAGTTAAGACGGTATGAAATTATAAATAAAATGTAATAGAAGAAATAAAAACTTTTCTAAGTGAATTTTTAAATTAATTGCCCATAATTTTTAATTTTTAATTGTTTTTCGTAAGAGTGAGTATCCATTAAATTTTTCTGGTCAACGAGATTTTCCATATTTGCTGCAAATTTGCAAACTACGTATGAGATAAATAATTACACAACAGCTTTACGCTGGACTTGAATGCCGCTGACCGACGCTAGAATTTTAACTAGGCGATAATGTAAGTAATTAATATTTTTCTTCCGACTAGCTGTGCAAAGGAGACAAGTACATGAAAGAGAAATAATAGCAAGTATTACGAAAAAAGAAGTATATGAAGCCCTGAAAAATGGAAAATCTGCAGCCCCAGGAAGTATTGCGATTGAACTAATAAAGAAGGCCTCGTAGAAATCTTAGTAAAATTTTTAACAAATGTCTGATAGCAGGTGATAAAGTTCCCCAGGAATGGAAAGTAGCTTATATTAGTTCAATTTACAAAAGGGGAAAAAAGACAGACTGCAACAACTATAGAGGGATCAGTGTATTACCTTCAATCGGAAGACTGTACGGGAAGATATTAAAAGCAAGAATAGAGAGAGAAATAGAGATAGGAGAAGAAGAATCGGGATTTACCGCAGGAAGATCATGCGTAGACAATATTTTTCCACTGAAGCAGGTTATAGAAAAGAGACGAGTAAGAGGCAGAGAAACGCACATCGTATTTGTCGACCTAGAAAAAGCATATGATATTGTACCTATATCAAAAATGTTTGAGGTATTAGAAAACACGAATTTAAATGACAAATATATCGACACAATTAAAGATATGTATTACGAACCGGAAAGTATAATAAAGATCGGGAATAAAATATCTTCAAGCTTCAAAATCACCAAAGGACTACGGCAGGGCTGCTGCCTATCACCTAACCTTTTTAAAGTGTATATTAATGAAGTATTAAAAGAATGGCAAGAAAAGTGTAAACCGATGGGTATAGAAATGGATGATGGGTATTTGCACTCCCTGCTTTTTGCTGATGACCAGATAGTGGTAGCCTTAGACGAAGACGATATCAAATACACGATGAGGAAATTGACGGAAACCTAGGAGAAATGGAGTTTGAAAATAAACTTTAAGAAAACCAAATACTTAGTTGCAGGAGGCAAGGGACAGGATCTAGACATAGAAGGAAATACCATAAAAGCAGGTAGAGAATACAAATACTTAGGAGTAGTTATATCAGAGGAAGGAAACAGCCAAAAAGAAATAGTGAGTAGAATAACGCAAACTAAACAAGTAACCCAGAAGCTTAACTCATTACTATGGTCAAAAGAATTACGAAAGCAAACAAAAATAAATATATATATGTAATGCCATGGTGAAGAGCATCCTCACATATGCTTCGCAAACGTGGGAGATCACAAAAAGGAACAAAGACAACCTGTTAGCGACCGAGATGGACTTTTTAAGACGAAGCTGTGGTGTGAGCCGGCTGGAACATATCACAAATGAAGAGATTAGACGGAGAATAGGAATAGAAGAAACGATAATGGAAGAAATAGAGAGAAAGAGATTGTTTTGGTACAGACATATGAGACGTATGCAACCCCACAGGTGGCCACGGAAGGTATGGGAATGGAATCCGCCCGAAAGAAGAAAGAGAGGTCGCCCACCTAGAACGTGGAACGACGATGTAAGAGAGGCAATGGTAAGGCGAGAATTGGCAGAGGACCTGTGGGAGGATAGGTATCTCTGGCATTTGGAATGCGAGACACGGCCCAATTAAGCTGTAAAAAAACTCGCTATGTATACTAGCTGTGCTAAACACCCGGGCATCGGGCAACCGTTGGGGTACGTTACGATAGCACCCACCCTCTTGTTAGATACGGTTTGCAAAACCGTTGATATCGCTTCAATAACAACGTTTGAAGTAAAGTGTTCAAAAAAGTATATGCATAGATCGGACACCGCAAAACGAAAATAAAAAAAGTTAGAATGTGCAAAAGAGCAACAAAATTGTTGAAATTTCTTCAAAATCAGGGCTCAGAAATGTAAGCTTTGTTGCCTATTCTATTAAATGTAGTCCAAGTGTTGCATATTCGTGAGGTGATGATACTGTCAACATTTCAAAATTATTTAAGAAATATAATGCTTCAAGACAGCAATATTTAAGATTGAAAAATTTTGAACTAGAATAAATTGATACAAAAATTTGCACGTGCAAAGACCAGAAAACGAAGTTTTGTTAAGTTTTATTTTTAATATTTTTTTGTTCGTTTTTTTTATTATTTAGATATGTCTTTGTCTGTTTAAAATATTTTTCCCCTATAGGCATATACATCTATGGCTACAAGATATGTACTGTGCCTCATAACATTTGTTCGATTACAACTGACTACGGAACCAAGCTCACAAATTTTAACTGATTTTTCGGCAGCATACAAAATAACTTCGGATTTAATTTTGATGTATTACCTGTAATACCTACTAATATAAATTGATTTCAGAAATAAATGTAATCGCACGAATAGGAGAGCATTAAAAACATGTTAGTGCATGATCTTGAGTAGTTTGGTTTCTTTTTTTTTAATAAAATGGAAGCCCAAATAGCTTTGAATGTGCTTTAAGTTAAGCAGCCTATTGAATATACGAGAAATTAACAAATCAAAGGCAAAGGTAGCTAGATTTTACAGCTCACTTTTATGAATATGAAAAACTAAAACAGTTTTTCATTTAATCACACAAGCCGAATTTTGTAGTATTTATATATGTATATCGTGCATATAAAAAATTGTAACTGAAATAATACATAAATTTTAAACAAATTAGTGGCATATGAAGTTTAAATCGAAATGCTTTTTAATTTTTTATTAGTTAGCAGAATCCTATTTTAATAAAAATTTGTTTTCATTAACGTTGTTAACTTGGAATACAAAATTACCAGATTAATAACTTGTAGTGCTAATATAAAAAATCTGCATGTTTAGATATAACAAAGAAATTTCCTTCGTGAAAAAACTAATTAGGATACAGTGTAACCAGTTCCTTGGGGCATTACGATTTCATGCAAGAAGTAGTGCTGAGCTTGTGCTTTCCTAATGATTTGAAAATATGGAGTCGGATGCAAACTTTTTGTTACAGTCCCTCTAATGATGACCTTTCTATGCAAACATTTAGTTACGTTCCACGTGGGGTGCTTGCAGACTGCATTTTAAATTTTAAGTAAATTGCACAGTTATTATTTGGGCTTGTTTTAGTTGGAAGTTATTCAAAATTAGAGAAAAAAAATTTAGAATTTAGCGAACAAATAATTTTTGCGTTGGCAATTAATTAAATACCATATTGAGGATTTATAATTATTTATCGTTATTTAAAAAATCAAAACATTATTATATTTGCGAATAAAATAAAAGAAGTTGTTTTTCAGCACCTTCCTGTTTTTTTGGGGCTCGCCTAATATATCAGCTATTTCACGACAAAATGACTGCTCATCCATTATATTACACTCATTCTGAGATAAAGCTTCTGACAGTTGTACTTATACACATGCACATACATAATACATTTTTAGAGATATGCCTGTATCGCGTATTAAAGTCAAGTAGATGACGGAAAATATATAAAGTTAATATACAGACATTTTCGTAGGTTCTAAAAATAAGAAAAAATTTTATTTGATGGAGCAAACAAAAACAGAACTAAAGCGTGCTGTGAAACCAGTTCTTCTTTCTTAAAATACCAAAAATAAAGTAATATAATTTCAATATATAAGATGAGTATGGATGGCGAAGGGCGAACCCATAAGACAACGACGAACTTGGGACAGCATATTTATTATTTTGAGCTAATGTTTATTTAGCAGGCACGCGCCGACGTGTCTTACATAAGCGCGAGGCGGAGTTCACGGATTCTGCTTTTACCAAAAGCAACTTTTATAAAATATATTCAAAATTTTGTACAGGGTGTCTCATTTTTGATGTAGCTATATATGGGTAACTTTTTTAATATTACAGTTATAAATTGGTATGGAAAAACAGTTTGCATGTTATTCGCTTAAATTTTTAAGACGAATGCAATTATAAAAACAAAACTATAAAATTTTCTTTTGTTTTTAAGTCAAAAAATGAAATTTTTAACATTTCTTTTGGGTGTTATATGTTATATTTCATTTATTTCAATTAATATTAAAAAATGCTATTAAGATTTCTAATAGATTTTTTTTGTGTACATTACAGTGGCGTACTGAGATTTTTCATATTTGCAATGGTTTTTGAGTTACAACACAAACACGCATTTTTTTAAATGGAAAGCATATAGTCGGCTTTGTCATCATTTAAAGGGCATTTTAAGAGCGTTTCAAAAATGTTTAGTTCGCTATACTTATTTTTCTAAAACAACTGATTATTCTCTATCCGATTGTGGGATTATAACAAATTTCATATTTAATATTTGGATCAAGTAGTCATGAAATCAAGCATACAAACATTCTACTCTCATTTATTAAATGTTCAAAATGATGTGACTTTTGATTATGCAAACTCGTAAATTTATAACATAGTTCCTTCTAACACTGATTAATATATAGCAATACTTTTTTACAAATTTTTACAAAAAATAAATGTTAAACCGAGGGATCTTGAGGTCCAACTTTCTTACGAGGTTGCCTTGTATCTGATTATTTTGTTCAATGAAACATTTTGCTCTCAAGTTAATAAAATTTGCATGACTAAGTATTAAAATCATATCAACTAAGTTATTTTTTTGGAAACCGCACGTTGTTATAATTTTAATTAAGCATCAATTATTGTAGTAGTAGGTTACTAACAACGTAACAACACTTGCAATGACAACTACTGTCTTCAGTTGTTTGGCTACTAATTTAATTTCCTAACTAGTTGGTGGACATATTAAATAAAATATTTTCTACTTAAACAATGTAACAAGTGTTCAATAAAAGAGCATGAAGTAGGCTGGCGTTAAATTGTTTGCGCGAAGGCACTTGTGAACTTTCTCATTGCACTTTATGTTACGCAACCTTACTGCAAACCGTCATCTAGTTAAATACAAAAAACAAAATTTAGTTCAATGTGATAATTCAACGGAAAAATTAGAATGTTGTTTCAAGTGGCTGAAAAACTCAAATTTACGTGTTCAATTAAGCAGTGCATTGCCATTAGGATATCATAATACTCTTGGTACGAACAATTCGCGGCTATTTTGTGGCACTTTAAAACTAAATTCAAACAAATGACAAACTATCAAGCAAATAAATACTAACCTGCTGTTTTCAACATTTAATAGCGTGGCGTGATTTTCAGATTTTTAGAAATGTTGAAAACTCCAAAACTATTGGCTAAATCGAAAAATCGTAAAGGAACTTTTTTTTATAGTTTTTTTCATAGAATACCGCCTTATAGTTCGTGTCCGCAAATTTCTCTGTATAATAGTAAAAAATAAGTGCAGAAATCTATCTTGATGACTTCATTAACAATAACAGAATCAAATGAAATCTATGAAGTAGTATTCAAACTCAAAAAAAAAGGTTTTAATTTAATTTCAGTTAGTGCCCATCTTAGTCATAAGACGGGCGTTCCAAAAATTATTATCAAATCACGATAAAACTTGTTTCTCACACATAAACGTTACAAGGGTGTACCTGTGTGCTTTTCGGTGTGTAAATTCTAAGCCTTTATATGCTTATGACAATTACTTTACACGCGAGTTCTTAATCTAGCGCCATCATTTATTAAACGTAATAAATGATTGTTAGTCATTGTTGGTTTCCTGTAGTAAGTGCATGCAATTCGATGCAGTTAATCTACGATTGAAGTATAACATATCCATACGTGACTCTTAGTTATTGTTCTGCGATAAAGTGTTAGTCACTAGCTCAATACGTCTATGGTGTACACGAATGATTCCTCTTATCAATAATGCCAGAATTTTATTTCAATATTTGGCTATTGTTTCGAGCAAAATTTGTATTTGAACATTTAACTAAAAGTAATTTTTTTATGGACTTTAGGTTTACACATCAATTGTAATAATAAACAATTAACAAATGAATAATCTGTCAAAATGAAGAAAATACCATCTGCAGAAACGAATATAAACACATTGCTGTGGTATATCCAAAACTAACTTTCCGACATCGGCCCTTAGAGACGACTAATCAAGCATAATACAAAATACGATTAGGCATGGACATTATGGCATTAATATAAAATATGTTCGTTTTTATGTATAAATATTTATAATCTGGTGTGACCATATTTTTTACTTTGTCAAACTTTTAGACGTGTTTTTTTCGTACGAAAAAAAACTGTTGGTAAGAAAGATTACGATAAAACATTTGAAAATCCAGGGAAATCAAAAAGTCGGCTAAAAATATTGGTGCGAAATTGGATGGGCAAGTTCCTTTATTTATCTGATATGCCGTCTGTTCATCATCGACTGGAGCATTGCACTTTAATATGGGATATGCAAAAATGTTTTATATTTCCTTGGAAACATTATGTCAACTTTTTACTGACATAATCACAAAAAAATGTATTTTTCTGAATTCGTTGGTACTAATTTTAATTAACTTGGAGTTGCCAGTAATTAAAAAAAATTGCGAGAGTGTTCCTTGTATTGCCTACGTTTTTCATTTAAAGTACATCGACTGCGCAATTGTCGTTTACGCAAATTTTATTTTATTATTAAATTCCGAGTAACTCCAAAACAATTAAAATTGCTAAGTAAGGATTGACATCTTTTTTTCAGGGAGAAAATGTTTCTTAGAAGTTCTCAGATTTCTCCATGATGATATTCATGAAATTTTTTTAGGAAAGGTTGTTTATTAAAAACGTCAATAAATCTTGTCCAAAAAGTAGAATTAAGGGAAGATCAGCGCCCCAAATACCAGCTAGATAATATACTAGTATAATATACTGCTCCTTCAAATTGAGTTTATAATCTTATTTTACTGTCACTGGTGAGAAAATTTGTTTAAACGGGGTTTTTACCATCTCTCGTTTAGTAAATAAAGATACATTAATTTTCAATATTTTCTACCGATGCTCCCTGTTTCATGAAAAAGTTTCACACACCAATGCAATGCAAAGCATGTTCAAACCGGTTTTAGCCAACTGCAACTTTTGAAAATTGAAAATGTACGGAATACGTCCAAGCTTCGTCCGTTACGGAAAAAAAATCAATCAGAAATCTTCTGCTCCAACGTGTACAAATTTTTCAACTAAAAAAATGGAGAGAATGAGAAGATACCCTTACTAAAAATTACTGCATCTTAGAATAAACTTAAAACCGCTTACTGCTGCTTATGAGCCAACGTAACGGGAATTTATATCATAGTTTATTAATATAAAATCTTCTTCTTCTTCTTCTTTTTCGTATCCCATTTATGCCTTACGGCGTTGGGTCCTCGATCCACCTCCTGTAGTTGTTCCTTTGCCTCGCCAATATCCTGACTTCCTGGATGGTTTTCCCTCGCTTCCTTGCCAGCTCCCTGATGTTATCCTCCCATGTGATTCGGGGTCTCCCTCTTTTCCTCTGCCCTTCAGGCCTCATTTCAAATACTGTTCGGGTGTATACGTCAGTTCTCATACGAATAGGGTGTCCATACCATCTGAGTTGTATATTTTCTATCTCCTCTACTATTGGTTTTTGGTCTAGTTCTTCTCTTACACTTCTGTTTCTGACCCTATCTCTTCTAGTCTTGCCTATCACTTTCCTTAGATACTTCATTTACGATGCTGTTATTTTTGATCTAACTTTATCTTGCAATGCTCAGGATTCTGCCCCGTATAGTAGTGTAGGTGTATATATTGTTTTATAAAGATGCATTTTTGCTTTGACACTAAGTTCTTTTTTGGCTATTAGGGTGTTGTTTATTTGATAGTAAATTTTATTTGCATTGCTTGTCTTGTGTTTAACTTCTTCCTCTATTTTTCCATCTTTGTTTATGATCGTTCCTAGATATTCCATTTTATCAACATATTCCAGTCTTTTGTTATCTATTTGAATGTCCATTCTTGCCATTTGTTCTTCTCTGGTGATATGCATTATTTTGCTTTTATTGATATTGATCTCCATCCCTTTTTCTTCTAGGTTTCTTTTCCATATGTTTATATTATTCTGAAGTTGACGCACGTTATCGGCTATGAGTAGTATGTCGTCTGCGTATATCAGGTACTGGGTCATTATTTGCCTTAAATTGTGATATCCTAGTCTTGTTCTTCTAGTTTCGTTTTTGCATTTTTTGATTATGCTGTTTATATAAATTATAAAAAGTAGCGGGCTAAGACTGTCTCCCTGTTTCACACCCTTATCCATCTGGGCCTTTTACGACTTATGTCCATTGATCCTTACTACTCCCACTACATTCTTGTTGATGCTTTTGATTATTCGTATCAGTTTGGACTGGTTTGTACTTCTTCTAGTGCTTTTCATATGTGTTTTCGTGGTACCTAGTCGAAGGCAGCTTTAAGATCAAAAAAGGCCAAGATGATTTCTCCATTTTTGTCTATTTTCTTTTCAATTATATTTCGGATCGTAAAGATGTGGTCCTGGGTTTGTCTGCCAGGCCGAAAAGCCGCTTGTTCCTCTTCCAGTCTGTCCTCAATTTCGTTTCTTAATCTTTTTTCTACAATTTTGGAGTATAATTTGCTTACGACTGATGATAAGCATATTGCCCTATAATTGTCACAGTTCATGGTTTCTCCCTTCTTGTATATGGGCACAATGATATTTATCTTCCAATCCGTTGGTATCTGCTCTGTTCTCCAGGCCTGTTGGAATATTGCCTTGAGCCATTTTACGATTGGTTCTCCTCCTTTCTTGAGTAGTTCCGGTGTAACATTATCATCTCCAGCAGCTTTTCCGTTTCGTGTTGTGTTTAAGGCTTGTTTTATTTCTTCTTCAGTGATATCGTCAATTTCCTTCTCTTCTTCCGTCTCCGGTTCTCTATCTTGGTCTTCCTCGTTTTGGTACTTAGTTTTGTAGTAGTCTTGCCAAGCTCTTAGGACTCATCCGGTCGTTGTTTACAGCTCTCCCCTTTGATTATTTATGTTTCTTATCGGTTTTGCTTGATTTCCTTTTAATATTTTTACTACATTGCAAAACTGTTTTTAATTTTCTATGTAGCTCTCCTCTATTTTTCTCCCGAACTCTTCCCATGAGGCTTCCTTTGCTTGTTTTACTGCTTCCCTTGCTTGGTTGCGTTTTTGTGTGTAGTTATCTCTGTCTTCTTCTGTATTTGTTTTTTTGAATCTGCCCCATGTTTCTTCTTTTTGCTTAATTTTGTCCTTTACTTCTTCGTTCCACCATCGGGTTCTTTTATTTTGTTCACTTTGACTTACTACTTTTGTTCCGCATATTTCACTGGCCGTTTGTATTAGGGTTTCCTTAAATTTGTTCCATTTTTCGTTTAGGTTCCAAGGGGTTTCTAATTGCCCTTCTTCTGTTTCTAGAGTGTTTAATTTATTATTCAGTGTCCTCTCGTATTCTTCTCTTGCCTCTGGATTTTCTAGCTTCTCTAGCTTAATTTTGTTATATTTTTTAGTTGGTTCTTTTCTTGGTTTTCTGATTGAAGTGTCTGCCACCAGTAGTCTGTGATTGGTATTAAGCTCTGCTCCTCTAATTATTTTTATGTCCTGCAGTGCATATCTCATGCTTCTGGTTATTGTTATGTAGTCAACCACGCTCTTGTGACCGAGTTGTTCGGCCTCATAGGTTATTTTGTGTATCGTTTAAATATAAAATCATTCATACTAAAATTTCGCAAATTAACAGAGCATTTGGATGGAGTATGGGAAAAACACTGATACGTAAAGAAGCTCAAACATACATTTTTATCACCACATTTCACCCTACTAGGATTGCTTACAATACAAAATTTTAAACCAAAAATTTGAAAAAATGTACGTAATGTTCGGGAGATTACTAGCGAATTTTTATTATTACTCCAGATTTTAAGTTTTATCAAAATTAGACCAGCTGTTTTGTAACTGCAAGGCAATAAATGAAAATAGCTAACCAGCGACCTACCTACAGAAAAACAAACACCAATTTTTTTGACGAGTATAGCTCTAAAGGGGTATTTTTTCGCTAAAATATTGAAAGCATGTTCATGAAAACAATACTTTCCTATATTGGGATATGGAAATGTAAATAGAAAACATAAAGTATAACTCTGTCGCAAAAGCTTTCATTTATACATTGTTGTAGAAAACTATCGCTTCAAGAGCAACGATGGATTTTTACTTCGATTTTGCATCGTAAACCGCGTTCCTATTACAAGGATACCGTTAACTTTGGTTATACATGTTCTTAATTGAAATATTACCTTTGTACCGCTAGGATTACATTAACTATAATTGCGTCATAGAAATGTCCTTATAATTACAAATCGATCAACACGTCGTACGAGATTGCCCTTTTTTACTTCAGAAAAAAACAACAAATGCGATTTTTAAAATTTTTACTGCAACATAAGCATAACAGAAGTAATAAGCACCTAAATTACAAATAATCTATTAAAATTCTTGGGGCTTTTAAGATGTCTTTTCTGATAACTTTTCGAATGTTCCTTGTTCCAACATTTCTGTCCTAATGCGCTTCCGGATAATTTTCTTGGGTACCAGGTTTAAAATTTTTTTGTTCTTTTGTACTTAGGGTCTTAAAGTACTGCTTCGTTACTTAGCGAAATTTCCAAATTGCAACATAATACTGGGTTTTTATCCATAAACGATGTTTATGAAAAGGTAAAAATGTGTAAAATGTATATTTGAGTGCATCTTTATCTTAGTCGTGTTTAAACAGTATGTATTTTGTCGCAAGAGCCAGTACCGACCGAACTTCAGCCGGAGGCAACATCTAATTAATTGCCGAGGAACATTTCTTGGTTCGCTTTGTCGGCGCTGAGCTACTGCCTTGCAAATTAAACTATGCCACCAAAGTATGCAGCGCCTCTGCTGTTCTGCTATATCGTAATACGTCAGTGACATTTTGAGAATATATTTCATGGAGAAACATACTCGCTTGACTCGTTTGTAAATAAAAATTGCCAGATATGTTCAAATATGCTTTAATCTTTCCAACGTTTGCGCATTGTTAAAGGAGGAATGTGGACGAACGATTATAACGTGTTACTTTTATCACCTTCAGGTATGAATTTCCACGTTCGGGATAATGATTAAAAATAAACTTTTAACAAATAGCCCCCGATCTCAGTTTTTATTATATATGCAAGCTATACGCATTTCGAACTAATTGTCGATCGACAAAGAAGACGTCTTATTCATTTCTTGCTTTTGCTGTCATTTTTTTGCAGAAAAGATCTAGTTTAAAGTTTTTCTCGCTAACATTTTTACAAACACAATTAACAGTGACACAGCGACAAACATCAACAATTCATTGCATTGTTAATAAAATATACAGTAATGCAGCCAAAATTTAAAGAAACCATTGCCTACAATATAACCACTTTAATTTCTTACGTATTTTAATCTGTATAATTATGGGAAAGTATACTAAATAATCTGCAACTTTATAGCAGCTTCAGCTTTAATTTATGTTGAGTTAACTGTTAATCATCTTGTAATACCCCGGAACCAATAACCATTAAATTGAAATTCGTATTAGTGTTCTCTGGTGATAGTTGCATTACCTATACAGGATGTATATGAAAGATCTGCACAAATTTAATACTTGGCAGTGAAGGTGCCAAGGGTAGTATTAATTTATTTAATTCATATACGCCTCAGAACAAAAATATTAAAATTTTGAAAAAAACCGCTGAAGCACCACAGATATATTAGAATGCAGCATTGTTAAATACACACAACTTTTTAAACTTTTATCAAACAGAAGAACGTTAACATAGCCATCTGAGAAATGCAGAGGTAATTTTTATTTTTAGTTTGTTTAAAACGCTGCTGCGAGGCGGACCTAGTTACAACTCCCCTGGTCACAACCCCCACTTGTATTTTTCTTAGTTCAATAATGTTATTTCACTTTGGTCGCAACAGCCATTTTGGTCACAACATCCAACTTGGTCACAGTCCCCCAATTACTTTCTTGATAACAATCACCACATTAGTCACAACGCCCAAATACCGTTTTAGACACTACAGCCAACTTGGTCACAACATCCACTTTTTGTTTTGTCCCCCCCCCCCTTATTTCCTTCGTGGTCATAATTTCCACCTGCCTTTTTGGTGACTTCTCCCAATTATCTCTTTGGTCACATAACTCACTTTTCGCTTTGGTCACAACCCTCAATTTCGTTGGTGGTCGTAACATAAAAGTTAGATATTATGACCAACGTGGGGATTGTGATCTCTGCTGATTTGAGCAAACTATGTGTTGGTGTTGTAACCTAGGCCCGTTGCGGGGTGCATCGTATGCGGGTTTGTATTCTAGGTTGTAGTTATTGTTATTTACAATATAAATAGCAAACTTTACTTGTGCGGAATTCGTAGATATTGTTCTTGATTGGGGCAGCTGATGGAAATGTACATTGGGAAATTACGTGGAACGTTTCCCAAAATATTCAAGTACTGTAGAGTTTGTACTACAACAACAGTATAACGCCTGAATCACCCTAGTAGCTTCCAACCACCTGCCCATACTTTTGCAGGTCGTTCACGAACTCGCAGAGGGTTCGGGATCATAATAGCGAATTATTAATAGCGTGGTCAAACATAGCGCTGTTGAAAATTATACCGAATAATAATATCGCAGACATAAAAAAAACAGCGCCGGTAATAATGGCGACAGGAAATAATACTGCCGGTACATAATGTCGCAGCCAAAAACAGCGAAATTGAAGCCAAAAATTGCGAAATCAAAAATGTCGTCGGTCAAACATAGTACCGAAAAAAAATTAGTTTTTCGATAATAGTTTAATGTCAATGTAAGTGTAAAAATTGTTATAAGCATTCATTTATTACTTACATAAATTAGTTTAGGTATACAGAAGGATTATAACGAGTATTAAAATTGAATTGAGCCAGTTTGTGATAATCTGTTGTGTTTTATATTGACAATATCTCGTAAGTGTATAAATGATCGGAACAGTTTTTGTTATGTATGCGAAGAATTGCTGTTTAGCAGCTTAATCCAATATTAGATCTACAATAGAAAAAGCGCACTACTACTACGTTGGTGTTGAAATTAAAAATCAAGACAAATCTTGGACTTCTAAAACTTTCTGTGCTCGTTGTGCTGTTACTCTAAGAGGCTGGTTGAATGGTAAGAGCACTGCTATGCCGTTTGCGTTTCTTATGAATTGGCATGAGCAAACGGACCATACGACGAACTGCTACTTTTGCTGCACCAAAACCTTCGAGTTTTCTGACAAAAGAAGAAAATTGCTTATCCCAGTTTGCCTTCTGCCACTCGTCCAGTAGCTCATTCGACAGCCTTTCCGGTACGAACATGTCCAAACGTTTCGAAAGAAGAACAAGTTGTTACAGTAACAGAAGGAGCAACTGAAGAACTCAAGCAGAGATACAAGGATCAAGATGACAAGAATGGAAGTTGTTAGCTCCAGATACACGTATTTCAGTACATCGCAATCGTCAGAAAGAATTGTCACAGTATTTTTCAACTGGGGGTTTTTCCTTCTGCAATAATATTGACAATTTAAAGCTTTAAACCTAATGGCGTCTATACATTGATGCTTCGAAACTGATCTTAAAAGCTGTTAACATGAAGGAATCTTATGAAAATATGGTATGCCTTCTTGACAAAATTAACTACAGAAAGTATAAATGGTATATCGGTGCTGATTTAAAAGTTGTGGCAATTCTGCTTGGTTTACAACTTGGATACACGAAGCATTGTTGTTTCATTTGCAAGTGGGACAGTCGAGCAAGAAATTCTCATTATATTGTTAAACAATGGCCACCAAGGGAGCAGCATATTCCTGGACAAAAGAACGTATTCCATCCGGCACTAGTTGAGCGTATCAAAATTTTCTTACCACCGTTGCATATAAAACTGGGTTTAATAAAAAAAGTTTGTCAAAGCCATGAACAAAAAAGGACATGGATTTCAATATCTTAAATAAAAATTTCTCAATATCACCGATGCAAAAATTAAAGAGGGTATTTTATAGAACCCCAAATTAATCTATTAACGCGAGATACAGAATTTGAGGATGCTTTCAGCGACTTAGAACGTTCTGCTTAGAATGCTTTTAAAGCGGCGGTAAAACAAAACTTTTTGAGAAATACAAAATCTGAGAACTACAAAGAAATTGTCGGTGAACTTCTTAGGAGTTATCAAGCATTAGGTTGTAACATGAGCCTTAAAATAGATTTCTTAGATTCCCACTTGGATTTTTTTTCCTCCGAATCTTGGTGACGTTAGTGATAAGAACGGAGAACGGTTCCATCAAGACATTGCCACTATCGAAAAACGTTACCAAGACAGGTGGAACAGCGAACTGCTTGCTGATTACTGCTTCGAAATTGAAAAGAGTACTCCTTCAATATACATACAGTTTCCGATGCACGATAGAAAATAAAAAGTATTGTAGTACGTTACCCAGGCTGTGCGATAACGATAAAAACATCTTACAACAGCAATTTGGAAATTCACAGCAATATGTATGTTTATATAGTTCTTAATACAACAATTTATTAATATTAGTTTATTATTTATAAAAACAACCTGTATATATAACATGTATTTGATTCAAAAGCATGTATATTTACTTCCTGTAGGTAAAACATATTTGCTGAGATAGCTTAAACAAATTATTTAAATTTACTAACATTTTTTAAGTGATAGCAAATATAAAACCAATATAAAATATTATTTCGAGCAGCAAATATTTTAACTGCTGGGCTATTTTAACTAAAATTGTATGCTGTGGTAACTAATTTTTAGTAAATTCGACAAATTTTTTTTCAGTGTAAATTCAATAAGTGTATATATGTTACGCCGAATTTGTTATATTGTCTATTTCACAAAAATGATAAAATTTTACCGATAACCTGGGACAGAACACGAATTTATGCTTATTTCATGTACTTGACAAAAATTCGCCTATTGCCTATGAATTAGGAACTTATTTCGCTTATTTCATTTAATTGGCAAAATTTTGCCAATTACTTGAAGTAAGCAATTATACAAATTCGACGTAACATGTATATTAACATAAGAATGTTCTTAGGTAGTAAATCAAACAGTAAAAGCGCATACATTATTTATATCAAATAAAGCATTATAAGGAAGGAAATGTAATAAGCTGTCTTTTTCATTTTTCATAAATACTATCTCGAAACACTTTGATCTGCGGGCAAGAGTGTTCACAGTTTATTTTAATTAAAAGTTGGTGCATAGCGTTGACTTTGTAGCGGGGCTAGAGGCTTGGAATTTATAATTGTGCTCGTCTTTGAGCTCGTGTTCTTCGTCGAGTTATCGCTTACCATTCAGTTTCTTTAGTCTTCGACGCGGAAAACTTTAAAACAAAAAGCAGGAAACAATTTTTAAAATTGCGAAAATCTCTTTGTCACTCTAAATATCTATTAGATTACCAGTTTCTGAGTTATTGTTTGTGAAGCTGTAAATGCTGAACGCTTTAAATCCCATTTATGAGATGGGGTTCGGAATGTTTAATAAGCGTTTTAAGTATCGAACTGGCGGAAATAGGATCAATCTTGACATCGAACACCATAAGACGATATAGTTATGAACGTGCTCGGCATTTCTATCAAAGATATTGCCGATATTTCGAAAGTAACAGCCTTCTTGCCTAGCAGTAGCAAAAATATTTTACATAATGCGTATGTTCTTTTACCCAAATAAAAGTTCTTCAAGTCATATTACAGCAACGTAGTGCAACCATAAATTACAAAGAACACATTCACCTAAGAGGCGTTCTTCAATGAGTTGTTGGATATCTCCTCCACCCACTGCCGCTATTATAGCAGCCGTTAGCCGTGTCGTTATATGGGTAGAAGTCGCCAGCGCTTTGGCGGTAAGTCGTTAACTGCATATGTCCCGCATGAAAATTTCTATATGTAGTTTATGACCACGTCGAAACCACATCGAGCTTTCTGTAACGATTCTAAAATAATGCACTACTATATACTGAACCCAGTATGACCTTATTTAAATTCATTTGTTTGCAATTAGATACCGCGCTCTAACTTTTACTCGTCGTTTTGCGATTTTAATGTTCATGTTCAAAATTTAGCATGCGAAATTAATGTTTTAATTTTTCGGACAACTATACTGATAGGCAAAAAAAGTGGCCACCTAAGGGAATTTTAAGATAAAATAGTATTACTTTTGAAATATATTCTTTTCATCGACACAATTATGTATTTTTGACTTAAATTAATTAACAATTCTTCGATTTAAAGGATCTGAAAAGAAAAAATAGAGAAGGAACAATTTTACACATAAAAACAAATCTTTGTTTAACAAAGGCAAAGGCAGACATAGTATTTTTAATAGGATGTATTTCCCCCTCTGAGATTAATAGTAGCCCACATACGCGTCGGCATTGAACGCAATAAATTTTGAACCAATTCTTCCGGAATGTTGTCATATTTTTCACAAAGTGCAACTTGCAGTTCTGCACGAGATTTCGGAACCACTGGTTGTCATCGTACGCTTTGCTGTATCTCATCCTATAGGAGCTTTATGGGATTTATGTCAGGGCTACATGCTGGCCAGTCTAGAGTGTTAATACCGACTTCGCGCAGATGGTGAGTCACAATTTCTGTGACGTGTGGTCCTGCATTGTCCTGCATTAAAATAAAGTCGTCGCCAATAAATGGTGCAGATGGGACATCTGTTAAAACTTCTTTAATATAGCGGGCAGCTATAGGTATAACACCGTTTATGAAAATAAGCTCTGTACGACCATCGAAAGATATTCCTGCCCTAACCATTATTCCACCACTTCCTTCTCTTCTCCTTTGCTTGATGGTAACTGGAGAATACCTTTTATTTTGCCGTCTACAACCTCTGTCTCGTTCATCGTCTGTACGCAAACAATATCTCCACTCATCTGTAAGAGTACTTTTCTCCAATCTTCCATTGTTCAGTGCAGGTAAAGTCGAGCAAAATTTAGTTGAGCTCTGACGTGTCTTGGTTGCAGGACAGGATCAGTAGCCGGCCTTCTTGCTTTTAATCCAGCTTTATTAAGTCGCCTCTTAACCATCCGTTCACTTTCACGTTCACAGGCGGTTTCTGGCCGAAACAGCGATGGAAGAACGATTTCTTGAATGTTGAAGCAGAAGGCACCACGGCGGCCATCTTTTTATGGAGGTGGCGCTTCATCGATCAGAAACAGGCATTATTTAGAGATAGAAAATCCTATAATGCTCAAAGCAACATCAGAAACACAATAAACTTTAGAAACAATTAGTGCTTCCAGCACAAGTCCGGTAACTTGTTTGTTCCAGAATTAACAAAATCATAGAAATACAATTGCGCACAAATGCTAACCAAACGATGAAACATTTCTTGTGTACAGAGTGGCTAGGAAAACCCCGGCCACTTTTCTTGCGGCGGTCAAGAGATGGCGCATTAGTAAAGAAAAATTAAATTAAAATACTTGCAACAACGCAGAATCCAAGACGTTTTAGTTATTAAATACGCCCCATATTAAATCAAAACAACTAAAACGTCGTATTTTAATTTAATTTTTCTTTACTAAAGCGCCATCTCTTTACCGCCGCAAGAAAAGTGGCCGGTTATTTTCCTAGTCACTCTGTATTTCAATAATTAGTTGCGAAAATACTTTAAAAATTGCATTTGTACATAAATACTTATTTTTAATGGCACCTGAAGATATTAGAATGCGTACATAAACCTGTTTTGAATGCATAATAATTAACTAACAAATTTGATATTATCGATAAAAAAAATTAAAATTATTTCCTATAGAATGTGCTTACCGTATATTAGTCATCAAATTAACTTTAAACTATCAATAGCTCGCGAGTAATTTTATTATCCGACACACTGTAATAAAAGTCATCTTAATAGACTCCACATAACTGAGGCTAATTTAATTCGCTTCTATAAAATGATCTGTCGTTTTAATATTGGCTAACAGTACTCGATTAATGTTAGAACACGCATCCATTTACAGAATATTACCGGCCTTCAATCAAGAATCCGTTTTAAATTTGCAAAGAAATTTCGCGTTAAAGAAATCAACGTACCTAATAAGGAAATACTTTATTTAAATTTTAAATTGATTATTATACTCGTCTACTTTATGTCTTAAGTTAGACTAACACAAATATTTTCTTCCAAGAATTCTATGCTCTATGCTCAGAAGAACGTCTAAGGATGTAGCTTAAAAGCTTCACTTATAGGGTGAGTCATTTAAGTGCCACCCCACTATTGATTCCTAAACTATTAAAACTATCATATTTTTATTTAAATAAAAGTTTTTGGTAATTAACTGTTCCATAACCTTAAATTATTACCAATTATACTGGTTGTTTAGTTATGCCTGGACAGCACATTACTTTGTTATTTTGAAGAAAACACCCCGTATATTATGGTATTTTTAGATTCTACATTTAATTCTTTATCTAAAAGTGTAAAGGTACTGCCATCTTAAAATTATTGGTTTTTGCATTATTTGACTTTCTTCAAAAATTTAGACTATTAACACGTTATCAAGTATTCAGAGGTATGTCAAAACAGCAGTATATATAACATAGAGTGTTTGTTGAAAACTTAGTGGCATAATTTCAAATGCCAACAACTTTTGTTTTTCAAACAAAACGCCCAGTATTTTTTAACACCATTAAATGCAGAATTAAATTATCTTCCAATTTGATATAGGGTGATTTTGGATACCAAATGTTCAAATTTCTATTGTTGTTTGTGTTTTTTTGATTAGTTTTCTATAAATTTTGAATTAAAACAGGTGTGCGATGAAAACAAAACAAATACGCTTATTTTATAACGTTTAAAAAGTGTCACTTTCCATACTGTTTTTAAAACTATTAGGAATTATTATTTTTTTTTAATAAAATTATTTCATGTATAAACAGAAGTTGTTTACATTTGAAGTTCTGCAGAATTAACATTGAATTATGAACACCCTGTGTATCCATCTGCTATTGTCAACATACCGCTGAATACTTTACAATGTGTGAATTTATAATAAGAAAATCGATTTTTTGACTTTTTGGAAAAAGATTCCTTGGAATTTAAAAAACCTAAAACGCAAGGACCTATTGGCCACCAAGAATTGGGTAGCAAGGGAAAAAATACCCCCTCCCCAATACTGCTGTATGTACAAATAAAGTTAAAAACATTATTCAGCTATCACTCATTTAGCCTAAACAGAAATTCAACGCTTTTGCCAGAACATTATTGCTTTAAAAAGGCTTTCACTAAGATTTTAAAAATTTTTTACTTTAACGACTTATTGCACTTAAAAACAAGTCGCCAGATTGGCATAAACTTTAATTATTAAAATAGTAGCTCTAAAAAAACTCAAAATTACTATGTGGGGGAATTTCTGTAAAATATTAGAAATTTTATATAAATTACTGCTCAAAAACTAGCCACATGATTTTTTAATTTTCTACACTGATGCAGCTAGAGATCGGCTTCAATTTGGTTCGTTTCCCAGTCCGCTAATTTCTTTTTAGACTTCATCTATGAATTTTTAAAACTAAAAAAATCCCACCCCTTTAATTATAAACGGGGGACAATATAACGTTCGCATTTAAGCTAAATTACTAACGAGTGATAGTAAAATAAGATTTACAACTGCAGCAATATTTAGGGGGTTAATTTTCCAAAATATTAAAAAAATGGAGCTGACGTTCGCTTTTTGGTTTGCTCCAGCTAGAAAGGTAGAAAGTTTTACGATCTACAGTCACTGTTGACACGTAAAACATTGATATGAAAATGCTTTTGAAAATATAACAAGTAATAAGTTTTTAAGTATAGAAAAGTCTACGAGAAGTGCTTCGCTCATTTGTAGTAAATATCGTTTTAACGCTGGCTATTTGTTTATTTTTTAAATGTAGGGAAAAAGTTACCTACCGCTTAAACCAAACGCTTTGTATACAGATTAATTTTCAAAATGAACTGCGTATTTTAGGTTTCTGTAACAACATTGCTTGAATATATCCTACCTTGATATCATCTGAAAATACAAGTTTGCTTTAAGTGTGTTAGTAAGTTTAAGAAAGATGTCTTTGTGGCAATAAGATAGTAAAGGTATCAAGATTCGAGACTTAAGCTTGTTTGTGAATAAAATCAATTAATCAGGTAATGAATGCGCATAATTTGCAATAAGTTGTCCATTGTACATGTGTCTGCTGTTAGTGGATAAGAAAACACGCACATGCGCACCATAAACACTGGCTAACGACTGCCTTAACGACCCAATGTTTTTAAGTCGTCGAGATTTGACGACACTGACCATCCCGAGTTTCCTTGTCTGCGATATAAATAAAATGCCATCCATCCGAGGACTTACTGCGGCCCAGCCCAGGTTTCTGTTACACAATAGCACAGCTATAATGTCGCAAAGAGTGGGTTGAAAGTTACTGTTACAAGTTATCTTCGGTCCATATCCACATGGCAGATACTATGTATATCCTATTATAGAGGTCAGTTATTACTCTGAAATTTTTTTAAATTGATTTAAGGTTTTGACAAAAATATCCTTGTTGGAAAATATCTACATGTGTGTGTGTATAACGCAGCGAAATCTCAGAAACTAATACATCGATTTGAATAAAATTTGGGATACATATTTTCGATATCATTTTTCCACTTATTGCCCTATTAAATTTTTGAAATGTAGAAATTAACCATACTGCAAAAAATCAACGTCGAAGTAAGAGAAAAGTAAAGTGCTCGCATCAACTTGCAGTACAGTAAAGTATTGATTTCATGAAAATTTGCGAATTAGAGGTTTTGACGGAAATACATGTTTTGGATGGACAGGAACTTATAATCGTGGTTTTTAGAAAATCTTTGTCTGTGGGTGGGTATTTAGGCCCCATAACTCTCGAACGGATGATTCGATTTCGATTAGCTTCATAATGTGAAGGTATATCAAAAATTCACCAAATATTTATACATGATGTTCCTTAATTGTATGCTGATATTTCAAGATGTAATTTCTTAGCACATTCGAAGTGAAAAAGTTCCTATAAACGTATGTCCTAAAAGACGTCGTTTTCTTGATACAAAATTTTCTTGATACAAAATGATATAGTTTAATTATTTTTTTAGTTTTTTTTTTAATTTACCTTACTCTTTTTGTGATAATTAGCGCAAAATTTGGTACACAGCCAAATTTTTGTAATATTTATGAAAGAACATTACAAATATTTGGATATTTTTTCAGATTACGATCTTTTACGCTCTCGAATATTTTTTTCAAAAATCAAATTTCTCATTTTATTTTGAAGAGCTCGCCAACAGTGTTACAAACTAGAAGAATGGTTACAACTACTAAAACTGCGGAGTAAAAAAAAATTTAACATTAAAAAATATATTGCTCAAAACTGGTAACCACGATTCTTTTTAAATTTTATAGGTTACTAGAACTAGGGATGTGTTACAATTTGGTTTGTGTCCTGGTTTACTAATTCCTCTGTGAGGCTTTTTATGAATTTTTGAAAACCGAAAATTTATGCCCCTTTATTAAATCAACGCAGGACCACTAAACATTTCTGCTTAAGTTAAATTGCTTATAAGTGATAGTAGAATAAGATTTGCAACTTAGTTTTTAGGTGCAGCAATGATTAAGGGAGTTCATATTTCCCCCTCCCATCCAAATCTTGGAGGACGAATTTGTTCCTCCTTTTTAGTTTTCTTTGAAGGTTTTTTTTGCAAAAAATCTTTTTTTGTCATAAAAAAGTGTTCGGTTTCTAAATGCAATAAGACATGCTCGCATGCAGCTTTTGCTAGCCGAATTGCTGACTTTAAGTAACGTGAAGCCGGACCAATTACATTATGCTGAAGCAGCGTTGGTTATCGGTGAGGTGGTGATTATGATTCAGAGGGGCGGATGGGCTGTTATAAGCCAGCTTATTTCTTAATTTTTAATAATATTCTGTTAAAGGAAACAAAACAAAAATTGAAAAATATATACACGGTTATTGTACTTGTACTGAAATCCCGCTCCCTGACGAGACCGGCAGGTGATGGTGCTTTCCAGGATGAAGTGGCTGCTGCTGCAAAGGGACCTGGGGCCTAGGGGTGTCGCTTGCAGCCAGCCCTCAGTATGGGTCCTAACGCCTCAGGCACGATCGCTGAAGTTAAAACCCCGCTCCTTGACCGGTTAACTCTTATGTAGAGGTAAGGGTCCCGGCAAGTGATGGTGCTTTGTAACGATGGAGTGGTGTGGAAACCCCGCTCCTTGACCGGAAAATAGGTGGCCGGCAAGTGATGGAGTTTTCCAACGATGGAACGGTGTGCAGCTGGCACTAGGGACTAGGATTCTAGGGGTGAGGCGCACTTTGCCTGCTCACGCCCACTATCAGAGTGTCGACCCAGAGGATTCGTACTTATTTACACCCGACGCTGGTAAGGTGCCGGCTACTATGATCAGGCCGGTTACCGACCAGTCTGGGCGGTGCGTAGCTCACCAGTGCTGCGACCTGCGAGGTCCTAACTGGGAGGGGTAGCGCTGCTTGGCACGCGCTTGCTCCGACAAGTCCAACCAGTGACTTTCTTTGACTGGTACCACGGGGACCAATGCCGAGCCCGCGGGGGATTCACACCGCCGTTTTTGGTCGCGGAGTAGGACTCGTGGTGGCAGTGGTATAGCCTAACTGCAGGTTAGGGCCGTCTTAGTGCGGTTCGACGGGTGAGCTGCGTTTCAGCTCGGGCACTGATCTGCAGAATCAGTAGAGACTGAGGTAGTCTCCCTCCAGCAGTAGGGGCTTAGGGCTCGCAGCCTGATGCCAGGACTGGTAGCCTGTTCTCTTTCTTGCATTGAAGGCAGGCGCGTTGATCGAACGTAACTCGATCATGGCGTCCCGCAGGGTTTCACCACCTGGAGGGGGGACGGATATGCTTCATTGCTGGGTGCTGTCCTAGTCTTTTAAATTAAATGGTGTATTTCAAAACATAAAACCATAAAAAAACAATCAGCTCAAAACTCTGTAGCCTAAATAAAAGCATAAAACCCCATGTCAGCGAAATAACTATATTTCATTTGTATTTAGAAATAATTATTTCAGTTTCGGGGTCAATCGCGACAGTGCATGTATATTGCAAATTTAAAATATAATAACATTGTAGCCAATTTTTAAATATATGCATATCAAAATATGAATCTAGCTACACCACTAGGTGGCCATCAAAAGAGAAAATTGAGCAAGGAAAAGAACGAAAAACTTAAAAATCTTCTAACAGTTAACAGGTTTCTTGGTGTTTGAGCACATGGAAGCAGAATAATAATAATATATATATTCATAATAAATTCGCCTTAAAAACTATGCTCATGCAAGTCGTTTTCTACAAACAAAGGTTAGCAAACATAGTGTTTTTACAGCACAAGATTATCACCAACGAAAATAAGGTATACATGCGTATTTTTAATTTGTTTATAACAAAACTGGAGGTGAGGGTGAGGGCCCTTTTATAAAAGCCTGCGGGGGGCCCTTACGGTTTGCGTTGCGCCACTGGTTATTAGAATGTGTATGACGTATTGGGTCCATTTTGTGAACACCGCTAATATTAACTCCTACACTATTACATAAATTATATTAAAATTTTTGCTGAATATCTTTACAAATAAAAAATTATTCGTGCGTGCGTGGGTGCGTGCGTGCGTGCTTGGGTGCGTGAATGGGTGGGTGCGTGCGCATCTAATTAGCTGTAGGTCGGGAGGTTCCGTTCTTACTATTCTTATACCGTATGCGACATCGTACGGTAGCCTAAATTGTTTTCTTGAAAATCTAACATACGGTCAAATGAGAGAAGAGCTTAAAAATTACATGTTTGCAAATACGGAAAGTATTAATATCTAGTATGGGAAAGTCTACTTGAAGTTATTTGCCTTTATATTGATTACCTTTGCCTTCTATTTATACCTTTATTCTTATAAGCTACTTTTTCTGACTCATTGCATGCTGTTGCTGTCTTCCTTACACACTTCTCCAGTGCGATCAACAAGAAACCTAACAGTTCTTTAAAAGAATTGAAACAATGCTGCGTGTTATGGATTGTTCTATGAATTTGAAAAGTTATATGACTCAATTATTATCGGTAAAATTTCATGGGTGACTACTCACCAATTAAGGTTTTGTCTTTTTTTGCGCATTTTAAAACCAAACAACGGAAACTCGTTTACTTTAACAAAAAATTATGCGATCTTATGTAGAGCAGTGAATGATAACAATAACTGTTTTCAGTAAGCATAATATATATAACAAGGTGTACATTTACATTTTCATACAATTGAAATCAACTTCTTCAATTATTTTTATAGAGGTACTTAAGTTTCTTTAACACGTTCGTTGTCCTAGTTTACTACAGTTTATAGCAACTTTTAATATGCAAATTTCTCGACGGAACCTTCCTGGATAAGTTCATGACGTGCCACGAAGTTTAAACACATCCAGATCAGTCAATCTTTATAGACTTCTCACGCCTTTGCGGTGTCACTGTTCTATTGTCACGGAAGTAACCCTCAATAACACGACTCCGGGCTGCTTAATATGCATCTCTGTTTTAGATATAAATTACTGCGTTTGGTTACAACTTTTACTACAAAACCAAATGAAGTGCTTAGCGTCTTTCTACGGGTTCGTTGATTAATGAATTTAATGCAACTTTCCTGTTCTGTACCTCCTTTTATGCCGTTTTGGAGCATCGCATACCTATGCTTTTAAAACTCAATGTACTACTTACTACAAGTAACCCTGCACTGCATTCATATACAAATTAAAAATCAAGATGATCATCAAAAGAGTGGGTGGAAACTAATTACAATAGTTGTTTCATATTTAAGATAAATTGATTAACCAATATTTTTAAGTGATAAAGTTCAACGTTTTTAACTGCTACTCTAATAAGCTCAATTGTGGAAAATTAAGATAATTTTCTTTCTAACAAATAATCGCAAGTAATTTTTGTTGATTATAATTACTTAGTATCGATTTCTATATATAAAATCCTTAACTGTCTCACCATAACACGACGGCGGGCTCTTTTATCTCGACACAATTTACAACCAGACCACGAATCGTTACATCTCCACTTAGTGTAATGATTGTTTTCGGCGATTGTTTCTGCTACAGATTACTATAATTTTGTTAGTTATAGCTTACTTTATTTCTAGCGGGTCGGAAACAACGACACAGGGATAATTTTTATAATTTTAAGGTTTTATTTTAACCTCCTTCTGAGAACATCGGATAATTTGTATAATTTGAAGACTTTATTTTAACCTTCTTTTGATTTGCAATCGACACCGGATAACTTTTAGAATTTAAAGATTCTCCATGTATTACCTCTAGTTCATGTACATAATCCTTAGCGAACCTGGTTTTTCCATTTAATAACTTTTTATGTTTTTTTAATACTTTAGTCACCATTTCTTTATTTTCTTCTGCACAATTTATATTCTAGCAATCTACTTTTTCTTGCACACCGTTTATCACCTTTAAATACATCTTATTACAATTTAAAGACTCTTCATTACTCTGGTTTATGTACATAATGCTTTGCTAATACTGGTTCTTCATTTAACAATTCCTCACGTTGTCTCAACAATTCAGTTGCCGTTTCCTTATTTTTGTCTGTGCAATTCATATCCTTCCCATCTTATTTTTCACTTTTTATCATATTCAAATTTATATCATTATTGATTATAGAGTTTTTGTTTGTTAATAGAATTTTTAAATTTTTATGTATAATCTTGTAAAACGTTCATACCAATTACCATGTCAACAATCATATTTAAAATTATGAATATTTCTGCAGGTATCTCCACTTTATCCATACTTAAATTATAATTTAATATGATTTTTAATAATTCATAGTTTTCTTTTACGACGTCTTAATTTATTTATGATAATTTAGTTTCTGCGTCGATTAAAGCTGAAACTTTCCCATACTTTTTACGTTTTAAATATTTTCGCGTCAAGAAGTGATGGAAATTTACATCTCCAGCCGGTACAAGCCCGCTGCAGACTCAAGGCGTTGGTTACTTACGGACTGTGCGCGCTCCTACTACGTGAAAGGCGCTAAGATAGTTAATGCGCTCACGAAAATAGTTATAACAACCGTATTTATAGAGTTATCAAAAATATGCAAAGAATGAAAAATATTTATTCTTATTAGAGATAATCGATAGACGTCAGAGTGCAATTTGGGAATTAGTAAAGAACAAATTTTGTAGTTCATTGCAAGCTCTATCGGTTCAAAAACTTGTCCAAAAATGCCCAAAATTTTGAACCGCTAGTATATTTACAATTTTCATATTTCTAAAAATAGTTTTACATCACTTGATTATACTTGTTAAGGGCTATTAAATAATATGACAATTTGTATTGATTGGATATTTTGTTTTTGAGTAATCGAGCATTAAATCTAAATTTTCAAAAATTCGTAGCGGCCTTCAATTTAAAGATACAGCATTTAAGGTAAAAAGCATTTGATTTGTCTTTAGATGCACTACAACACTATGTATTCAAAACTTAAAAAAAAATGTTTGGAAAATAATCTATACAAAAAAAACAGGTCTAATTTCCGTTTCCGGTTCCGATTCTGATTAACGACCTCACAAAGAACTATCTGCAATTAAAAAACTTCCACACCAAATCTTATAAAAATCGGTAAAGGGGTTCCGTAGATATAGGGGAACGAATCCGTGAAACGATGAGCTGGAACCTAACGCAACCGAACATATTGTTAGGATCGGGTTATTATATTTTTGAAAATAAAAGAGGGGGGTGCTACGCTCATGTAACATTATTTAAAATAACGTTTGATAATACCCACTATTATTTTTCTCACTCTTTGTCCTGAAGACTATGTGCTTCAAAATAAGCTTAAAATCAATGAAATCCACCAACAGCGCTGTCCTGATTGCGCTCCAAAGGATGCCATCGTCAGTGATCATACTGACAGTTATAAAACAAAACATAAACACCAAAAGTATAAAGTACATATCCTTGCAGGTGCCTTCTAAAATGTCAACTGCTTCAATAATCCCGCTTTATTTATATAGCAACATCTTAAAAAAGTTTAAGACACAGTCTATAAACATTTGCAGTAATGTAATTTAACATTTAGACATACTTTCATTTTAATCCATGGCATTGAAAATTTTTTTGATGTAATAGAAGTTTGGTATCAAAAATTAAGCAGTCGATCAATGCCAGTAGAGTACGGACGGCAAATTTACGTTCAGGTGTAATTGTTGTTTTAAATTGTTATTTAAGTGTTTCTATTTCATTCTTTTTTAAATGACGAAAAACTGTAGTACTGCATCTTCATACAATTATCTTTGTCAAGCCAAAACCCAGCGAGAGCCTATAAATTAAGTTGCCTTAAAAAATTAACTACAATTATTCACGGTTGATGATTTAGTTTCTTATTTATCAAAAGAAATTTACATTTCAGGGTCAGAAAATTTGGTCAAACGAAAATTCTCATATTTAACCGTAAAACAAACGGAGGAAGAGGATATATGTTACGTAATGCATTGTGGCCGCACAATAATATGCAAACAATGTGCTTACTTGCCTTGAATCTTATCGGCCAATATCTGAGAACTCGTCCCGTTTTTTAAACTAATTAGGAGAGTTACCTGCAATTAATCTCGCAATTTGTATGAATGAATCAGATTATATCTCTTTCTTAACAACGAACACACTACTGTTTACGGTGTTAGAGCAAGTATATTTTTCAAGTAATAAATGGTGGCATTCTAGAGAAGTTGAAAAATGTAGGTCGTTAAGCTTTACAACCTTTTACCATTGTGGAACAAGAAGACAATGAATTAGTTTTGTCATTTCTCCTTTTATCACAAAATAGCAAGCACCGAATTTTAAAAAAACGCAATGGTGCATACTAACAATTTATTTTGAGCGCACTTTTAAAGGAAAAATTCCACCAGTTCTGTAGTTCTTTGTGTTTAATGGTGTTTAACAGTTTTACCAAAAATACTTCCGTGTTTAATATAAATAAGTAATTCCTAATCGAATTAACTTTTACATTTCCATAGTTTGCAAGAACTCATGATCACATTCTGCCCTTGAAGTCGTCTATTATAATCTTCACCAATTGGCAACATGCTGCTAAACAAATACCTATGTAACCTTAATCTTGCAAAATAGTAAATCGTTTTTTGAAGAATTTACCCTTCTTTTGCTAACAGAACTAACCTTTCACCTTCTGTCAGTATTCCGAATCCCGTTGACACGAGCAGATTTTGTTTAATTGAGTAAGTAACCTTATAAAGGTAACTCGAGCCAATAACCTTAAAGAATACTAAAGCATGTCGTGAGAATGGATCATTGTATGGGAGTTTTGTCGCCTATAAATCGCGGGAAGATAAGCTTATTAGACTGTCGCATTTAATTTAGAAAAATGGTAATGTTTATTTTCTTTACACATTTCATGCGGATTAATTAACTTTTTGTTTTGAAAATCTACACTGTTCTACTTTTACAATTTTCTTGAGTAAATGTGTTACAATAATTACGCATTAATAAAGAAAGCTTAATGACGAAACTTGAAGAAGGGTAAAAAATTATACTTTTTGTCAGCTTACGACCGTCGATTGCTAAAACCAATAGCCTAGACTTAAATCTTACTTAAGCCTAAGGGACATTCACAAAGACCCAAGAGCCAGCAGAAATTGAACCTATGACCAACAGATTGAGAGGGGAGTACTTCACAACAATTTATTTCGTACCTAGGAATAAATATCTGGTTTCACATTAGTCATTGTGTTTTAAATTCCAACTTTCACGAAAAACAGTAACAGTTACTGCCTGTTTGCATTGCGGTATCATAAGTAACTAATAAGTTTCCAAACGCAGTGGTGACCCCTAAACATATACTAGGTAGGATATCTTGACAATATCAATCCTATGGAAAGTGTTTGTTGAGGTGCCAATAGCCTGTTGAAAGGCCTGTCACGATCTTAATTTGCTTTCTGTTGCACTGTAGAAACTGTTTGGATGCCGGTGAAAAAGGCCCTCAAATGAAGAGCTTCGCCTGTTGCAAAAACCAGCTTCGTAAGAGTTGGGTTGAGTCCTATTTCTTCATTTCCAGCTTTGCATTGCATCGGTTCCGGTCCAAGCGTGTGTTCGCAAGAACACCGTCTGGCCAGTAACTACGTTTCTTCGTTTCCCTCATTGTTGCTGTGACCGAGTTCTGCGCGCTCTTAAGTTACCCTGAAAGAGGTCCAAACCTAAAAAGCTGCCTGAATATCAAATTAATATAAATATGGTTGTTTATAAAATCTGTATTATGGTTTTCGTATACAGAGGCCAGTATAGCGCATAGCTCGGCCTGGAAAACAGTGGCGTAGTACCCGAAAAGAAAAGAACGTCTTATTCTTGCTATATCGTCATAAGCACCCGCCCCTGTACCGTCCTGTCATTGAGCCGTCAATAAATCAGACAAGAAAACCAGGAGGATCTGGTTAAGAGTGCTCCAGTCTTCTTTAGTGGAAAGCCAGTTTTGTATGGTATATAGAGGGAGAACGTGGTTAGCTTACGGTCACTCTTTGTATTAAGTATGACATGAGTCTTTGTCAGGACTCCTGTATATCCCAATACTTCTCCTGCATTTGCCCACTATTCTTCACAGCTTAGCATGCAAACTGCCGTTTTAGCATCGGCCTTAATCACTAAGTGAAGAAGCGCGAATCTCAGAAAAGCCTCTAGAGCCGCCGTGGGTCCAGTGCGTATTGCATCTGTCACTCCTGACTAAATTGTTCTCTTGTACTCATCAAGGCAGCTGATGCCCATAGCACAAGCGCTGCATATGTAATAAGGAGTCGTATCGCCGCAATGTACATCCACATGGTGATGTACGATTTAAGACTCCACGTGTTGTCAAAAATGCGTCTGCACATCCAAAAGGAGGCAGCTGCTCTTTGTATCTATGTTCCTAAGTGCTCTTTCCAGCTTGGCATCTAGGATTACTGCCAGATACTTGATTTTCCCGGCATGCAGCCCTCAGCGGGGTTCCGAATAGTAGTGGTTTCTTAAATCCTACTAGCTTCCTTTTCTTCTTAAACAGAACTAGTTATATCATTGTGGAATTAACCGACAGTCCGTGAGTTGTCCACCATCTTAATATGATCCTGAGGGGACTTTGAGTGACCTCACAGGTTATACGTAATAATTTGCTTATTGTTAGGATTGCTAGGTCTGCTTCATTGAGTTTTCGGAAAAAGCGATGCGGAACGAGAGAGCACATTAGGTGCGAAAATACCACACTTTGTGGACAGCCTCGTGTAATGACCACTCACTCTGATGGCATCTTCATTGAAAGTGGTTATTGCGTAGCGGCTTTCTAGCCTGCATTTCATCCACCCGACAATGGTGAGTTCGATTCCATGTTTGGTAGCGGCGGCACATATGAACTTGTGTTATCCAACGCGCCTTAGATATTCAGAAAAGTACCTACAGCTAGTTTTTCTAATATAGCGCCTTCTTGATCCTAAGAACGATATTGTGAAAGACCGTTTCAACTGAGTTGCCCATTTGCTACGCATGTTGGCGCGGTTATAGTAACGCAACCACTAGTGCATCATCGCTTATATACTTAGCAACCAACCTCTCTTCCATTTTGAGAGGGAAAGAGGTTAGACCGATAAGTCTAAAGAATTTGGTTAGATCGTACGTTGTGTGCCCGGCTTGAGGTATACACACTACCTTTACTAACTTCCATGTTACAGGTATGTACCCGGAGGCAAGGTAAGTGGTGGTGGTATATGGCACAAGAAGAGAAAACATGCCATCATGTCCTAAACTCTAATGGGTCAAATGTGGATATAGCCCATCTGATCTTCACGTAAGTCACCACTTTCGAGGCAATATCCCAGTCTATCGGAGAATTCCGATGCAAGAAGTCTGCATAGGTAGAGTAGTTGCAAAATCTCATGATCCGCGAATTGCGCACCGCCGGGAGTGAGAAGGCTGTAGAAAAGGACGCCCAAACAGTGTTTTCGGCTCAACCTAAAAACATCAGGCTAGCATGTAGGCGCCAAATTTAAAATAGACTATGCGTTAAGTGTGTAATTTAACTCTTTAAATTTCACCAAATTAATGATAATATATTAAATAAACCACTTCCCCCCAAAAAAAAGGAAACGAATGAATGTAAATATTTTGAAATATTAAAGGGAAGTGTTTTCATTTAGCAAAAATCAGAACACAATAAAACAAATTATAGGTACATGAAGTCAAATTTAATGCAATTATCGTACAACACGATTACACAAATATTATACATAAATTCAAATTGAATGCAAATACAATCCATATTAAAATGAAAGGAATGAATGTAAACAATTTTAAGTTAAATATCAAATCAAAGTGTCTTCGGATAATAAAAAGCAAAAATTATATATAATTATAATGGTTTACAACCTAAATCGTCTTCATCGTCAGAAGACCAATACAGTTCCGAGTCATCACTGCTGTCATTAACATTTATAATAAGTTCCAGCACATCATCTATTATATATTCCCTGGCAAGATATTCGTCCTCGACCTTCTTCACATGTGAACAAATGTTTGCCCATTCTTGCACACCAACAACATTAAATTTATCTTCTGCCAACTTCCTGACATCATCCATTTTAAACGTTGTTCGGTGGTTACGTTGTGGTACGATGCATTATCGATAACCAACACAGAATTTTGTTGCATATTTGGAAGCAATTTCTCTTGTAACCACTTCGAAAAATTCTTGTTGTTCATGTCGTCATGATAGTCCCCAGTTTTAAGGCCCGAT
The DNA here is from genome assembly GCA_958336395.1 of Ctenicera cuprea. Classification (NCBI taxonomy): domain Eukaryota; kingdom Metazoa; phylum Arthropoda; class Insecta; order Coleoptera; family Elateridae; genus Ctenicera; species Ctenicera cuprea. Next base: position 21,223,872 of record OY284496.1, read on the forward strand.
TTGAAAGTAAGTAAACCATTCGGAACAAAGCCTTCTTCACCGCCAGCATGCACAATAATTAAACGTTGTCCTTTGGCAACTGGAGACTTCATACATTTGCTTGATCCGTCATCCCAAGCTTTAGGTGCAGTGTGTGAACTATGCAAGTAGGTTTCATCACAGTATATAATATTCCTACCTTCGCTTCTGTATTGTTTTATTTTCCTCAGGTATTCAAGTCGCTTCGCTCGGATTTCTGTTTTCTCAATCAGCACTTGTCGATTATCTTGGCTTTTTTTCCAACGGAATCCTATTTTATGCACTAACTTCCTAAAGGAACGTATCTTTCCAGTAAAATTAATGCCTTCATCTTTCACTGCTTCAAATACAGCCTGCATCGTTGGTCTTCTTTTGTGAATATTTGCAAATCTATAAATAATTGTGCGTACAGTGTCTTCTTCGTACTGATCCAACGTAGACCTCGGACTGCTTTTATTGATGGTTTTCCTTGGGGAAGTAAATTTGCCACCATCTGGTTGTAGCCTGCCTTCCTTAACAATTCTTTTGACGGTGGCTGATCCAACGCCAGTTGCCTGCGACACCCTTTCGATCAAACTGCTTAAAGGAATAATAAGTTCTTTGGCATCCTTTTCTTCCTTCATAAATTTATAAACGCTGTAAATTATTTCACGGCCTTGACTGTGCACTGTTCGTTTGGCATTGCTCATAATTACTAGTGATCTGTAAATAAACTTTAATTAGTAAAATGGCTAAACAGAATGAAAATGGATTTCAACAAAGTAGAACTTGGTACTGCCAATAGAATATTATTGTTACTTACTGTACAACAGATACTGCTGCGAAGTTTTTAAATAACGAACTACTTTTACAAAGAAAACGCTGTAGGTGGATTATAACCTAAAAACAGTTTTAATAAGTATTCCATAAAAATGTTAAATTTGGGTACTTCTACTTACAGCTACACAGTAAATAAACCGCTGTAGTCTTCAAAAAAACTGTTTCCTCTAATAACACAGGGAAATTTAAATATAAACCACGGAAAAATTCGCACGCAGAAAAATGACACCAAATATTTCGGCAACGATATTTTCAGGTTGGTCTTTAGAACAGTTCGTGACGTCAGTAGCAGATTTTGGTTTACTGCGCACGGATCATGAGATCCTGCAACTACTCTAGGACGTCATCAAGCATAACCGTTGTTCCAGGAAAATGCACTTTTAAGAATTGTTTGAGTGTCTCCTCATCGGTGGCTGTGTGGTCACCGGAAGGGAGTCTGTCCTGAGTAGTAAAACTTAAACGATATTATACGTTTTCAAAAAGTGGAGTATGTTGTATGTAATATTTTTTGGCTTTTTTTTGCTAGAGACGACGTCGTCCACATTATCTCCTTACGATCCCCCACTGATTACAGGTCAGAGTCCAAAAGTTTACCCACTTGCTGTTTAAACAGGCACTTTAAAGAATTTCAATAATGTTATTATAGTGTTAAAGTGAGATCTTATAATCCAACTGAAATAATGTTTTGATGGAAAGAGAATGAGACAATTTTAAACTTTGTATAGAATGTTGCCAGTGGCATAATTACATATTCCTTACTGTCCTACTTACTTAGTTGTTTTAGATTTCTTAACATCGGTTGATGTCTGGATTAGACAGACTTATCACAGTCCATTGTTTAACATATAAAACATAATAAAGCGCTTCTCACTTTGCATTCTCAAATCCAACCTACTGCTGTATACATTTAGTTTTACAATTTTACACATATTCTATTGTCGGATTGATTGACTTGTAAGTTAGAACGATAGTGAGCCATATTTTTTGTTTAAAATTTCATATCCTAAATACACTACTGCGAATTCTTTATTAAACCCAAAATATTGTTAACAGAATTTAAATTTTGCAGCAGACCTTTAAGCGTGACCGATTAAAGCTGACTAACATTACCACTATATTACTACTATAACCTAGACATTGTGATAGGCGCTAGCCAAAACTAAGGGTGAAATTCATAGACAGACTGCTTAGGCAAAAGCCCATGCGCATATTTAATGTTTTGCCAGCTTACAATTCTTTATAAAAATATCGCTTTTCTGTAGTAAAACTCATACGGTATTATACGTTGTATTGAGTATTTTTCGGTTTGTTTGTCTGCTTACGAACCGCCACTGAATAAAGTAAATATTTGAAACGGTTTATGGATTTGCGCCTTACTCGTTTTATAGCCCTAGAATGAATAAGCCAGTTAAAAATTATTTACTAAAAAAAATGCGAAAGTAAGTTTGGCACTAAAACAATGTAGGAATTAGCATTCATGTTCAGCCCGGCCCTGGCTAGTTTTAATATGTAATTACCTGGCCGGTCTAATTTAATGTTTGCAACAGTGTCAAGAACATCTATTAAAAGAACTGATGTAAGCCAATTTTACATAGATGTAAAAACTATATATTTACGAACAATAAACTACTTTTTTGATACCGTAAAATCAACTTCTTTCTTACTTAGTATTTTGTTGCAATATAAACTTATTCATAAATCAAAACAAATAATAAAGTAAGATTGTTTCTATAAAAATTTTTGCTTCACTAATTTATATTATTAGATACATTCTGGACTTTATACATTTAGTATATATTATAACAATTTTTATATGGTATATGAAAATTTAAAGACAACTCTTACGACATATTTACTAAATTTTGTCTCATCATTGTATGATTACCTAGGTAGTTCTGGGAAATACCTTGTTAAAATAATTTCAATGTCAATCTCACAAACGAATTTGGTCAAACATAAAAAAGAAACAAATGTTGCATAACAGCGACTTAATTTTTATTTATTGCTATAGTTTTTGTTATACTAGAGACGGAACACGCATAAGCCTCAAGCATTTTTGTGAATATTTTACCTTTTGGCCATCATGCAATAGATGACAGGTACTTATAAGGATTTTTTTTATTCTACTGAATTCGCAGCGTATTTGAATTGCTTGCCTTTCTGAGAAGTCTACAAATTAAATATGTCGTTTGAAATTGACAGAAAGTGACTGTGAAGAATGTGGATAATTAATACGTAAAAAATTTTTCTTTGGAGAAAATTGCTGCTTTGTAATTCTCTACTATGTGCTCAATTAACATTTTTAATATTACATATTTAATAATCTCTTTTCATTCATAGTTTTCACAGTTTAAAAATTTAATTTTTTAGAAAACACATCGGCCACAATTTTAAACCTAATTAAGTTTGGAACATATTGTTGGATTGACCTTAAGAGCTTCTTACAGATTCCATTTTTAGGTTTAGAAAAATCTCGGGCTTAAAAGAAATCATACCAAATAACATACAAATTCCGTATCGGGTTAAAGAGTTTTTAAAAACTTAATTTCCCGATGTATTTTGGAAATACCATCACAATCCAATTTAATATAAAACTCTAACCATTCGTTCAGAAAATATGGGAGTGCGAACGAACAAAGCAATAAACGAATGAACCAACCAACGAATGAATTAAATAATAAACGAAGTAAGTAACAAACGAACCAACCAACGAACGAACCAACAAACGAACTAACAAATCAACGACCACCGACCGGCGGAGAGAGCAAGCGAACGAACAATTGCATGAACGAAGAAACGGCAGACGTTTATAAAAACAGTTTTTGGGTTTTTAAAGCTCCAAAACGTGTTTTTGTTTTAACAGACGCACGAACCAACGAACGAACGAACGAACTAACCAACCAACCAACGAACCAACTAACGAATGAACGAATCAATCAACAAACGCGCCAACCAACCAACGAACGAACCAATCACCCAGTGAACCAGTTAACCAAAAAACCAATCAACAAACAAACTCACTAAAAAACGAACCAACCAACGAACGAACCCACCAACTAACGAACAAATAAACCACCCAACTAATAAGAGAAGCAACAAACCAACCAAGTTGTCAACGAATGAGCGGGGAAACTACCGACTGACCAATGGAGCGAGCCAACGAACGAACGATTAAACAAACAAAGAAACGACAAACATTTTTAAACACAGGTTTTTGGGGTTTTCACGTTCAAAAACGCGTTTTTTTTGTTAAAACCTGTACAACAAAGCAACCAACAAACAAACCAATCAACGCACGAACCAACGAACGAACAAAACAATCAACAAACGAACCAACCAACGACGGAACCAATTAACGAAGAAACCAATCAACAAACGCACCAATCAACGAACGAACCAATTTACGAACAAATCAACCAACGAACGAACCAACCAACCAACGATAGAACAAACAAATAAACCAACTAATAAACGAACCAAGCAACCAACGAACGACCAAACGAAGAAACGATGGAACGAGCCAACCAACGAACGAATCAACAAACACATCAACCAACAAACGAACCAACCAACAAACAAACCAACCAACAGACGAACCAATCAACGAACGAACCATCGAAGGAACGAACGAACAAACCACCTAACGAACAAACCAATCAACGGACGACCGAACTAGCTAACGAAGAAACCAATGAACGAACCAACAACGAACAAACCCACCAACGAACAAATCAACCAACAAACAAACCAATCGACCAACAAGCCAACTAACGAACGATCACATCAACCAACGAATGAACCAACCAACAAACAAACAAACGAACCTGCTAACAAACGAGCGAACAAACCAACAAACGAATGAACGAACCAACGAATGAACCAACGAACAAACAAACGGACCAACAAACGATGATCAATGAAAGAACGACCGACGGAGCGAGCAAATGAATGAACAACGGACATTTTTAAAAGACAGTTTTCAAGCTACTAAGTCCCCAAAGCGTGTTTCTTTGTCAAAATCTGTATATCGAAAATTTTGGAAGTAACTTTCTCTGCAATGCTTGTGGTAAGCGTGTTTTAGTGAGTCACGCAGACACAGGAGACCTACGATTGAACGCGGGCTCCTAACCTCAGGAAGTACCAGCACTTCTTCTCAAGAGAAAGTTTTCTTGGCAGAATAGCTCGTTGGTTTAACATTGTATGCGAGAAGGAACGGCTGTTAAAAATCCTATTTTCCAGTACTGCGATTTCAAAACCAGACCCTAAGCATAGCAGCCCAACGCTCTAACCACTAGCCTACGGCCACAAAGTATGAAAAAGTAAAAACTTAAAATGGCCCAACAGAGGCTCTTGGGTCTATGTGTTAATATATCATGTTGATATAAACTGTTAGTTTTTACAATAATTATCAGACGTACATTATTTAGTTTTGGATTTTTTCAAAAATTTAACATGAGAAACTACGATTTGTATGTGTTGTATTTTTTTGTATATATTTCAAGAACTCATTAGTAATAAATTAAAAACAAGAAATAAGCAAATACAGTTTGTAGGATTGGTAGGCAACTTAACATCTCGTACTAGACTGCATCTGTTCAACAATTCAAGCAATTTATTTCCTGAGACCCCACACATTTCCAGGGCCGAACTTAGGCCTCGACAAATAAGACAACTGTCTAGGACCCGTATTTTAAAGGGCCCGGGACAAGACGGGCCTGCATTTTTAAATTCTCATTTACAACTAAAATCCTGCCATATCCATATTATTTGTGTACATATATAAAAAAAGTTAAAAGTATAGTAATATTTTGCTGGAATTTGCAATCGAGAAATGAAGTCCGAACCAAAAACACCTGCGTCGAGGGCCCGGTACAGCACGACGGTACGGTAGGTAAAAGTAGATAACAATAATTGACCATTGACTAGGGCCCCCAAATGTCTAAAATCAGCCCTGCACATTTCAAACTCGTAATTTCACAAAACTTTTAGTATTACCTAAATTAGCCCTGAGACTCAGAATATTATTTGTTTACACTTTATCAGAATATTTGGACCACACCCATGTTACTAAATTTACCTTATTTTACAAAAAAAAATCATTTTACACGGTAAATGCACTTTTGACTTTGTGTAAAGGCTTAAAAAGCATGTATGAAACGCAAGAGCTCAAAGTAAAGCACAACAAATACAAAAAATGTGAAAAACAAAATATAATTGCACAAAACAGAAAAGACTCTAAAACAGAGTAATTCGTAGACGAACAGCTTTGAAAAGAAAAGAATGAACAACTATTGTAAAAAAGTTAAAAACCTTTAATGGACATTTGTGAAATTTCAGTACTTAATTTTCAATTCGATTATTACTGCTTTTTTTGTACGTTTTTTTATAAATATTATTTGTATTAAATAAAATACTTTTTCGTCGACTTTGTTAGAAAATAGTCTTTTCGCCCCTTATTTTGAGGTCGAAAGTTGACAATTGTAGCTTAGAGGAAAACAAAATAATTTTGCCTTCAAGCGGGAGGCAAAGTGACTTTTCCTCCCGCTTTTTAAATGGTTACCGTGAATACCAAAAACATCTTACTTGCAAAAGTCGATTTTTACACAACTGTCAAAATAAAATAATTTAATTTAAATTAATTTTAAGATGAAAGTTTTTTGATAAATTTCTTAAGGTCGACGAAAAAATCATATATGAAACTCGGGAAGAAAGTGTCTTTTTTTCCTTTATGTGCGGCATCTGCGGGGAAAAAGTATCACTTACTTCCCTTGTGACACAAACAACTATTGTTATTTCAATAGCATTTATTTATTTTAACATTATACTTATTCCGACATGTTTACATGCCATTATCAAAAATAATATTAAAAAGTAAGCAGTTGGTGTTGTTATAGCAACAATAGAGTTGGTTGGTTATCAGTGTTTGCAGATGATTTGATTTCTCATTCCAAAACGTCCAATAACAGTGAATTTAAGACATCAATTTGTTCATTCATTAAAGATACAGATTTTAAATAATTGTGAATTTCAAATGGTTCCAGTATATCTAATTTGAAATCATTTACAAACTGTACTGTTAATAAATGAGCAAATTGATGTCTTAAATTCACCGTTATTAAACGTTTTGAAATGAGAAATCAAATCATAGGCAAACAATGATAACCAAGATCAAGTCACCAAGTTCTACTGTTCCTATAGCAACACCAACTGTTTACTGTTTTATATTACCTTTGATTATGGCATGTAAACATGTCAGAATATGTATAAGGTTAAAATAAATCAACATTGTTGAAGTAATAAACTTTTTATTTAATACCAATATGAACTTCAACGAAGTAAAGCTGAAACTTAGCAGTATTATTTGTATCTATTGCGTATTACATACAGATAAGCTAATTTTACTGTAGTAATTTATTAACGGTATACTGTGTTAACTCTCAAAAACAGAGCTTTAGTTCGACCAACATTCAATGGTACTCAATACCGGTAGTAGTTGACGAAAAGTAGTCGAGTACCAGAACTTTCCGACAACATTTTGAACGGTTTGGGGTAAATCGGCTTTTCTATGTGAGAATACCTGATTTCGTAAACTCAATTGCAGTCTTATTAGGGAGCGTGGGAACGTAAAACACTCCTTAATATATGGAGATCAAGGAATTGCTCCAAGGAGAGTTTTGAAAATATTTATATGAAATACGTAGCTCCAAAGAAGTCGACAAGAGCTCCTTGACCGCTCCCTCTAACTACACCTCTGTGGTACATCTGCTTTTCTAATAGTAGAGTTTCGCAGAAACGTAAAGCACAAGGCGTTAGCGGTACATTATTTGTTTTTAATTTTCGAAATACTCGTATTTTTATAAAAGGTGAATGCTATGAAGTTTGTAAAATTTATCTAATATTTTATTGTTGCGACAAACGTTAACAGCCAATAAATTAAATAACTTAAAGCAATTTCCATGCGGATGTATTTGAACATTATGTAACCTAACAATTGAAAGTGTGCCCATCGCATTTTACACTTCCAGCAAAATTTGCTTATCGCAGAAACGCAAGTTTTATTGCATTCCTGGCAGAAACTTCCCTAGGGCTTATTTCGCACTGCACGCTATCTCAGGTCGAGTGGGCTCCTACAACAATTAGATTTATTGTAGCAATAGCAAACAATAATTGTCGACTTTGTATGGTTACAAGTACTATAGAAAGTAGACTTGTAGCAACTAATTTTCCGATGACAATATACTTTTCGGAATTTGATAATGGTAATGGCCTACCACCCGCATCTTTCTTTTGTATTACAGCTCTAAAGCAGGTCGACTTTCTCCAAATGTTCCTTTTGTCGGTATTTTTTGCCGATAAGCGATTTTTAATTTTCTTATCGAAAACATTACAGTTCACAGAAGATTAAAAGAGCTTCAAAGCTAATGATGTATGATGTTCTTATTACTTTGGATTCAGCCTAGAGCATTTGACGCTTAGTTCATCCGTGATTGTCAGAGTAGATGAGGGCTGACACGGACACAGTACTTGTGGAATGTAGTCACCTTTCACCCACACGCGAGGCAGGCTAGTCGCCATCACATGTCATACCGTGCGTCAGCTACACGCGCATTATGAGATATCCTGATCATGCATTGCCCCAGGCGCCATTTAGGGAGTAGCGCATAATATTTCTGAAAACCTTGTTTATATGCGAATATTACATTGTTTTGAGCCAGAAGCCAGAGCTTTCTTTTCTAATAATCCTGCAAGCTGCAGGCAGTAACGATCAAAACAGTGGCGATGGTAGCAACCCTTAATTAGATCATGGATTTCGTGATATTATATATACCTAAATTGTGCTAACAAATAATTACAATACAAATATGAAGATGTTGTTGACCGATAAAGTACTGCTTGCAAATTAATGTCTGGTAAAAACTGTGACAAATGCCAAATTAAAAAACACTAACGGACTGTCGTGAATTTAAAAAAAAGCCCATTTGAAAATATGAGGAAAATACCGATTTTTTTATTATTTTGGAAAAGATTGCTTAGGGTCAAAAAACACAAACCAGACAAAAATGATAAACCCTTCGACTCTCAATATTGCTGCTTATTGAAGCCTTATTATACTGTAAGCCTCGGATGTTTGAAAAAACGGGTGGCCAGTCATTTCCCAATATTTATATGAAAAATTTTTATCAGTTTTCATCAATTTTAAAATTTTGCTATAAATCAATATAAATCTAAGAAAAAAATGAAGAAAAAAAAACAGCTGATAAAAATCCTGTGAACAGAAACGTGAAAAAAAGCTAGCGGAAAAAAGCCGATGAAAAGAAAGCCGAGGAAAAAACCTGAAGACAAATTCGTCGGAAAAAAGCAAAGAAAAAAAAGCAAGGCCTTTAGTTGATAGTACTTTGAATTTAAAATGTAAATAACCATTAGACGAACTTTTAAATAATAGGTACGAACATCGTTTTAATTTCTTAATTTAATTTCTCACTAAAAAAATACAGTTAAAAACAATACTAATAAATATATAAGTATTTATAATAGTCTACTAAAGCCTTTAATTGTTAGTATTTTTAATTTTAAGAATATAAAAAACCATTAGGCGCCTTTGAACTGCACTTTGAGCACAGTACTTACAGCGGGTCTTATTTTTTAAAATTCACTTTTTGTGGATGGAGTTATTCCTTCCAAGACACCAAATTAAACCGCTACCGTTTACTATACTAATTGGTTAATTTCACTTTATTTATGGTTATATTTATGATGTTCTAATAGACAAACATTTAAATAACACAAACATGATTTTAATTTTATAATTTAATTTCTCGGCTTTTTTTCTCGGCTATATTCCTCGGCTTTTTTTCCATGGACTGTTTTTCCGCCGGCTTTTTTACCGCCGGTTTTTTTCAGCCGTTTTTCTTTCCGCGGCTTTATTTTTGCCCTTTGGGCTATTCTACCAAATTTCATCCCGAGCTGCCAACTCGTTTTTGAGTCGAGACACGTTCAAGTCGACACCTCAAAAAATGGTAGCAGTCACTATTTTTAAGTTGGAAAATGCAAGAAAAATTAAATTTTTCTAGATTTTATGTCCCCAGGATACTTAAACTAATATTTCAAAATGTATTATTGCTATCAGCTGTAGTTAGTGACGTTTAGCAAAAAAAATTATATTTAAAATTAAGCAAAGATCTAAATAAATATTAAACTCAAGAAGTGTCCTTTTAATTCCAGAGTAATAACAACATATTACAATGTCTTTGTAGCGAAGCGGTTCTGACTGACGTCTTCTGAGCAGAAGTCTCAGGTTCCAATCCTGGATGGGACAGGACAAACTTTGTTTTATAATTTGTTTACCTATTATTTATTTTATTTTCACAGCAGTAAAAAGAATACGACGACTTGTACAGCAAATTAGAAATTTGATACTTTAGTTAAGGAAATAATGTATGAGGCGCCAAGTGTAAAGTGAAAATTTGCTGTGCATTTCACGGTATTTAAGGCAATTTGTCCCAATATTTATTATATATACACACATTTAGCTAAATGCTATTTATTTTAATAAATCATTCTAGATTTAAATAAATTCTTAAATATTTGGTTTAAATATTCCAATATTTAATAAAGCATTAGAGATTTAAATAAATCCTAAAACATTTATTTTAAATTTTCAATATTTAGTACATCTTTATGTATTTAGATAAATCTGCACATATTTGTTTTAAATCTTTCAATATTTAATAAATATTCGCAGATTTAAATAAATCTTTACCGATATAAATAAATCTTTAAAGATTTGAATAAATATTTCACCATTTAATTTTAAGCTGTCATATTTAATGTTAACTTGTCATATTTATTTGACCTTGGTAGAGACCCAGCCTACATAGAAGACCAAGACCCTTTACATTGGTGGTAACGTTCAACATATATGAACACAATTTTCGTATTTCAGGAATTTGTACAATAAACATTAATTCAATATAAATAACAACATATTTAACAACATAAACATTGCATAATTTATTATTCATACAATGAAAGTGTCCTCAACATTCTCTTGAAAATGTAATTTTCAGTCTGTTTTGTTTAAGCGTCGAACGCTCCCACTATGACCCTGCCTTGCGCTATACTACCGGTGTAAACGGTCTTGGTGTCCAAGTCGGCTGGGCTCACCGAGGTAAAATAAATATGACAGGTTAACGTTAAATGTGACAGTTTAGGATTAAATGTTGAAACATTTATTTAAATCTGTAAGAGTTTATTTATATCGGTAAAGATTTATTTAAATCTGCGAATATTTATTAAATATAGAAAGATTTAAAACAAATATGTGCAGATTTATCTAAATACATAAAGATTTACTAAATATTTGAAAATTTAAAATAAATATTTTTGGATTTATTTAAATCTCTAATGCTTTATTAAATATTGGAATATTTTAACCAAATGTTTAAGAATTTATTTAAATCTAGAATGATTTATTAAAATAAAAAGCATTTAGCTAAATGTGTGTATATATAATAAATATTGGAACAAATTGCCTTAAATACCGTGAAATGCACAGAAACTTTTCACTTTACACTTGGCGTCCCATAATAATGAACATGATACCTATTTCATTATTATAATATAACTGAACATTAAAACTCCAGTTATGAAAAGATGAAAACGATTCAAAAATTCAATAAATAACAAAAAAGACATTACGAAGTGTGTCCCAACCAAGATTAGAACCTGGGACTTCTGCATAGAAGACATAACTCTCAACCGCGTTGCTACAAAGACATTACAATATGTTGTTGTTTCTCTGAGATTAAAAGGACTAATAACAGCTTATAACAATAATACAGATTATTGTTTGCCGAATAATCCCGGGGACATAAAATCTGTAAAAATATAATTACTCGTGCATTTTGTATATAATTAAAGTTCTCTGGGAAACGGTGTATATAGTATGGAAAAGAAGCGTTGGATCTAATCCTCAAGACTGCTATAAGATCCCGTTTTTTAAATTACAAAATTCAGGTTCTGAAAACCATAAAACCAAAAACACCAGTTTCCAACTTCCGTTTCCGGTTTGGGATTTTTAAAGGTTTATTCGATGAATGTTTGGCATACTTTTCACCCAAAGCTCGTCCAGATCGGACTATCCGTTCTGGGCATATGAGGGAACGAACTCACTCACCCATATACGGACAGGTAGACAGCAATTTTTTGAGTTTCTGGAGGCCCAAAATATGTACTTTCGTCAAAATTTCCATATCGAAAATGTCCATGAAACAATACATTCCTACACTAAAAGCATGGGAAAGTAAAATTTGTCAATACAGTAGAAGTTTTTGTAGTTTATTTAGTAATTTCTCTGCTATAGAGGATTAAAGAGCTTTATAAAAATTTTAATAATCATAAATGATGAATTTGGATGTATTAAAACAGCAACTGAATTGATACACTATTTGAAGTACAGGAAAACTTGTCGCTGTAGTTAAATAGCCACGAAACTAATTGGACGCAAAACCAATTAGGCTTAATTCAAGTTGCTCCCTAAACATATCGACGGCGGCGCCGCGCCAATGAACCCTGAATTTAACTATTTTTGGCATTAATTCAACAGTTCGGCGTCTTTAATTTTGCTATTGATGATATGTGAATGAATCATATACACTGAAAGTGAAAAGTGAACACCTGTCTTTGTCACACACGAGATAATGCCACTTTCGAGAAACTTACTTGTATCTACCGAACTGGACTGTTGTGTTGTACGTTCGTTTTTACGAAATGATTTTGGGTAATTTTGCTAAAGGCTGACATAGTTTCCTTAAAACTATTTCGTGTGATAAATATTATAACAGGCATGCTGTTTTCTAGGTAAAAGTTAGATATCGCAGTTTAAAGATAGGGCTTTGGAGTGTATAAATCGAGAATTTTCAACTTCAAACTAGGAATTCGAATTAGAAATTAGGATGGGATTTACTTTTCTACGCATTTTCCGACTAGGCAGTTGGTATCACAGATAAATTAGCAGATAATTTTTCACATTTATGGAATTAATTAAAATTTTGAACTTCAATTAGATTTCATAAATTTTCCTTCAGCAATGAATAGTTTTCTGGTTAGATAGTTTTCATAAATCAGAATTAATGCTGTGCCAAATGGAAAGCTAACTAGTTTACCTCTATTTTAAGTTATGTTTGACGAAATTGTTAATGCTTCAATAATACTAAATTATTGATCTGCATTTTTGCTTACCCGGTTTACCTTTACAATATGCTTAATATAAAAATATTGTTATGTATTAAATATAACACTTGCTTAAACCTTTGATTATATACCTTTATAGTCAATGTTTAAACATATTTTGAGCAAACTGGTTTTCTTTTTTTTTTGTAATTTACTAAATACTCTTTAACTGGCTTAGCATCTAGTGGCTGAAATTAGAAAAAAACATACCGATTGCATCCACTACCGCAACAAAAGTAATATATTACAAATTTTGAAATTTATGTGGATGGAAAGGTTCTTTAAGATAAACCCAAATAACCTAAAAATGTTGCTAGATTATCGAACACGCCCAGTTTTTAATGATCCATATGGTTTTATAAGTAGTGTGACCTTTTTTTTAAGTATGCGGATTGCTTGAACTTGAGATTGTTCGTAAATTTCAGTGCATGATGCAGTGCTTTCAAATTTCGTTCCATTCACTTAACTTAAATAGGCCTGAAGAAAAATGTGTAATATGTTTATTTCTAAACATTACCAAAAAGCAATTATGCATATCTGCGATCTAACGGTATTGTTAACATCACATTGTGCTGCTATGATCATTTTTTATCATCCACGCCCGTCATTCGCAGCAAATCGCAGTTCACACGATCGTCTGCATCGCGTAGCATTAGTTCTAATGGAAACTGACTATTCTTGCAAAATCTACACTAGTCCGTAGTGCGATAATAAATTAGCGGCGTATTAATTTTTGCCGGTTCTCTAGGCTGCACGGCGTCCCGCCCAGGTACTTTGCAGGAATCCGATCTGGGTCATCACGACATTAGAACGTCCATGATGCGTATTTACAAACCACAACTTATTTTAAATGTTAACACGTTCTGTATTAGTACTAATCGAGATACAATAATATTTTTCAGGTTCTACCGTGTTTCCTTGTGGGCCACCATATTTTTGAATCGTTTCAAACTTGCTTTTTTTTCTACACCAACTAGAAACAATTACATAACGTAACCATCAAAAAATTTTACAGCTAAATTATTTTGCATCATACTGTGCTTATTTTAAAATTAACCCTCGCAATTTTTTTCTTTGATTTTGTTCGGTGTAATATAATTGTCATTAAACCTACTTCACAATTTTTACGTAAAGCACGTTCCGGATTGTCAAATATCAATGTGTTCTCTCAGTCAATTTAAAAACATGTTAAAACTGATTTTGCTTTTTATGCTAAAAATTGAAACAAAATCGTATTCACCAGAGATACGTTCAGAAAAGTTTGATAGCTTGCAGTTGTCTGACACATATTTTTTAATTGACAATTTTGTATAGTATTACACTAAAATTAATTTTATTTCATATAAATCATTTTCTGTAGTTGCTTATTAGTAGGAAAATAATATAACTAGCAAAAACGACCGGATTACGTTACGCTTAATCAGCGCGTTTGCCCAAGTTAACGACGGTTCAACGAGAACAAGCTACGAGTCATGACATCAGGCTGCGAGCCCTAAAGCCTCACTGATAGGGGAAGAATACCTAAATCTGATGATTCTGCAGATCAGTGCCCGAGCTACAACGCAGCTCACCCCTGCTTACCCCTGCCACCACGAGTCCTACGCCGCAACCAAGACTGGGGCTGCCATTCCTCCGCGGACCCGGACTCGGTCTCCGTGGCACCAATCAATAAAGTCACTGGTTGAACTTATCGGAACAGCCAAAACAGCCCCTACCAGTTGGGTTAGTTGCAGTACCCAGTACTGGTCGACTTCGCACCGCTAGATAGGTCGATAGCCGGTCTTATAGTGACCGGTACTTTAACAACGTCAGATGTGCAAAAGCGGGAGCAGAGAGCCCCTTGGGTCGACAGTTTAATTCTGGGCGTGAGCAGGCAAATTGCACCTCACTTCTAGGGCCCAGATCCCTAATTCCAGCAGGCAACGCCAGTTCTTACTGGAGCTCAGCTTCACCTGCCTTAATCGTCGAGGGCCAACCACCCAGTTTAACGCCTGGGCAGATTTATAACCCGTAGGGTCACCAGGACGTAGTGACATTTATAGAAATTTGTAGGAAAGGGCTCAAGTGTTAAGGGCTCAGCTGATATTGGAACCTAGTAACATTTTACCTCGCAAATTCACTAATTCAGTTCTTCATGGTCCAATTAAGGGAAACCTTGAACCTGTCCAAGGAGAGGCAGACGTACCAAGTTGAAATCCCTAAATTTCCACTAATTCTACAAATCAGTACCAGAGCTAAAACGCAGCTCACCCGCTGAGCCGCACCAAGACCACACTTGCCTACACAAGCCTACCACTGCCACTAGGATAGTCCTTTCCGATGGTTAGACAGGAACCGTGCTGCCGCAGAGCCACTTGCCTGTTGAACGTTTTGGAACAGCATAAGCTAGCCCTCCGAGTGCAGGCTTGCTGAAAACTGCCTAGTGTATATTGTAGACTTTTCCAGTGACTCCACAGGTAATAATTCAAAAGATTTAAATCCGGTAACCTAGGTGGTCATGGAATAGGGTTGCCGCGCCCTTATCCACGTCTCAGAAAATGCTGCATTCACAACTGCTTGTAGTACGCCACTGAAATATACCTACCGTTGAGCCGTAATGTATAAAACAGATCTGTTATGGAATCAGTATAGAGACACGTGTTCGAGTAGCTCTGGAAACGTATCTTAAAGAAATTACCGATAAAGAATTTAGACCTGCCGCTCGCCTCTTTTTAAATTTTTATTCCGTCTTCTAACAACTGATTTTGTTTATCGCACCTTTACTTATTATCACTGTTAGTTTGGAAGTCACCACTATGTTTATGGTATGGTTGTTTTTACTTTCCTATACTTTCAGTATAGGGATTTCATGATAATTTTCGAAATCTAGATTTTGACGGAAATACCACCATGGAACCCAAAAAAGTGGTTCTAAAAATGTTTGACTGTGGGTGGGTCGGTATGTGGGTAGGTATGTGTGTAGGTATGTGGGTATGTGAGCTCCATAACTCCCTAACGTCTTATTACAATGAGCTTTGGAAAACTGGGTATATCAAAATTTCATTGGAGAAATAAGCTTTTAAAACAATCCGAAACCGGAAGTGAAAGTTAGACATGTTTTTTGTAGCATTTTGCCCGAATCCAAATTTAAAAAATTTAAAAAGTGAATCTTGTAGAAGACTTTAGGGCAAATCCAATGCTTTTCCAAACTTTATAGCTTCAAAATGGCGGATCGCTACAAGTTAATCTGTAAGGTCGTAGAGCTGAGGATGAGCTACATTTTGGTTCATATCCCAGCTCGCAAATTTCTCTTTGACGCATTCTATGAATTTTTGAAAATTTGAGTATTAATGCTTATTTACTCAAAAACGAGTTATCAGGTCGGCATGAATATTGATATTGAAAATGCCTTAAGCGTACACAATGTTACAAGCTACTAAACTTTTGAAACTACTAAAACTGTGAAATTAAAAAAAAAACAAAATTACAACTTTTTTAAAGACATACTCCTCAAAAAATGGCGACTCGATTTTCTTAAAATTTTATACTCTAAAAGAGCTAGAAACGAGCTACAATTTGATTTGTATCTTAGTTCGCTAACTTCTCTATGACGTCTTCTATGAATTTTTGAAAACCTAAAATGCATGCTTTTCTCTTTAATAAACGCGGATGATAAAAAATTGCTGTTTAATATAAGTTGCTCATGAGTGATAGTATAGAATCAGATTCAAAACTAACTTTAGAAAGAAAAAATTTCCTTTGGTTTTTTGTTGTTTAATTCTGAGAAATCTTTCTCCATAACATTAAAAAAAATCGATTTTTTGTTCTAAAAAAAACGGCTTTATGTACCACCGCTGATGGAGCAATGTCGGTAAAGAATTACTTTAAAAAGTAGGTGCAATACTGCCCCACATACAAAATTTGAATTATGTTATGGCTGAGATATCCGTTACAAGGTTATTTAAAACCACCCGGTAAAGAAGCTTTCTCGGGCATATATTTATACAAGGTGATTCATTTAAGTCTGTAAGCACAAAGTAGCTCATTAGGCGCCAAGCACTTTTATTAAGAAAAAAATTCAATAGTTTAGGAAACAGTAGGGGGGTGACCTTTAAATGACTCACCCTGTATACAGTTTTCTCTTTAGTTTTGCCCAAGGGAATTGGTCAAAATTTAAGAAAGACCGTTACACGCTGTACAATTACAATTATTTCATGATGAAAAACAACTATTGGATTATTTTCTATAAAAAGTTAATTCCAGTATGTAAAAGAAGTGGATTAAAATTTCATTTCTAGCATTGTCCGTGATTTTATATTTCCAAGCCTGGTTATATTTTATACGGTATATACATATCTAAAAATGAATAAATTATTGAATTTCATAAATAGCAATACTGCGAACTGCAAAGAAACTGAATAATTCGAAGCATGCGCTTTTTTTCTGAAAATAAAGCTCAAAGGCTCTTGCACGCTGTTATAAATAATACCAGTATTATGTGAAAAGCATCTCGGATAGAACTTACACAATGCTTTAGAATAGTTAGCGCATTTCGCATACGTATATCAAGTTAATAAATACAACGTTTTCTTTAAAAATCTGCATTAAAATAGTGTAGTTGCTTTTAATAACATACTCGTTTACTTTGAATTCGCAGCAAACAAAACTTCTCGGAGCTTCGCATAAATTAAAACTCAAATAATTAAAACTCGTTTCATTTTTAAATTAAGTTGTTAAGAGTTTTTTGTCTCGTTTCATGAGATAAACATTTAATCACATTTTCCGATAATAATTATTAATTACAACCCGACAAAATCAAGGTCTTTACAAAAATTGAGGATAATCACATCCTTGAAATTTAGTTTTATATACCTACCAGCACAAATTAGATTTTTAATTGACAAATATAACTTTAGTAATTATTATTAGAACAAAAACGCTGCCATAATTGCCCGAAGCAGTTGAGATTTTGGCTGTTATTTAAGCCTGAATATTATATACATCCTTGACAACACTTTTTACATACTAATTTAAGTACATTGCGAGATGATGGCGCTCACAGGAAATATTTTGCCTTCTACAAGGTGGTCTACGGGCTAGTGACCCAAAATAAAACCGTGGTAACTGTTAAATTATTAGATGTGGGGCAAAACCGATTACTACACGGCACTTATTGATCGTCCTTTTTTTATGTTTACGACTTTGACGAATTTTAATTGCTGTGATAAATTATTAAAATTTCCACGTTTTAAGTTTTTTTCTCTTAAACTGTTAAGTTACAAAAATATATTGACATAATTGATATACCGATGTATTTATGTCGGTAGATAGACTACAAAGAAATTAACAAGCAGCGAATGAATGACAAGGTTAAAATCAAATTAGTAGTGTCGAAGATTGAAATGGAAAATTAAATGCTTAATTTGAATTTAACCAACAAAATATTTTGTGTTCTAATAGATTTGGTAGCTGTCGTGCAAACAATTTGCATACTTGCTTGGTCACAACAAAGACCAAACGAATTCATCTTCACGTCACGTCTGTCCTTAATCTCTCTTAATATTTATATTGTGAGTAGGAGATTGGGTAAATCACTGCGGTCTAATAATGCTAATTATAAAATAAGAGAAGTAATATCTAAAGAACGATCAGAAAACACCTTTTTAAATAATTCTTTAAAACTTTTATTTTTTAAATTCTAAATTTTGGTTGGTGTATAAAAGTTTTAGAATTTTATTTATTTGTGTTGGTTGGCCCAAAAAAAACAATGTGCAAATCCCGGTGAACGCTTCGGTAGGTGAGCTCGGGTACAGATTTGGCATGGTTCACAAAACAAGGCCCGGTTTCGGAGAGACATCAATCGGGTACTGGTTTAAACGGGTAGGCTGATCTGGCCTGGGTCGGACACGGGTTGGGTGCGGGTCGTATTCAGAAAACAAGATCCGTTAAGTCAATTCACCACAAACTTAATTTAAAACCAAAGCTGTCAACATGTGTTTCGTTGTAAGTTGTGACCAAATCTGATTTTTAGGCCCGAGTTTGAAAACGGCTCCGTGTTCAAGACCGGATCTAGTTTTGAAGGCTGGTCCGATCTCAAACCCGGAGACCTGGTGCGGTTTTGAAACTGGGTTTGAGTTTGAAGTTGGGCCCACGTTCGAACCAAGTCGAGCCAGTTAAAAAGTCTAGATCCGTTGACATCTCTAATGAGCTACCAAGTTTAGCAAGTGAGGTAGTCCGAACTTCAAAAATATGATCCCTTAAGCACAAGTAAAAAATCAAAATATATTCCCAGCACCGACCCCGAATAAACAACTAGTGTTAGATTTGCTTTTGCAGTTGCAGTTGGTATTTAAACTCCAGTAAAAAAGTGAAGTCGGTGGAACTACACTTCAATGAGGAGTTTGGCCTGCAATGCGGAGTTAGAGATTTAAAGATGACTAAAAAAGCAGAAAGGCAGAAAAATAGACAATGTAGCAGCCTTTTTAAAACATTTTCAATTTTTTCCTTCAGTGATGATCAATCCTAGTAGTAACAAAAAATTAGCATGTTCTTTAAATTGAAATATCTGTGTGCAGAAACGAAAAAAAAAAGAAGCACTTTGCTTGCTTCCCTTTATTTCCTAAGAGCGGTCGGTTGATGCGGTCGATCACAACGTTCAACAACGTTGCGGTTGTTCAATGCGGTTAACTGTTTTGCAATAGTGCATTGTAGTTGATGCGGTCATTCAGTTTGCCATGTTTCTATTCAGAGTGGTTTTGTGTGACAATGTTGAATGACATAAAAATAATATTATTATTTTCTAAAATCTACGAGTTAGATTTACTGGTATGTATCTCTGTACTTATGTAAACTATTGTCTAACAAATTTACAGATGCACTTTGTATTTATGTTGCACTGAGCTTTGCCACCTCGTCTTCCACCTAAGGTATGTCTAGATCTGTCAAGAACTTTGCACTATGCGTTTATCGTAAAGGTTATCCTTTTATAAAAACTTAGGCAGAGTTTCTTCGACATTTACTAAATATTATGTAACCGATTTACTTTGGTTTAGTTTAGTACGCTACTCATTTGTCTATTGCTCTACTCTACTATTTTGTTTGCGGCAGTCGAGTAGCTTCGACTGGGTTCGAACACCATTTGATTTGAAAGACTAGGACAGCACCCAGCAATGAAGCATATCCGTCCCCCCACCGGGCAGTGTTGCCACCGCCCTTTGGGACGCCATGATCGAGGTACGCTCGATCAACGCGCTTGCCCTCAATGCAAGAAAGAGAACAGGCTACCAGTCCTGACATCAGGCTGCGAGCCCTAAGCCCCTACTGGTGGTAAATCTCTACTAATTCTGCAGATCAGTGTCCGAGCTGAAACGCAGCTCACCCGTCGGACCGCATTAAGACGGCCCTAACCTGCACTTAGGCTGTACCACTGCCACCACGAGTCCTACTCCGTGACCAAAAAAAATATCTCTCTTCCAAGTAAGATTTTAGAACAACTGTATGAAAACCGTATAAGGGAGGGGCTGTTTTAGCTTATATATTAAAACTTCGCGCCAGACCTTATATAAAGGCCTGACTAACATCTAAAATCAGTAGCATTTCTATTGGCGTGGTTTATGACGTCAGCTATCATGTGGATCTGCTCTATTATTGCATGCTGTCTTCTTTACAGGAACTGGTGTTCGGGTACGAGTTGTTTTCTCGTAGTCGTTTCCATCAGTAGCTTTTCTAATAATTTGGCTCATACTGGTAGCAAACTAACTGGTGTGTACGAGGCTACATTATTCAACGGTTTGCCTGGTTTATGAATCAGTATTGTTTGTGAGACTTTGCATTGGGTTGGAAAATAGCCAACTCTCCAGGCTGGGTTGAATAAATTGTTATCAAAATCAGTTCTTTTCTTGGTAGCCCCTTTATGATACGACCTGTGATGAGGTCATATTCTCGAGATTTCTTAGGGTTTCACTTGGTGTCTATTGTCCTCTTTATTTCTTTTGCTGTTTCAATTTTGCGGGAAAAGCCGTTTGATACGGTGTTTTAAGAAATGTTGTATTTCTTCATCTTCTATTTCCGCAGGTAGTGGTTGAAAGACTATTTTCGGAGGTCGATTAAACACTTCTGCTTTTTCAAGGTATGTGCGCGCTCAAGAGCTGGAATTTGTTAGTGGAAGAAAAGCGGTCGACAGAAATGGCCGGGCAGCTATTGCCGAGGCGTTTAAGGACTCACAAGGTCCATAAGGCCGACAAAGAAGAAAAAGACACGCAGATAAAATATACGTCAATTTTTTTTGGTTGTTTATATTGTATTTTTGGTGTGATTTAAATGCTTTGTTTCTCATAAATTGCGTCTTTGAAAAGTTGGTAGGAAAATAAAGTTTGAAAAAAATCTGTCGGTCATAAGCAAAATACAGTTTAAAATAAGTTGTCACTTAACTCATCTTGCTATTTAAAATGTTTGGGCCGATGCGAATCACAACGCGGCGCCTCGATAACGCTTCGATTTTTTATTTGTTTAGCAAATGCGATTTCTCGTGTAATTTAAGGTCGTTGGTTCCATCCTTCTAGGTTTCAAGTCTTTCAAAAAGTAGCAGAATGTGATTTTACTAAACCGCGTGCAACGTGAATGTGGTAGATCTCGGATACTTTTTTATTTATCAACTAATGTTAAGAAAATTTAAGAACCTTCAATTAACTGTAAAAACGCGTTAATCACAGAATAAATACCAGAAACGGTTCTTCCGGTTTAACCAGAAGTAATATCAATCATTTTTTCTTCTTAAATTATAAACCCTGTATGTTTAAAAATAATAAATTACCATTTAAGTTATGAATTCAATGATGTACCAGCACACAGTATTATTAGTTGATAAGCCTTTGTTTAATTTAAGAAACAACAAAGAAACCGTTAATCCAGATTGTTGATTTTTAAAACAAATGAAAAAATTAGGTGTTCAAACTATTAGGCCAATAATTTTTGAATGGTAGTTAACTGGAGAGCGGTCTCTATAGTTTCTTCAAAATCAAATAGAAGAAGCCGTTGATTCACGTAGGCAGAATGTAATATCAACAGGATGGTGCGGCAACACACTTTTCGAGAATTGTTACTAATTATCTAAACGACAGATTTGGCGATAACTGGATACGAAGTAATGGACCTGATAGGCGACCAGTTAGGTCACCAGACTTAACCCTATTGGCCGTTTTCGTTTTTTCCGCCTGAAAAATATTGTTTGTTAAAGGCCGCCAACAACTTCGAGAAGGACTGCAAATTAGAGTTTGAATAGCAATAGAAAATATAACTCTATAACAACTAGTTAACGTTATGCTTGCAATAATTGAAGGAACCATTTGTGTATATACGTCAATGGCGGCAATTTTGACCAGCTTACATAATTTTCCATTTTTTAGAATTAATTATTTTATTTTCATTCTTCTGTCTGAATAAGATATTTTCAAAAACAACAAACTGTTTCTTGATACTACCTTAATAGACGAAGGGCTATCAACTAAACATGCATGTATCGTACATAGTTTAATTCAGAATTTAAA
Source organism: Ctenicera cuprea (assembly GCA_958336395.1). Classification (NCBI taxonomy): domain Eukaryota; kingdom Metazoa; phylum Arthropoda; class Insecta; order Coleoptera; family Elateridae; genus Ctenicera; species Ctenicera cuprea. The sequence continues at coordinate 21,246,464 of OY284496.1, forward strand.
TGCGAATTCATTTTTTAATTTGAAATGAAATAGTCGATATCACTTCCGGTTAAACCGGAAATACCATTTTAGGTACTTATAGCTTTCGCAATTGTGCGTGCGGATAATAGTTAAACGTCCCTAAATTTCATATAAATAAATTAGTAAACAAAAAAATATATCGGAGGTTTACCACAATCCTGTTACATTCGATATAATGTTTAAGAATAAAGTGCCTCGCGCACGTGCTTTAGAATAAGTGATCACGTAATAAATTCAATTAGTGGAAATGTTGAAGTACGTATATAATAAAATTTTATTTTATGTTATAATAAATCGTCGGCAACTATTAAGAAATATTATGGTTAGCAGAGAAATTACAATGAATAGCAAAACTATTTTTTTCGTGAATGAATGGCAAATATAATAAGTGAATATGAGAAAACTACTCCCATTTTGTCGCTAATTATATTAGTCAAATGTCGATCTGAATGTTTGCAGCCTGGTTATGGGCATGGGCGATCGGGCAGTGAGCAGCGTGTGAACCGGTGAAAGTATGAGATGACAGTGTCTCTACGGACATATACATATGTGTGCATAATCATAGCTATTACCGGAGGCAACCATGTAAATTGCACTCGGTTCAATTTTCTTCACTTAACCTCCTAGTTGCAACAAAATTAAGTGCGGGTTAAGTAAATTTTAATTTCATGAATCGTAGATCAGATTTATTACAAAGAAAAAAACAGCTATTATTATTATTATTATTGTTAGTAGAATGCGCATTTTGTGCACATATCTACGTGCAAAAATTGTAAAAAATGAGAATTGTTTTGAGACCATTTTAAAGTTTTGCATGTTTTGGTAATTGCTTGTGTATCTAACTAACAAATCGAAAGTGTCCGTAGTCAAACAATTTTTTGTGTAGGTATTATTTTTTATTAACTCACGTCTGATGATTGGTATACTACAGTCTATAATTAAAGTATCCTATCTAAAAACACGTTTATTTGATTTAGGAAGCAAGAACGCTGAAATATAATAAATTAATACCCATTCGTACAAAGGAAAGTGGTATTTTTGGTAATAGGAACAACAACGAAAAATGTTTGTTTGTAAAAAAATTTAACAACGAAAACAATTCATATTAAAAGACGAGTTTTGTTAATATGTTTTTAATATTCGTTTATTGTTCATAGAACAACGAATTCTAGTTATTGTGTATCGTTACAGGCAGATAGTTTGATTAATGGAAGATTAAAAGTCACGACATTTTTGTTGATCCAAGGAGTTCAGGTAGTGTGCGACTGTGACTCGTTTTATTTACGGAGATGCATTTCCAGTCGCCTTATGGAAAACGAGATTTATAAAAAAATACCTAACATTGTAGGTTAACTGGTGACATTTAGTTTACAGTTCGGAATACTTTTGAAATACTGCTAAGAACCTAATATGTTAAATCGTTCAATTAGCGAGGTGTCAAAGCAGAGACAAGTGATGTAATGCTGTTTGTTTATTTATAACTTGGCCGATGTCATTGGTTACGTTTTGCAATAATTACTTTTTGACTATCCAAGGTTGGGAACCCCCCACAGCCATTCTATTTCTACTGAAAGCTGTCACTTGTCTCTGTGACTTCCATTTAATTTTTTTTATTAACACGTTTGCCATTGAATTTCGACAAACAAACATTACAATGCGCACGAATTCATCAAACTGTCCGATGTTCTTATTATTGTTGTATTATTGCGTAACTAATACTCGAATATAATGCACAAATGTAATAAACAACATCAAACAACCTATTTGTATTTGCACACGCGCTCTTGACACATATACATCATAGCATAAGTACTTTGTAAGAATTTCAATACAAAGTGAGTGTGAGTGTTTAGCAAATTAATTCGATTATTTACAATTATTACCTATTAAGATTGAGAAAAGTAGATTGCAATATTTTTTTGGCATATTAAAATTACTGGTGTTCTATTAACATCAGAAAATGCATTTTAACATCAGCCTTTTATATTAAAATTTATATTTAAAACGTAAATATATGAAAATTTTAAGGACGGGGAAGTCAGCGAGTGTTCATATTCACGGCGTATGGATGTCAATGTTTTAAATTCGTAAAAAATATAAACACGTAATGCTTGGATAAAAAACCGAATTAAATATAAAATTGAAATTCTCTGACAAAAAAATAGCGCTAGGAAATATGCGGTTAAAAGTGGACATCTCACAAGTTTGTTTTGGCTAGCAATTAATTAAAAATTAACTGCATACACAATAATTTATTCTTAGTTCACGATAATGAATCATGTAGCTAGAGGACAGAAAACAAATGAACTGATAATGAAATATAAGGGAAATAGGTGTATTGCATTACTTAAAATTTACCTGAAACACATTTCCATGCTGATAAGCTATGAACTTTACAAATTATAATCGCTACGAAATATCAAACGATTTAAAAAAAGATTTTTTCATTAATATTTACAACCAATGTTAACACATGTAGTTTGAAAAACGAAACAGAAACAGAGGAATGTTAAAAACATGTTTTGATAAAATTTAAAATATGGGAGTACATCAAAAATTCATCGGGAATATTAAGTTTAAAAAAAATCGAAACCAGAGCGGAAGTTATACATGTTAGCGTACTTTACAGTTTTTGTTTTTTTCATGTGAAAGCAGAATATAGTAGAGAATGTTAAGAGATTAACACAAACGGAATGCGATTTTTTGATAGTTTTGACATTACGGCTTGATTACTTAAAAATCAGTTGTAAGGTCGGTATGAAATTTGATATCGTATAATGATAACTTTTTGAAAATTCATTTCCGCCGCAAAATTATTTTTAATTGACATTTAGGCCCCTCCTACGCATTCCACTAAAATTGTCCGGCGTTTTCTCCAGGGTGCATTTATTCATATTTACCACGCTTATTTAAGTAAAGTATTCGATTGTAGCGGAAATGTTTTGAAAATGTAAAACACAATGATTTGCAAAAAAAATACAATATACTTTCGTTGTAATTTTGATAATATCAATTTTTACTTATTCATTTGAAACTTGCTAAATGTTTATTAATTAGTTGGATAGTTTTAAATGTTCTCTACCGAAAGTTTCGTGAAAATTTTGCAAAATTATGACTGCCTATTCATAGGCGCCGAATACGGGGGGGCTCCGGGGCTCAAGCCCCCTCAGAGAATTATCAGGGGGGGCGCAGCCCCCTCTGATATTTTTTGCTTTTATTTTATACAATAACCACAAATAGCCGTGTGTGATTAAGTCTTTTGTCTTTCTTAAGTATTGTAACAAATGTGTCGTATCGCAGCAAATGTAAGTGGGAATATTACTGGCTTACAAAGAAGATTAATGAAATTGGAACCTAGAGCTATATTTGTGCATTGCACGGCCCACACTGTAAATTTAATAGTGCAGGATGCAGTGCAGAATATATCACAAGTACGGGACTTTTTAGTACTTTTAAGAGAACTGATTTTTTTTGTTCAAAATAGCCCAAAGCGTTTGGCTGCTTTATAAATGAAGATGAAATCCAAATACTATCGTTACGCCCTTTTTGTGCAACAAGATAGTGTTTACGAATCAAATCTCTACAAACTGTAGAACAAAATTTTGGAGCTTTACTTTCATTTCCTCATGAGTTGTCTAAAGACCACAGCGAAGCTGGAAGAAAAGCGAGTGTTTTTTTTAAAACTGCCAAAAATTTAAAACTCTGTTTTGGATTAAGACAATGATATTAATTTTTCAAAGAATTGAACATGTACATGCAATTCTACAAAAAAAAAGTCACTGTATTATCAACACGTTCAAATTCTAATTGAAAATTTAATCGGTAGCATCGAGTCCAAACGTAACAATGAATTCGATAAATTTTGGACAGATACTACAGAATGTGCCAAAATATTGGACATAGACGGACCAACCTTACCTCGTCAACGAAAAATACCCCATCGTTTAGATGAAGGAAGTGCCGCTCACGTTTACCGATCTCCAGAAGAAACGTACGTACAAAATGTTATACATCGAAATTATTAACCAAACTCTAATTTCTTTAAGATCAAGATTTCAAGAACACGTTTTAAGCCATATGTCAAAGTTGGAACAGTTTGCTGTTGGAAATATCGATGTAGACGAAATTGTTCTATTTTACGGCAACGATTTTGACAAAGAAAACCTTTACATCGTAATATGTTTTTGGACATTTGCAAATCAAAAAACGCAAGTGTTACTAACATAGGTGAAATTCTGGACTTTTAAAAAAAATCGGATAGTGCAAATGTAATACGCGACCTTTTGCAGGAATTTGTTAAATTTATTAAAGTACCATTAACGATTCCTTCGTATCTTCGTGTAGCGCAGAGCGGTCGTTTTCTGCTTTACGAAGGTTAACTATGTCACAAAAAAGACTTAATGGTTTGGCTCTACCACATATTCATAGAAACCAAAACACAGATTTAAATATAAACAAAATTGTAAATTTATTTATCGCCAAGACAGAAGTGAGACGAAATACTTTCTTGTAAAGTTTTGTTTTTGTGTAGTACTGTTCTTCTTGTTACTTTATGTTTCTAATTAGATTTACTGTTCATTTTTTGTTTTTTTTTTATGAAAATATGTACTTAAAATAAAGCGTTTCAAAACCATTGGAGTACAAAATAGCTCACTTCTGTTAAATTCCCACAAAATCAATATGCAATATGCAATACCACATTTTTTTAACAAATAAAAAAAACATCAGAATACCGAAAACTTGTGACCACGAAACCTATTTTTCCAAGGCAATATAGTTTAACAAAAATTCCTAACTTTTAATTTAAAACGGTTTGACCTTGAAAAAGTCAAAAGTTTCGCTTGCGGCGCATTTTTATTAAGCCCCCCCTGAGAATTCAAAAACCCGGCGCCTATGTGCCTATTTAAAACTGAGTTTCCATAATAAAAACAGTTTTGTTCTCAAAATGGTATTGGCAAAACTTGTGGGTAGACGGTCATATTTCTTGCAAAATAGTGAGTTATTGCTTAATTTTGACCTTCCTTAACATAAACCTACGTTTAATATATATCAAATACTGATGCCTTTCATATTATTTGCAATAATATAAATACTATATTGTTAATTTTATTTCGGAAGCTTTTGTATCTACAGGTTATTCTAAACATCCCAGTTCAAAGGAACTTGTTTACAAAACAATTCACAATTTGGCGAGACTGCTGATAAGCAACGGTTACAACCAAAAGAGCGTGCTTTTATTCTAACCATCTAAGCCAAAGTGAGTGAAGTGTTTGCGTCTTGTATGATCTATTAGTTTTGATGGCACAAACAATTTAACATTGTCTTATGGGAAGGCACAGCTATACAAAAATTTATTTTAATATTCAATTGCATTCAGTAAACCATGTAGCAATTATTTCTTCATGTTCGATAGGATGACCTTAGTACAATTAAAATGCCACCGTTAAACTAAATTAAAATACGGTATTTTCAAAAACTAAAAAAAAAATTATCTCAGGGCATTTTAACATGTCTTAAATACGTGTTCAAAAATATGGTCGCATGAAATTAAATAATATTCAAGATTATTGCATAATTGTAGGTAGTAGCACTTTTACTTTCCTATACTTTTAGTATAGAAAAGTATTGATTTCATGAAAATTTTCAAAATCGAGATTATAAAAGAAAATACATGTTTTAGACCTCCAGGAGCCCAAAAAAGTGGTTAAAAAATGTCTGTCTGTGGGTGGGTGCATGGTAACTAACGAACGGAAGTGAAAAAAATTTCCAAAATTTGGGAAATTTTCAAAACATTATTGCTCAAAAGCCGACCACACGATTTTTTTTTAAATTTTGTAAGCTTGTAGAGCTAAAGATGAGCTACAATTTGTCAGGTCTCAAATTTCTCTTGACTCCTTCTACGAATTTTTGAAAATTTAAGTTTTAACGCTTATTTACTCAAACATGAGTTACCAGATCGGCAAGAAATTTGGAAATGCGCTAAGGGTACAAAATGTTACAAGCTACTACAACTTTGCAAACCATTAAAATTGCGAATTAATAAAAAATATCAAAATTTTGACATTTTCAAAAACATATCGCTCAAAAATCAGCCACATGATTTTTTTAAATTTTGTGGACGTACAGAGCTACGATTTGCTTCGTATTCTAGTCCGCGACACCTTTTTGAAAATCGAAAATTCGTACCCTTTTACTTAATAAACGGGGGCCGACACAAAACATCTGTTTAAGATAAATTGCTTATGAGTGATAGTACAATAAAGTTCTCAACTTAATTTTTACGTACGGCAATATTTGAGAGGGGATTAGTTTTCTCCCTCCTACCCAGTTTTTGAGGGTCATATTTGCCTTTCCGTTTTTGGGTTTTTTAATTCGAAGGAATCTTTTTCCGTAAAATCAAAAAATCGATTTTCCTCACAAAAAACTTCAAACGTACTTTCAGTTTACTTTACAATATCACTCGCTCTCTATCTGAATCCCATGCGTTGCTCGAAGACCTTCGGCGCGTGACCGAAGTTTTCCTTATTTTGCTGTTTCAACCGCTTATATGCGCTTATTTTAGCTTTTATACAGCTAGTTGCTGTTTTTTTTCACAAAGAACTTAACGTTTGCAATTATTGGTTTGAAAAATCTAACGTTAAAACATTAATTAATTTACTATTTTTCGGTTTAAACGACTCAGCGAATAATTTATCGAATGTTTACACCACGTTTTACAAATCCCCTGCTAGACCCAACAAACATCCCTCGGAGAAATAAATAGTGCGCTCGGGGAATCACCCTGTTCTGTGTTCTATCGAAAGCCAGACACAATAATCTATCGGGTTTATTTGTAAAAAAGCTAAAATCATATTTTGTTTTTTGTTAACATCAGTAATCCGGAGCATTCCATTGTGTTGCGATGTTTTGTGTATAATTTTAATTTGAAATTATACAATGACTGAAGTGAAGGATAAATCCGTACCGGCAGTTTAGCGTACATATTTTTCTGAAGTGATTATTAAAAATAACAAATATTTTGCAGAAGCTGCATAAAAACCTTTGTAATATTTTATATTTTTAAAAGATGGTTTAAATTTTTTTTTAGTTTTGCCGTAATATGCTTCAGCTAAATTTTTAATAAAAACCTGGTTTGAACGGCAAGAAAATTTATAGCGAAGTATATCTTTATTTGTTGTTAATGACATTTTCTAGTTTTTATTTTATTTTAAAATATGTGTAATAATGCCTTATTCTTATGCACAACAAATAAAAATTTTGTTTTTTTTTTAATTTTGACTATTTTGTGTTTTTTCGTGCTTTTTTCCTGATTTACCAACTGTATATAAGCGCTTATGTTCAAAAAAATAAATGCTTATAAATCCGCGCTCTGATGATAGGTAACAATATCTAAAGTAGAGGAAAGTCCAGGCGAAGTGTTTTTTATATTAGACTTCCGTCACTTTAAATCGTAAAATTTACCTCTAATAATATTATCAAATTAACAGAAAGCTGAACTAAGGCGAAGCAACGGTACAAGTTTTAAATTGTATTTAATTACTACTTTTCAGAATATCAGAAAATCAAAATCTTTATTTAATGATTTTGTTAACCTTACTAATGTGTTACTAATAAACTTTGAATGCATGTTATGGTAAGATGGTCCTCTAAAAATGCACATATAAACATTTTTCTTATTATTCCATTTTCTGTGATATAGATGAAGGCGATTGGGAGCCCCTTTCGGTTAGTATCTAGGAATAACATTTGATAGGATCTTATATTGGTAATGATTGATGATGTCAGAAGTATCGCAAGAAGTTTTCAGGACTGCAAGTAAACTTACCTACTGTAACGGTGTTATTGATTGTGTTCAGTATTAATTTGATAATAAAACGTAGAAATGTAAGTAAAATGCGTCTTTAACTTAAATATAAAATCGTAAAAACACTAGTACCGCATAGCATAAAATTTTTATAATTGGTTGTAAATCATAAAATTTAATACGTAAATAACTACGGCATTTTATAGGTCCGTAGAATTTTTTTAAAATTAAATATAACCGAATTTCTATGTAGTGCTTTTTAAATAAAAATTTCATTTAAAATTTGATTTTTGTTGTGTATATTCTGACAATTTTAACTGTTAACCATTGTATTTTATATCTTAGGTGTGCCTAGAATGTTGGATAGGAGAAGAAACTGGAATATGAGAGAAAAAGGGTACGATTATTTCTTACCGATTTAAGACTTTGTGGTAAGTTATGGTTATTTAGGCTTATGTACAGTAATTTTGATTTAAAGTCTTTGGCGCCATGTTTATTTCCTTGGTCCAAATTAGACCCCCCCCCCCCCGTATGCCCAGTCGTGTGCAACGCATTTTATTGTTTACCAGTGGACCAACCTCAGCATCTGTTTCAACCACGTAACAATAAAAATATTCAAAAACTTGTGAAAATGATAATGTTGTAAAAATAATCACATAATTTTAATTACATTGCTTGAAATAAATAATACGCGTTTGCTCGTCCTTCTTACGGCAGTTGTAGTTCTATTTTATTATTTTTATTATTTAAAAATACGCCCGGATAAATATGATGGAAGTCGACAGTGTTTTATGAAATATTTTCGCTCTCATGTTAATGTTAAATTGTTTCATTTCTCATTCCGTTATTAGCATGCAGTATAATAACCGAGTGTTAGTACTCGCATTGGGTTTATCGGTCCATATTATTCTAGATCAACAGTTCCCGTCCTCTCTTTATTGGCGCCCCACTTCAAAAACATACCAAAAATTTTCAGACCACCCTTACAAAATCTGCATTTTAATTTAAAAACCGTATTTCGGGAAAGCCTCTACCTAAGAATATAACAAGAACGATGTATATTTTTGAACTACGTTAATATGCATGTTATAGAACTAAATAGAATTGGCCTCATTTTTTACTTTCCCATACTTCTAGTATAGGGAAGTATTGATTTCATGAAAATTTTCGAAATCGAGATTATATGGAAACACACGTTTTGGGGTTCAAGGAATAAATAGTGTTTTAAAAAAATATTTGTTGTGGCCCGTGGGTGGGTGGGTATGTGTGTACTTTCGAACGGATGGTCCAATTTGTGGTGAAATTATATCAAAAGCTGGCCGATAACATAAGCTTTTAAAATAAATTTGAAACGGAAGCGGAATATATTCTTTCGGTAGCATTCTCCTCGATAGTCAAATGTTTTAAAACTGAACGCGAAATCTGATAGAAGACTTTAGGGGGAATCCAATGATTTGGTGAATTTTCTAGACTTAAAATGACGGCCGCTACAATTGTTTAAAGTATTGAATTTAACGGCTTATTACTCCAAAACGAGTTGGCAGGTGGGGATGAAATTTGATATTGAAGTATCTCTACGAGGACACTATTTTACTATGCTCAAAAATATGTGTAAAAACAAGAACTATAAAGTACATATTTTCAAAATTTTGGAAATTAAAAAAAATAATGCTTAAACACTGTCAATTAGATTTTTTGAAATTTTGTAGGCTACTAGAGCTGGAGATCAGCTACAATTTGCTTTGTGTTTCGGCCTGCTAACTTTTTTGTGGCGCATTCTATAAATTTGTGAAAATTTTGGATGAAATATACAATTTAAAATGCCCTGGGGGAGGGGGTAACTTTTGGAATTACTAAAACTGTCACTTAAAAAATAAATCACACTTATCATTTTCAAAAAAATATTGCTCTAAAACTGACCAATCGATTATTTTAAAATATTGTAGGCTCATAGAGCTGGAGATGAGCAACAATCTGCTTCGCGTGCGAGTGCGGGTGCGACAAGGATGGGATAGGCAACCAATGAGTACAACGAGAAAGGAAGATAATGGGTCAACCAAGTTGAGAGTTAGGTATTCATGGATACTTTTAAATTTAGGATGCCTTAACGTATAAAATTAAATTTTAAAGTATCCATGGATACGGGAATCCCCACTTATCCAGCACATTCCGTTTTCCTCATTACCTCATGAGTCGCCCAACCCTTACTTACCGCACTCATTAGTTGCCCATAATTACTGAAAATTATTGACTATCTATATATACAGAGTGTCCATGGTTTGGCGCGATGTTGCATAGCATCTTTATTATTCAAATTGGGTGAGAATTATATGGAAGAGTTATTTGAGAGATAGTTCTATATGACTGTAAATCAGTTTTATTAACTCAGAGTGTTTATCAAGCGGCAATAAGCAACTTAGGTAGTTTAAATGAAACACCCTATATATTACTATACTTTGAATGTTCTTTTTACAATCTTCTATAAGATTGTGTAAAATATTTGTACGTTTTTTTTAGATAATCGCGATATAAAAAAAATGACAGTTAGGATGAAATGTTATTAATATTAAAAGAGACTTGAAAGTGGCGGCTGTCAACTATTAAAAAGGTTAATTATAAATCAACTAACTTATTTCAGTAGAGAAAAAGTAAATGAAAGCTCATTAGTGTATTGCTAAATTGCAAATTCAACAAAATGGTTAGATCTTCCGTCATAATGTCAATAATTAGTCCATACAGTTTTGTCCAGTTTGCAGCCGCCAATCACTAACAGAATATTTGTTTATGTGAATCGGTATGGTTTATTGTAATAAATGCACAGTTGTACAGGGTGTTTGTTATCGATTGTTATTTTGGACAAAATTCAATAAGCGATGTATCATTTTCTTTAAATGAAACACTCTGTATTTCATGGCGTCATCTTATGTGAAATTTAATTGTAATTTGTTTGTCTATGCCAAATAGTAGCAAACAAATGAATATTTTTTTACCATTGCCAGTGGTTTTTGAAAGTTTACCGGAGTCCTACGCAAGCCTTGGAAAACCTGGAACTTCGACACAATGGCGAAGATCTGGCAACCCTGTTCTAAATGGAGTATTATAAATACAAAACATTATCTGTTGACTTTTCCTTTTGCTATGCCATTTATTGATAATGAAACTGCAGGAGGTATACCTTACGAATCCAAAGGAAACATCACCACAACGTAATTTATTTTAAATATTCAAAAACGTCTTAATGTTCCTAACAAATTGTTATTACCGTAGGTTGACAGAAAACCAGGAAATGAAATGCACTTGCCGCACACGCTGCAAAAAGGAGTTGCAGCCATCCTATCTGCAGCATGTCATCATGCAGTACGCATTTTACTAGTACGCCCATAACCGTATTGCCTTGGGCATCGTACTACGTTTACATGGAAGTTGCCGTTTTAGTTAATTTTACGATCTTTTATAGTAATGGTTTAACAAATTCCTAAGCAAAATTATAGCTTTATGCGTAGAAACTCCGAACCAAACCAAAAAAGTCTTTTAGGCTTGAATGTATTTGCTCGTATAAAGTTTTAAAACATGTCATTTAAGTCGATTAATATATAATATAAACGCTTTCAGCGGTTCAAACCTATACTACTAAATGATATTAAAAACCAGAGGACATGTTTAAATCTGCGATAAATTATAACTGAATCTGTACGTTCACATATCACCAGGGAGCTTGTCGCATAGCGCATACCTGAACTCTACAGCGAAACTGCGTGCTGTGGAATGACTCACATTCAAACTGCATATTTAAATATGAATTTATGCAGATTCTTAACTGCTCTAACGTGCGCACCTACCTTAGAAACTAATTTCATTATTTAAATAACCGCGAAGTATTTTAAACGGCACCGTAATAAATGTGGTACGACGAGATTACCAGATAAGGATTTTCAGAATCCCAACAAAGAAAAAACAAATGTGTGTTGTCACCGACGTGTACGGTGAGTAGCATATTGCGTAACGTAAAAGAATAAGCAACTGCTGGTTACATGCTGTAAGTTACAAAAGAAAAATTTGGTCCACCTACACTTTTAGAGAGCCAACACAATTAGAACTACTTTTTAATCTGAAGAAATGGAGTAACGCAAGGAACACGAGAATGAATTATCAGTCTACGTCTGTCAAGGTAGATTGCCCCATACGAAGATTCTAAATGAAATAATTCACGAACTGGTGTTGCTATTCGTTTTATAATTTGTTCTGCACACTCGAGAGAGGCACTAGGAAGTAGCGTTAGTAAAAATTGACATACTTGCACTCATTCTAAATCGCAGTGTTTAAGTATTCCATTACGTTTATAATTCAGAAATTTCTTTAATATAACAACAGCTGGCCAATTTATTAAATAATATTCTTATTAACAAAAATGTTGAATTAATAAAACGGACCGAGTTAATTCAATTATTTGAACTTTGCACCAATCAAAATTATTTTACTTTTAATAATAAAATTTATTTCCAAAAAGATGGTTTACCTATGGGAAGTCCAATTTCACCTCTTTTAGCTAACATATTTATGGAAAATCTAGAAGATCAAATATTCGAATCAAATCAATCTGAGAAAGTAATATTTTGGTTTCGTTATGTTGATGACATTTTAGCATGTTTTAATAGTTCATTTGATTTAATTAATGAATTTTTAATTTTTATTAACAGCTTGCACCCAAACATAAAATTTACACTAGAAACTGAACAAAGTAAGTCCAATAACTTTTTAGATTTAAACACAAAAATTAATTCAAATAATAAACTTGAATACTCAGTTTATAGAAAACCTACAAAAACAGACATTACAATACCACACCATTCTTGTCATCATAAAACACATAAATTAGCAGTATGCAGGTTCATGATACATAGGGCTTTGACGGTCCCTTTAGATGAAATTGATTATAATAGAGAAATTTCAATTATTAAACAAATTGCATATAGTAATTATTATAATGCTAAACTTATTGATACATTAATTAAAGAAAAAGATTATAAATTAGTCATTCAAACAACTTATCCGAATACCCCAACTTCATCCGATACAATTAAATATGCTTCGATCCCATATTTTGGTGACAAATCAGAAAAAATTGCCAAAATTATAAACGCAACAAATAAATGTAAAATAACTTTTAAAACAACAAAAAACATTTAAAACACTTTGTTTAATGCTAAAGAAAAAACAGAAAATTTACTACAATCAGGCATCTACAGATTAAATTGTTCGCACTGTAATTCGGTTTATTTAGAACAAACAATTAGAAATTTTGATATTAAGTATAAAGGACACGTACGTTGTTACAAATACAAACACCCACATAAATCCAATTACGCTAAACACTTACTAGAACAAAATCATTCAATGACATCTAATAACACCATAAAATGTGATGATAAACGTAAATTAGATATACTAGAAGCTTTTGAAATTCACAAACATTTAAAAACTATACCGTTAATGAATGAGCAAATTGATCTTTTAAATTCTCCTCTATTGGACATTTTAGAATAAGAAATCAAATCGTCTGCAGACGATTACCGAGATCAAGTCACCAAGTTCTATTGCTATAACAACATTAACTGTTTACTTTCTAATATAACCTTTGACAATGACATATAAACATGCCAAAATACGTATACGGTTAAAATAAATAAATATTGTTGAAGTAAATATGTATTTTATATACCTATAATGATCAATAATTTATTAAAAATTAAGCTGTATACACAAAAGCGTAAATTTGTTTATATTATTAGTATTAATTTATCAAATATCTGATTTGCTAATAAAAATATCAATTTATATTAAACTAACGGAACCCGTGGGCTACGCTCCACGACTATTTTGTAAATGGTAATCCTGCACCTGAGAGTGATAAAATAACTGTAGGTAATAAAAAAACATTTTTGATATCGGCCCTGTTACAGATCCGCGCTTCCGGGGCCCCGGTTTCTACTTTTTCTATAGTTTCCGCCGCAATTAATATATATTTAGATTCTCAAGTATTTATATTTTCTTATTTATAAATATCTACATCAAGGTTTTTCGTTATGGTTGGCACATAAGGTAGCTTATGGTTAATGCTTTAGAAGTTTTCACATAATAAATAATTTTATGAGATTATTCTTATTCTTTAGCTTACTTTGATGTTTGGCTGCTCTCATAGGAGCCGGGAGAGATAAAGAAAAGCGACAACCTTCTCTGTAATAATTCAAACCTGTACTGGATTTTGAAATTTCCAAAATTAAAAAATTCTGGTATCAGTGGAATTATGTGTAAGATGAGAATTCCTAAGTTTGAAATTCAAAAGAAATGACATTAATAGTAATAATAATATTAATTATTATTATTATTAATATTATTATTGTTATTATTATTATTATTAATATCGACTTATCCGTCAAAGAGGCGACTAGTGACATAGCCATTTACTCTCTACAAAAGAAAATTGTCTTTAAATAAAGGCTGCATAAATATGTGGGTTCTCGTAGTAGGAGTCCCCCATTACTAAAAGCTGAGTCAGGCTCCGGATTTGATAAATAGATAAATGAGGTGCATTGCCCACTAGAGATAGGGTATGGTTTTAACCCGGTAATCCGGCCGGGTACGAGTCGGGTCCACAGACAGACCCAATTTTCTAAAGATTTTGTTTTAATTTCTACTTTGCTGACTGCTGTAACTCTAGTCTTTTTGTAATAAATCATTTAAAATGTACTTTATTGGTGAAACGGCAACAAATCTAAAGTTGTGGGAAAATATAAACATAGTATTTGTAGATAATGTTTTCCTATGTTCACAAATAAAAGTAAACTAAACACCCGGTGAAACTGCATATATATAGTATTCATAAATAATACACAAGTGACTGCGATTTTTCGATAAAATTGTGGTGCAAGGGTGCTAGTTAAGATGGCATCGTTAAGATACCTAAATCTTAACTAATGCTCGGGTGTTTTCGGGAATCGGCGCTCTTAACATGGTATTGTATGCTTGTATTTAAATGTTTTGTAGTGGCGTCCTTTTGCAATTTTTGTATTTTGACGTTCTTATTTACTGTTGCTGTGAAGGCTTGTTGTAAAAATGGATCGTTTTGGAGAAAAATCGTTAAGTAGTATTTCGTAAATTTTTTTAGGGTATGTACATTATTTTGGTGTAAGATTTTGGTTTACATAACCTATCAAACAAGATACAATTTTAAAGTAAATATATATTTACGTTTTGTAATGCATATTAGCATGTTATTGTTATATTTATTATAGGTGTACACTAAAATATGAGTCGCTCATGATTTTAACTATGATTTGAACACTCGCGATTCATGTTGGTTGACATACTTATCATCGGCTACCGTCACCGTTTCTCGTATTTTGCTGTTTGCTTGTGGATGACAGAGACAATTATTATTTTTAATTCATAATCTATATTATAATTAAGTATGATACTTACTTCTGGCCGAAGCAATGAAAAACTATATTAAAATAATAATAAATATACCTAAAAGTCAGTGCTCATCAGTTTTAAACGCGGTATTTTAATACATAAGAGCGATTATTCGAAGTTACTGTGGGTTTAATCACTTATATAAACAGCACCATGCAGTTTAATCAGTATAAAACAAATGCGATTGATTCGTTTTACGAATGGGTTAATTAGACTGATTGTATACAGGATAGGAAAAGGTAAGATTTTTTCCGGAAGAGCTTGCAAAAATAAGAAAATTTTTATTGTATACCCACCTCAAAAACCCACCGTTGTCCTGATACAGGGTGTTAAAATAAAAAGTTTGCATGTTTTATCATTTCAATTTTGACATTTAGCAGTTGTGCTACTTGTATTTAACATTCAAGATGAATAATTATACTCAATACCCAATGCCATTCTAGATCTTAATTTTTCCTTCGGTATAGTGCTACCATCAAGACGGTGGACCCCCACATAACGCTGGTGTAGTAGGTATCTACTTTAATAATCAGTTTGAAAAGTAATGGATTGGAGCATTTGGGCATGTACGTTGGCCCTCAAGGTCACCTGACATGAATTCGCAAATTTTTTTCTTTGAAGATATCTAAAGGATAATATTTGTCGAGATAAATACAACAATGTAGAAGATTTAGTCGAATAAATTACAAATGCGTTAGTAAACATTGACCACGGAATGTCGAGTTTTGAATACTGTAGTTTCTGTGCTATACCATAAAACAAGTAGCTTTTGTTTCACAGTTGTTACGATTATGTTATTAAAGCATTAAAAGTTAAATACAGCGTTATTTGTTAATTAAATTAAATTTTTATTTTATACTTTTTAAAATAGAATCAAATGTACAATTCAAAAATATAAAAAAATACAGAAAGCGTCGTTTAAAAAAAGTTATCTTAACTAATAACTCTAAAATGCAATGCGCAATTTTTTTGGGTTTTTATCATTATAACCAGAAGAAAAAGTTACACTTTGCCTAATTTAACTGACTTTGTATCTCTATAAATAAAAAGGTTGGCACTAGTTGCCCAGTTCCCAACAAGATCTCCCTGTATAGCATATTTAAGCGCTGCTATTAAAAATAAATGTTAGTAATCATGTTTTTGTTACATATTTTGTTCCTCTAAATTTTGATGTTTTTATGGTAATACATCACTAAATTAATATATTTTAAAAGAAATAAACAAATACTTAATTTTGAGCACAGCATTGTTGTCACAAACAGTATTCCTTGAAAGTGTACAATAAAGATGATTAGAAGTGGTACGTCATCAAGTGACAACTACTTTTACATTTTAAGGTAACCTATTACAATCAACCCGACAACTATACGATACCGTAAATCATTAGAGACGGAAAGCTTAATCATAGGACCGACTTATTTAAATTATTTTTAACATTTAATAAATAGGCCACAATTACCATACTTGTTATCGGCGTTTGTTCTCTTAAGCCGTCTAATTTTTGATACTATACTACATTTCTATTAATAGTAAGTTGGGATTTATTGATTTAAATTTTAAAAAAAACAGAAAAATAAGTTCACGTAATTAAAAAAAAGAGTTTTTTAAAACAACTTTTTTGAATTAAAAACTGATTTTACAAAATACCTACGATAGACTTTAAAAACTGTCGTAGTTTAAGAAGAATTAAGTTCGAATATTTTACGGATTAAAAACTACACAACTGAAATTTGTTTTAATAGTTTTGAACATATTTATATGATGTGCATTACATCTCATTTTGTACCTACTCTAAGACACACGCACAGTGGCTTGGGAAGTACTTTTTCCTAGGGAGTCCTAGCCTTTATAAACAAAACAAATAAATAATAATTTTAACAAAGTAAATAAAATTGGAGGTGAGCGGGATGTGAACCGCAGCACTTTTGGTGCCGTTGTTGTGTCGCAAGCGTGCGACGTCCATTTGTTAACTGCACTATAAATTGAGTATTTCAGTAAGATTTTTTAGTTTCCCCATGTTATCTGCCTACGTTCGGCTAGTCCCGGGACTCATTGTATATAGTACATAGTAACAAAGTACATAAAAAAATCAGTATTTTTATTTCTGTTTGTGTGTTTTACACATGCTAGCATAGGCATGTACATGCAAATACCTATCCTGATACCGCAACACCACTTACATATACAAGGTTTTTTACGACTTTCTGTACAAACTTAAGGAGGGCGTTGTTAAGGTCATCTTTGGAAAGAAGAGGGCTTTTGTGCAGAAAGTGTCCCGCTTTAGCGTCAAAGAAAAATGTTCACATTCAGCATCTATGACCTTCTAGATATATTTCTTGTTATTAGTCGCTTGTTATTATATATTCACAAAGTATATCCATGACAAAAAGTAAATTTATTGCTCTTATCCAATAGAGTATATTTTTCTAGAAACATCCTGTAAACACCCTTTAAATTTTACTAGATTTGTTTAGAAAAGACATCATGCATTTTGTTTTATTTTTTATTGCAAAGGAATACACTCTTCAGGAGGTATTTCTGAAAACATGTTACTAACATCGAAACTAACTACCCTGCTTTGTGGTGGTGTGAATGTATGTTTGATAATTTATTGATTAATTAATTATAATAAAAAAATTTCTTTTGTTAAACAAATTGCATACAATAATGGTTATAATACTCAACTTATCGATACACTAATTAGAGAGAAAATAAAGTAGTTATTCAGAAAATTTATTCAACTACTTCATCAGATAAAATGAAATACGCGTCAATTCCATATTTTTGAAACAACAAAAAACATATTCGTTGAGGCTTTCGCGGTTTCTCGAACTGTCAATATTACTATATACTTTCGGCTTAGACCGCGTCGTCATTTGGGAACTACACCTAGCATAATCAGGTAAGGAGCGACCTGTAGCTTGTCTGCCTTTATAAGCATTTGCTCAAGAAGTCTGAGCAAATTGTAATATTGACAACAAAAAACATCTTCAAACACTTTGTTTAATGCTAAAGAAAAAATCAGAAAATTTACTAAAATCAGGCATCTATAAATTAAATTGCTTGCACTGTAATTCGGTTTATACAGGACAAACTATGGAAATATATGATATTATGTTATTATTATTATTACTATTATTAGTTATTATTTGCAAATAATTACAATGGATATGATAATAAATCTTATTTTGATATCGCAATCTTCACCAGAGGCGCCACCTTATATCTTTCTAATTTACAGATCCTATACTCATAGCCATAGCAATTCAAAATATTTATGAGTAATCGTTATAACAAGGAAATCAAGGAAATACTAAATGATGACATAGTTAATTAATGATACTATAACCGCAAATGTCCTGGTCACATATTGTTTTTGGGAATTTCACGGCGTGTAAACAGATAACTCTTAAAGCTATTAATTTAAACTTAAAGATACAGTCGTTTTCCTGTCTCCGTAATTTAAATAATGTACAGAAATTATAAAATAAAATTTGAACTAAAACGTGAAAATGAGGCAACTAAAACGTTTTGAAATGGGGTCTTCGCAATTAGCGTACCTTTTACGTTTGATGTAAATACCAATTACGGAATTGCTTTTTTTGCGCTGTGACAGTTGAGATTTATACTTTGTGTATGTCTCGAGCGTACAGTGAAATCAGAGTTTTGGTAAAACCGTTAATAGGATTTACAAAAAATATGTGGTACGAAACCTTAACCTACTCGCGGACAAATCTTGATGTTAGATTAAATACTTGCAAAGAAATAATGAACTAGCTGTCTTTCTAACGCAACGAGACCTTCCCCACAAACGCTACGCGTTCTCATTTCTTCCCATTATTTTCATGCATTCTCCATTTTCCATTTTATTTACTCACTAGTTAAAGCGATATTTATCGCTGATTTGATTATTTGTTTTCCTTAATCTTGAATTAGGCTTATCCATTGAAACCTGAAACCGACTTTTTTCCCACTGAACTTTTAATGTTTTTGTATAATCGATCAAAATAAAATTCTGCTCAAGTGTTGTCCTTCTGAAGATTCCAAAGCTTCGGACTTCAAGTCAAGTTTAATAACGAATTTAAAATATAAGAAAATATAATGAATTGGCGGGTAGAACACGAATCTGAGGTTATTTTTCAAGGTGGACCAGATTTAAAACGAGCAACCCTTGCCCACCCATTAATTTCTTAATGTAGCAATGTAATTTTAAAATTTCTAATATTCCGTAATACATGTTGAAATTTAAAAATAGATTGTTTGCTTCTATTACACCTTATGGGTTTGCCAGAAAGTAGACTATTATCCATAGCGAAAGGTTAATCCCTATGACCATTTATATCCTTATGCCAAGTTTCAAACCAAAATTGCGAAAGTTTTTTTTTAATTCAACAAATCAATAGTGGATCGCGATAGAATGATTGCGCTGGTTCAAATCCATTGCTTGGTAGCCGTAAAATACGATTCTGGGCTTATTTTTCAAGTGCACTAATATTCCATGAGGGCAGCCCTCGTCCGACATCCATCCTTTGTAGATCGTATACAATACCTTCTTCCTAAATAGGTATACTTTGTGTACCTGCAAGAAAGACCTAAAAAGGTTGTCACGCGTTAACTTCGTAAATATGTTTATCCGCTTGGGTTTAATTTAAACAAACATTATAAAGTAAACATTAGTCGGATCCTATTAATTGAATACCTAGCATTTTGTAAATGCTTGAAATGCCGCATTTTTGTGACCCGCTGCATAAAAGCCACTCATGCCAAATAAAAATAGTTTGTAAATTAACGTCGTAAAGCCGAATTCGATAGTACCGTTAACATCCAAAGGTCGGTCTCTTAGCTTTATTAAAATTACGCAGCCACAAAAACTAGTTCGTCCAGGTAATTGATTTAACTTAGTCGTTTGACAAATTGGTACATTAAAGCATTAGATGTTTTTAAACACGTTTTTGTTATTAATCGAATTAGGAAACATCTTATTTTAAAAGTGAATCGAAATTACTCCGTACGTAAAGGATAAATAGATACTTCTTAGTAAGTAATCTAGAAATACATATTATTTAAGAAGCCTCGCGAAATGATGTCAACAACCTGCACGACTATTACTATTAGCGGAACCGAGAAACACGTATGGATTTTTGAGCCCCAAGCCATTTCTCTAACACACTAATCAATTTCAATCAAATCACAGTCACCGTAATAAAATTCTAAGGTTGTTAACTTTTCACACGATCCTGATTTCGATCAGACGGATGTAGGTACCCCGCTGGTCTTGCACGCCGTTGTTGGACTGTCAACTGTCATTTTGTCAGTTTACTCGCTATTCCCTTGAGTTATTTTTTTCATAGATTTCGACATTTTCTCTTACAGAAAATTTCGTTAACGAACCAAAATGCGGTACTTTAATGGGTATCAAACAATAGCCCATTAAATATGTCCATTTGTCTCTTGTCGGAGAGGTCATGGACTACGATCACGACATAACGTAATGAGAAAAGAATTGTAAGGTCAAAATTTGACTGTAACATTGAGCAACTAAAACTAGGATGTTTACATACTGATGACATTATCAAGATCTTGTTGGAATGCTTGTACGGTATCATTGTCTTTCTTGGCTTAGGCACAATTATAAATTAAGGAGATATACATTCTTAAATGGAAAATCATTCATAGGAACATTTATGTCCTAGGATTTTACATAAAGTGTTATTTCAGTAGTACATAATAGTAAACAACATACTAAATTTTGATATGAAAAAGTATTCTCTGCTGTTGTGTATAATATAGTACTGTATATTACAGAGACGACATTATTAACAACATAACTTATTATTCTAGCAGTCGACAGCGTTGTCATTTCTTTATACACCGTCCCTTCTAAAAACCACCCCCAGCTACAGTACGGTTTTTATAAATGTTAAGTCCAGTGGCGTAACGAGAAGTTGTGGGCCTGGGTTGCAGATTCAGGTCGGGCCCCTATAACTTCCCCCCTGGAGCATCCTTTCGTCACAGAAACAATTGCATATATTTAAAAAAAAGGCCAAAAACAACAAACACATAACTAGGTATCTAATAAAAGTCCATATAACGTAAAAACTATAGTACCAACTAAAAATATGTATGCACAGACATTAAAAATAATAATAATAAATAAAACTCCTTTTTCTGGCCTTGGTGTAAAGTTTTCGATCGACCCATTTAAGTCCAAATTTTGTGCAGTGCTATTTTCAAAATTATTGCTAGAAACGACAATCTGCCTTGAAGCATTGTATTTCTAAAATAATTTTTAATGTTTTTAATTTTAAAAACCATCTTTGAGCTATAGCAGTTTTCAACAGTTTTGTTGCTTTTTCTAATTTTTGTTTTCGTTCTGCGGCACCTAATTTATACACATACTTTTTTGAACTCACTTTACTGAACACCAGTTTAAACGTTGCTACTGAAGCAATAATAATAATAATAATAATAATAATAATAATAATGAGTAATGAATAAACGGTCTTGGAAACCGTGTCTAACAGCAAGGCGGTTGCCATGGTCGGAATGGGACGTTTCGCCGACGCCGTTTTGCCAACGCCGTTTCGCCGTCGCCGTTTTGCCGTCGTGGTTTCGCCGCCGCTGTTTCGCCGTTTCGTTGTCAAACATTTCTTTTTTCGACCTCTTCCAGTTAATAATTTTATAGATTTCTTCAAATATCAGAAACCACTTATAACATTAAGTGTTCTGTGCGAAGCCATTAAACAATTGTCTTTAGTTCAAATATTTGAGCATTTTTGTAATCTTGTAATTAATTGTTTAGTTAATAAATGTATTTAGGCGCTTAGTGTTGAATTTTTGATTATATTTTTCTTAGGTTAGGTTAATAATAAAATTAATAAATATGTTTTTATAATTGTTATAGAGTAAAATTTATTGAGATATTAATAATTAAACAATAATCCTATTTGTTGCATACTTTTTGGGAAACATTGTATATTAGGTTGACGGCGAAATCAACGACGACAAAACGGCGACGGCGAAACGGTCGACGGCAAAACGGCATGAATTGCAATAAAACGAAAACGTGGGAGAAAAATGATTGGAACATTAAAACAGAAAAGTAGCATAACTATCAAGTTAATTAGCAACGTACCTACTTTCTGCATACTATTCTGAAAAGGCGTTACGTATCACAGGAACGAGGCATTTTTAATCAGCTATAGTCCGGATTTGTAGTCTAGTATTTTGCCAGTATTTAAAATATAAGGCACTCAATTATTAACCAATTTTGGCATTATTTCTTTAAATGTATAGTTGGCGCATACTAAACTTTGAAACTAATTATTTACGAGCTTAGAGTGGTAACACATTCATATGTTTAACCTTAATTTAGCTTGTACACGTAGTTATTATTTATTTGGTCAGCTGGAATTGAAGCTTATGTAATACTTTAATAAAATGAAACAGGGTTCATAAGCGTAGAATGTAAAGAGTCATGAGTTTTAAAAGTATTTCACGAAACAATTTTATGAAACTGCAAAAATATTTCTTTATTCGAAATGTAATAAAGCAATCACGAATTAACGAAAATAGAACGTGCAAATTCATTAATACAACGAGAAAGTTTCTACGAAAGAAAAGTTGAACTATCAACATTCATAAAGAACAGAAAACCAACGTTGAATATAAAACTTAAGAATTGCAGTACACAACAACTTTTTCTAAATTCTCATCTTAGTTCTCTTGTCCTATATGTTTCACGTACAACCTAATTGATTTGAGTACGCCCATGGTTTTTGTTTACTTATTAAATTTTCACGAATTTTTTTGCTTTTCTGCGACTAAAAGTCCGGTCTTTATTAATCACGTTGTATAAGGTACTGTATTTATACTTTTCTTTTAGATGACATTAACTCTGTCACTGTTTGTTTTATTATAATTGAAATATTATGCTTATAAATGTATTATTATATTATTAACAACTTTAAATTAATTTTTCAGACGAATTTGTTATTATTTGTGCCTGTTAAAATTAAAAAACTTTTTTGCGAACATTTTCTTTATACTACGAAGGTGCTCAGGCCGAAGCACCCTGGTTTTATTTTTTAATTTCAATAGAGGATAGTCCGAAGTTTACCTTTTAAACTTCGGGTATTTATACGTAGAACACTTGAATATAACAAAAGTTTGTTATTATATCAAAAACCCGAGCGTTTCTGAACATTTTCTAATAAATAAAAAAATTACCTTTATCACTTTCTATTTCATAAAAACGTCGTAAGAATATAAATAAAAAATAATTTAAAAATTATTTGTATGGGAATTAAACCCGGCATGCTTGCATTGGTGAGCGAGTGATCTACCACAACAGCACTCCCACCAATCACGTGATTTGCGTTTATTTCATAAACGTTAAAAAAATCTTTTAATGTGATAACTTATTTAGACAACCTACTTTGATTATAACCAAATTACAACATGATTAAAGTGCTACGGTCGTATTTTTTTAATCCAATCAATATGCTTAACATTTCTATGAACGTATATTTGCAACTTTTTAAGTTGGCGGTTTGTAACGTGAGTACGTATTCCTTCAGTGTAAGTGTGTAAACAACCTCTTTAACTCATACTACTTATATCTTTCACCTTTTTATAAAATCCACATGTTCTAGCTTTTGCCTATTTATAGCTTCGTAATGAAGATATGCACATATTTGTTTGGCACAATAATTAATAAATACTCCTTACATAAGCTTCGAAAATGTCTCCAAGGTGTAGGTGTGTAATATAAACGGGTACTGTCCTAGTTATTAATGTGAATGCGGTAAAATAAATCGCCAGAGAAATAAGAAGGCGAGAAGGTTCGTACGGGCATATTGAAGGTGTCAAAATAAAAAACTGAAATCCAGGTCGTTATGATAAATTCTGAGTCGTCTCCTCGATATATTTTGCTTGCTTTGCTCTTTAGAAAGTACTTAGAGTGGAATTACTTTGTAAAAAAACGTTAAATGAAAGCCATATAAGGTTACCTTGAAACGTATTGCATAAAAAATGTTATTAAAAATTTAGTTCATCTATAGTTTCTGCAAATACCGACTAAGTTTTGGTGATTATTTTATGAAATCATTGGACAACAAAATTTTGATAATTGCTAAATAATTTAAAATAATATCTAACTAATTATAACAAATAATTTTCCAACTAGATAAAAAAATTATAGTATTATATGATCATTTTTTTAAATTTCTATTAATTAAAGATTTGATTACACTGAATTTTAAAATCTGAAAATTATCCATCGCCCTGCCCCACCTATGAATTTTATGATTTTTTATTATACCTGCATCATAATCCTTGTAAAACAAACCAAAAAGCGTGCGTAAACCCAACATTAAAACACCCCGGTGTTTTAAAGTTGCTAAGCAACAATGACGTCATCAATTTTGAAGCAACAAATTACAGACACGCGAAAAAAATAATTCGAATTCACATAGCAACATAAACAACAAAAAATGCTAACCAATCTCCAGGTAAACGATATGACGTCACATCATAGACTACTATGTAAGATGAATCAAAATCAAAATGCTGCTTCCTAGCTATATTCTTCTTATTTTCTAGATGATGATGCAGGTATAATAAAAAATAGCGTATAATACACGTGTATAAGAGCCTTTAAAGCACTGCTCCGTTAAAAGGCACTCGGCTTCGCCTCGTGCTTTTAAACCCGTGGCGCGTGCTTTAAAGGCTTTGTTATACACTTGTATTATAATATACTATTAATGTAAATTAAGGAGGGTAGTGGGTATTTTGCTAAAATGATTAACAGATTTTAGGCCATATGAAATACATACAAATTTTGTCAATGTAAACATTAAAAACAAAATTTTGCAATTTACTGTTTTCTTGTGTGACCTGCAATAAATAAATTCGTTAAATCAAGTTTTCAAAAAATATCTCTACTTCACTCTGCGTAACTTGACCTTACATATAATGAACATCATTTTAATATAAAGACAGAAAAAGTGAAACAAAAAAGTTATTTAGCTATGAAATGCAGCATATTAATTTTAACTTTCCCATACTTTCAGCATGAAAATGTATCGCGTCCGTGAAAATGGTTGCTTCTAAAATTGTAAATAAAATACATGTTTTGGACCTGCATAAACTCAAAAAAGAGGTTTTTTTACTTTACTATACGCAGATTACAACGCACGAGTGCATGGATGGGTCTTCTATTTGAACAGCAAAAAGAAATGCTTGTCTGCAACTATCAAACAACAATGAATTCAGCTCCATAAAAATCATACAATAAAGCTGCGCCCTTTAAATCGTTACGCCTGCGGCGGAAGCCCTGGTGGCCCACCTTTGTTCCGGTACTGGTCATAATTATTTTAATTTTTTATTACTTTAAGATATTTTCAACTTTATTTTTATAATATTGTAAAGACTAGGACGGTATATTTAACTAAGGTGTGGGGGGGGGGACATTTGGTTGGTTGTCCACATGTTAATTTACGTTTAAACTGTCTGTTTTTGCATCGGTGTTATTCTATGTTGAATATGCATAAGAGAGCTTAATATTCTACATACAGAATAACCATGTATAATAACTTAATGTTACATGTAATATTCTTCATGCCCAATCCTAATAAATGACTTAAATTTTAATAGGCTGATCATTCCACTCTCCCCACTTTTTGGCTGATTATTTTTCTTTTATCTGGTGTTCTTTAATTTGCTACCTTTACAGGTAAAACAAGGGCTTTATTGGGACGTTATACGAGCGAGCAGTATGCCGCATGACCGAAGCATCTGATCTTTTGTATTAGCTAACTCTTACACTGCATCTTTTGCTTTTGCTGCTATACTTACGTGATAAAAACTATTTTTGCAAAAGAAGGTAATTATTTTTTAAATTATGGTTAATTTTTTTAGTGGTGATAATACTCGTTTCGTCTCTTGAATTCGAAACAAGAAAAGGCCATTCTCGCTCGAATTTTCGAATCAACATGAGATGACTTTGATAAATATCACCTCTCCAATGCCCAATTCAAGATGACAAAAATTTCTACTTTTGTTTGAATGAGACTAAATGCAACTGAATTTTACATTACGGCGCGGCGGCATCATTAATTTATTTAATCTACCGTTTTAAAACAGAACACTCAAATTTTTTAGATGATTTTGGAGGCGATTAAAATATATTTTTCCATTTAAATTTCAACATTTGTAGCCTACCTCTGAACGACTGAACCTCATCTTACAGGCTGTAACGTAATATTCTATGTATTAATTCTCTAACTGTCTCACCCTAACACGACGACAAACATTTTCGTCTCGACAAATCATCATGACACGATGACGGGCACCTCCAATCAGAGCATTGATTGTTTTCGGCGTATGCTCTGCTCATGTTGTAGTCACTACTGTTGGTCTTCGTAGAATTTGATTATTTCTGGCGTACTTAACTTTGGCGGGTTGGAACAAATCAACAGTAATCCCTAATTCGCTTAAAAAATTGAGCATGTTTAAATTGAAAATTTTTTGTTTGTTCATTAGGTAAGAAATAAAAGTCTCCCCGGTCCCAATGCAACTAACTGTATTACGAATTTGCATTACAAGCGATTTCAGAAATTATTAAATAAAATACGGCTATTTCAGGTGTACGTGCATCTATGAGATGACATAAACCGAGTTGATTCTGTTTATCGCGTTAAAATAGGCTAACAATAAATAACAATAACAAACTAAGAAACTGTTGCGTCTACCAGCATTTATGGAGAACTAGCTGATAACACCATACGCTTTTTTACTTTCATATACTTATAGTATTGATTTCATAAACAATTTCCAATTCGAGACTTTGACGGAAATACACATTTTGGACCCCCAGGAACCCAAAAAGTAGTTTTTAAAAACGTATGCCGAGGCGGGGGATGTGTGTGACGCCTCATAACCCCCCAAATGGATAGTCCAATTACGATGAGCTTTGGAATGTGGAGGTACCGACCAAATAAGCTCTAAAATAACCGAAACCGGAAGCTAAGATAAATCATGTTTTTTGGTAGCTTTTTTTTCAGAAACGGAACTTTTAAAATTGAATAACGGTATTTGATAGAAGACCTTGGGGAAAAGCAAATATTTTTTTTCTGGAACGTACTAGCATTAGCATGGCCATCGCTACGAATTTTTAAAAAATTTGACTGTAACGCTTTATTATTAAAAAACGAGTTGACAGATGCAAACTGTAATAGCACTGCAGTAACACAATGTCGCTATGTAAAAATGCGTTTATAAATAAAATACTGTGGCGTGGAAGTTTAAAAAAATTGCTCAAAAACGATTTCTTTTAAATTTCGTAGGTTCATAGAGACAGGGATAGGCTACAATTTGGTTTGTATCTCAGGTCGCTAATTTCTCTGTGGCATTTTCTATGATTTTTTTAAATCGAAAATTTATGCCTCTTCATTTGATAAATGGTAGACTATAAAAAAATTTTATTTAAACTAAATTGCTTATGAGTAGTAGTACCATAAGGTTTACAAGTTAATTGTTTGGTTGCGCAAAAATAAAGGAGTTTATTTTCCTTCTCCTATTCCAAATTTTGGCGGACGCTGTTATAAGATATAATTAAATGGAAATATGTAACAAATATCCAAAACTATGAAGTTAAAAAAAAGATAAAGTTCAGTAGCACTGTTTTAATAGGCAGAAAAAATATTAACTACCAATTGCAGGTATTGTACAGCGTACTGCTGACAATTTTTCCAAAACTTGACAAAGTATGATAATTTACATTCGGTTGCCATCTCTACTGCGAAATGAGGTTACAACTAATAAAATAAATGACAACACATAAACGAAGCTAAAATTGCTGTTATTTTTATGGAAACCTAAGGGGTATTTTTTGCAACGAAAGTTTAAGCAAGGATTACACAAGCTACTTCGAAGCCATTAGCGACAAATTCTTGCAGTGTCACTCTCTAAAGTTAAATGATATAGCTGATAGCTATTAACGTCCGTGGAGCTATGATGTAGAACCGCTTATGCAAAATCACGCTATATCTACGCGAGCACCAATTGAGCCCCGAGACATTTCTCATGGAACGATATAAACAAAAATACGGAACGATTTGAACATTAGGAAACGTAAAAGAATCCTTCGGGATAGAAATTAACCTAGCGTAGAAATTTCTTTCATCAAATGGCAATCATAAATGCAAATATAAGTAAGACGAAGAAGCCTCGAGTTCTAGGAGGCATTAAGATATGACTAAACTCTTTAGTGTGTGAGAGAGTTTATAACAATAATTTATTAAAACTAAATTGTGTATCACTGTTGCACGATTCACCGGCGGTCACATATAAGTCGCTTTTCAATTCGTGACAAGATTAAACTTACAACTTAACAACAAATAAAAACCATAGGCTAGAAGACATGGTTTGGGAAAACAAATATAGTAAATTATTTTAAAGTTCGTGTGTAGCTCAAAATGTTACCTGAATACCACTTATCAACGATCTTAGAAAGTACAATCATCTAATTATAGAATTAGATTTAAGACTAATAGGTACTTATTCACGATCATTCAGAACTAACAAAATTTTATATCGTGCCAATTAAACGGTACGTATGAACTTTATTTTATTAAGGATCGTCTTAAACTGGAAGTTGTCGCTAAAAGATTTTTTATTGTCAACATCAAAAGACGGCATCCTCGATTTTACTTGTGTTTTGATGACTTTTTTCAAGATTTCCGGTATTTCTGTTCAAGCGGACATCGAAAAGTTCTCACGAAGCGGTGAATCAAACGACAAACTTATGTCGTTTCGTAATAAAACCGGCATTTGCATAATATGGTGTGACAACTGTCGAAACAACTAAACATTTTTTCAAGGATATCAGGAAGTGTTCGGTTCTATCCATTTTAATTACCCCTAATATTTATAAAGTGGTTTCAAGACATTTATTTCCAACCAAAGTTAATTATTCTTAATAAAAGTTTATAAATATATTTTTTAGTGTTGTCAGTTCTTTTATTTTACTTATGACTATCCGCATAGCGGAATAATTTAACATTAATGCTGTTTATAATTAGGTTTGTTTTAATAGATTTTCTTAATAAAATCCTTTACGACTGTCAGTATTTGTAGTTCATTCCTATACGTATTCAAATTAAGTGAAATGATGATAAACAGTCTGTAGTCACTGTTCAGATACTTTGGACCAACTCACCTTTTGGAAAACTATTTATGCGAAACAAACTCAGCGTTCCACTAAACTCGACTTTTTTAAATGCAACAATTTTTAAGGAAAGGTTTAGTTGTCACCTGAATTAAAAATTACGCTTTTCTAATACATCTAAGCAGCTGGAATTAACAAATACGCATATATCTTTATTTTTTTGACGCTCAAATTTAACAAATAATGCATTTATAACTTTTAACAAATTTAAGTGTAAAAATATTTACTTTTATTAATCATTCATTTATTTTCGAAAATTGTTCTCTTACACATATACTGTCGTGAAATCAGAATAAGTTTAAAATTACAATTTAAATAAATTAAACATTTAAATTAATGAAACGTGTTTCGCTCCAACAGCGACTATAAGTACCATTTCTACTGCTGTACAGCAAGCGTAGCATATTATATGAACATTTACTTCATGATTCTAAAATAGTGTAAGTGCTACAGAAACTTTTCATGTAAAAAGAGTATATGATGTTTGAGAATCTTTCATTTCCACTTATTTCAATTATCAAATGGCAAAAACTTACATAAACTAAGCATCTATAGTTATAAACTGAACATTGTTTTGTAAAAAAACATCGATTTGTAGGAAGAAGAATCTTTGGGATTCAATAATAGAAAGAAATCAATAACAAAACTCGTTAGCCGCAAATAGGTTGGGAGGGGGATTAACACCACCCCCTAATCTTATTGCACCTAAAAATTAGGTTGTGAACCTTATTTTACTATCATTAGTTAACATTTTAGCTTAAACACAAATGTTTTATTGTTCCCCGTTTATTCAATAAAGGGGTACGATTTTCAAAAATTCTATTGTAATAATTAAAGTTTCTACAGATCTGGCAACTCGTTTTCGACTAATGAGTGGTTAAATTCAATATTTTCAAAAAACTGTAGTGACCGTCATTTCAAAGCTAGAAAGTTCGGGAGAAAACGTTGGATTTGCCCTATGGTTTGCTGTCAGACTGCTTTTATAATTTCCCAAAATTTAGTTTCTGAAAAAATGCTAACAAAAAAATGCGGTCTCTATTCTGTTAGGGTGCAACCACACACACTACACGCACACCCACCCACACACTTATCCACAGACAGACATTTTTCGTGCTCCTGGTGATCGAAAATTTGTGTTTCCGTCAAAATCTTGAAATCATGTATTTCCTTGAAATCAATATTGAAATATACCGAAACTAAAAAATATGCTCTACTTTACTGAACAGACACAAACAAATGAATACCATTGGTAACTTTAAAGAAATATACATTAGGCCATAAGGCCCATTGAAAGAATTCTTGGTTACTGTCCTCATAGCTGATAGTATCTACTGTAAATATTTTCTTATATAGCAGCTAATTAAAGTTTAAATTTGTTTGCTAGTGAATAAAACTTAGTTTAGACACTAGAAAATTAATTTTAGCATAGTATAGTTTTCTCTTATCCCTGGAACGTAAACAAACATATACAGTACAGCACCGTATGGCTGTAAAACGTAGACAATGGAAAAAAGCGAATCCGATTTTAATGAAACTTGAAATGTTTGTAGAATATCCAAAACCGGAAACGGAAATCAAGCATGGTTTTTTAGTATTATATATCTCAAAAGCAAAATTCTGCAAACAAAAAAAAGCACATCATAGAAAATATTTAAACAAATCATACGTTTTTTTTCCCAACTCCAGCTGTACAACGACGATCGCTACGATTTTGAATTTAACGCACATTTACTTAAAATTTAGTGTTGTGGTAGTCCTAGGAGAACGCATTGGTATTATGGAAAAGTATTTTCAAAATTATGAACAACGTCAAAATAAAAAAATTTCAAATATTAGGAAATTAAAAAAAAATTATTTCTCAAGAACGAACCGGAGATTGTTTTTTTTGAACTAATATAGCTAGTTATGAGCTACAATTTGGTATGTCTACGATGCTCTAATTTGTTCGTAACGTTCTCAATGAATTTTTGAAGTTAGCTCATCAGGGAAGACTCAATTGTTGAATGCAGTAATATTAAAGGAGCTAATTCCCCCTCCTCCCACGAAACTCACGATTGCCTAATGATACGATGTCGAAATATATACATACCAACGGAACCCGTGAGCTATGCCACACGCTTTGATGATAACTTCTTTTAAAAGGATTGTTAGGAAATTTATTAAAAGAGCTATCACGACTATCACGTACAGAACAGTCTTGTTTAAGATTTGCAAAATTGTAGGTTAAAATATGTCCATACATATCGCTGATGCGCATTATATTTAATAATTTTAACTGTTATCTTTAAATGTGTATAAAACCCCTATAAATCGCAATAACAATAAACAAAAATAATCTTTAGTAACAATCCTACGCAAGCTGTTGAAATCAAGTACCCAGTCACCCGCTGCGGCCCCGCATTGCTTTTATATAAACCTAGTCGTCGGCTGCTGGGTTTGCATATGCATGCTTCTTCCTCGGAGTTTCTTTTCGCAATGACAGTCAACAGCAGATTACGTTCCAATAATAGAAACAAATAGTTTAAACCCAAAAATTGTACTGGGCCGATACATAATAGTTTTTACGCCCAACATAATGGCCCTGTGAAGCTCTGGCTTTGCGTATCAAGCTAAAGGGTGAGACAGTTGGAAAAGATCCGGATTTACTACATAAATTTGAATTTCACAATTTCATGTATTCTGTTGGAAACGAACTATCAAAATACTTCAACTTCAAAATGAATTTGTTTCTTCGTCATTGAGTGTTCTTTGTTTTTATTGTATTGTTATTTAAAGACTACTACATAGAAAATAGTTAAGCGATCGGTATAAGCTCGAGTTCCGATTGCACATTTGCTGATTTTCAAGTTGCGTTCCAGCCGGTAAATTCTCTGTTTATGGAATTTAAATTGATGGGCGCACGAATGTCTTCTGATCATGTTTACGATGTCCACTTAATGATACATAAAAACGATTTCTTTTCAGAAAGGCCGACACTGAATATAAAGTTACTGTCACCAGATTACACTCACGATGTCGTTGGCCACTGGTTGTGAAGCCCGAGGGCGCAGATAAACCAGAATATGAGAATATAAAGTGCGTATTCGAAAAAGAGTGAAATCGTAAATTTGCCCAAAGTACTTAACTGCTTAAGTGTTACGAAATGTATCTGTGCGGTTAAATTTAATGCGCTAAACTTCTTTTTAAATTGAAAATAAGTTAGATTTTTTAAATTTCATATTTATTCATCCTTACACAGAAACGGTCGACACAAACGACTTTCTCATTCATTTGTTATATAACGTCTCCATCAAATAATGCTCTCTAATAAATAATATGTAAATACAACATTATTTCTACCAAAGTTCATAATTTATCAAATGTATTTTTAAATTCCCTAAATCTTACATAAATTTAATAGTTCTCAAGATTTATATTTACGACATTGTTTTTTATGACCAATGGAATTAGACCTGACTGTAATTTACTGCGGGAAAGCATTTGTCCAAAATCACTAAACGAGGTTGCCAAAAGAGTCCCACGCAGGCCGAAGTTATAGAAATTTCGTAACAACCGGTGTTAATATTGAGTACTGCAAACTATCCTTTAGATCAATGTTAAAGAAGAAAGTTCAATGTCGGACTAGAATTCATAATAAGATAAGTAATGAGAAAGTACTACAAGACTAATGACAACATAAATCAAGAAACAATTCTGTAGAAAATTAAATTGAATAGAAATTGACAGCACATTTAAGAAGTGACAAAAGAAGTATCGTGCTTGAATTAATTTTTATAAATATAAATCAGCTGGAAAGGCACAGATTATTTTTTAGAATGGATTCCGGTTAGTTAATCAATGATTGTGGGTAGTAAAACTATATTTACAAATACACTACTTATTTTTTATTATTAGGCATTTACTAGCACTTTTCAAAAAAATATTTGTGATTTAATTTTAATTTTTGTCAGTAAACGACAGCATGCCAACATTTTGCTTAAATTTCAATTAATTTGTTTTAATATTAATTGACTAGCAAAATTTTATTATACATCAAACAGAGTTTAACGCGCTTCTTTCATTTTTTTATTAAATCATTAACAACTCTTCTGCTTTTGTGATGTTACAACCTGAAAAATCTTTAAGATTCGAAGTTGAATATCAACATAACTTCTGCATTATTTTCTAGTAATTAGTTAAGGAAAGGAAAAAGTACAAACAAAGGAATTATTTATGAGGATAATATATTGCTATGATATTTGGAGGTGTATGTTTTTACTGGGGTATTGTAGTTCCTGGAAGGCAATTTTTGGGATGCTTGCTACAATTCAATTTACGTTTGGAGGTTTATGAAGACTGTAAGATTTTGGTATTCAAACTTTCAAACTCAGGGTTGCGTATTATTGCTGTAATTTCTTGTTATAAATTCTAATAATGTGGTTGTTTTTATATAATTTATATTTTCATATTTGTGAGGTTTGCTTTTACTGAAAGAAAAGAAAAACACAATCAGATTGATACGATTTTTATTTATGTTAGTTTTAATTATAATTTAGTTCAGAATTGTTCAAAAGGTTTAATTTATAAGAAGTTTTAGACTTACTTGTTTTGTGCATCGATTAATGTCATTATGGATGTCAGTGTCAATGTCACAAACGTATAAAATAATACTCATTGTCATGAGATTTATTTGTTTGTTCAAAAAAATGGGAATCAAGAAGGAAGACAAAAGAATGAAAAATTTGTTTAGTTAGATACGACTCGTCTTTGTAAACAAAGACAGAGAATTTTATATCCTCTGGATGAATAAAGAGGAAAAACGAGTTTAAAAGTAATGTAAAAGTGATTGTGAATATAAAAGAAGAAAATACAACTAATTATCAACGAATTGTGAAAAGTCCAGAAGAATAACAAGTATAAAACGATCCAGAAAGTTTTTCCATTTGTGATGGTGGTAAAACCAAGTTTAAAATAATATAAAACAGACCAGAGGAAGATTCAAACTAAAGGCGAGTGTTTGTGGTTACTTGAGGAACCTGCAAACTAGTGAAGTAGAAGTTGGACATTCATCGTTTGCTCGAGTGAAGGATATCCCAATAAGGAGACGTTAAGATAAGTGTTCTCTTTTTAAAGGACGATAGTATTTAGTAAAAATTTTTTGATTTTTCGCAAATTTCATTAAAAATTGATTTATTAAATAAAACCTTTTTTTTTGTAACGTTGATATTGTTTTGTGTTTATCCTATCTCAAATTTATTTATTAATAACTTGTCTTACAAGCTAAATAACGCCCTGAGAAAGTTAATAAAGAGTCCCATAGAAAATATAATTTAGAATTGCGTGAATTGCGGGCATTTAGGGAATTGTTTTCTAGTAAGTACATGCACACGCATATCATTGCAATATACAACTATTATAAAGTACTAGTGGAATCCGTGGGGTATGCCCCCGCCTTTATTGTTTATTGTGGTTTAATAATAAATAATAGAATAAAGTAGGTAGCGTTGCAAGCTGCGGATCGAAGTTCTAGTCTACACCTTCTATATCTGTATATTATATACGGATCCCCTTCCCCTGCCTCAACTTATAGTGACCATGCAATCAGTAATATGCCTTACATTTTTACACCGATTGTTTATTATTCTATATATTAATAAGCGGATGCCTTCCCCCTGTCACAACTTCTAGTGACCGAGCATTCAGTAATATGCCTTACATCCCGACACAGGTTAGTTATTATTCTATATTCTATACATGATTATTAAATCCAGATCCTTTTTCCCTTACTGAAGTCTTAGTTACAGCACATTTAGTAATACACCTTACAAATTAAACTGCTCTCATTGTAACTCGGTTTTTATAGGCCAGACAATTAGAAATTTTGATATTAGTTACAAAAAACACGTACTTTGTTACAAATATAAACAACCACATTAATCCAATTACGCTAATCACGTATCAGACCACAATCACTTTGTAATCAGCCTTTACGCCCCAGTGCTGAGCTGCGGCACTTTTCTATGCCACGTACCTACTCTCCTTAACGCTGAGATGGAGTACGGGGGGCCTACAATTTAACATCGAATCCGAACTACTAAATAACAGAGAAGGTTTCGGGATTTAAACCCTTCGGCCGCCTACACCGGATTGGTGGCTGTGAGTGGCAGGTTGTGGAATAGATTTTTATTGCTGCAGGGCTTCGGCTGGGAGCGAACCCCAAACCATTAACTCTATAGGCCAAGCGCCCAACCTCCGAGCTACTGCCACTCTTTCCAAATCACTTAATGCCATCTAATAACACCCTAAAATGTTTACACTTTTGTGATGATAAACGTAAATTAGATATACTAGAAGCTTTTGAAATTCACAAACAATAAAAAAACTGCATCTTTAATGAATGAGCAAATTGATCTTTTAAATTCACCTCTATTGGGCGTTTTGGAATGAGAAGTCGAATCAACTGCAGACACTGATAACTATGATCAAATCACCAAGTTCTATTGTTTCTATAACAACACTAACTGTTTACTTTTTCATATAACCTTTGACAATGGCATGTAAACATGTCGAAATACGTATAAGGTTAAAATAATGCTGAAGTAAAAAGTATTTTGTTTATACCCAATATCAATTGAAGTAAAGCTAGAACGTATAAATAAAATCTTACCAAGATTATCGAAAAATCAGGATCAGTAGTTATATTACTTCTGAAAAAAACAGTAATTGTAAATTTGTTTAAAATGATTCCAGATTCCAGTGAAAAACTTGTACATTACTTTTTTAACAAAAATTTTAATTCTCGCGATTTATACGATAAAATAAGTTTGAATTATTTATTACAAAAAGATTAATAATACAGCAGGCAGAAAAGTAGAAATTACACCAAAATAAGGCAATTAAAAAAACTTCGTTACCCCCAACTTCTGCATTACAAGGCATACGCAGACTCTTACGCTAGATTGTGATGAACTAAATTAAATGAACCCAAGATTACAGTAACTAACCTATTTACTTTAATGCATTTTAGGCAATAATATACACTTAACTAACTATTAAATCATCTAATGGGACAACACAGCACAATACTTGTAAATAATTATTTTAATAAAAATAGCAGCAAACGTACCTATATGCAGAAAATTTTAACACGTTTCCTCATGACTATATTTACGAAAAAAAGTGGAGATTCCGTAAAATGTTTAACATATAGATTAAAACATAAAATTCACGAGCTCTCCATTGTGATTAACTTTTTCTCGTCTGTGAATGGAGCTATAAATTACATATATTTTATTAACTCCCTGATACAAGAATCAATAACTAGTAATTAACTGTGCTTATAGACGCAAATAATGAATAATATTAGTAATGCAAACATCATAAACGACATAATATGTAATAAATCAATAATAAAGTACATAATGTATGACAAAAACATAATAAAATATTAGTTGCATATAAGCGGCTGATCTATGTAGTTATTTATATTTACTAAAACTATTTATTTTTAATTTGATTTGCAAAAATGCTATTTTTGATCTACTGAACCACAGCAATGCGGCATAATCGAATAATTCATTCGGATAAAATGATTCGGATTTTTCTAGGAGGAAAGTTTTGTTTTCATCGTCTTTTGTCGAGCCGCTCGGCCAAACAGCGTAAACCTTCAGCTTTGAATACTATGTTTATTAATTTCAACACATTTCATCGCTAAATGCCGCCTGTTTTTAAGTAATATTTCTTTAAACCGCGAAAGTGGATACGTTTCTGTTTTATCAAGCAATTATTTTTTTATAAATGAGACCAGGGACGAAAGCAATATCCGATTATCAATTAATACAGAAATAATCAATTTAAAATTTTTTTGTAAACTGTACCACTTGTTTCTATCAACTGTAATACAG
Organism: Ctenicera cuprea; assembly: GCA_958336395.1. Classification (NCBI taxonomy): domain Eukaryota; kingdom Metazoa; phylum Arthropoda; class Insecta; order Coleoptera; family Elateridae; genus Ctenicera; species Ctenicera cuprea. The sequence goes on from OY284496.1 coordinate 21,283,875, forward strand.
TATTATTCCAAGTATTAATAAATTTCTTTGTATTTTCATATGTTTTCCATTTACCCTTTTAAGAACAATAATAAAATTTTTAAATACAAGAAACAAAACAGTGCAGTAGAAACTATTATGTTTACCATTCCTATAATAAATAGTAATGTTCATGTTAAAACATCCAGAGATTCTGTCTCCATTTGTGTATTCGCATCACAATACCACTACTGGCGGTATCATTGTATCATGTATGTGCATTGGGCATTTTCAGTTGCCTACTGTAGGGGGTATTGCTTCAACACCCGTTTCCGAAATGGACAAACCCAAAAGTTTTAAAATCACAAAATCATTTGAATGGTTTTCTGTAACCTCTCGAGATATCTCGAAATATTTCGAAAACCGAATGGTTCGATTATTTTAGTTCAAAATATCCCATCACTACATTCAACAGATTTGTATGTTAAAAGAGTGAGGACAACCTTATCTTTCCCTTTCACTCTAGATTCTAGAATATTCAAAGACGATGTTCAATACATTATGTGAAATGTATTCACATTCGATGCTTAATCTAGTGATGTTTTCAATACATTATTTTGTAGGCTATGGCAGAAAGCCACACGCGTAGTGGTTGATGTTAAAATGCATCTAAAATACAGGATATATAGGATGGTCATACGCTTATTACGCCCCCGTTTAAGTTTGAAACTTGAAACGAATCAGGATAGAGAAAAAAATAATAACACTTCACCTACCGTTATGCATACTTAAAAAGGGTACAAAAGACCAAATACTGAATCTACGTCAACTTATATAATACATTTGCCTTCCTATGCTTTATTCGACAGTAAGGCATTTGACTGTGTGCATTGGCCTAAATTATGGGAAACCCTGCTTGAAATAGGCGTACCAAAGCACCTGGTAGTTTTTATTAAACAATTATACGAAAATGGAACAGCAACGCTAACAATAAACGCCAGAACAACCAAAAAATTCTCACTGGAAAAAGACATACGACATATAATGGGGAGAGTACTCGATAACTGGAATGGTGGCATCAATATCGGAGGCAAGAAACTATTGAACTTGCGTTGTGCAGATAATACAACCTTAATAGCGGAAAACAAAATAGAACTCCAAGAGCTACTACAAAAAACAGAAAGAGAAAGTGAAAAATTCGAACTCAAACTAAACAAAGACAAAACAAAAATTGTGGTGATTCAACGTACAGATAATCCACAAAATGTACAACCGTTCCAAGACATTGAAATTACAGAACAAATCAACTACCAGGGATCACTTATAAGTAGCTTGGAAAATTTCACAGATGAGATCAACCGAAGAATAAATCTAGCGAGATCTGCAGCAGCAAAGCTGGATAGGATATGAAAAGATAAAAACATCAACACTACCACAAAAACCAGAATCATGCAAACATTGGTTTTTCCCATCGCGCTCTATGCATAGAATCATGGACCTGATCATGGACATAAAGAAAATTACGAATTTGAAATGTGGTGCTGGCGAAAAATGTTAGGTATACCACGCACTGCTCATCGCACTAACGAAAAGATATAAAGATTTCCTTAAGTTTTCCCGCGATTTCCTTGGATTTCCTCGGAATTCCTTGGATTTCCTCGAGAAGTCTTTGGATTTCCTCAGAAATTCCTTGGATTTCCTGGGGATTTGCTTGGATTTCCTCGGATGTCCTTGGATTTCCTGGGGTTTTCCTTAGATTTCCCAAGAAATTCTTTGGTTTTCTTGTACCCTAAAGCATATTATGTACATATTTATCTGATGCCTAAAATATATAACTAGAAATAAAAAATGAAAAGAAGACTTAATGGTTTAAAAACTCATATTAAAAGAAGCAAATACATTGGACAAAAGATTGTTTTATTACATGGAAAAAACAAGGAAATTATGAGACAATTCTAAATAATGGATAGAAAAATTAAACAAATAATACAAAATTCTTAGTTTAAGCATAACAACCATTATAACATTTTTTTCTGCTATTTCATATTTTGCGTTAGTTTATATTGCACTTTTATTTTTGACTTTTATTGCACATACAAAGAATTAGCAGATAAAAACACTAACGGATAACTGACCACTTGTTCACTAAGAAATAGGCTAAAACTGCACGACGCATTTGTCAGGTCTACACTGTGCATGTGTTTATGTACAGACAGCAGCAGACAGGGATGAAAATTTGCGAAATATGACTTTTACAGTCGAGTTTTAACGAACATTTTTATGCACGCTTTTCAGTACAATTTGAGGTAGTGGCGTAACTGCTATTTTATTTTAGAGAGGGCTTCGAATTTTTAATTTTGCGCGTCTAATTTCTATGATATTTAGAAATTTTCTTGGATTTCCACAAGGATTTCCTCGTATTTCCTTAGAATTTTTTCTGAATACCTTGAATTTCCTCGAGAATTCTTTGGATTTCTTGTGATTTTCTTACATTTCCCTGATTTCTTTGGATTTCCCTAGATTTTCCTAGATTTCCCAAAGCTTTCCTATGCCGTGTGCCACCAGATTTCCTTCGTGGTTACCTCCTAGTGTTCTACTTTTCTGAAGAAAAAAAACAAAACGTTAAGAATTTTTAACAACATTGTTAATCCTGAAATTATATAAACTGCTTTTTTATAATTACATCATCTAGACATTCTAATGTTTTTTTCTTGTAGATGACAATGACTTTCACTAGCTACATCATTAAAAATTTTTTTTATTTGGTGCTAGGAGAACGTTATAATTTATAAAACAAGTTTTTTAGTACTTTAATGCCATACCAGTTTTTGTTTTAATTTATAGGGCTAAAACGGCGATTATTTATGTCAAACTATCAGATTTTATTTACCTTAAGAAGTGTGAAATTAGGGATGTTTAAATAAATACTGAAACTAAACAATTTGTAATTTTATCTACTTTGTTTTAGAAAAACCACATTACGAGGCGTATGCATACATTCATGGATTTATTCATCAAATCCATCCAATCAGTTATTTTTTTAATTTAAGTGGTAGCCATTATTGGCTGATTTTTCAGCAACTGCTGTATTAAAATCTTCCAAACTGGTTATTTACAAAAATTTCCACATGGGGCATAAACAAATCTTTATTATTCTATTCGCAATCATTTTGGTTTTGATTATTCATATAAAACCTTTTATTATGCATATGAGTATTTGCAATTCGCTTTTAATATGAGCTTTAAAATAAAGTGTGGTATCAGCACATTCAATTATCAAAGAGTAGTTTGGCAATTATCATTTCGTTTTACGTTACAGCGACGGTTACCTTATGGGTCTTAACCGCCACATGTTTACCGAGAGCAATTCACTTATTGGTAATGACTGTCAGTCATGCGACAGTCGGTCTGCGGCAGAGATATCGCTAAAGTAACACTTAACCAGTTAATAAAATGAATAAAATAAAATACGTACGTGCAAATGCGTACATGTTCTACCAACATACCACGATAGTCCACGCGATATCAATCTCTTTGGTCATTTTCATTTTAAATTGTCGCAGTGTCAAGGGGAGATGCCTGATAAGCAGGCCGCGGTTGTGACAATCAGATAGTTATTCGATTTGTATATCAATACGGGCCGCAATGTCAACTGTCAAATCGAGAAACACTCTTTAACTAAAGGACATGGCATGACGGAGCACAAAGCATTTCCTTATCTCGAAATCTTGATTCGTATTCTAGAGTGTTTTATTGCGACATTTACACGGACATAAAATTGATTAAACGCTTTGGTAAAAATGCTGTCTTAACTAACTGTTTACTGCATTGTAAAGTACCGGTGATAATTCAGGAGGGAAATATAATAGATTCGTGTCCTACACTCGATTACCTTTTAGAAAAGCATTTAATATTCACAGTAATCGCTACTCACACTTGATGGTGCACAAAAAGTTATACGCTCTCCATGACATACGAAATTCTACCATTTAAAACAAATCATGACAATACGTTTATTACCAACAAGTACTGTAAGGTATAAGAGTTTTATACGTTACGTGTATAATATTTACTAGAGGAAGTGGGACTCCCTACAAAATAATTTGCAACCCATGTGTGTGTAGTACTTTAGTTCCGAAAACCGACCCCGGGAAGAAACAGATGCCGCTGCAAGTGGCAAGCGTAAGTTCGTATGTGTCCGTTTAAATTGGGGCTTTGCTATAATTTTTATTTTTAACAAAATTTAGGAGTTTTGTGAACATCTACATAGCTTTTATTTAAAAAAAAATATTAAAATCGGCTTAGTGGAACTCTGAGAATAGATGTCAAAATAAATAGCTACACGTTTTAAATATATACAGCATGTCCATAAAGTTTAAAATAAAAGTCATTAATTAAATCTTTTTACCAAGTTTTTTTTAAGAAAGTCTCGGACACGTCAATTTTTATTTTCAAATTAACACCTATAAGGAATATTTTTAACCCGCCACCCTTCGCCCTCTAAGCCCTACCAACCCTAACATTAAAATTTTAAATAAGAAGATACCCCGGGCGATACCTTGTTTAAAAGTATTTTTTTATACAAAAAAAAGTCCAAGTTTGCCCAGAATAGTTTGCACGGCATAGGGATTTCGGCAAGTATAAAAGATACGAAAACGGTTAAATTGGATGAATGTTGTCTAATTACGGTAGCAATGTAATGGTTATTTTGTTTTTTCAAAAATATCCATGGCTTACTGGATTTGAGCGAAACACTCAAAAAGTGGAATTTCTTTAAGATAAAATATCTCTGTTTATAGTGAAAACAGAAAAAACCATAAAAGATAAATTGGTAGATATATTTAAGCTATAATAAGAAAAAGATATTTTTAATATTGTGTTTCGTTTCGTTTTCGGGAAATAACACAAACAAAAAAATTGCATGTTTGTGTTATATCTCAAAAACGAAACAAAATTCAATGTTGAAAAAAATGTTTGATGGTCTTTGTTACAGCTTAAATAGATTTTCTCAATTTTCACTGCGAACAGAGATATTTTACCTTAAAGAAATTTCGCATTTTTTGTTTTTCGCTCGTATCTAGTAAGCCATATTTTGAGAAAAACAAAATCACCATTACATTGCTACCATGATTAGGCAACATTCATCTAATTCTACCGTTTTCGTATCTGTTATACTTGCCGAGATCCCCATGCTGCGCAAGTTATTCTGAATACCCCGTATCTCGGGTATTTACCAACCAAATTATTTTTTTAATATTTAGTATAAAAAATGCTTTAAAAAAGGTATCACAAGAGGTATCTTCCTATTTAAAATTTTAAAGTTGGGGTTGTAAGAGCTTACAGGGTTAAGGGTAGGGGTTGAACATATTCCTTACAGGTGTTTATCTGAAAATCAAAATTGACGCACTACTATATAAAAAGAATAAAATAAAATGGTTACGACAGGGCCCCTAATTTTGGTCTGCATTTGGGGCTTAATTTTTGAAGCTACGCCACTGTATGTGCAGCAATACTATATATTTTCAAATATGCAAAGAGTCGGCGATTATTCAATAAATACTAAACTATGTGTAACTAACTAATCATGTTAATGTTTATTCTCTTGGAGTAAAATTCCGACTCAGCGAGAGTGACATCAACCGCCGTAGTTCAGGGTCACTTTACGTCTGACTTATCTGCGGCTCAATGTTTCCACCGCCGAGAGTGGTGTTGTAATAAGGGCTAATACAAATAAATAAACCTATTTTTTTTATTTGCGTAGTATACTGTACTGACACACCAATACATAAAAATATGCGCCTTATATAATGGACGCGTAAAGACGTAGCGTCTAGTAGCAGCAACCCGTCGTTGTCACTAAAAGTTGACACAGGTTAAACAAACCAGGGTTTCATATACAGATTTTCATTTTTCTTATTTTTGTAGTATGGTTTTGTTACTTTCCAAATAGTTAGTTTGCTCTGAAAATATACCACCACAGGTTAAATTATCAAGATACCATTCAAATAACTCTTTTGTGTAAGTGAAGTGACTTACTAATTTTTACTTGAATGTTGAAAAAGATTTCGCTAGATACCGTAAATTATACATTCCGTTGCGGCAGAAGGTTTTAGAGTATACGTTAAAATCAAACTTTTCAATTTAATAATCGAGATTAATATAATCCTAATTTGCATTTAAATTTACGACCACAACGTGGTTGTTGACTAATTTAGTATCTTAAAAAGCCCCTTGTTCAAAAATGCAGCATGTTTCGCGGCTGAAGATAAAAAGGCGTTTTCTTAAGATATCCTTCATAAGGATCTTATTCCACGGAGCTCGTTGCCCATTAAGCCAGGAGCACCTATTTATCTTTTTATGTGCAATTACTGGATTCATAAATGACTAATTACTTTCACCACAACTGTGTTGTACAGAAAAACTTTCCAACCCCTTAAAGCCGATTTATGTTTAGGCTTTGAATGCAAATTTGCATCTTAGACACTTTTAAATTTCCTAACGAAGCTTGTAATTTAGGAACAAAGTGGGAAGTAAACTCTTCATGAATCATGAATTTACTTTAAACTTATCGAAAATTGGATGCTCGAGTTTCTACAAATAAAAATAACAGGAGCGGTTACAAGCAGATTTTGCACCAAAATAATCAACCACAAAATAAGCTTTGGTTTTACAATAAGCTCAGGTAGGAGAGTGGAATAACACAGCTTAATAATAAAATTGCGAACTGTTTGGAAATATGAATTTCTTTTTAAGATATTTTCTTTATATTGCCATTTTACTTACGCTGGTATCTTCACCAACGGGACAATTTGTAAATATTTTTTTGGAACTGTGCGTCCCAATGTTTTTGTGACATACATATTGTAAGCCGGTATCAAGATTGCTTACTTTAATTTTATTACGCACTTAATTTTCCACTAATTGTCAATTTTCAATAACATATTGCTAAGAAATTGGCATCAGCATTTTTTATTAATTTTGCTGGCGTATGGCTCTAGGAATATGTTACAATTTAGTTGGTGTTTCAGTCCGCTAATTTTGCTGTGACAACTTCTATGAATTTTTAAAATGTGTCCATTTATTTCATAAACCAGACGATACAACATTTCTGTTTTAGCTAAATAGCGCATAAGCAATTTTTAAATGAGATGTACAACTTAATTTTCAATAATAAATTAATTTTTCCACTCCCACCAAATTTTGGGTGGATAAATTTGCTTGTTTCTGGTTTTCTGTAACCTTATGAAATGTTTTTCCAAAAAAAAATTTTTCTCATGTAAAAAAGTTTTGAAAAATTTGGGTTCCGAATACAGTATTGCAGGAGCGCTTCCGCTGTAGTTACTTGTACCTATATCGTAACAGAACCGCGTTAGACTCTCACTCCGCTCCGTCTCGTTTTCGCGGGGCGAGAAACACGTTATCAAACTTTTATACAACATCCTTTCCAAAAAAATAGGCAAACTTTCTAAAGTTTAGAAGTACGAAGTGGTTTGTTTACTCATATTTAAACAAAATTTTGGAGTTCATTGGGGCTCTTCTAATGTTTCATTTTAGTTGTAACTTTCTTGTGTTCTATCCCGTTATAGTAATGTCTTGTCAAGCTCGAAAGTAAATTTTGCGTTGCCGCTGTCCTTTGCGCAATCAAGGATTGGTACGTATCAAACGCTGTAACACTTCAAACCTCCGCTGAACTTAAGGTTTGGGAGGATAACTCAGAAACCAGAATTTGTCAAAAATAACCATAAAACTGTGAGTAGGAAGTATATAAAATTTTTATTACTCCTGTTTATACAATGTCAAAATATTTATGTGTATTTTATATAATTAAAATGTATTATATTGTGTACAATAATTAAATAATAATCAAGCAAAATTTCCCCTCCGGAACGGTACGCCACAAGTTGGATAGCGTGTATTTTCTAATCCAAACATTATATTGTCCCTGCATGTTTAAAGCGATTGTATACTGATTGGTTAGTTATAACATTTTTAACACAATCATGCAACGTTGCTTTTAGAAATTACCGATTTCCATAATTTCATAATTCTTAAAATTTTAGGCAATGTCTGTGTTTGTAAAACGACAAAAATGTAAAAAAATTAATTTAAATTAGAGAACATTTTGAAATGTAAAAAACATACTTATAGAGAAGAAAATATACGTACTGGGCAAGCCCCCCAAAGTGCCGGAAAAGCACAAAAAGTACGAGTAAAAAAGAATTTCGATGTACAGAAGCTTGGTGCTATTGGAAGCTTAATGTACAATAAAAAAAAGCACGACTTAAACTCAAGCAATACAAGTGTTTAGCAAAATGTCGGTTTGAGAGAGGGCGGATGGATGCGCATTGCTTTTCTCATAAACTCCGGAACGGATCGGCAGTTCAATTTTAATAAAAAATTTGGAGCGTGAAAGAATAGCAAAAACTGTTCAGAAAAGTAAGCTTCCCGAAATATTCAAAACCGGAGGCGAAAGTTAGACATGTTTTCGGTATAATTTTCTCGAAAGAATAGCAAGTGAAGAAAAAAGAAAAATTAGTGGCAACTCAAAGTAATTCGAAGCTTTGCGAACATGAGAATGGAAATAATAGTGCGGAGCACGAATTTTGGGCGCCGCCGTTTAGGCTCCAGACGTTTGGGCGCTGGTACTTTTGTAAGACTTTCATTACGTTATACATCGGAGTAAAAGTAGTTTTACTTATTGTGAAAAGGGCTACTAATAAATACTTTTTTGTTAGAATATGTTTAAATTGATTCAGGAGTTGCCGGCGCCCGAGCGGCGGCGCCCAAACGTCCGGAGCCCAAACGTCCGGAGCCCAAACGGCGAAGCCCAAACGACAGCGCCCAAATGTCGCGTACTGGAGACGACGATATAGTGCGTAATACAATACGTAAAAAAAAAATATATAATATTAGTTACTATTTATTTTATCGAGTTAATACATAAATATGTTGCAATACCACGATAAATTAAATTTTTTATCTAGAGATTCAATTATTCTCAAAAAATCTAATTTACCTAATGCATGACAAAACTACGGAAAACAGTATTTTTCGAGGCTTTAAAACTCGAGGTGCAACCCAAATTGTAGCTCATCGTAACTCTACGAGCCCACAAACTTTAAAAAGCATCGTTGCCTCCGACGTTTGAGAACCAATTGTTTTTATAATTTTCAAAAATTTCTGGATTTTTAATTTTGACAGCTTTAAGGATTAGAAAATTCTCTTGAATTATAACAATTTATTTCCTAGTATTATTGAGGCGCACTAATTTTATACCGATCTTCGTACTCATTTTTGAGTAAACAGCCGTTAAAGCCAAAATTTACAAAAATTTTAACAGCCACCGACCGTTCTAAAGCTAAAACGTTTGGGAAAAAAAACACTCAAATTGTTTGGATAATTACTATTTTTTGAAATTTAAGAGTTTACTATTATTGTGTGACTGAGCTCAAGCAACATAACCTTAGTTATTGAGTCGTCCTTAAACCTAACGGTGTTAACGATACCACTTATGACTCTAATCATTTTCATCAAATTCTACTTAATTATTTGCTTTAACTACCAAAAACGTGGTACCGAAATTTAAATAATACGGTTAAAATCATTAAAAAAGAACTAATTCGCTAACAAAAAACATTCGAGTATATAAAAAATTTTGTAGAGTCGATCTATTTCCAAGTTTAGAACTTGCAAAGCAGTGATACATTTGTAAGATATGTCAAACTCTTCTTCGCTTAGCTTTTCGGCTAAACAGATTTATCACTTAATTTATGACGTCCCTTTACATATGGTTACACATATAAGTACTCTTGACAATAAAATTGAGGATAAAAAATAAATTCTGAAATGCTTTCAGTTACTGTTTTCATACCTAATTTAATTCAAACTCCAAAAGTGAACACCTATAATTTTAAATTTTCACATTTCCAAAAAGAAATTGTGTTTTGCAATATTCAAGGGTGATTTCGTAGTCTCGTTTTTCTCTCGTCTTTCTTTTGAGGGGTAATTTAATTTCTTAATCTAAGCCATGCGACCCTTGCGGTTAATTTTTTTAATTAATTGTGCTAACAAATTGCTGTCGGACGAGCTTTTAATGACAAAAAATTAAAGAAGCACTCGCAATTGTCACAGATGCGGATGCATAAATTGATAATCCCTAAGATCTATGACGGTTATTTAGTGACTAACGACGTAATTAGAGATGCATTTTAAAGGCATGGTGCGTGCCGTGACACTGGCGATGCGGTGTTGTAATTGCACGGCTAATTGGAATGTTTTATAATTGCAATGCGGATTTATGTTGTATTAATTGCGGCATTTGTTATATCTGATTTTGCTAATTTATTTATTTCTCATATTAATAATATCTACGTTAATTAAAGGAAAATGTTAAATGAGCTCTGCTCTTATTACTTATTGAAAGTTGTTACCGAAGTACATTTTATCGGTTAAAAAATTATCGCAGGGCTACGTATTGTAGATTATTTTTGTAAGCCAACTTCCTGCAAAATAACTGGGGTCGCAGTGCAAGAGGGGAAATTTAGATTAATTCCAAGTTCAAAGGATCGTTTGGCGTGTTTGCTTTGTGACTCTATGCTTCATTTACTGATTATTTCCACTGGCCAGCTCTGCAGAGCTTAATGTCTTCTACATGCCGCGAAATACTTTAAAAATCGATACTGCACTCAGGAAATCTCGAACTATACATCGTCTTGAAAATAAATATCCTTTTAAATCTAAAAATACAACTTTTGTTACCGTGTATCTACACAATCTGACGTAAACAATAAGCGAAACATGTCGCTGGTACTGTTTTAATTATTCTCGCGCCAATAAATTACTGAATAACATTGTTTTAACCAAAATTAAAGACAGAAAGCAGAATTTCAAAAAAGTAACAGCTCAGCGAGAATTTGAACCTTGTGGGAGCTTTTGCAATAGCATTTCATACCGTAAATCAACGCATAGTAGCAACGACCAAACCAAACTGAAGCAAGGTAAGCACACTACGGCTAATTACAGATTACGTTTTGGACATCGGGCCAAAAATCGCTGTAAATAGTTCATTTACAATTATCATACAATATACAAAAATTGAATAATATAGTTTTTAACTAGAGTAAATTCATCGGCGTAGTTAAAACAACGTAACTGGAAAAGGCGTTGTTGTTATTAAAAAGCATCAAATTTTTTTTAAATGGTTTAAATTTATTTTTTATCTCAACTAACCATTTTAAATAGCCTATTGAACTGTTTAAAGTTTACAACGATTGGCGTTTGCGTTTTAAATAAATATTTAATCAATTTTAAACTTTTCCAAATGAATCGCGTGAAAGTAAAATTTTGGGGATTAGTAAAAAACAAATTTGTAGTTCACTGCAAGCTCCATCGATCGGCTCACAATGTTTTAAAAATAGCGTGGCAAATTTTCCAGAAATAAGTTTTGAAAATTTCCAAAATGTTGACATGCTAGCATTTTTACAATTTTCATATTTAGTAAAATATGTATCACGTGATTGTACTTGTTTATAATATGATAATTTGTATTAATTGGATGTTTTGTTTTTTAGCAATCGGGCTTTAAAATCAACATCTTCAAAAATTCCAAGCGGCCTGTGTTTTTAAGATACAGCATTCGGAAGAAAAGCATTTCATTTGCCCTTAGATGCACTATAAGTCTTTGTTTTCAAGATTTCAAAAACGTTTTTACGCAAATCGAGACAAAAAGCATATCTCATTTGCGTTTCCAGTTCCGGTTAAAACAAAACTTTAAATTTAATAGACATTGGATAATAAAAAAGGTGCGTATGAAATACTTTTATGGCTAGCATCAAATTGCTTCATAGCTAGACATAACGCCTATTACAGAAGATACAAATGTGCTTGCACAGTAGCCAGCTAGAATATAACCCAGAAACAGACTTCCATAATTGGTTACGATACTGTAACATAATCTGCTAATACCTGACTAAGTTACAACTAAAATTTCGAGAATTTTGTATATCTCACATCCGAGACATCATAGATGACGGCACCATCAGCTGCACCTCGTACTATGACTAAGCCAATTTTTCAAAGTTTAAAAAAAATATTTTTGAATTTTATAAAAAAGGATCCCTTGAGATTAAGGAAAACAAAAGATGGGAGGCCAAATACGTCCAAAAAATTGAATGGAAGGAGGAAAACTAAACCATCTAAATATGCTGCACCTAAAACTTAAGTTGTAATCCTTATTTCACTATCACTTATGATTAATTGAGTTTAAACATAAATGTTTTATTTTTCCCTCTTTATTAAATTAAGCAGCATAAATTTTTGATTTCCAAAAAACTTTTAGAGAAAGTAGCGGACTTTAATAAAAACCAAACTATACCTCATCTATAGCTCTATATAATTAGAGAACTAAAACAAACCGTAGCGGCCACACATACAGACAGACATTTGTTTTTGGGTGTCTGTCAAAATCGTGGATTTCGTAATCACAATTGTACATTCCCATGCTGAAAGTATGAGAAACTAAAAAAAATTAATTTTTTGCAATGACTCGAATAGGCGACGTTCAATTGTATTTTTTTTTGTATATGGCATCTCAACTTCGGCATAAAAAATTATACTTTTTTTACAATATAAGCAAATTTATAGCTCTAATAACAAGAAAATTGCCCTGTACTCGTACTGCATTACTTCTACCATACCGCCAATAATATGGTTTTATAATTTATCAATTGGAGCTACACATTTTTAGTTTCTTTAAGCCATTTGAGAAACTTTATATCGAAAAATTCTTTATTTTTGCAAGAGTTAGAAAAGAAACACATCTTTTTCAAAATCTTTTTGCAGTACTGAGATTGGCATTTATTTTAAATTGTGTCTTTTTATTTTTATTACTTCATTACCATTATCGTTTCTTTGCTGTATAACCTACGCAGTTAAAATTTGAATATCAACCATTTAAGAACTACTGGAAAATACATGAACAGAAAGCAAAGGAAAAACAACAACATAAAATCACGAAGCATCAGCTTGTTTCGAACGCGACGCTTCCTGGTAAGAATGTGGACAGTGACAGCTCCGGAGTATCACTACGCTCCTGCTGGGCCTCTGTCACGTCGATGGTATCTAAAATTACTCTTCGAAGTTTTTTTTACAAGCGACAATGAGATGTTATTCACTTATACATGGACAAGTTTGATTAGTTATCTATACTTCATCGTATGTTTGTGCGTGAGTGCGTACGCGTTTATGTACCAATCTATTCTATTCTCAAACCGATAAATAAATTTATTTCTCTCATACTTAACGCTAGTTTTTGAAATTTGCTTTAGAGCTTGTTTATTGTTTAATATAGTACAGTATAGTGAATTTACATAGCGATACTTTTCAAATTATTAAAAAAAAATTTAGTTGAAATATTAATTTTGTTTAATTGGAATTTTCAAATTCCCAATTAAAAAAAATAGTTTAAATAAATTGGCACCTTAAATGTCATTGGTAGAACACTACTAAATTCAAATATCTATATTGAACCGAGTGTCGTTACCCTTATACAGGGCCGTGGCTACGAGTGTTCAGTGTGTTCCATGGAACGGTTGGGGGTCAAAATAGCGTCTCAATGATACTGCCGCCAAAAATAATGCCAACATAAATAGCGCCGGTCAAAAATGTCGCCACCAAAAACAGAGCCGTCAAAAACGTCATCGATAAAAATGGCGCCGTCAAAAATAGCGCTGGTCAAAAATGTCGCCGGCAAAAACAACGCCCTCAAAAATGTCGCACGAAAAAATAGTGCCGTAAAAAGAGCGTCGGGAAAAATAGCGTCGGATGTTGCTGGCAAAAACAGCGTCGCCAAAAATAACGCCGGCAAAAACAGCGTCGTCAAAAATAACGCCGGCAAAAAGATCGCCGTCAATAATAGCGACGGTCATGAATGACCACGGCAACAATAGCTCCGTCAACAATAACGTTGTCAAAAATGTCGTCAGCAAAAATAGCTCCACAAAATGGACGTCATAAGAAACATACCCATACAAATACTTTGATGAAAGTTTGTTTTAAGATTTACACAAATTCCGGCGCTATTTTTGTCGGCAACATTTTTAACAGGCGCTATTTTTGACGGTGCTATTTCTGCCGCCACTACTTTTAAAGGCTCTGTTTTCGCCTGCGACATTTTTGACTGGCGCGATTTTTGACGACGACATTTTTTGACGGCGCTATTTTTGATGGCGCTATTTTTGCCGAAGTTAGTTTTGACGGCGCTATTTTTCCGCGACATTTTTGACTGGCACCATTTTTGCCAGGCGACATTTTTGAGGGCGTTATTTCTACCGGCGAGTTTTTTACTGGCGACATTTTTGCCAGCGCTGTTTTTGTCGGCTACATTTTATACTGGCGCTATTTTTGCCGGCGGCATTTTTCAGGGGGCTATTTTTACCGGCGACATTTTAAGCTGGCGCTATTTTTGCCGGCGCTATTTTTGCCGGCGACATTTTGGAGATCGTTGTTTTTACCGGCGACATGTTTTCCGGCGAAAACTATTTTTGAGGGCGTTATTTTTGCCGGCGACATTTCAGACCGGCGCTATTTTTGTAGGAGCTATTTATAACAATTCTTGCCTGATTCATTATATTGGCGAAACTACGATAAAAAATTGGTTTATTGTAGCTTAACTACAAGCAAAATTAAAACTTATACCTATTATATAAATAATTAATTAATGCATTTAAATAATAGACAAAATGTGGAAACAAATATTCTCAGAATTCAGATTACACGACAGACTCAACGACTTATAGCTATTGTTTTGTGTGTTCATATGCAACTATGCAAGTTTCTACATGCTTCTTTTTCCTACCATTAGCATTGGTTTAAAAAATAGTGGGGTTGGGGGCCTGGTTTCAATTCTGCACGCAGGCCCGCAAATGTGTTGCTACGGCCCTGTATAATTACCAGATGATTTGCGTAAATATTCTTATAAAAAAATAAATTACCATTATTTTTATTACTGTCTAACCTTTTAGTCCATTGCATATATTTCTGTATTACAGATTTTAGCGCTTTATAGTTACGCCACTGATTTTTTATTTAATTAAATTAATGTTTTATTTTTGAGTGGTTTCTACTTTTAATTGCATCCTTCATTAAGGCTAAACAAGGATTTCCTTTAGCTTCATATAGCTAACCTACTTGACCTTCTTTTGATGCATAATTTTTAGAATACAGAAAACTGGGTACAAAGAAAAAATTACAAATACTTAAAAAAACTAAACATCAACAAAAAGGCATCTTGTTTAGATCAACTTTAGTGGGATACGCTGTGCAGAATCAATAAATTATTCTTGACCTTGGCAATTTCCTTTGCGTGGAATTTGATTATGTCTATCTAGCAATCGTGGGTGGTGTAATTTCTTGAATGCAAAGTCCGTTTATCAATCTATATTTCAATCCTAATCACTACCTGCTGGGAGCTTCAAGATATACTAATTACACACAAATACCTCATTTATTGATGTATTCCCATTCATCGATTAAAGCAAAACACAGCTGTTATCTCTTCTTATTACCAGATAAGGGCCGTTATATGTAGTAAACTTTGTATATTACGAAATTTTATTTGATAAACATTTTCAAAACTGCCATGAGTCGGATTGCAACAGAATTCAACGGGCTGGTATGGGCGTACAATAAGCAAGTGCATAAGAAGGTCGTTGAAAGCGAGAGTGTATTGATGCAGATGAAAGTAAAATGAGTAAGCATAATATCTCCATAAAAAACCAAATAGTAAAACCAAATAACGGATGAACTAATTTATCGAAAAGATTTTAGTGGAAAAGTAATGTAATTATGGATTTTTAACAAAATTTGCGAGGTAGTAGATAATCAAATTTGCTGTTAACATAGAAGGATCGAATTTTGCACAAATGAATATTTTTTATTTTACTTCAAAAATAGTGTACGAAAATTAACATCGCGATTGTTGTTTCCATAATTTTAAGCATTTTTGTCGGTATCATATAATAGGTTTTCATTAAATATGTGAGAAATTTTAAAATAATTTGATATATTTTTAATATTCTGTGTTTTATCTAACGAAAAATACTCATACACTGATTAACCATTTTAGCGGTATAATAGGATTACCGGGAGTAATTTAAATAAAAATCCTATTGGAAATCAATTAATGACGTGAATAAATAACGAGCGGATTTAAATTACATTCTGTACGTACCGTAAACAAAAACAAAACGTTAGTTACCTGCCTTTACCCACAAACTAGTACGCATAATCAATCATCCATTCAGGAACTAATTCGCTTACTCAACCCTGACACTTAACCGGCTATTTTACATGCCAATTACACAAGAATACACAAGTTCCAAATCTATTTAATATTTAATTACAGTTTCGGTTTAATCCCGCAAGACAAGCAAAGGGAATGGGTCGGCGATTTTGAAGTGTCCCCTTTAGAGGGGTGACATGACATAGCTACATCGTGAGGGTCGCGTGCTACCAATTCAAGTGGAAAATGACAAATATTTGTCGTGCTGCTTTAAAACGATTGATATTACTGATAATAACTACTGATACCAGTTAGATATTTAAGATTTATGTTCGAATAGCAAAGGATTTAAAATTTAATACACCTTTTTTAATAATTCCTATTTATTTGCTACTATTTAAATGTTTCTGTATTACTTAGATGAATTATAAAACCTGGTGTGTGTATAAAACAATATTTAAAGTAAACAAAGTAATTAGCAGATTGTACATAAAAAAATATCAAAGAGTTTTAACAGCGGCGGCTACTGAACATTTACTACGGGCGGGCAACACACATTTTAATATAGCCACAGTGGAGGAAAAGCCACACACCACAATTTATTATTAAACTAATAAAAAACATAAACCACTTTACACCCGAAAATCTAGTCTGCAGGTTTATACATATTCATGTTAAATCGTGGCACATATATTTATATTTAATATTGTTATTAATTAATGTTCACCTTGTAAGTAAACCTGCGGATACTTCTTTAAACTCAAAATATTGTTTACCTAATTCATTTTGGTGGGACAGGCAGCTATCACCTTTAAGCATAACCAAACACTGCAAGCAATACTATTTTATTAAAGCTGATCAATATTCCCTCATGTGTTTTAACCAAATTGGTATGCGACCTAGCTATCACACGGGGACGTTTGTTTATACGATAACGTAAACATTGTGTTGAAAAGGCAGACAAAATTACAGCACGACGTTAAATGAATATTAAAATATAATTTACTTTGTTTCTGACCCACGTTGCTAAGACAAAAAATATATTTAGTACGTTTTATAATCTTTTGTTTATTGGTCGCTGTCTCATTTTTAAAACAACGCCACGAATATCTGAACTTTTGCCAGCTCGAAATCTTTTCTAAAAGTGGTTTTCAAAAATGTTTTTTATCTGTGGGAAGGAATGTGTCCATTACTCCCAAACGGATGGTCCGATTTCGATGAGCTTCGGAGTGTCAAAAATAAATGAGGGAAATAAGGAACCGAAAGCGAAAGCAGGCACGTAACTACATTTAAAAAATATTGGCCCACCCGGCTAGCAACAAAAAAATAAATCATTTTTCCCATAATCAAATTGCTTGGAGAAATTAAAATTTATTAAGCAACCATCGCTCATACACCATTATTAGAAAAACTGGTAACAAATGGGTACCATTTTTCTTATATATTTTAGGGGAAAAAAGTACAAAACAGTTCTGGGTTATCCCAAATTTTAATTGACACATGCAATTATTAAATAGTTCGTACAGGTGTTCAATTAAAAAAATTAGTTTCTTCATTTTTACTTTCAAGTAAACTATTTTTTATCTGCGTAATTTGATTATTGTTCATAAAAATTAGCGCTATTTATATTTCATTAAAAGAAAACATTCACTGTTAAAGAATTTTTGGAAAACTAAATATTATTTTCCTGGTTCGACACGAATTAACAAATAATACAGACATATATTTTTATTTTTTTTGTGTAGAAAAAAAAACACTTGACATTTTAGTAGGTTTCGTCGCATAAACAATATTAAAGGCACCATAACTTTTTAATTACTGCACGATATATTAATAAGGTCTGCGGCATGAAAAATAGAAACTAAAATAATAACAAAATAAATGCACAATAAGTTTGCAATTACTACTCGATATTCTAATATGTTTGGCAGTATGAAAATATTAGATGCAACAAATAAATACACAATAAGTTGAAACTTTTTGCATTGTTCTCTGCAAAAATATAACTGTCCTTAACTTCGCGCATACCGCCCAAACCAACCTTATTTCAAAAAGAAAGTTTGTTTTCGTATTATTTTCTGCAAAAACACGAATTTTCTTAAGCATAACCTCGCGTAAACAGCCTAAACCAACCACACTTTTTAAAAAAGAACCTTGCTTTCGCATTTTTTTCTGCAAAAACGCAACTTTTTTAAGCTTAACCTTGCGTAGGCCATGCACTGTTTCCAAGATAACTTTGTTTTCTGCAAAAAACTTGTTCTTAACGTTTTCTTTGTAGCATTTCATTCGGTAAATGAATTTTCCAAACCTGAAACAAGAATTTTATAG
The DNA here is from genome assembly GCA_958336395.1 of Ctenicera cuprea. Classification (NCBI taxonomy): domain Eukaryota; kingdom Metazoa; phylum Arthropoda; class Insecta; order Coleoptera; family Elateridae; genus Ctenicera; species Ctenicera cuprea. The sequence goes on from OY284496.1 coordinate 21,302,440, forward strand.
TAGACTTTAGGACAAATCCAACGGTTTTTTCCGAACTTTCTGGTTTCAAAATGGCGGCCGCTACGATCTACTGAAAATTTTGACTTTAGCGCGTTGCTACCCAAAAACAAGTGGACAGATCGGGTTCAAATTTTTTACCGTAATAGCCCTGTAGAGACAGAATGTTAATGGTCACAAAAAGCTTTTATAAGCTAAAATCTGCAAATTAGAAAGTATATTCAAAATTTTGGATATTTTCAAAAAAATATGCTCAAAAACTAGCAGCTTAATTTTACATTTATAAAAGCCCTCTAATTTCTACAAATTTTTGAAATTTTGGGTTTTAACGCCTATTTACTCAAAAATGAGTTAACGGATCGGGCCTAAATTTAATACTGCAATTGCGCTAGGGGTAGACAATGTTACAAGACGCGGTAACGTTTGAAACTAGTAAAACTGTGAAGTGAAAAAAATATTAATATTTTGGCTTTGACGCGACACCATTTTTTTTAATACTATAAGGCCATTAGCGCTAGGAATGAGCTATAATTTAGTTCAGATTCAAGTCTGCTAGTTTGTCTGTGATGTCTTCTCTAAATTTTTGAAAATGAAAAATTCATGCGTCCCGTAAACGGGATGATAAAAAATTTCTATTTAAGCTAAATAGCTCAGGAGTGATAGTAGAATAAGAGTCACAACATAATTTTTAAGTGCAGCAATATTTAGGGGGGTAATTTTGCTCCTCCCACCAAATTTTTGGTGGACGAATTCCGTTTTGGTTTTCTGTAATCCCAAGAAATTTCTTACTAAATAATACAAACATCTTTTTTTTCTTTACAAATTTTGATCAATTCGGTTTGTCATAGTACGAGGTGCAGCCGATGGTGCCCTTTATTGTGATATCCCGAAAATATGATATAGGAAAGCTCGGTAGATGAATAACTGTTGTTTATTGTTATCTTCGAGACAAGAGAATGTTTTATTACCTCCCAGAGGGGGTCTGGTAATTCCTGGTTAAAGGTTTAAAGCCCAGGAAGGTGTTAAATGAAGGTAAAATGAAAACCAAGTTTTGCGTATTTCATTTAGAATACGCATTTTAGGTTTAAAATAACTAATAACTCACGCATGCTATCCTTTAAAATATAAATTTGTTTTATACCAACAATTTCTACTAAAACTAAATGGATACAGTCCGTACTTTTAAGCCGACTTAGTTGAGAAAATATATTTTGAAATTACCGTTTTAAAGCGGATAACCTTGACGCCAGCTATGCTAAAACAGTTGTGCCCCCGTTATAGTGGGAGGGGTTAAGCAATCTACAGTCATTAATGGCGCGTAAAACGTCGGCACAAAAATACTTTAGACAAAATGATAACAATTTTTAAAGTATTAGAAAGTCCAGGCGAAGTGCTTCGCTCAGTTTTCTAACGCTTCCCATCACATAATGTTATAAGTGGGGCAAATATTTCCGAAACTTGATGAAAAATTGCAACTCTTTTCTAAAAGTTTTGAGATAGGACCACCAGTTAAGATCAAGAAATTCGTTATGGCGGTTTTCTGTTGAGAATTGGTTTTTACTATCTCATCTTTTTCTGGTGACTTCGGCTAAGGCTAGTCAAAAATTAAACTTCAAATAAAATGAAAAAACGGCGTTTATGTTTTTATTATATGTTGTTGACCTGCGCATATTGCTAGGCTATGGTGCATGTAAAGTTGCGGTTTAATTTAACAGACCACGTGTGTTAATCGAGAACATACTGGTTCATCTGAAAAGGCAAAAACTAAATTATGAACTCACGTTTGAGTTAGTTCGCACGATTTGTGTTACAAATACGGTATAATTTAGAAAATATGAGGTAAAATTTAAATGTGCGACATGCTCGAACGATTATATCTCAGAACACGTTAGAAGTTGATTGATATATTAGAAATTATCTGATATTTCTTCCAAGATAATTGATCTTAAACGTTCGGTTTATAGATTGGATTGCAACAAGAAAACAAAGAAAACAATTTGCACTAAAGACTGGGGTCCATGCTGCCTACAATTAATCATACACTCATTAAACTTGACAGGGTATCAGTAAACTGCACTTGTTTCATTTACTTATTGTAATATTTAATATATTTTAAAGTTTTATTGAATAAATAGAATATTGAATTTTAAGTATCATTTTCGTGATATATTTTTTTGACTTTTCAATAAGTAAACACATTTTTGTAAAAAAAAATTAAAATTAAAAAAATTAAATTCGTCAAAATTAACAGTCGAGCACTGCTTAGTGAACGTTTATTTCAAATTTGAATTTTAGTTTTAGTTTTATTAAAGGTCCTACAACGCTTCCGAAACTTTCCTATATTTTCACAATCTTCACTATTTATGTTTTCAAAAGTATTTTGTCAACATTTTAGCTTAACTGTAAAGTCTATGGTTCTAGTCCTAATAGTTACTATAACATTAGAATACTCTAACCCCAACTTGTAACGCTGTGGTAAACTGCCGCTGGCCTACCGCTATGGCTGCGATGCCCATAAAAATACTGGGTGGGAACTAAGTGTAGTTATAATCCGAATATTTCCAAAGTCTATTTCCACGAAATTATTGCAAAAGAAGCGCGGTTTTTATTGTCTCCTTCATATATTCAATGAAAAGTTATGAATTTAAACATTTCGAAAATTTATATAAAAAGCGTCACATAGAAACTGCGGCATTGGGATTGGGCAAAGAAAGTATAAGGTATAGTTAATCCCTACCCAGGTTTTCGTAAACGATGTTTAATTAGTTTTTTATAGTTTCAAAAACACATTTTCAAAATAACAACTTGTCGTCCTAGAGTAATTAACGATATCAAATGTTATATCGATTTGGGAACTCATTATTAAAGGCCGGATTAACATGCATTTGCATATTTTGTTGCTAGCGAATTGTGGATTCTTTTTACATTTAATTGTCTTTCACAGAATTCTAAAAATTCTAAATAGTAGGGATGTAACAAATAGTTATATTGGTCACTGGCCGTTTACCGAATATTTGGACAGCCTCTCACGACCTAATACATTATTCGGTCAACTATTCGGCAAATATTCGGCTGAAGTGTCGAATGTTCGACCAAGTACCGAATATTAGGCCAATTATTCCGCCAATTAACAAACGTTAAGGCAACTATTTGGCGAAGTACTGAATACTAGCTAACTTGAGCCAAATATTCGGCCATGTGCCAAATAGTCAGTGGTATTAAGTGCCTGGGTAAATTGCTTTACATACAGCAGATAGCGCCCCGTTTGGCTACCAAAATTATTACCTTTGTTTCAATGTATTTTAACCTTAATTACACTATGAAAATTTTAGAAAAAAAATTGCAATCTGATATTGTTTTTATTTAGTACATAAGGTGCCGAATATTCGTGGAATGTTTGGCGAATATTTGGTTGACTCGAAAAACTATTCAACTTATCTAGGCCACCAAATACTCGGTCCATCCCTACTAAATAACATATGCATGCATATTTTAGTACATGTTTCATAATAAATCCATATTTTACTGCATATTGATTAATTTTCCTCAATGTCACTTGTTTATTATACAAATAATTTCGCATTTTTCAGTTTTATAATTTTTCATGGCTCATGGCCAGTGGCGTTTCGTTGGTTTTGGGTAAGCAATGAAAAAAAATAATTAACATTGAGATTAAAAACTTAAAATTTACGGCAACTCCAATTTACCAAGACCTGTTGTTAAATGAATTAGTCTACGCTAAAAATTACTATTACATTTCACTTTGTCATTGAGCATTTTAATTGGATAAGAAATCTTCGTCTAAAGTTACTGCCGCTGACCGGCGCAAGTACAGTGAAAACTACAGAGACTGTGCCTTTGCCGTGCTTATTGCGTTCTGAAATCCCTATTTCTTTGCATCTGTCTATCTTATCATTGCATTATTTGTATCAATGGGCATGCAAACATATTATCAATAATAGATTGGTTGATTGTGTCGTAGCTGGAATCATTTGGCTTGATAAACTCGACCTTAGCGTATGCGAAACTGTGTTTAAGAGCAATGGTCTATTTATTTGCCGCCTAATTTTTACTGTTACGCTATGGTGGTAAAAAGTAAAAACTGTAAAAGTAACTTTTTTTTTATTAAAAGTTGGAATTTAATTTTTTCTAAGTTATGGGTAGGCACTGTCTACCCTGCCTAATAGAACGGACCGCCACTGCTCATGGTAACTTGATTTTTCACAGAAATTAAATTATCGCGAAAACTTAGATTTGGCGACTTTCAACAAGAGTTTTTTTTGTGTATTTTTGTATGTAGAATCAGATTTTATAGACAAAACCTTAAAAAATTGTAAACATATGAAATATTTTGAGGAAAATATTACGTGAAACCCACATATAAGACACTTTTGGTACACTTATTTAACAAAAAGTAGTAGACATACCAAGCTAATTCAGTAATGCTTAGATGTAAAACGTCAAAATTTTAGTGTAACTATTGCGAAAGTTATCGACAAAAAAGTAATACGACCGTCACATTTTCAGGAGCCTGTAACTCCGTAACGACCCGTTTATCGGGAGTTATTCACATTCATTTCAAACGTGTGTTTACGTTAACTGAATATAATCGAGTTTAATTTTTATAGCGCTTCCTATCTACTTTTTTGAAAATAAATAATTTTCTGCATATTGTGCTGTTTAAGTGCATATTTCGACTTTTGAAGTAATAATATTTTTAATAGTAGCGGTTGTCATGTTATAGTAATCGAAAGAAAGAATTTAATTTGTGTTGATAGACTTGTATCTTATAACATTATGAATTGAAATTTTTATGTCTGCTGCCTTTGCAAAAAAAATGTTTTAATTTCTGGTTTCGATGTTTATTTAAGCTTATTTGCTAGATGAATTTTTGATGCACCAAAGCAGCAGCCACCGACAGACAAAGATTTACAACAAAGAAGGTTCGGGTTCCTTAATCCTAAATAGTTTTTCATTTTTCGTTAAAATATCGGAATCGAAAATTTTCAATTTGCAATAAATACCCTTTGATTTTCGATACCATAACAAACTAAATAAACCTCAATATATGGAGCAACAAATTCACATAATTATCTCTTTGTAATTTACATTTATATACAATTAAAATGGGTTCATTGTCAGCTTTACAAACAAGTTATGTAGATTACAATAAATCATAAATAGGTAGAAAACCAGAGATGGAATAGCAATAAAGAACCACAGGAGAAATTGTCATTGCGGCATTAAGAGAATGATCGTTTCCACCAATGTGATGATTGTGTGTCCTTATATCAAAAGTATAATTTCGGTCAAGTTTCCCTTATTTCTATTAACACCTTTTAAGTTATTTTTTTTGATAACATCATTACTTTTTTAAAACTTCGATTTTGTATAGTACATAAGAAATTTTTGTCTAAATCCGTTCCTGTTGAAGCCTGCCGGACTATCACGAATACAAAGCGCATTTATAGTTCGTAGCACAGTATGCACTTAATAATCGCTTTAAACTTAATTACACCCTATAATAAACGTTAAGTGTTGAGCATAATACCTACGTGACAAGATGTCGATTAGTCCTACAGCCGTTATGACAGAGCAAGGTTGTTTGAGGTCATCAAATTGCAAGTAACGGTAAAATTTGAACAGAGTAATTGGTAAGTAACTGCTGTAACGCCATAATCTTCTATTAATTATCTATTAGTGGTAAAGATACTGCAAATTTCCTGCTAGCATAGGGTGACGTGTGTATAGCAACTTGATGCAGCAGTTAAATACTAACCGCAACTATCGCTCGCTATCTAGGACAAGAAAGACTTTGTGAAAAAGAAACCAACAACAAATGATATCATTTTATAATGCTGCCATAAATGCAGGTAGTTTTTCAATAAACTGAGCCGTAGCTTTAACCATAAGGGTACATTGAAGAAAAGTCTTTTCAACGTTTGTTTTATATTATGAATACCGTTAAAAAAGCCGCAAATATGCTTTAATTTTATAATCTAGAGCGAGCCTTTTTTAACCCATCCAAAATGTGCAAATCACTTCGTTGAGTTAAGAAACAATGAGCGATGTGAAAAAATAATAATAATAAGGAAAAGCCCCTACTTCGCTAGTTACAGACATGTTACCAAAAGCCAACGGCAAAAAACAAATTTCCCCAAAAGACCACCCTTCAAAACAATCCATCAAGTACCCCATCAACAGTGGATACCTTTGAACTACCACCAAGATCTTTTAGGCAACACTAAAGACCCCGCTGAGAACCAAGAATAATCTGGTATTTGCCAAGTTATTTGTTCCGCTTGTTCTAACCATTATATAGGCCAGACTAAAAGAAAAAATACCACTAAGAACACTTAACCCATTTTTGATCAGACCAGAAAATGCTGGAAACCGGACACCCAATAAAAGCCATGTAAGGGAAAGCAGGTTTATTCAAAAATACAAAAGTCACATTTCAAATAATTCCGATTCATCTGTACTAAAACTGAATACAACCAAGAGGAAGGGGCGGACATCTATATATTAAATCCGTAGCTGTCTCTCCGTTAACAATCTATACATTAAATCCGTAATTGTCCCACCATAACAAGACGATTAAATCTTGAAAAGATTTATCACTATAACATAACGGCAGGACTTTTGCATGTCGGCTCATTTATTGAGTGCTGTCACTTCTGTTGGTATAATTAGCTTATTTGTGACTTACCTTAATTCTAGTGCGAAATGTCTATGATTCATCGCGCCAACAAACAAATTGAAACAAACCAGACGAATTCACAATTCGTTGACACAAATTGGGAGCTCGACTTATCCGCTTATAATTAAAAAAGTGTTTACTACATTACGAATTCTTAGTAACGACGTAGTCAGTAATATTTGCCTTACAACTCGAGACAGCTTAGATTATATTTATTATGCTTGCGGACCAATATTTACTTTAAAAACACGTAGGGTGACTGGGGACATAAAGCTGTATGTAATGTATTAATAACGTCATTATGTCACACTAAAATCAAAGTAGGTTGACTATGAACGCTGAAAAAAACCTGGAGATTACACAAAAGATGTCTTCCAAAATTAAACAGTATATAAATGGTTAAGGGATCAAATTTCAATATTCTTGTAATTAAAGTCTTCTGATTTAAAAGAATGCAATTTTGGTTATATTCAATAGTTTAGCAAGGCAAAAATGTAAAAAATAGACAGGGGGTTGCGCTTTAAAATAAGAAAGCAGATTCATTTTAGTTGCAAACGGAAGTAAAAATATAAGTTTTATAACAAGTATAACAAATATAACTATATAGCAAATTCCCAACAGTCTCATCATAACGACACGACTAAATCTTGTACCTCGGAAATATTTATCACTCTAAAACAACGGCAGGCCGTTGCATGTTGGCACAATTTATTGGTGGTTTTTCTGTTCCTGCCACTTCTGTTGGTATAATTTAGTTAATTGATGACTTATTTTAATTCTAGCGGCTAGGAAATGTGTATTTATCGCACTGACAACAATCAAATACATACCAGGCGGGTTCAAATATTCATGGACTTACAATTTGCGGGCTCGAGTAGGTTCCGCTTATTATAAAAAAGTGTTAACTCTAAAACTGTTTACTACGAATTATAAATGCTTTTCTAGAAACTCCACTTTTAGTGACGTATTTTGTAACACATCGTACATCTCCAGGCAGCTTATTATTATGTTTGCGGGTTCCGATATTTACGTTTAAATCAGGTATGTATGAATTATATATCTTTAAATCTCCGACTTATATGAGTAAGGACACATTTCATTTTAGAATTATATCCAAATGCAAGGAAAATAAGTCATAAATGTAACTAATTTGTTTACAGCTTTTGTTTAAGGAATTTTACTGGACTTATGATAGAATTTTAATTTCGGGGAATGCTTTTTTGAAGAATTTTCGTTTTACTTTAATTACGGGGCTGTTTTCACACGCTTTTCTTTCGCTTCTTTCGGTGCTGTTTTTTTCGGGCTTTTTTACAATTTTTTTCACGGTTTTGATTTCCGGGAGCAACTCTTATTAAAACCGACTTAGCGGAAGAAACATTCGGAGCGGCAAGCCCCTAGTATAAAGTTACCAAAAGACATCGGGGGCGTAGCGCACGGGTTCTGCTACTTTTGTATATTGTGTTACATTGATAAACTGTAGAAAAATCATTTAGTCAGTTAACAAAGTAGCAGCATTCGGTTTATTTCCTCTGCTTTACTAGATTGTTTCAATATCTTAGAAAGAATGGCGACAAAATAATGAAATGGACAATCATCATAAAATTTGAAATTTGTCGGTATTTATTGGATAAACAAATATCTTTAACAAATCTTTTAAAACGTGGTGAATTTGGTGTATGACTTGGGGGTCGACTGTTTCTACTCAGCTAATATTTTCAATAATAAGCAATATGTGACCGGTGAACAAACGCAACTATAATTTTGAATTATGACTTTAAAAGATGGGCATGATAATTTACAATTACATTTACAATTAAAACACGTTCATTTATGTAGAAAATATGAAAATTAAGTAATTTCGTAAGTTTTATTTTATTTTAGTGATTAATATTAAAATATTCTCAAGTTTTTTTTGTTTTGTCTTCAATTTTCGTATGTGAAGTTAAATAACAAACACATACTTTTTTTTAAATTCATATGACATTTTTCTAAATTTGTCCTATATTTTCTCCAAGAATATCCATATAGCCACCGCAATTTAGAGAGCCACATTTTGAAGGCCTCTCCCTCCCTTTTTTATTTATCAAATTGTATTATATTTATTAAGTTAGGCAGGTCGTTTCACAAACGTAATTTGATAAATCAAAGAACAGAATAAAATGAGGGCGTTAAGGCAAATGAACAATTGTTTCGGGTCACTCTAACTTTCAAATGGGGGTCGCTACGATTTTTTTTAAATTTTCGGCTTTAACACCTATTTCCTTAAAACGAATAGACAGTTCGGGATTACATTTGGTACTACAATAGATGTAAAAGAACACAATGGTACTATGCAAGAGAATTTTTGTACAAATGAAAACTGTGAAGTGAAAATATTTTCAAAATTATGACCACGTTGCCAAAAAAACTATTGCTGAAAAACTGAACACGCGATTTATTTTAAATTTGTAAGCTTGTAGAGAAGGGGCTAAGCTACAATTTGTTTTGTGTCTCAGCCCGCCAATTTCTTCGTGACGCCTTCTATGAATTTTTTAACCGAAAATCATGCTCCTCTCTTTAGTAAACAGGGGGCGATAAAAAATTCTGTTTAAACTAAAGTGATCATGAGTAATAGTAGAATAAAGTTGAGAACTTGATTTTCAGGTGCAGCAATATTTAGGAGAGTTAACTTTCCCCCTCCCACCCTACTTTTGGTGAACAAGTTGTCAAAATCGATTTATATAGAATTAAAGCAATCTCTCCATAAAATTCATAAAACTACGAATACGATCTACACTACCAACTTCAGCAGCGTATTTGCTATTTTAACCAAAAAAGAGGCGTAGCCCACGGGTTCCGCTTGTAGTTACATTTAAATCGATTAAAAAATAACAAATTTAGTAGCGGCGTACCAAGATCCTGGGTCACCCAGTGTAAATAATTTTGAACGTTGTTGTTTTTATGTTGATAAATATGTAGAAGATCAGAAAAACGAGATTTAATTTGTATATATAAACATCCATGGATTGAAAATCAGCTTTTACTTTTCTCAAGTAGCAACATGTAGAATAGTTATTTTTGCCTTATAGTTTGGAAGCAAGAAATTCGTTTTGAAAATATGGAATTTGGGGGCGGAGAACTAGGAGGTTCTGAGGTCTGGAACTAACATGTTCAAATGTTTAAGTATATTACATATTACGCCTCTGTAATTAAACAGCTGCCCTGAAAACATTGGTGGTTGCCTAATTGCTAACAATCCACGGAAATTGTTTGAATTGACAACGGCTTGATTAAAAGACAAATAGCCAAACTTTTGTAAACTGCACACTGTAGAGTAATGAAGTCATATCTTTTTTAAAATACATAAATTTTAACCAATTTTTTTTTAATAGTGAATGGAATAACACAAATTATTAATAATTATGGGGCCATGAACATAAGCAATGCTACTAATTATTTCTGAACGCATGTATCAATTAAACGTTGTTTTCTCACAGATATAAACACGAATTAGGAAATTTGAAACCCACTTCTGTTCAATTTTTTTAATTAATCTAGGTAGGTAATTATTAAAAAATACTTATCCAATTTCCTCAATAAATGAGTATCGCAAACTAAATTAGTTTGCTGTTCTCTTTTCAAGCATAAAGATAATTTGTCAGAATTACAATTAAGCAAGACTTCTTAAAAATTCCAATTAGCAAAGTTTCTATTCAACCTTATAACATAGAAAAGAACACAATCAATTTTAAAGGTCGTATAACCATAAAACTATTTCACTCTCGTAGTCTCATGCATTATCCCGGATTATTATAACATAATTTCGGTGATTTCGTGAGTGAATGTACCACGTACTCGATTGTCCACCAATCATCCGTCTCTACAGCCTGCTTCACGAAGACCCAGTTGGTCTTTCGCACGCTCTCCCAGATGGACAAAAACACAGGAACGTATTCGAAGCTATGACTCTTTTCTTCCCGGAAAACTTACCGATCACGAATATTAAAATATACTTAACGATTACGTTTCACGATTCTATTCAAAAAATTTAATACGTTTGTTCCTTAATTTTTATTTTGACTAATTACTACGTGCCAGTTTAAGATGTATGGGGCTTTATTTTATATGCCAAGGTGAAATGTGATTAGTGATTACTCACTGCAAGAGCATTCGGTGTAAGCTTGATGCTATTCTATTATCTGCAAATACAATAATAATAATAATACGAACCGAAGGTTATTCAAGGTTTTATTACATGTATGTGTGTCGCTAACTTTCATATATCATTAGGTCCATTCCGTAGGTGTTTCATGGGTACCTCAAACATAGTTATCCCAACGACATACTGTTATTAATATGACTGCTTTTATAACAAACTTATGTTTATTTCTTGTTGTAATCCAACCCTGTAGTAGACGGTGAGCCGCAAAGGACTCGGACTATTTCTTATTGGCGTGGACCGCAGTAAATCTCATTACGGCTCGTCCCTCCGTGTAAATTACTGCTTGCTCATTTGTGGCATGACTGTGTGCACCGTTCACAAAATCGCGTTTTTAGATTCGATTTTTTTTGCTTATAGCGATACTCTAGCGATTTTCGACAATACGAGTAGTATGTTGGAAGGGTTTAGAAAAAGATTTTCGAATTTTATTCCGCAATTTGGTTAGAAATTGCGTGGGTGGTTGATTAGGTTTGCGTCAAAAGCAGCCAGTGTGAACGAGCCCCGGTCAAGCTCTGATGAAGTGGCGTCCATTATCAGGTCGCTGATGTGTTCAGAACGAGACTATTGTTGGGAGCAGCTTTATGGGCCCTAAACAAAAACACCATTACTGATCTGACCGCTACCCCCTCATCTCTCACCGTAAACTAGCCTGGTGCCTGTGTCGCCCAGTACTAATTATTGCACGGCAGTTACTTCTCAAGAACGCGCTCTGGATCGAATTATACCTCTAACATATGTTGAGTTCGCTCGGGATATTAGCAGTGTGTGAAATTGCGAAGTTGCTATATTTTACGTAATTTTTAGGGAGGCAAAGGCACTTCGGAATCTCGGTATTAGCACAGGTGTGCGCGGATAATTTGTATCGAGATCCGCTCACTAGATCACGTTATTATTTAGCAATAATACGACAATTGATTTATTTGTACTGGGAGCGCACCGTAATATAGTGTGCACGATCAAATAGGCAAGAAGCCGTTTAATAGAGAATCCTACTGTTTTATTAATGGTTGCCATGTCGGGATTCCACAAACAGACAAAACTTGTTACCGACAGCGCCATCGCGGCGGGTCAAGGAACTAGAGCCGCATGATACAATATCAATCACTTGTTTCATTAGTCAAATGCTTTTTTAATGACTTTCTTCAGCGTCGCGGTAAGGATAGAGATCACACACTGCCTCATTCTCATCAACCGAACCGAACCCACTCGCTTATTATACAATGCTAGATTAAACGTGGCTAATTGCAGTCCGCATCTCTGTCCTAACGTCTCGCAATATCGCTTACTGTAGACAAGTACTTTCCAATCTGTAAACCTTTAAACCTAGTTTTAGTTTTAATATCGGCTACAACGTTAAAAGCCTTCCCAGGAGACGAAACACGCCCTAATTTCATTCCGAGTCAAAATTAATTGATACCAAAGCAGTTACATAACGTGAAGATCGGTTTTCAATTGAAATATTGTTTAAAAAATCAAAGTTTAAAAGAAATTTTGTCGCACGAAAAGAATCACAAAATTAATAATATTAGACCGCAAATACCAAACTACCTACCCAGCATACGATCATAAATTGTTGATTTAATTATTTTCTCAATATGTACATTTATTCACATCCAAAAATTGGGTTGTAAAGTAAACGAGAATGACAAAAATGTCTTGGCAACATTTTACATTAAGAAATAGATTAAAATGCCTCTTTATCTTGACGTTAGATTCACGATGTAACTTATTTATTATAACTGTTCTGTTATTATTACCTAAAATTCTCGTGTTATGAACCGTAAAGCAATAACTAATCAAGATCAACTAAAATTTCACCAATATACTGTAGGTATGATAAACTTCATCTACAATAAAAGTAGTTAAAATCAATACTATATTGATAAATAATATTTTGCAGATACTAGACACAATGATGTGGAAAGCTTAAAGGGCTTATGTATCTCTCGACATATTAACAAATGATCAACGAATTAACTTTCAAATGTTCAACATGCAAAAAATAGAAGGTAACTCAAAGAAATAATTAAATAAATTGCTAAGCCACTGGCATTGTAATTGCTATCCGTCCTTTATTCCAAAGGACAATTCTTTATTTGTGTAACTTGTTCTTTAACCTCTAGCATACTTTCAAAAGATGTTATTTGTATTAAATCTATATCTGTTTGAATTTGAATTCTTTCATTACCTGGTGTTTATTTTTTGCAATGACTAAATAATAAATGTGTGATTTTGATTTCTAATAGCGTATTTAAAACATGAACTATAGTTCAGGAATAGATAGTTTTAAAATATTGTATTAAATGTGACTAGCAGAACCCGTGGGCTACGCTTCATGCTTTGTTCCATAATTTCTTTTAAAATATGTAAATTTTTGAAGTGCCGCGTAGCCTCACGCGACTGTTTCATAAACACGGAAACTAGCAAACATAATAATAAATAAGATGTGTCAAGATGTACGAGCAAAGCCCGTCGTCGCATTAAGTTGAGACCCGTGGTTGAGACAATTCCATGTTTAATATATAGACTAGCGGACCGCGTAGCTACGCCCCACAACAACTATTCTACGCAAGCTTTTAAGATAAACTACTGCGTCCCTGATTCACCAGCCGGTTTTCGCTGCTTTATAGCACCATTGAAGTCACCCTGCGTGACTTTTAATCTAAGCACTCAACATTCTAATTTGAACAAAAAAAATGAGTACGTAACTAAGTAATTTATTAAACATATTATCCGGCAAACGGTTGCTCAAAAAGTTGAGAGAAGAGTGGAAGGGATGCGGATTTATTATATAAATTACCTTTCGATATTAAACCGCTTAAACATTTTTTTTATTATGTTACAAGAAGCAACTTGCTCCACAAATGAACGTGTTTTTTACTACTAGCCATCCGACCATATTTTCCGATTTTATACAGGGCGATTCATTAAGAGTAAGTAAAATAACTTTCGCCAGCAACGCATGTCCATTTCGGCGAAAACACTGAAAACAGCAAAACCGACAGGATGTGAACAGCGCGACTGCGCCGTTAGTTACGAAAATTTCGTCGTCCGTTCCACTCCATTAACAACTGCGACTATTCCGTAAGGAGACTTTCCTAACAAACGGAGCAGCGACTCTGTTTACACCCTGTCTATTTTTCACCATTTTCGTCAAAACGAAGCGTTGTCAGACATGGAGTGCTTGCCGAAAGTTACTCTGCTTTGTGGCCTCTGCAACCTCAACAAGTTTGTTAAAATCTTTATGCATCACCCTGTATACTATTAATGATTTTCGTCTTGGACCGCGGTCCACATTTGAGAAATACACCAAGATGTTCTTGGTTTGGAATCACAAACAACAACACGAACCAAACCAGAAAGCTTGGAGCGTATCACTCGAGTGAGGACGCGTTCTAAATCAACTGATTAAGAAAACACCCATACACTACGTTGCGAAGAAGAGACTTAATGTTCGTCCCACCACTAATAAACTGAATCATTACCACAGCGATCAATCCCATTTTCCGATATTATACATGGTGATTCTTGAAAACATTGACAATTTTCGGTGGTTGTAGAGAGGACCAAGTGAAATAACTTTCGACAGGCAACCCATGTCCGAAAACGCGTCGACTCGGCGAAAACAGTGAAACAAAGTGTAAACAGTGCCAATGCGCTACTAGTTACGGAAATCTAGTTGTCCCTTCCCCTCCTTTAACAAGTGCGACTAAGCCGTTAAGAGATTTGCGTAACCAACGGCCCCGTGGCACTGTTTATGCTCAATGGCACTGGCACTGCTGGCATTGTCAGGAGGATTCGTTCTAAGCCAATACAATGAGAAACTACGAAAACAGACAGAGTGTAAACATTTCACCGCTGATTACGGAAGTCCCGTCGTCCTTCCCCTATTTTATCTACTGCGACAACGCCGCTGGTTACGGAAATCTCACCGTGATTCTCCCTCTTTTGTCCAGTACGATTGCGACGCTGGTTACGGAAGTCTCGTTGTCCTTCCCCCTGCTTTGTAAAGTGCGACTGCGCCGCTAATTATGGAAGTCTTATTGTTCTTCCCTCTCTATTGTCCAGTGAGGCTGAGCAGCTGGTTACGAAAGTCTCGTTGCAAAGACGACGAGACTTTCGCAACCAGAGACGCAGAGGCACTGTTTACACCGTGCTTGTTTTCGCCGGTTTTTCACTGTTTTCGCCAAAACGTCACCAGGCATGAACTTGTTGAGAGTTAATCCACTTAGTCCTTTCTACAACATCCTGAAGTTTGTCAAAATCTTCATACGTCATCTTGTGAAATACACGTTTTAGAACCACATACCATTTCAAACTTATTTTACATGCGCTGAATGGTGCAGCCTTTTCTTTGCTTTGGCGTTTTTCGGGACCCGTTTTATTCTGCGTTTAATGTTGGTGTTTGCTGAACTCATTATTATTTTTAATAATATTTTAAGCGCAGTGCAAGCTTTTTATCGTAAGTAACCTGAAACACACTTTTATGATAGAGGGATTGAAAAATAGTTATATTTATTTGAAATAGTAAATATAAAAAAAATAAAAATTGTTGTAATGCTGTGCTCGTTAATAGAAAAACAATATCAATTATTTTTAATATATAGGGCATTTGCTAAAAGCTTTAAATAGAATTTTAATTAGAGCCCCATTCTCCAATAATGGTTGTATCATTTTTCGTTGCAACTAGGTAAAAAAAACTGTAAAAATATTGTGCAGCACAAAATATGAAAACTATTCCTACGTTCCGATTCACGCAAAAGGTCATTTACTGATAACAGAGACTTTAATTGGTACCTAATGCTCGACAGTTTAATTTTCTATTTAAATTAATCGATCTAAACTTGCTTAAATACAAATTCACACAAATTTTATTGAAGTAGAAAACAGATTATTTTTTCAAGGGAACCTAACTGTTAATGATTAACATATGGTTTTCAAACTATTAAAGCGAAGCCGAGGGAGGCCATGAAATTTTATATTGATTTTAGGTTGTAGTCCATTTGCCATCTCGACCCAACTAGTCCCAACATTCATCATGTCTAAACTAGACAACGTTTAGTTAACATTGTTATAAAATATTAGGGAACAGTTTTAAGTTAATTATAAAATCAACCGCATACGCATCCAACTCTGAATTATAGCAACCTTGATGATCCAGAAAATATGAGTGACTTTGGTATGTGAAGATGCTCGATCTAAATTTACACTTTTTGCACAATTCCATTGATTATGTCATTCCTCTGAATACACCAGGCGCTAGGATGGTTCTATTTTGGATATGCATTAATGTCGTCGTTCGCAGCCATGTGGTAAGCGTTACAGCCTACATGAGTGGTACAAACACTATCTTGAACACCTCGACAGTAGCAATTGGACAAACAGTACTCAATTTATGACAACGTCCTCAATACAGTGCATTACAACCAAGCTTTGAAATTTTTGGTTTGCGTCAACCATCTACACGCAGTGAAGTAGGTCAACTTCTCTAGAAGTCAGTGCGAAAAACGATACCAAAAATTAAATAATTAATACTAAGTTTTGGAAAATAAATCTTAACTTCCATGGAGTTAACGAGAATTTAATTTATACCCTGTTGAAAAACAAGCAGCCTCGAAACACTCCCAAATAACAAGCACGTCACTGGTGTAATTGTTAAATAAACAAGGATAAGCAGAGATCTTCTAGCATCTGCACTTCAGATTATAATTATTTTTGTAATGCCCTCTTAGCGAATTTTTTTAATAAAGTGCCTATTCTAATTCGTCGTAAAGACCTTTAAATTTAGGCGCCTTTTATGTCATGCACAAACTACACAATCACTAAAGACACTAGGGCCCACCCAATATTAAATACCATTTGAGGATTTTAAATTATTGATACAATAAATGTTCGAAATATGGTTTTTAAGGATAAACGGGTCGATATAATATCTATACTATGAAAATGTCAAATAGAATGTCAACATAATCGTAAAACATATAAAGGCGAAGTTGATCCGGATTACAAACAATTTCACCGTGGGAATTGTTACAAGCATTTGTGGGAACTAGAATTGTACGTTTGATATATTTAAATTTAATAAATTTTGAAATTTTATAAATCTGCTCAAATTTAAGTCTTTAGAAAAGTGTATCACAAATTTAATTCTTATACACTTATTATCAATTTCATAAAAAAACAATAAACACAAACTAAAGACAGATTTGAAAATTTAAAAAAATCACAATCAGGAAAATTAGGCAAAGAAGTCGTATTTTAAAAGAAATAGGCAGGTCACAAATTCCTTCATAATAATTATACTGCTGAGGCTGCCATAACACAAACTATAGCTTCATAATAAAAGGGCTGTCAGGTAACCGCCACGGCAACTTACTCGCATTTATTAAAATTTTTTAAAATTTTAAAAATACTTTGAAAATTAACTTTTATATTTAAAAATTTTCTGTTTTATAAGTTTTGGAAAATTTGCATATTTAGAAATTTTTGTAAATTTTTAGACATTATCAAAAATCGCGCTTGCGTAGATCGGCTACTCGACATGTGTAGGATACGAATCTAAGGTTCTTATTCAAACGCGTCTATACTGAAGTAGAGCGTAATTCCCCACACCCCTATTTTTTGAAGCAGTCGCCTGGTTTTATGATATTTTGTGTTTTGTAGTTGCAACCAATGTTTATCGAGCGCGTTTTTACTGGAGTAGAGCATGCCTCCCTCTCTTTATTTGGCGGACCAACCTCGTTTTCTTGCGGTTGCATCCGACTGCAAATACTAATATGTTAAGCCTAATTAGGATTTTTTGAGTTACGGCGTCAGGGCTGTAAAGTATATACAGACAGACAGACAGACACACACAGAGACACCGCTGCAGCGTCCCCTTTATCGGTCTTCCAACGCCGTAATACCTGCTTATTAGTGAAATTGTTTGCCATAAAAGTACCTTTCTTTTAGGCATAACTCGTATATCAGCCAGTATGCCGAATGCGAAAAAAATTCGTCGAGTTATTGCATTTGTACGAAATCTTAGATAATAATAGCAATACCTTCCTCTATAGCTATACTCCGTATAGCAAGAAAGGTAAAAAGGTAGGTAGTGGATCCTTCCCCGACAGTCGTTTACTAACCGCTCTTGTTAAATCTATGAAAGTCTAGCCCTTAACGCGCATGAATAGCTGTGTTGGGAAATATGAGTATGGCGTGAGTATTCGCTGGATCAAACTCCGACAGAGGTAAGCCTTCTTCTTCAGGGTGCGAAGATTTAAATCAAGCTGATTTAAATTTTGATTGAAATCAAACGATTTATATAAAAAATTCATTGATTTAAATTAAATCAATTAGGTTTTGAGTGGGGTGTCGTTTTCATATAAAGTTTCCCAATTAGTACAATAATGTGCATAATTTATCAGTAAGTTTGAATAAAATATAATTACATAAAGTTAAAGTCATCACAGGTACGGAGGTGCTTATATCATTTGCGAAAAAACTTCCACGCAGCTTAAGGCTCATTAGTAGGGATGCACAGAGCTTTAGGTGGGCCGTTTAATTGGCTGAAAATTTGGCGACTTTTTGGAGCTTGCCGAATATTCGCATTTTGCCAATATACCTGTTTATCACTGTTTGGTAAATTCCTAGTAGCAAGTAGCATTAAGTGTCATTCGTTATTAGGTGAAAGAAACGTCTGAACGAACCGGCTTGATGTTACAAAACATCAATTTAAATTTAAAAAATCAGATTAAAACAAAATAAAACGCATTTTTTTGATTTCTTAATCAATTCACTATTTTTCGAACCCCGGTGTACATGGACTTTATTAATTATTTATATTGTGTTACTGGTGACGCTTTCTAGAATATTTATCATTAAATGGCCGCATCTACAAGGGCGCTAGCTATTAGCAAGATGTGTACACGATCGGTCCACCGACAGCTAGAAACAAAGTAAGTTATCTAAATATTAATACATTAATTCAGAATTTACGTTTGCAACTACAGTCATAGGTTAAACAAGAGGTACGTACTATCCAGTTCCAAAATGATATAAAATGTAAACCTAATAACAGTGTAGAAATTATTATCCTCAGGTAAAATAATCAAAAAAATCTTATATGTTCGAATATGCAAAAAATCATATCGTCCTTTGATATCAAAATTTACGATATAATAAAAAAAATAGAGGTATCATTAAAAGAAGGCTGCCGAAGTAACTTCCTGAGAGTATAAAGTAATTAAAGGGTGCTTCAAAATGTCGTAAGCTCACCCTTTAAAAAAGGTCATGTCTCGTTAACATTTTCTGTGCTTTAACTACTTTTGGTAATGAGCGTCGTCTACCCTAACTAAAAGTTAGTCTACAGCAGCATTGCAAAAATTACCTTTGGGTATTTATTATTTAAATTACCTAAAAAAATTAAAAATAAAAATCGAGGCTACCTACAAAGATATAATTTGTCGCAATGTTATTGTAAACTGCCGGTGTTCTATACTTGGATAGATAAATAAACATTCTGAGATCTGGCGGGATATTCCAAACCTCACGACATCACTCTGGGCAAAAAAACAAATATACTTCTGTTGCTTGAATTAATATTTACAACGTCAAAGGAGAGCATTGACGTCCAGGTTTTACAAACATTGTTGCTACTATTTTGCAGTTTAAAAGTTGGAAGCGTTTTGCTTGTACCAAAGAACATTTTCGGAAAGTTATTTATGTTGCAAAAATATCTGGTAGTCCCAGTATAATAACGATTGCTTTTATGCTTTCAAACATATTTTACATCATATAAGTATATGTATAAGATAGTTGCTTAGCAAATAACCAAATGTTTAAGGAATTAAATGAGAAAGAAATTAATTTATTCTAATTTACCCATGGGAAGTCCAATTTCACCTCTATGCTTACTTTTTTCTTATTTAAAAACAATTAAAACATATTTTTTTTTTAAATTTTGCAAATTGCGAAAAACTTTAAAATTTTGAAATCACCTAATCGAGATTTTTAGAAAACTTTTAACCTAAGTATTTAAAAAAAAATTTTCCCTTTATCCGTTGAAACTTCAAAATCGATTTTCCACGAAAAGTTGTTCCTATTGTCATTTAACACCGTCATGCCTTCGAAGACAAAAATCAACGCAAACAATAAAGAAACCAATGGATTTTCTGCATTTACTGAGAGTAAGTTAACAGCTTCTAACTATGCTTGTATTATCATGAGCGGATTCTTAGCTTAGGGGAGTGGTAGTCGATCATACTGTTAAAGAGTATTCTACTCTTATAGTAACTGTTGGGGCTGAAACGTTGATATAAAATACTTTGGAAGTTACAAAAGAGTTTGAAGTGTGGAAATGCCCAAGATGTGTGCTTCGCTCACATTTTATTTAAATGTAAAAGATTGTAACATTTTGTTAATATTTTTTAATATGCTCTAAGTATTAAAACTTAATTGTAAATAAATAGTCTACATAGAAAATCCGGAAACGTCTCAACTTTCGTTCTTTACTATACTAGAAGCAAGATCTTTGCCCGCTGCTAACTCTCATCACCTACTTATTACCAAACCAAACTCCGTGGGCTGCAGATTTCTTGGACGTAGCCCACGGGTTTATAATATAACCGATTAGTATCATGCTACATTAGCATTGTGATCAATTTACAAGAGAAAATTGACATTTCAGTTCCGCACAGGACAAAATATCAAGCTTAAAATCAGCCAGGATCTACAACATCCCTTGGTCTTTTAATTTGAATTCAGTGCTCTAATCACTCTGAATGTGCAAGCTGCGATGTCTTGCGAAACGTCAGTTTGTATGGGTACACAAACAGCTATAAGGCATAAGCCGATTAAGTATTATTCTCTTGGCAAAAACAGGATACATTAAGATTAAATCCTTGTCGGCCCCAAGGTTCACATAATTTAAGCACACAGCCCTGTTTAGGCATGCAGGGCCCACGAACAAATATTGCTCAGACTTCTAGAGCAAATGCTTGTAAAGGCAGACAAGCTACAGGTCGGTCCTTACCTGATTATGCTGCGTGTAGTTCCCAAATGACGACGCGGTCTAGGCCGAAAGTAAATTGTAATATTAACATTTCGAAAAACCGCGAAAGCCTCAAAGAATATATCGAGGCTACTACCCAAAACAAACACATATACCTACTATAAAACTGTAATTCGCTGGATTGTACAGAGCAGTTAAATAAAAACTTAATCGCAGTCGCCTTTGAAACAACCACGTCATGTCGATGATTATTTTGCAAATCGTGGAGCTAATGTCATAGTTGTGCGGTTTATTATTTTACCGCAATTGCTCATATTCAACATTTTTTTAGCAAGTAGCAAGTGAGCATGGTAAAATATTTTTAATACTTATTGATACGTATAATCGGAAAAGAGAAAAAAATTAAGTAAAACTTATATTTTACAAACGTGCATGATAAATGTCAGTTATGAACCGTGACTCATTTAACAGACATAATGGTTAAAAATATTAAGACGGTTGTTTGGTTTAGCGGTAAAGGCGAGGGCTTGTGATCTGGTGACCGCAGTTTAAATCCCGTGACGAACCTGTTTTTTTGTAAATTCAGTTTTGACATTTCTTAGTATAATCTTATCTTGGCATATGTCTATAATTTATTTCAATCGTCTATTTAAAAAAAAATACTTTTAATGTAAATTTAGTAATTGAACACAAACATCTGTGGAATAATATCTGCGTGTATAAAACAATGGCGCAACGACGTTTTCACTGTTTACATACGATTATTTGTTTACTTTTCTAAACGGTATTTAATTTCGTTTGTTTGTAAAATGGTTTTAACAAAGCAACATAAAACATTTTTAAATTTACAATAAAAATCAATTTTTTTCAAATAAATACAACATAAAAATGAAAATAATTTATAGACATATGCCAAGATAAGATAGTAGTAAGAAATGTCAAAAATAAATAAAAAAAAGTAAGAAAAAAAACAGGTCTGTCACGGGAATTGAACTGAGATCACCAGATTACAATCCCTCGCCTTTACCGCCAAACCAAACAACCGTCTAATATTTTTTCTATTATGTGTATTAAATGGGCCACGATTTACAGCTGACATTTATCATTAACGTTTGTAAAATAAAAATATTAAATATTAAAAATAATTTACCATTCCCACTTGCTAATTGTTAAAAAATGTTAAATATGAGCAATTCTGGTAAAATAATAAACCGTGCAACTATGCTAATAGCTTCACGATTGGCAAACTAATCATCGACATGACGTGTTTGTTTCAAAGGCGACTGCGATTAAGTTTTTATTTGATCGCTCTGTACAACATGCACAGACAAAGAAGGTTGAGTCAGTTATGAAGATAGTCCTGTAAAAGTATCTAAGCTTATATAAAATAGAGATAAACAAAGCCTCTGGTTTCATTTTACAAGTTAACACCGGTTTTAAAAAATAGTTAAGAATCTATAATTATGTCTAAAATACATACGATAGCAAGTTCTTCGTCCTTTCGTTGTCAATACTGAAATTAACTTGCCTAAACTTCTAATACGTGTATTTAAAATTGCACCATGACCATAACTACATTTAATTATTTATGCCAGTAGGTGTTTGTCCACAAAAAAATTCAAGTTATTGCACGTTTAGTTGATTATTCTTTGCTAAGAGGTTGTCATGAGTTTTTTTATATTCAGTCAAATCCTTGTCTCACTAATTAACAGTACCTGGCACATGAAAGTGTTACTTGTTAGACCCTAATTAAGTTGATTATACTATTGAACGTCTTGCACGATTCAAGACACTTGGCAAAACCTTATTCGCTTTGCCTTGTCACTGTCAACAGCTCAGGAAGTTCTGAAAGTGAGTATATCGAATTTCTTATTTTAAATAAGGTACCCTCATCATTTGTTACTAATTGCATTTTATCACGTTTAGGTCACAGGGAAACAATTAATAAAAAGAACAATAAAATCAAAAATTCTAAAAAATAAAATACTTACGAAAATAATATTGGCCAAAAATATATACCTAATAGGAATGTACAAAAATGCCAAAAATTGTTTTATGCAAACTAAACTTGAATTACAAACTCAAATTATTTTTTTACGGGTGGAAAACTGGGCAATCTGTTTATTGCCACGAGAGTCGTGGCCGTCATGAATTAGGGGCCTATGGAGGCATTTATATATTTTTAGAGGTAACTAATATGCGATCAAAAAAAACTACATCTAGAAGACCCTAAATGCCGCATATACATAGCATAAATGTTTATAGCGCAGCAGCGAGACATTCGTGATCTTCTACTTCTAACTCATAATTACTGTTTGAACGTTGAAAACAAAAATAGTCTGTTATTTTATTAAAAAAACTGCCTCCTGGTGTTAGTGCCATGATGTGACAAATCTTGGCGGTTGTGGTAGGTCTGTGGGTTAAGTGCCCGCATTCTTATCCGGTTGACCCGAGTTCAGGCCTAGCTGTAGCAGGAGTTTTATAAATTTGGAGCCAGGGGCACGGGCTTGTTAAGTCAGGTTTTTCGAGGTGGGGTCGTAAATAGCACCAAGTGTGCTGAGCTGTGATAAGCGGTGAAGGGGTTGCGTTTGCGACCTTAAAGTTTTGCAGTTTTTTTTATACAGGGTGAGTTATTAATGCGAAATTCTTTCCTGATGACTTTATTATAGCAGGTCGCAAAAAACTTTTAGAAGTAAAATTGTTTGTTGGGTGAATGTGCATAGCCTCAAATTATTACCAATTATACTACGTGTACAGCGCATTACTTTATTATTTTAAATACAACACCGTGTATATTATTGCATTTCTAGAATCTGCGTTAAATCCTAAATAGAAAAGTGTTAAGGTACTCTGATCTTAAAATTAGTGATTTTCGGGTTATTCGATTTTTTTTAAATTTGGACCTGTACGGATTAATATTACAAAATTAATATTCTAGATACCAAAAACGTTCATTCATCGCTATTTTGCACAGACAATTAACCCACTATAAAGTATTCACCCGTATGTTTAAAACAGCAAATTATTACATAGGGTGTTCATAATTTAATGCCCATGTTACAAAACTTGACGCACATACCTTTTGTTTTAAAAATGGAACACCCAGTATTTTTTAACACCGTCAAATGCAGAATTAAATTCTCGTTCAATACAATGTAAGATTTTGTATACCAAATATTAAAGTACCTATGTTTTTTCGTGTTTTTTTGGGATTTATTTTTTACAAATTGCAAATTTAAGTCGATATGCTATAAAAAAACAAAAAAATCTATTTTACTACGTTTCAAAAGCGCCACTCTTCTTACTGTTTCCTAAACTGTTGAGAATATTAAATTTATTTTTTAAACAAAAATTGTTTGTTGCCTAGTAAGCTGCTTGATGCCGTATTCCTAAATATGTATATTGTGACAGAGCGCAACGTCACGCATTATTTTTTAAAAAGGCAATTTAAATTAAGTATTTCTTAGGCACTGACATATTTTTTCTCACTTCAGTGACATAAAACTTTCGAGAAAAGTGTAAAAACTTTTTCAAGTAAGTAGGCCATAAGTTTAAACAAAAACAGTTAAAAATGTTTGTTTATTTGTCCAGGTAATGTTCGCAAACTACTATCAGTCATTTAACAAGATCTTATTGTCAAAATGGACGATATCCGTTTTCGTAGAAGCATCTTCATTATTATTAATACCAATGGAGCCAACTTTTAACATATATTGAATCAAGGTTAGTAGGGTTTTTCTTTGAGTCCGTGGTCGTTTTTTATTTCATTTTTCTATGGGAAATGTTTGTAATGTATGAAAGTTTTATATCATGAAATCGAGAAAAAAATCTCTTTGTGACTGTCTAAGAAAACAATTTATTGCAATTTATAAAAAAAATGTCGATGACGTCAGTTGCTGTCCTGTTACAGTACAGAAAATTTTTGAACGTGACTGCTGACAGTGGCATAAAGTGGTCTTAGGTAAAAAAGAACTTTTTCATGAATAACAAAATATAAAATTTCAAGTAGTTTAGGAAATACTAGGGAGGGTGGCACTTTTCAAACGTAATAAAATAGATTTTTTGTTTTTTTTTCATAGCACACCTAATTTGCCATTTATAAAAAATTAATCAAAAAAAAACACGAAAAACCATAGATATTTTAAAGTTTGGAATACAAAATATTTTATTATATTGAAAAAGAATTTGATTTTCCATTTGAGGGTGTTAAAAAATACCGGGTGTTCCATTTCAAACCAAAGTTATTGACAATTAAAGTTTTGCAAAATGGACAGTCTGTGCAAAATAGCGATAAGGAACCTTTTTGGTGTGTAAAATAATATTCTTTAAATATTAGTCCATAAAGTTTTAAAAAAAGTCAAATAACCCGAAAAATACAAACATTAAAATAGTAGCACTTTAACACTTTTTTAGCTAGAATTTAATGCACATTTTTTAAATACCATAATATCCAGGGTGTTTTATTTAAAATAATAAAGTAATGTGCTGTACAGGCATAACTAAACACCCAATATAATTGGTAGTAATTTTAGATTTTGCACAGTAATCCAGCATACAATTCTTAACATAACATTGTTTTCCTAACTTCTATAATAAAGACGTTAGAAAACAATCTCGCACTAATAACTCACCTTCTATATCAAAGTTTAGTTACGTTCATCTTAGATTTTTTTCTTTATACTGTAAATATTGATTGGAAACCCTACTCTAAAATTAAATATATTTTTTATTTATTTTAATTAACTCTAAGAAAATCATTAAAATTGCAACGCAACGCTGCAGTTTAAATTCTTTAATGTGTTTGTCATTTTAGAGAAAATATAAACGTTTCCGTATGTTAGACAACACATAATTATAATAATCTCGATACAAAGTCATTTACAATAAATAAAATATGCTTTAAAGGAAAAATAATTTACATTAACAGCATCAAGGCGTAAATATGAGATTATTAAATCTACAAATAAAAAATACTTTTATGACATAAGCAATGAATAGGTTACCCGCTTAAGTGGTTAACTATTAGCATTGAAGAGCAGATGCAAATAATAATTGAAGAAGGTATAAATTACTGGTCATATTAATAAGAATATGTTTAAGAAATACCATTAAGTTAATTAAATTCCATAAATTTATAGAATTAGTAATAAAGCCTTGAATAACATTCAATTATATTAATACACTTATGCTTCGCGTTAGTACATTAATTAAGTAATTTAATAACATAGCCAAATCAACAGTAGCGTAACGAAGGGGTAGTGTGAGTGGCACAATGCCCCGGGCCCAGGACTGCCGAGATCCCTGCGGCTCCGGAATGCATAATATAAAAATGTTTTTTTGTTCTCAAAACAATGTATGAGGTATGCGTGCGCATAAAGCAACAATGTATCATTTGTGTGTAGCTTGTGATGTGCTTTGACGGATCTCTGCTGCCTACTGTTGATTATCTATTCTAATTAAGCAGATGAGTAGATACTTTGGACGAACCATTTTTGAAGTAACGTGCAATAAATTTCTTATTTCAAATGGAAATTAAAGAAAGTGCCAGTCGTGTAAAAAAGCACGTATTTTCTCTTTTCAAAAATATACAATATATCATTAGGTACATCAAATGTACACCATTGAACGTATTGCCCTAATAATATGCAAATGATTTTGTTCCATTTTTAGAACTGGAGAAGTTAATACAAGTAGTGTTTTGTTTTATTTTCATAATAATGTTTCGTTCATGGATTGTGAAATTTCACGGAAACATGTTAAAAATCTGTGAGAATCTAAAATTGGAAACACGTTGCTGGTAATTTCTCATATTTTTAACGTTTTAAATATTCTCCCGCCCATAAACAAATAATGAAAATTGTTTCAACAAAAATTAAAGAAAGAAACAATAGTTAGAAAAAGGTAACGCTAGAGCGGGGATTTGAACTGTGCCATACGATACAGTACTAGAGGGTCAGGGGGGTCCTATACTGTGCTACTATGAGTGCTGAATGCTAAAACATGCAACGTAAACATAGTCAAGGCTTGAAAAATACAGCACGCTTCTACACAAGTAGCTAAATACCAGATAAACATTTCGACAGCAAAGCTATCATCATCAGTGGTAAACTGACACCGTATATTTACCTTATATTCATTCACCTTACTCAAAACTATAATTGAAATTACCAGAAAAAGTAACATATTATTGTAAAAATATTTTTTTACAGAAGTCATGAAAATAATAAGCTATTTATCATTTTAATATTTTTCTTTTAACCGGAATGAAAACCACAATATCCATGTAATAAATAATCTACAAAATAACTTTTAAGAATTTTCAATTGTACAAATTTGGGACGATTCTTAGGTGTTTTGTGTAAAATTTAATTTTATGTTTATTTTTATAATTCACGTATGGAAAAAAGTCTAGGAAACGTTTTCTTTCTGCTGTTCAGGTTTACACAAATTTCACCGTAAGCCTTGATTCTTGGAATTTTAACATTTTTTAATTATATAAAAGAAAGTAATATCCAACTGAATAAACCTCAAAAAACTTGTATGCATAATTATAATTAAAGTAGGACAAATATTGGATCACAGCAATTCTAACGCATGCAGTTTAAACAAAGTTGTTTAGAGAAGGCAATGTTTACATGAGGCGTCTTCGGCGTCACTCGCATAGTTTGTTTATACATTGGAACGCGAGCCAATGTCGCTAATGCTTGCCGTTGACACGTGCCTGGCTCTGTCCCATTAAGTTACACATATTTTTAGTGTTTTGTGTGTATACACATGCGTCAAATATTCATGCTTGCTTTGTAGCTGTCAACCGCAGTGTTTGCTATAAAATCGATTACTTCTACTAATATTAATATTATCCTGTTTAACTCCCAACTACGTCTTAATTTACGTACTTACGCCAACTAGAGGACTTAGAAGCATTTCGTTGTGGTAATTTTAGGACTATTGTTATTTTTGATTATCTACCAACAACGTTTCATTAAAATTAATTTGTAACTATTAATTAACTACTAAGCGATTCCGATTACCCCAGTCACAAGGTAATAAAAAGTTTTCAACAAAATTAAAGTCAGATTTAGTTAAACATTAGAAAATTATTCTTAATTAATAAAAAAAAGACACTTTTGAAAGCCTACAACATTGTTAGGCTGGACGTAAAATTTAATTTTGTTTTGAAGTTGCGTTAATAATGCTCCTTAAATGAAAATCCACTTTTCTTAACTGTTACCTTCTCTGGCATGTTATAGATATTATCTTTTAGAACAAAATAAGCATATCCAGTACTACTGAAAATATGATTTCAGTTGCTTCCTTTACGAAATGCACCTAGAATTCGTAATATATTTGAATACCTAAAAAGAAAAACTTTCCTACCACAGTAACTTCATCAGCGCACAAGTTCTTATTGATCCTTACGAACAGTAGAAATAAAAATTTCTTTCAGAGAAAATCCTTCTTGCAAAGTATTTCTTGTATTACTATATCGCAAAATATTATTACATTATTTCTTTAGTGTGCCAAATTTTACAAATTTACATTGAAATATGTAGTACCATTTATGGAGCTGTACGTTAGTTTGCAAAATTAAAGTAGAAGTTTTTAAAGATCTGAGAATTACCTTTGCAGATTTCTCCTACTTCGCTAAGGGGAAAGGGGGCGTGGTAAGCACCTTCTAATGATTTAATTTTCGCAGTATTTAACATCAGGTTTTTGATATATAATAAATCCGTAACTGTCTCAGCATAACACCACGCCGTGCTTTCATATCGCGACATTTATTAAGCTTTAAACCAAGGAATTTTAGCATTTATAACGGGAACAGAATACTAATTTTAGTATGAAATAACATCTGTCTGCCTGTTTCTTAAACAAAAACTAAGTGAGTCCTTACAGTGCTATTAATTATTAAATACTTAGACATACGGCAATTGCCTAGGGGCGCCAAACAAAATCGATCGCTTCAAGTTCCCTAAACATTCTCATAGACCATTGAGACTGCTGACATCTAAATGCCAGTTTTTGAAGCGCTACTACTAATATTCTGCCGTATTATTACAATTCTTGAACTTACAACTTCAATCAAAAAAATTATCGCTGTGGGTTTTGGCGAAAAATCAGGAAGGCTTAGGTGTATATTATTACTCTTATTAGCGTACTTTTTTCAAGCATATCAAACGTATGGCTTTCCGGGATTTAAGCATAACGTTCAGGCGCTGTTAGGGAGAAAGCTGATTAAGGTAATGTAAAGAGCCTTTACGTCCCACTGCTGGGCACCGGCACTCTTCTCTGCCACGTACTCTCCTTAGCGCTAAGGTGGAGTACGGGGGACCTACAGTTTAACGTCGAATGCGAACGACTATATTCCAGAGAAGGTTTCAGGCATTAAGACCCCACGGTTGCCTACACCGGATTGGGGAATGTGAGTGGCGGGTTGCGGCATAGATTTTTATTGCTGCATGGCTTCGGCGGGGAATCGAACCCTAGACCTTCAGCGTTAGAGACTGAGCGCCCAACCTCTGAGCTACCACCACTCTAAGGTAAGGGACGGTCTTTTCGAAGCTGTTTACCACTTGTGCGTAATCGATTGTTATTGGCTTGATTTCTTGAACGTATCAACACGCGGCGCGGCGCCTTTGGGAGTTAGGCGTAACGTCTAAGGAGCTGTTAAGAAGAGACCTAAACAGACAGAGTATTATGCATAAAGAGTTGGTAGACTTACGTAACCTATTAAACTCTTACTACCTATTCACATTGAGTGCTTGATTCCCTACAACTAACGGGCACATTTCAGATACCAACATTACACTTTCACAACACTTCCATCTTCACCACACAAATAAATAAATGGTTTACGTTTGTTTAAATAATATCAACATTTTTTAACCGCGATAAAGATAAGGTAAATCAGACATCAACAATAAATAAAATAACGAAGCCCCAACATTGATCATCGCCAACAAGTAAGCTAAATTTATAAACAATAAAATATCTCAAAATATGTGTCGTTGCAAGGGGGGCGCAGAATTATAAATTGCCTAAGAGCACCAACTATACAAATTC
Organism: Ctenicera cuprea; assembly: GCA_958336395.1. Classification (NCBI taxonomy): domain Eukaryota; kingdom Metazoa; phylum Arthropoda; class Insecta; order Coleoptera; family Elateridae; genus Ctenicera; species Ctenicera cuprea. Next base: position 21,332,392 of record OY284496.1, read on the forward strand.
GGCTCTGTTTTTAGCTTTTAAATTCTCCCTTTACATGGTCCGTTTGTCTTAAATGTAAAAATTGCAGCAAACAGAAGATATAGCGAAAAGGTGAAAGTGACAATTTTGTAGCAATTAAAGAAGGAGTACAATAATGGAAATATAAACATTTAACGAGACGTTGGCCACCTCCTGTATTAAATTCTATTAAGTACAACTTAGTATTTAAAAAATTGAAATAATGTACTTATTAATGGCGTATTATTAACTCTTGTGTAACAAATTCAAAAATTCTATACGACGTTTAGCTTTATCAAGAGAATTAATTCGCCCTCAAGGAATTTTATATATTTTTCCGTTATGGTGTTATAATCTCTGTTATTTATGATGCATCTGATAAACGTAAAAAGACATTTTTATAACAATTTTTGACATAACTGGGATATGATTGTATGAGACGCGGAACAGATTTTTGTGTCTAACTAGATTTAATTATGTTTATAATTTTCATCAATTAGCGTAGATGTGAATAAATTTAGAGACATAATGAATTTTCCCACTGCTAGTAATTATTATAACGGGGAATTATTATAACACGTGACTCTGTCTGATGGCATTATATTTTTGCGGTGCCCTTGCCATAAGGCCAGCCTATAATTGAGAGCCATACAGGAAGCCGTAACGTATTATAAAGTTATAATCTGTGTGAATATCACTGGTCCTAACGTATAATGATAATCTTGACTCTATAAATTAAAACGCTGGGTTCAACAAAACTGTGTTAATTAGCATGCCTTCTGTGAATGGTACCTACAATTTCATTCGAATCAATCGCGTACAATAGGAGTCGAGGCGTTTTTACGTTACTATCTATGTTTTTTCAACTTTTGATGTCGAAACAGCTGGATATAATTGAAGACTATTTTGTCGATGCGGATTTACTTTCGAACCGGGTCAAAGTAAGTATAACGCGAACCGCAAACACCACATCGGTTTAAAAATACTTTACAATCGACAGCTGACAACGTCTGGTCGCCGTTGTCCGTTCATTTTCACAATACATTTCTTGTTCTAAATTTAAATTAATGCAGGGAAATTATTATTAAAAATCTTTTATTATAACTTAATTGGCGTCCGGTAGAAGCACAGCGTTCGACTTCGTGCGCGCAATTCCAGCTGAATAGATGCTGTTGATGGCAACTGTTGGTTTCGGTAATTATAATATTTTATCGATTAATTTCCACAAGTCACCGCAATATCTGCTGCTAACGATAGCTCGACCATCGCTAAAATTGGCTAAGCGTGACTCGTATTTTCCGAAATCTTTCTACGAAATGTGTTTATGATGACGTCCCTATTGTTTCCCGGATTACGTTCAACTATCGCGGTGACAAGTGTTGGTTTTTGATTGATTTTCTCTTATTCGAGATGCCGGCCGACCTTGCCAGTTGCTAGCTTAACGATATAGAGTGTTTACTTCGGAATTTGTCAAACATACAGGTGCGGGATCAAATTACATTTAGCAAACTGATAGGGTGTTTTATCATGGACTAATAAAGCTCCGGCTTTTTGACAAACAAGATAAGGAGATGTTTACAGTGGCAAAGTGGCACACTTAATGAGGTTCTCGACATGATTGAGTGGACGCCCTGTATAGAGATCTTATTGCCGAGCCCAGCTGTGACAACCCGCGCTGACTGACGCTTGAGCGATGGTCTCATTACTCGGTGGGAAGCAGCAGTTGCGATAACCGATGACACCTACGCTTCTGAAAGTTCACTTGAGCTACGTATTGTTTCAGCTCGGGGAGTCATTTCAGAGGTAATGGCTCCCAGATTGGAAAAAAAATGAATGACGCTTTCGAGTTCGACGAAATAAACAACTAAACATGATTGTGATTGCAACACGATAGACAAAACCGCAACCTGGATGAGTTCACAGCGCTATACAAATTCGAATAACACCAGGGTATACTTTGACATCATTATGCGTCGGTCACGTTTCATATAGTAGCCGGTGTCGGTCACGATCTTCCAATGACAACCTGACGGATTACCAAGCACATAGCGCTCCGGATTGCTGGACGCGACACGGTAGAAACCATGTTAATTTTGCAATTACCTCGCCGACTATTACGGGAAAGGGTCACGTACCGCACTTTCAGTGTACGCATATTCTGAAGTTCATTCGTCAAATTACGTTTAACTACACATATCAAATATTCAAACATTCCGATACTGAAGAATTCCAGAACTTACATATAAGGCTTGTACAAAATCCCTAGTTTCGATTTTAAATCCCAAATAGTATAGCTACAACATGCGACCAATTAGTAGAAAACAGATTCTACAAACCTAAGATATATTTTCATTGCCAACAACCTAAGAGTTTAAAAGATTGTCAAATATGTTACAAAGCACACAACTCACGACAGTGCTACAGTTTCAAAAAGGCTCTTATGTGCAATACAACTTTGGTGTTTCGAGTTGAATAAATTTTAAAGCATAATCCCGCAACGAAATTTTCCGGGAAAAAATGACCAAAAATGAATTTTGGAAGCGGATTATACGGCAATGACAATTATGGGAAATCTCTGTTATGGCATGCGGGTTTCACCTAATTTTAATGAGTGTGCGTCTGTATTTTCAATATGACTTTGGTGTATCCATCAAGTATTCGTAGTACATACCTTCAGATTCCCTTCACTTGCGTCGCCACCAAAATGTGTTTGCATAGGATACAGTAGTGTGGTGGTACTGTATGCTTAATGTTCTTATTCATACGTCACCTATTATTCTGTTGCCTAAAATAGTAAAGAGAAGAATCAGGATATACTATAAGTCACGCTGGATCTGTTAGGAATGTATTCAGGAAGTCAAAATAAGTCGGAAATAAAGAATAACGAAATTGTCGTTGCCTTCGTTAAATAGTTACAATCGAAACAAACAAAACATTGCATTATATTTGGATTATTATTTATAAATGAATAAAAAATTTTAAAATCTTAATAGGAGAGTTAGTCACCCAGGTCCAAACAGGAATTCGTTTAACTGAATTTATTGGCGCCTTTTCAGACCATTCTACAACTTTTACTGTCCTATACTTTCAGAATAGGCAAGTCTTGATCTCGTGCAAATTTTCAAATTCGAGCTTTTCTTGACCCTCACGAACCCAAAAAATTGTTTTTTAAAAATGTCTGTCTGTGGGTCGGTGGCTGGGTGGTATGTGCGCTTCATAACTACCAAACGGATGGTCCGGTTTCCATGAACTTTGGTAAATCAAAAATTCACCGACAAAATAAGTTTTTAAAGAATCCGTAACCGGAAGTTAAACATGTGTTTTTTGGTAGCATTTTTTTCGGAAATTAAATTTTCTAAATCTGAAAACAGAGTCTAATAATAAACCTCAAAGCAAATCCAGCGCTCTTTTTTAGAATTTTATAAGAATTTGGTTAGTGTTCTAACCGGCTAATAGTACCATGCAGTTTGCGCGTCTCTAGCTCTAAGTATAACTGAAATTTGGACAGGCGCATGCTATCACTCGCCATGGCCTACAGATGCAAACTTGCATGCTTGCAGTAACTTTTACTTACGTGAGTTGAACCCCTCGGCTACACTTTTGTTTTCGTGTCGCTTGAGTATCATCTCGGCTGCAGCCGTATTCCTCTGAAGTTTAAGACAGATCGAAGAAATCCCCGCTTAATACATAAATAAAAAAAACTGTAGCTTTTTATATTTTTATTAACGCACTTGTTACCATCACTATCGTACTTGGTGTTGAGTGATTGGTAGGACTGTGGTAAGCGGTATTGTCACATTGTTTAATAATGAAAGTGTAATTATTATAATTTATAATATGCGTACGCTAATTGTAAAATGGGTCAATTAAAGAGCAACATTTGTACACAATGCTCCCATGTAAGCAGCGAGAGTGGAAGAGCTAAATGACATGCAAATTTTGTGGGTCGAAATCAGTTCTTAATGCAACAAGTGTTTCTTTTATTGAAATAAAAACCAATAAAAATGTATGTATTGATCCAATTTATTTGGTGTTTCCCCGTTTCCTAAGTTTCAAACGGAACAATATCTGAAAGAATCCACAAAATTAGTTTCCAGTTTGAAAATTATTGTAAATTTTCATGAAAAAGATTACGAAACTTTTAGGGTACATAAAACTTTACATCACTATTCTTAGTACCTAATATCAAAATTTGTTATTGTCTGGCCTATATAAACCGAATTACAATGTGAGCCATTTAATTTGTAAATGCATAATTCTAGTAAATCATGTGTTTTCTTTTGCATTAGACAACGTGTTTAAAAAGTTTTCAGTTATTTTAAAAAGTACTTCAGATTTATATGCTTTGTTTATAATGTTTGCAATTTTTTCCGATTTATTGCCAAAATATGGAATCGAAGTGTATTAAATTGCATTAGATGCACTATTTAGATACATCTTTTAATAGCTAAACCGCACTTTTAATGAATGAGCTAACTGATTTCCTAAATTCCCCATTACTAGAAGTTTTAGAATAGAGATCAAGTCATCTACAGATACAGATAACCAAGATCAAATCATGAAGTTATATTCTACATTAATAGCATACTCATAATCTTGCTTTTGATAATTACGCAAAAACACGTTCAAATACGTATAAGGTTAACATATATAAATATTTGTTGAAGTTATTAATTATTATATTTATATACTAGTATGAACTTCAACGAAGTAAAGCTAGAACTTAATAATAAAACAAAAAATTGTACCTATTCTTAAAGATTACCCGGTATACAACCAGTATTTCAGTCACATATCGGCAAGTTAGTGCAATTTTTTTGTAAACAATGCAATTATGAGTTAGACAAGTCGTGAATGACTATCACGAAGAACAACAAGGAGCAAAGTACAAATCTTAATTCTATTAATTATCGGCACTCAGAGATCGAAAGCTATATGGATGTGTTGTGTTTCGATTGCTCTTTGTTGGGGTAATTAGATTAACTTCAGAGAGTGTCCGTGTTGCAGCGTTATCCGGTCTTATGAAACCTACATTCACGTATATAAATCTAATCTTAAAATACAGTATACAATTTTTGGTTAAATGTTAAGTATTTTTTACGTAATTACTATAAATTTGCAGCACAATCGCGTCAGATACTTTTGTAACATCTAACAGAACTATTTTCACTAAACCGATTTTAAGTAAATTATGAGACCATAAAAGGACTGGTATTCGATACACCTAACCATAAGCAGCCAGTATCACTAATTATGTACAATTTATTTTCTTGTAGATGAATATAACTTTTAGAAATTCTTGCATCGATTGTAAATTCATTTACGACGCGAGCGCAAAAGTACACAAAATATAGTTTCAAGTTTCGATTGCGTTACTGACGGTTCAGACGACCATGAGTTTTTTAATTTCTTTCTGTCGTATATTTACGTGAAAGTAGGGTAATTTTACATGGCCAAAAAGAGAAAGAAATACTGTATTCGGTACCATAATTTAAATGGAATGTTCGCTACTCTATTATTTGACATTCGCTGTTCTATTGAAGACGGCATTAGATTGTCCGTGAATAATGTTAAAGTGGTTATATAACGTTTTTTTCACAACTATTAAATAAAAACCTGTCTGCTTTGGACGGAATTGTGGTAAAATAATTATTGATATGCCCCTTTATTTCAGTTTGGAGCTCTTAAAACGTAGGACATGATTTTACACAATTACGTGTTCCAAGCTACTAATATTTCAAAAAAAAAAAAACGTTTTGTATATAATTACATTATTATTTTGTAAAAGAAGGCAATCAAATATTGTTTTACAAAAAAGGCAGAATTTGTTAAACAAAGTTAATGCAATTAAAATACGGGAAGGAAGATGCTTGCTAACCTCAACCGACTTGCACAAACAACACAAACATCCTTAAGTGTACTTGCTTCTATAACAGTTGCGATTTGATATTTCAAAAATAAATATGTAGGAAACCTCTTTGCTAAACGGGGAGGCTTCTAATTTTCCTATTTTATTAGAGCACGTTCGCATTGATTTCATGAATGTATCGATTTTGAAATTTCCACAAAAATACATATTTTGGACCTCCAGGAACTTAAACTATTAAAAAAACAGCTGTCTGTAGGTGGATGTGTGTATGTATGTCTGTTGTCTCCCGAACGGATGGGCCCATTTCGATGAGCTTTGCTGTGTGGGGGTTTATAAAAAATCATCAACAAAATAAGCTTTTAAAATATCAAAAAGGAGAAGCTAACCATGTTTCTTCGACAACACTATGTTCGGAAACAGAATTTTTCAAATTTAACAACGAAATCTGATAAGACCTTTGGGCAAATTTTACGCTCTTTTCTTGAACTGTTCAGCTTTAAAATAACGACAGCTGCGATTTTTGAAAATTTCCACTTTAATGCTTTACTATTCACGAACGAGATAAGACAGTGCCGGCTCGAGGAGCAAATGCTGGTGAAGAAAATCTACATATTGCCGGCCCTCAGGCCCCCCTTTTTACAACACAAACATATATTTTACGCAAATTGAAAAAAATTTAGGGGTGTTTTAAGTAAATTTTAACGTCTTACTTAATCTTACTTAATTTTAAACTGTTTACTGCAGACAAATGAGTATAGACTGTACTATGAACGCAGAGATAACCAACTAAACACTCTTTGCGTTTGTTCTCGAAGAGCGCGCTCGGCTGGCTGAACTGTGTTCAACATTTTAAGTTTCTTTTCAATAAGGTAAGTTTTGTAATTTGATTGCGTTTTGCTACAATTGTATTTGTATAACCAAAAAATTGAAAAAATATATTTAGATATTTTGTGTAGCTCGATTTTTTATAACCAAAATTTTTTTTAATTAAAACTAGCATTTCTAGGGGCGGCTATTAAATTCCGCTTTTGAAAAATGCCGCCCGGAGCAACTGCCTCATCTGCCCGCTCTAGAGCCGGCCCTGAGTTGGCAGATCGGCATAAACAAATTTATTATAATATCTCTAGCGGAACACAATATAAAAGCGAATTTTCGAAAAAATAAAAACATTTTTTTTTCAGAACGCTTGAAATTCTCGTATAAAATTACTCAAAAACTGTCCACACCAGTTTATTTAATTGTGTAAATTTATAGATATTGGCGGCGGTAAGTAGGGGCAAGGGAAGGGGACTACTTAAAAACGTAATACTTACTCTTTCTAGAATTCTGAAATTATTGGGATTATGTGTGGGTTCAAAATGATTGAGATAAAAATTTAAATTAAATGATTATTATTATTAGTGTTATTATTTATTATTATTAATATTTTCTATATTTGTATGTTTGAACTTGATAAATATTCTGATAGGTCTATTATAAAAAAAAATAAATTTATTTTGTTCTACAATCAAATTCAGGATTAGCGGGTTATCGCTATGGTGCAGGTGTATAAAGGGATCCCCCCTTTAAGTACCTATAATTTGCATACTTATCAGTTTCTTAATATTTTCGGAGGAGTCCTGGCTCCCCTACACACGGGGGCAGGGGTATGTTCGACTTCCCCTTCAAAGACGCTACTATTCGGTTTGTCCCCCTTAAAATAAATTCCGGCAGCGCCACTGTCAATAGAGATAGAGATGGGCTAAAAATTGATTCGCGTTCAAGTCCGCTAAATTCTATGGGACGCCTCCTTTGAATTTTTTAAAATCTAAAAGTCATACCCTTTGTTTATAATACATAGCGGACGTTAAAACGTTTCTGTTTGAGCTGTATTACTCGTGAGTGATAAGTAAAATTAACGACTTTATTTTCAGCTACGCCATTATTTAGGGGTGTAAATATTTTCCAACCCACTCAATTTTTGTCTGAGGAATTAACTCCTTTGTCTATGGTTTTCTTGAATGCCAAAGAATCTTTTCCCCAAAAATTACAATTTTTTTTCTCACATAATTGTAAGTACAGTATACGGCATGCAGCTAACCGTGCCTGCGTGTATGATGTCCTTAATGCTGTACGCGTATTAAGCAGAGCCGTGGTGAACAAGCGGGCAGGTAGTAACCAACCGGTCTCTTGTTCAAATCTCGCGTATGTCATGGTTGTTGGCGTTAGTGTGCATATTAGATGGGGGCTAATAAACATGGTAGTTGACGCTCTGGTAATAATAAAAAAAAAGTAAGTTTTTGCCTTTTTGTGTTATGTTCTAAAAACGCCCAAACATTAATTTAAGGCATATGTCGCAGGTACATTCAATACTTCTTGTTAACTTTTATTCATAACATTTTAACAAACTGAAACTTTTGAGCATGAGCCCTAAACTTCGTCTTCTTTCAGGTATGGGTGTTACTGAAATTAAATATAGCCTGACTTTCGGCATCTACCTACTTGCAGCAACTAGTAGAAATTCTTTAAGCCGTACATCATTGTTTTCCGAGTCTACCTTTTTATTCTTTTTGATTTGCTTGTCCATTTACCTCAAATACTCGACATTAAGATTAACCCCAAAACATTTTCCATATAGCTGCGTAATATGAAGGGGAAGTATTTTGTGAATAGGTGATAAGCCTTCTTTGGACTCGGAACTGCTTTCCGCTGTCGTGTGTCCGTATGTCCATCACGTAGACAGCCTCCCCAATGCTACACAGCACGTTTGTACTGATACAAGCGCCTCCAACCCCTTGACCCTTACTACCATCTGCGACTCGTCGCTTTTTCATCTGAAAGTCCTCGAATCAAATATTCCCAGTCGTTTTCCAAAAATAGCCGTTTGGTTATTTTATGACCTTTATTGAAATAACTGCGTTTATTTTAAACATAAATGACCCGTACTAATCTACTTCTCTGAAGTACGATCGATGAAGCATTGATAAATAAAATAATATTTGAATAACAGGGTATCAAATTAAGCGAATCCTATTGTTTAGTTCGAGAAAATAACCCTACAGCCACCACTGGATCTATTTAGGCTATATTCACGGTCAGACGAACCGCATAAACCTCACTGCACAAATCTTTATAAAAGCAATACGCTTGCATGAAACAAGCAGCATTGCTCTTAGTTTTGAAACTAGTTATGTGTTGAATTTTAAATGAATTCGAGTAGCTTTCATTATTAATTCCTCATATCTGACGAAAACTGTTTTTTATTTCTGTTTCCAAATTGCTATTTGTATTAGATATATTGATTTATACAGCTTGACCTTTTACTATCACTACATGTGTTCGAAATTATACATCAACGAAAAAAGTGAATTAATTATTTTATTCTGCTTTTATTAAAATATTCGCACGAAAATCTCAGATATACCAGAAATTTGTTAAATATCAAATTAAGAAAATCACGGCGAATAATTAAATCATACACTTTACTAATCATGTGGTTCTAATAATTAACATACCAAAGTTCTGGTTTCCAGAAACGTATGCTAAAAGGTGTATGAAACCGTACGTCCTGACAATAAAAAATGCGTCTCTATAATGTCTATGTATTAATAGTGTAAACTAAAGCAATCTGCAAGAACGACTAAACCGAAGCTGTTCGCTGGTCCAGTTTATGTGTGAGCCGGTCGCTCTGCTGGCATGCCTTGAGTTTGTTTGGGTTATGAAAGCTATAAGCACATTATATTACAATAATATAATTAAATATTCTTTTATGAACGTGTTTGAAATAGGATTTTTTTAACTAGCCGTACGCGGCCTCGTCTTTAGCAACATATAGAATGTATTACCAAAACACGGCTGACAAACAGAATTAATTGCCAAAAAACACGGCCGATAAACCGTGTCGAGATGTAAAAGGCGTGGTCGTGTTATGTTGAGGCAGTTAGGGGACAAATGTACTTATGTCTCTTAAACTCTTTTTTTAAATAAACAATATGGATGACAACATTGTTCAATTTTTTGAAACTGTGTGTGACTATTGTCCACGTTGAACTTCTTTTACCAAGTTTCGTAATTGGGGCACAACTAGAAGACGTTTCTTGAATGTCGCACTGAGTTTTGTTAGTAAACTTTGCTGTTAGGACAAGCAAGATTTATGCTATAGAATTCATAAAAATTCTTTGTTCAACATAATAATAATAATCTTTATCATCATATGATATTGAAAAAAAACACACAACAGCAAGTCAATGTGATGAATCTCAAATGTATTTGATGTGTATGGCAAATTAAGAAAGACGTTGATTACATCGTATTTAGTAAAAGCAGCTGAACCCGTGAGTTACGCACCACGATTTTTTCGAAACTTCATACAATAGAAATAAAATCCGCCGCGCGCCGTTTGGATTGCATAGTCTCAGCTGCAGCCGTATTCCTCTCAAGTTGAGACAATTCAAAGGGAACCAAATTTACCCCTTTATAGGATGATGCTGGTATATATTTGAACCACCTGCCCTAGAGCTCAAATTCGCGTTAGTAACGCATTGAAAGTAAGGCTTTACGACACCCTGTAGCGTTAAATATTGGTCTCTGCCACAAATCAGTTCCACTTTTGCAATTGCTGCGACACCTACTGAGGAAAAAGTGATATGTGATATATATTTGTACCAGTATGTGGTTACTATAGTGAAAGTGTGCGTTTTCCAATTTTTACAGGTTTGCTGAGCTCTAGTTTTGGTTTCTAAGGTATGTAGATATTTTTTTGTATGATATGCATTACAATAGATAGTGAATTTTGCTTAATGAAGCAAGAAATCAGGCATATAGAATTTTAAAATTTTCAAATGTACTCTGGCACCGTCGATTTTCAAATATCTGAAACCAATTCTGGAATTTTAAAATGTATACTTATTTATTACTTCATACACATACATTTTTATGTCCTAGCGTTTTCCCTATAATTAATTAGTTTTTACCTAGATAGATAGATATAGCGATATTGTAAGAACCCAAAGACGCAATAAAAAATCATTTTAAAAAATAAATAATTTTATGGGAATTGAACTCGGAATCCCATCAATTACGTTGGTTGTTCTTATTTCATGGATATTAAGAGTAGCAGGTAAGGCAATGAAATTCTATGGACAACTAACTTTGATTCTAACCAAACTACAACATGGTTAAAATTCCATGCCACGTACTGCTTGAAACACTCTGTATTTTGCAGTTCCTAAAAACTTTTCATTTAAACTAAGTATGGCTTCTTCATGCGATTACATATTCAAATTGAATTTGCTATTTACAGTAACTAACCTAAAACCTCATAATTTAGACTTTTATGTATCGTGTTTATCTTTTTCCTATTACCCACAAAGTTTGATAATTACGAAGAAATATAAATTGTACAAATTCCTTCAAAATGGAATTAATATTTATTGTTATGTTTATCAAGAGAGCGCAGTGGTACAATCAATTTCATCTGAAATCTATGTGCATCTTCGGTGACAAATACCGAGGGATATCACACGATGATTCACCACTCGAAGGGCCAGGACCTTTGGGACTGTCACTTCGCAATTGCATACCTTCCCCTCATGTGCTCTGTATTGCAGTACGGCGCAATCGGCTAAGAACGGCATCATGCATTCTGAAAGAATTTGGCAGCTTGGTTGCCCCCCGTTGAGAATCCGGTCACCGGAAATGACGGCTTTCTGGATGGTGCGCACGTGCGTTGGACGGGACACCGGAACTTCGTCTAAAGTGTATTTTATGCCTTCGTCAGGATTACATCCCGCTATGCTGATATTACTGATATGACCGTTAAAATTAAAACAACGGCCAACCAGGCCATATTATTATGGCGAATTTCCAGAAAAAAGATTTTGTAACATTGTAGAAAATATAAATATTTTCCAACGAATTTCCCGGTTTCGAGATAAATGTTTGAATTTCTGAAACAATGCATATTAAAATGTTTCAGGGTACATAATTTTTAAAATTGGTATTTTTAAAAGTAATTAAACTTATTTAGTAAAAGGTTAAATTACAATACACCCTGAGCACTGAGAAGACTGCGAGGCACAAACAGAGATATCTGCTTTATGAAACGGATTTAGGATTTAGCCTCAGGTTTGGGGTAAACGGGCGGTTTGCGGTCTTTAGGCAAATTCTGAAATTATATCCGCGACCCTACGTTATTATTTAATGGCATATTATATTACCGGTGTTATGTCAAATTTGCAGCCATTCTCCCTTATTATTTAAATAAATACACTGCTCCTCGCATACTTTTGCTATAGTTATATCCTGCAGAATGTTTTGGTATTCACGTATCATATATGCGATCTCTTTACCACAAGGAATTTGGTTTGCTAAATTAACTACCCTTCATTCTTATGGAAAATTAGTGATTCTAAATAGTGGGTTACGTGGTCTGAAACGTTGCAATATAAATAATACGTTAAGAAGAATTTAAAATTACTATACTATAATTTTTTTTAATAAAATTTTACTTTTTGTAGTTATAAACTATGTACCTACAACAACAAACAAGAAAAAACATTTTTAGCGATAAATTTTTTCTTCGATCTTTAATGAAAAAATATTTCACTTGTTCAAAATGTCAATTTGGAAATCTACAGTTTGCGTTCTCAGTCAATACGTCCTGAATAATCGTACATAAAACAAATATTCCTTCCTAAAGCTTAACTACGAAATTGATTTTAATAGCTAAATTTATTTTTTTTCTAACACTGCATATTCATAGCAGCATAAAAAATACGAAAATTTTCACCAAACGCGAGTTAACTTCTCCAATAAAACTAGCAGTTATTAAAAAATTGTCACGTAGGCCCTTATTTCTTTAAGTATCTGGGTCACATCTTGTAGGTTTTTCCTATAATGTTTTTCTAAGGGGAATCCTCCAGTTTAACGTTGCTATACATGTAGGATCGCGTTAGTGGTGGTGGGACACAGGTCGCGATAAGAGCTGGGTGGCGCGGCGTGATAAGCATGTAAGGAGCGTGATAAAGAGCCCGAACTAAGCGGTCGGGTGTGTCCCTGAAGATGGATGACTGTCGCGGGAAATCCACCCACTACACCCTCTATATATGCCTCGCACGTACCAACGCCCTGTGACAACTGTGATCTATAACATTGATTTTTGCCCAAAAATTAAACCTGTCTAGTTACTCATGGTATGGAAGTTAATATTGGGGTGAATCCATTAAAGTTATATTTCGGGTATTACGATGAAATATTGATCATGGAAGTTGCTTTAAAAATGAAGTCGATTTTAACTACATATAAATAATAAGGTATCGTTTTGCGTGAAATTTGCAAATTTGCATTGAAATTTATAATTATCATTATTATTAACATAGGCTGCGTTTCAGTAAACGGTTTTTAAAAACCTCGTCATCGTTTTTCGCTACAAACAAAATTTTTCCACAGTTTTAGTTAGTTACAAAATTATATTTGCAAGCGTGAACGTAGAAAAATTATGTAATTTTTAAATTTTTTATAAAGCCACTACAAGGATGTCTGTCAGTTTGCAATTTTTTTTTAAGTTTCTAAGAAAACATTTAAGACATTTTTTTTTAAATTAGAGTATCTTGCGAAGTGGTAAAACATATTGTATCAGGTCAGAACAGCAAAAAAAAACTACGTTAAAATGAGCGAAGTACTTTGCCTAAAACTTTCCTATACTTCAGAAATGGTTATTTATCACACTTTTAAGTATTTTTGTATTAACGTTTTATGCACCGCGCTGCCGTAAAGTGACAGTACATCGCACTACTTCTAGTACTATAGCGGGAGCAAAGAAAAGTGGGAACGGCAGGCAATTTTTGATTTTTTGGAATTAAAGAAAATCAGGGACCACAGGCGAAATTCGTTAGCCATTAATTAGATGGGAGAAGGAATATTAATTCGCTTGATATTGCTGTACGCAGAACTAAATTTGCATTATTGGCGCCCATAGGCAATTTATATTTCTGTGCCTCCCGATGGAAAACCGTTTTAGTTTTTATTAAAAACATTTTTGACGTCAGAAAATAAATTTTTGGCGTCGAAAATGTTTTTTGACGTTAGAAAATGTTTCATCGCGTCAGAAGGTTTTTTGACGTCAGTTTTCTGGCACAATAAAATGATTTTTTGTCCCTATCCTCGAAGGAGGCAGCATCTTTTGACATCAACGATTCATGTATTGGCTTCAAAAAATCGATTATTGCCAATAAAGAAATTTTATTGTCATAAAATTCATTTTTTGGCGTTAAAAATTCATCTATAGACGTTTGAAAATAATTTATTTGTAGGTTACGAATAATTCTTTTATTCTTTAATGATTTTATTTTAAATTGCTTTAACGACTTTCAAACGTCAAGAAATGATTTTCTGATATAAAATGGACTTTTTTGGCGTCAAATTAATTTCTGAAGTCAAAAACTCGGTTAGAAAATTTAATAAATAAGTAATTTTATCAGAAAATTCGATGGTTTTACGATAGAATTACGAAAAGTTTTTTAACTGTGACTAGGAAAGAAAATTAATATAAAAAAATGATGAATGTATTTAAAGTAATATAAAAAATTTATTTTTTGTTTTATTTATTTTAACTAAACGAAATAGTGCTATTTCTTAGATATATTTACTCACAGTCATATTTCAATGGTACACACACGGGATGGAAGTCTAAAGATAGATAAGATAGTATTGAATTTAATCTGGCGGTCGGTTGTCCATTAGGATTTTGCGAGGTTGTGCCTAACCAGCGTCTAGCCCCTTGGCGGACAACCGATCCTACCTTATCAAATCAGACTTGCGTGTTAGTATGCCGTCAATCACTGAGTGAATGCAAATTTGTCTTCGTATTTTTCTTTAAAAATATAACTGCTCCTTAACCTAAACCTCGCGTAAACAGCAAAACGCAACAACACTGTTTAAAAAAAAACCATAAAATAAAAAAAAAATTAGGTCCCAACCAAGATTCGACCCAGCAACCCCTTATGCAGTAAAGAAGCAGTACACCCAAACACACCCGCATATCCACCTGTGCCACTACGAACTTGGCGGTTATCGCTAAAAAAGTCCCATTTGAATGCGTGCGCGATAGAAATGCACCAATAAAAAGTAGGAACGGGCTATCCGGCTATACGTTTCTTTGTGCCTAGGCGTCCGCCTAGGCAATATAAACATACACGGTGTATACCGTCCTCCGGCCAGTAATATGTAGAGCTGACTTGTACTAATACTACCAATAACAGTAAAGTAGGAAGATAAACAAAACTGACTTTTATATTTCGTGTATTTCGAATTTACTGATCATTAAAAATTAAATAAAGAAAATAATCTTTACGATTTAGGAAATTTGAAGCCATTTTGTTTGGCGCCCCTAGGCAATTGCCTAGGTTTGCTTGTTCGCAGATCCGACTATGACTGCACCTAAACATTAGGTTGTGAATCTTATTCTTTACCTTAAACAGAAACGTTGTCATTCCTCAGTTCTGGTTAAACAGGCATGAAGTTTTAATTTTCAGAAATTCATAGAAGGCGTCACAGTGAATTTATTGGACTGGCCCATAAACCAAATTGTAGTTCATCTCTAGCTCTATGAACCGACAAAATTAAAAAAAAAAGGCAATATTTTTTTTCAATTTTCAAATGTTTTGAAACTTTTTACATAACATTTTTTATTTTTTCGAAAATGTTCGTGCTTAGAGTAAGATTATATCTCTATAGAGCTGTTATAATATCACAATTGACTCCGATCTATTGACGAGTTTTTGAGTAATAAGGCGGGTAAATTGTCAAACTTTTGCTTAAGGTTTCTGATTTTTTTAAAACCAATTTTTTGAGACCCTATACGTCGAAACGCATATAATTTCGCAAAAATCTCGAAATAAAATTTTTTTAAGAAATCAATACTTTCTCTGTAGTGTGAGTATAGGAAAGTAAAAATACAATTTGCTGAAGCACCAATAAAATCTTTATTTTTTTTAATTAAAACACAATTCTAATAGCTCACCTCAATACTCCACCCTCATTTTTAGAGAAAAGTTGCTTGTAATAATTTTAATATAGTAACAATAATTAAGCACAAGAACCGTTTCTTGTGTAATGCTGAGAGAAGAAATATAAGAAATGAATACAAAATTATATTTACATTATGCATAGAAAGCCAAAGAAAGTAATTAATAGAAACGAATCTTAAAATTGACCTTTGTTAATAATATGCAACCGGAATTCATCTGAAACGGTTAAATTTAATTTTTTTTGCATTGTGTAAAATTGAAGTAAATTTACTAAAAAAATTAAAATGCAGTGCATTAATATTTTAACCGCTTTCGTTTCAATTACTTTAAAGAAAGTGGGTCATTTTTTTAACTAATGAACCGAATACAAATTTAGCCAGCGAATCAATTATTACTCTTGTTATTAACACCAACCTTTAATTGGCAAATGAATGCTCTATTGTTAACAAGAATTTTAAGTAGGTACATTAAGGATATTTATAAAAAAAAAAGCTTAAGTGAGATGCAATTAAGAGAGTTACCTTCAAATTTATATTCACAATTTACCCTGAACTTTTTAAACATTTTTCGCTTAAAATAATTGTCGCGCCCTAAAACTTCAGTGTAAAACAATAAAACATTCATCAATATTGAGCGAGGAAACACAAGGTGAATAACAATAAAAGAAGATCCTGTGAACGGATTTTAAAGCTTCCGGTGCAACTCCGGGGATTTGTCAGAGGGTCGGGGACGACAGAGACCGCGGGCAACAAGTCCGGGATCGCTTTGACATCCGCCGCGCATTATAAACGGGAGGGCAAGATTAAATTAGCGTTTTATACCCGGAAAAAAGCCGTAAAGGCGAAAGACAGACTTCTAAGTCCTACGCTCCCCGTGTTTACACAAGAAACTTAATCTGTATGCTGCAATACGGTTTTAACTTGAAAACATTGTAAGCAAATGAAACACTTGGGAAAAAATTTCAGCATTCCTACTTTTAGGTGGAAAATTAAAGAGAAAGTTAGGGAGCACTTGTATTTCCATCAAGTGGCGTTAAAATAAATCCGGGATTTATAGGAAATAATTTAGAAGGGCGTCACTATAAATTTTACAGACAATAAGTACGTCAAGCTTCTTTGTGAAGTATACAGGTACCTATACCGAGACTGGGGTTCTATTTGGCATTGTGACGTGAAACAAGGATCAACGGGCAATAATTAATCGTTTCCCGTAAGAACAGCGGACAAAGGGAAGCGGCTAAGAAGGCCTCGAGAGATCCAGGTTCGAGAGGCGGCCCAACTGGGAACCGAATAGCTGGAATAGCTCACGGTCAAACTAACAGCCGGCCACTTAATGTGACGCCCGGGACTCTGGTCGCCGTCGTATACAGCCGCTGCCTAAGTTTACTAAGACCTCTTCTTCCCTAGCTGAAATTGAACAAGAACTGAAAGCGTCCTTTAAAATTTAAACAACGACCACGAACGTTTAGTTAACTACCAAAACAACAGAAAAGATGCCAGTTTTATGGTACTTAAGAAGCTTGGAGCACAACTAGTTACATTTTATCCGGAAATATATACCGTTCGTTATATATGTGGTTGACATTTGCCTGAAAAGCTACACGTTGCGTCGTTTTTATTTGCACTATTTTCATCAGTTCGTTGCTTATCATCAGGCCCTTTTAGCCCGTGCGTTGTTGTTCATGTTCTTGTACTATCGATTAGTTTGTTAACTAGAGGCACAGTTTTTACGTTTCGTACTGAAACAAAACTCACAGAAAGGAAAGAAAATTCGGACAAGATCTAATTTTTAGCGTTTTATTTCAAATAGGTTTCGGCTATGTAAGTACTTGTTGCGTTACAATGTATTTTAATGCGGAAAACAGTCGAAAACACGGTGTCTGTGTGGGGTATGTATATCAAGACTCATAATGTGAATTCCTTACTGAAAAGTAAGAAAAAAATAGGAGAAACAGGTCGCTGGTACTGTCCCACACGTTTTACGTTTTAAATATTCTCCCGTCAAGAAGTGATGGAAATTTACATCTTCATGCGGTACAAGCCCGCTGCAGATTCAAGGCGTTGGTTATGTACCAGCGGCGCGTACGTAGAAGGCGCCAAGATAGTTAACGCGCTCACGAAAATGGATATAACATCTTTATTTATAGAGTTATCAAAAATATGCAAAAACTGAAAAACATTTTTTTTAACTACGTAACTGCCGGAAACACGTTGTTAATAATAAAAAGTATCGTTTTTGGCTTCATTTTTAAAATAGTTGTAATTTCTCGCTGATCCTTATGAAGTACTTCAAATAATCTATCGAACTGATGAAGTTCATAACGATTGGCGTTTGCGTTTTTGAATAAATAATTAATCAATTTCAAATTTTTCTAAAATTTCTGTAAGGCGTCAGAGTAAAATAAGAGAGATTAAGAGAAAATAAATTTGTAGTTCATTGCAAGATCTATTGGCTCAGAAAGTATAAAAAAAATGTGTACGCAGGTTTTGAGGAATAATTTTTTGAAACTGTCGCAAATTTTGAACCGCTGGTATATTTACAATTTTCATATTTCCAAAAATATTTTTACTTTACTATTTAATCACTTGATTATACTTATTAAGGGCTATCAAATAACATGATAATTTGTATTGATTGGATATTTTGTTTTTCAATATTCGGGCAATAAAGTTAAAATTTTCAAAAAATTTGTAGCGGCCTTGATTAAGAAGATTACAGCTTTTGGAAAAAAGGCATTTGATTCGTCTTTAGATGCAGTACAACGATGTGTATTCAAAATTTCAAAAAAGTGTTTAGAAAAAATTCTATACCAAAAAACAGGTCTAATTTCCGTTTTCGGTTCCGATCAACGACCTTACAAAGAACTACCTGCAACTGAAAAACTTCCACACACCAAATCTTTGCATGAAATCATAACGTTCGTTACTTCGGTAGAAGTATGGGAAAGTGAAAAGTGCCGATAAAACATATAAAGGGTATTAAAGTAGACCCGGAGGGATCGGGTTTTAAAAAATAACTCTGGAACGGTTTAATATACAACTGGCGAAACCTGTGGGCTATGCCCCACGACGTTTTTTGTTTCAAAACCTATTTTTTGGGTGAAAATGTTAGGGTACTGGTAAGTAATAAATTAGTTCCACACTTCTCTTTATACTTCAACTAAGCGATAATCAGGGTTTTTTTCCGGCTAGCCGTGCTGAAAAACCGGGCAAGCGTGGGAGTACGTTACCATGGCAACACGCCTTATAGCTCTTCTAATTATCACTGCATTAAAATAAAACTTGGTCTGAATTTTGTCATGTTTCATTGAATTTTGCTATTTATGTTTTAATTTAAGTATTTATGTCAACGCTTTAGCCCCAATAGTTACTAACACTATAAGATCATAATACCCGAGTCATCTCCCTCAGATATAACAAGATGAATATAAAAATACAAGTGTTGCAAGAAACCAAAATTTAAAACAAAATTAAGGCAAGAATCGTATATTTGATATTAGAATTCAAGAACAGGCGACACCAGAAAACTACATCATTCAGTACAAAAAAAAGAGGACGGGAACGAGTAACCGCCCTAAAACTTACGGCTTCTAAAAAATTAATTTTAAATCTTTTACTGTTAGTAAACAATGATCAACAATTTACGTGGACCATACAGTTATTAAATAAAAAGAATTGGATTTCCAAAATTTCAAAAATACATAGAAGGCGTCACAGAAAAATTAGGACTCAATGGTAGCACAGCCCCAGCTCTTTACAAACTAGAAACTTTTCAAAACATGTGTAATTTTTGAGAAGTAATTTTTTGAAAATTTTGACAATTTTCAAAAACGACAGTTTCTGCGGTTTCGAAAATACTGTAAGATAAGAACACTGGGTCATTCTAAAATTATTATTAATATACCTGAAATTTAAAGGTTCGCGAAAATCGAATCAGGATTAAGGAACGACCGAACAACAAAAAGTGCACTCATAGACAAAACATTTCAAAGTTTCATGTGATCCTTGACGTCCGATACACATTTTTGTTAAAATCAAATATTTTCACCAAGTCAATACTCTGCAATACTGCAAATACGGGAAGGGCTTAGCATCTTTTGCACTGTAACCCGAGAGGTGATCAGTTTGCTACATAAAAACATGAATTTTACAATTTTGAAAATTTATAAAGAACGTGACAGGGTAACGAGAGTACTGGGGGGTGGGGGGGGGGGAGAAGGGTAATGCCCCCTTAATTATACAGACTTGCAAAAATAAGAACAATTGTATAACCAGTTTTTGAAAAGGATACAAAGTAACAAATGCTGTGCTTGCTCTTTCACAATTCTAAATATGGTGTAAGAGGCGCCCCAAGGGACCTATAGGTGCTGTTTCTATTTATCACATTTCGCTAAGTTAAGACATAACTGGTGAGAGTTATAGATGGTTAAGGGGGTATGAATCAGGTCCCAAGTTAGTGTCCCTCTGGTGCCTGTTTGCAGAGTTATGACGCATCCTTAGGTCTGATAATTCCGGAGCTTGACCAATGGAAACATCACCTAACGCTACGTGCTAATACAGGGCTGTACAAGATAATAATTTTGATGCCTTCTCATATAAATTTCATTTTCATAATTTGACTAGGACAGTTTTAAAAGCTGGCAATAATATTTAATGTTCTACCTTAAAATTGTTGATAGCCAAAAAATTGTAGCTTTAAACAGCCATGCATAACCATTAGGATCAAAGCGTTTAGAATGTTTACGTGGTAGTTTCCAAGGAGCAAGTGTAGGAAGGCACTTGCTGGCAGTAGGATAATAGGGCTCCTAGCAGTGGACTCACGTAGGCTGTCCAGAGGTGCTCGACGACCACCGCCGCACATATATTATACATACACACCGACAAGTTGCGACTAACCTGTGGCGCAGGGGCTTTTCATTTATGTGCCCATTTAGAACTTTCAGATACAAAAATAATTTTGGGGTTCCCTTGCTGTAAAAAATTACAAAATACAATTCAAAAACATAAACAACAGAAAAAGGTCGTAACCTTAGCGTGTTAGTAAAAACCACATTGAAACATGTAGCATGCAACTATTACTGATTGTGAAGAAATAGACAATAAATTTAAAAGTTCTTTAACGGATTAATCTTCAAAGTTTTGCAGCTGAATTAATAAAAACTCTATAGTACTATATTTTAGAAATTTTTATTTAATTATATTAAGGCCGATATCTTAATGTTTGCGTTACAAAATCACGAAACTTTGAAATTGTTAAAATATGAATTATATTATTTAACTATTCTAATTTTACAACATTAATTTTTAATTTCCACGTTGACATTTTGAACTTACACTTATCCATTTAAGGATCAAAAGGATATGAGAGCATAACCACATTTCAGCATTTTGTTTATTTCAGGTCATTCGTTCCCCCAATCTCTAAAACGGATGGTTTTGATGGTAGTTAAAATATGAGTTACATCAAATATTTATAACAAGTATTAACAAAATTAGAAACCGGAAGCAGAAATTCGACATGTTTCTTCCACCATTCTTTTTCCCAAGAAACGAAACGTTGCCAATGTGGAAAGGGCCCTTTTTATATAAAAATTAAAATAAACGCGAACATTCAACTTGAAAACAAGAGCCCCCCCCCCCCTGTTACTTATTTGCAAAACTTAAAAATCATTGTTTTAAAATTTCGTTAATTTTCGGAAAAATATTTAAAAACCGATAACAATAGTAGTTTTAATTTTGTAATATATTGCTATAGCTCAAAATTTTTTCATGACCTACCCCTTATTTTTTTTTATTCTTTAAAATATCTCAATAAATATTTATGAACATATAAATAGGATTAATTTTTTAGTCGAACCGTTTTTATATACAGGTTACTTCCAACGTAATAGTTAACACTGCGAGAACATATTACGGCAGAACAGGAACCATACGTAAAGGCTTCCTGAAGCCGAGAACAATCAAATAACGCTGTAATTATTGTTATCTCCGTGATCGTCATAAATTGATATCTTTAATTCAAATTTTGTATGGTTGTTGTATAACCGATGATTCATATTTTGACTTGTAGTCGTTTATATGCAATAACCAGGAGCGTAGATGGGAAGAAGTTGTCCACGTATCTCTTTTTTAACTTTTGACAGTCCCATACAAAAACACACAAGAAGATACCCCTTTTGCGAGTGGCTGCATCTAACGGTTCTGTAAAAAAAAAACGAGTTGCCGTGAAGGTCTGACTATTTCCTTCAAAATGTGCAAATAGTATGTTCAGAAATCAGTTTTATAAATCAAAACAATAAAAAAGATTACCATAGATCTTCAAATGCTTCGTTACGGAGTTACAGCCTCCGGAAGAAGACAGTCTTTGTGGGGATTGTTCTCCTTTCCTAAGACTGTGACTTTCTAAGGATTCTAGGAAAAAAGCCCCAAAAAAACTTTTTTCGGAATAATATCCTGAAAGGAAATTCTGCGGAAAGGAAGTCCAAAAACAAAAATGGCATAGGGCAAAAAATACTTGTAATTACTAATGTATGAAATGGCAAGAAAATGGTTTTCATTTTCACTTCTGTCGTATATGTCAACCGCCCGCTAGTGTGATCTTCTGTCTTGCCTATTAATATTTGTACCATGGAAATCATTAAATCGAAGAAGAGCAAAAATAAGCTTTGTTTAAATCATTACAAGTACGTGGTGTAAAGCTCGATTGGTAAATCAAATCAGTTGGCATAATTAAAAAAACGAATTCCTTAAAACGTAAATAAATTTCAAAAACCGTTGACTTTTTATTTCTGTTTTATTTATAAGTTTTCTTGAAGTAGGATAATTTACTAAAGAAAATATTAACGTTTTCGGTTAAAGTACATGCTTTAGTTTCTTCTAAATCCATCGAAACTAAAACTCGAAAATAAGTGAAACCAAGTTACTAAAATGTTTTGTCTGTTTTTTTTTTACATTTTTTTCTCCATGGGCTTCATCAGTAAGATTTTTTCCTGATATATTTTTCTGAGTTTTCTTTCTAGGATTTTTTCCTCAGCCCTTAGAAAGCTTTTCTGGGCATATCTTTGTCAGAACGTTTTTTATTGCCTTGATGTCTAGAACTTACCCTCAAAGTTGGCATGTAGTACTTTCGCATTTTAAGGAAACACAGACTTGATTTCTTTTCACAAAAATTGATTGACCTTCAAAATAGTTCGATTCAGCGACCTTCAACAAAAACACTTTCTTTGTGCATTTCTGTATGAAGATTAGGTTTTTCAAATCCCAAGTTAGAAAATCTTAGATGTTAAAAATACGTTAAAAGATACATCGAGCACTCCCTTTCTCCACCTCTTTGCCCCTGGTTAATAAGATTTCAATCAAACTAAGTGAAAGTGTATATAATTAATACTAAAATACTCTTACAAAATTTTAAACAAATATCTTCATTGATGGCAGAGTTATTGATTTAATCGTGATTAGACTACTGTTGCATTTTCAAAAAGCTGTAACTCTGTAAGAAGCTTTTCAAGAGCCATGTTATGTATCCCTTAATGTTTTTCGCGTACCCCTGATGGTACGCATACCACCGTTGTAGAACCACTAAACTAATCATTTAGTTTTTCCTTTATGGGTAGACGAATTTTTTTTTATTTACTCTCTAGTGATATTTGAATTCAATCTATGATTTAGGCAGTATTATTTGCGAAATCTAAGCAGCTGTTTATTGATTACAAAATTCGTTCCATAATTCTGGGAAGGATTTGAACTTTTCACTAGTTCTCACTGTTCAGTATAACGTGATTTGTGAAGTGAAACTTTTTTGGCGGCAGGTGCTTAATGCGAGCACTGTAACAAAAATCATTTAACGGACGGCAGCTATAGTTCCCACATGTAAGCTAGATTATAGCATTGATGCGTCAGTGGTTCAGTACGGAATTGGTCACGAAATGGGTTGCACGCGGATCACACATTTCTAAACGAGTGTATTATGTTACTTTGCTTATATATCCAGCCGGCGAATAGCACATCTAGTGAGAGATACATATGATTTATGATAAATGTTGTTAAATACTGAATAATAACTTTCAAACAATATTTCATTTCTACAAAAACAAGCAAAATTATTATTTTTAATTTAAGCATCGACATTTGAAACATTGGTAGCATTTTATATGAAAATAAATTGGAAATTGAATGAAATTTTTAGGTAAATTGAGTAAACGGTAAATGTCGCTTTCCTTCATTAAAAAAAAATTCTGCGTACAACTAGATCATACCGATATATTCTTGTTAAGTAACAGCTAGGCTTCCGGGTTGGAGCCGCGTCATCGGTGCATGAACTGCCGACGTTTCGTCCTCGGTTCCACGGGCATCTTCAGGGGTGTGGTCACTTTGGGATCTGGAACACAACTGTTGTGTTCCAGATCTCAAAGTGACCACAGCCCTGAAGATGTCCCGTGGAACCGATGACGAAACGTCGGCAGTTCATGCACCGATGACGCGGCTCCAACCCGGAAGCCTAGCTGTTATTAACAACGGCCGCGGAAGCCTGCAACTCTTGTTACGTACGTTATTTTTTAAACAAAATGGTCACTTACGACATTTTTGAGCGGTACCTGTTTTTTATAAACAAAAAAGTCCAAATCGGCAATTTTCAAATTAAGCGTTTTTTAACATATCTAACCTAATATCTCGAGATGTACTTGCCGTATCAACTTGTTTTTTTTTGTTTAAAATCAGATGCATGCGCAATGTCAACAACCTCATTGACATTTCTGGAAAAAAAATTTTTGCCCAAAGAATAAATGGATATGACTTAACTTTCGATGTAGTGAACTTTTTACTTAGCGACAAATTCTTTTATTTGTAGATTTTAACATCTTGCAAACTAAATCAAGAATAAACTCTGAGAAATATTTTAAAGCAAAAAATGGGTATGATATGGCCATTATTTTGATGGTATAAATTTCTTATCGAAACGCTGCGACGCACACACTACCCACTGCTGTTGCATAGACTGCGCTGAATTGTTATGCATGTATACATCTGGTGGCACGTTCTTATAGCAATTTATACAGCTAACTAAAACATGCAATAACAGTTTTCGTTTTCTGTTAAATAATAAAATTCAAAAAATGCTTTTAGTGAGAACACTTCAAACGCGATGTTTTGCGTTTATTGCAGGTTGCTAACCACACTTGTATTCTTATAGGCGTTCCGAGTCTAAGCAAATACTACTGTTGACCCATATGATCGTGCCGATAAGGGTATTCTAATTTCATAGTCACTGTTGAGGTTAAGGTTATTGTCTAACAATCAGAAATCGTTGGTACATTACAAAATTGGTTTTTAAGGTGTACGTTTCGTTATTAAATCTTCAAAATTGAACATCCTGTATTTGAAAAACTACCTTCTTATCTCAATTATCAGAAGTTTAAAAGGCTTTAATTTTAAGATTTTGAATCTTGGTTTTGTATAGGTACAAACTATACTTTCACCATTCAGGAAAAATTAATATAAGTAATTTTGAGATATTCGCCGATTCATTTCTCCTATTATATAAGCATTTTTTTCAGTAGAGTTGTTAAGTCACAACGAATTAAAAAGACCGTCTGAATAATAAGTTTAGTGAGGATTAGTTGCCAAGTCTGAAATGGTGAATGTCCCGGAGACCCGTTAATTAGCTATATTTTATACCTTATACTGCCGTTCGCGCTCCCTAGTAATTGTAGTTAGGTAATGTAATTTGCAGTGCGACGATTTATAGCGAAGCTGATAAATAAACGAAGCTGTAGAATTCACAAGATTATTCAGTTACGATTAGGATTACTTAGAATAAATTTTCTACTCATTCGTAATTTTCCTTTTTTAAGAGTATACAGGGTGTATATAATGAGTGGAGAAATTTACACCGCGATTCTACCTGAAAGTATTAGGTTTAGGTTGAAAACAAACGTTACCGTTGTCATTGAAACATTAACTTGTTATTCCTCATGTCCGATGTAACTGTTCCCTGAAACAGCGTATTATATATAATTCAAATTCTCGTTAATGAAAGCGTCAAACGAGCTGAAATGTTACGCAGAATCAGCTCACAGTTTCTATAAAGTACAAATCAAGAAGTTGCAACTATTAGAATAGGCTATTTTTAAAAGGCCGTGAGACTGTTCGTGACAATCCAGGTAGAGAAGGTTAAACTGCAACAAGCTATTCCTATTGTCATAAAACATGTTGAAGCGTTGGTAAATACAAATCGCCGAATAACCGTCTCTAAAACAGAGAAAACGGGAATGACTGTTGTTGCAGTTGCACCATTGTTGAATCTCCTTTTGTGGATTGTCACGAACAATTCCACGGTCATTTTAAAACGGTTAGCCCTAACACTTGCGATTTTTGGAGTGTACTTTTTTGAAACTATGGGCCGAGTCTGCGTATATATTTCAGACGCTGTATTAAAAATCTCACCAAAAAATTATAATACGCTGTTTTAGGACACAGTGGACATTTACATCGTCCATGTTGAATAACAAGCGAACAGTTTCCATGGCAACGGTTATGTATTGTTTCCTGGTTAGAGTAGAGTACGTTTAGAACGTACATAAAAAATTCAGGGGATCATCCAACTTATTATGGACGACTGCGTCAATTCAGATTGTGACGAGATATGCCTAATAAGATCTCCCGGCGAATGTTCGACATCTTTTTGTTAATCCTTTAACTTCTTTTCCAATATCCTACTTATGATTTTTACCTGCCTTTCATATAGTAGTGCAATCTTTTGACTCCGTTATTTATGATTTATTTATGTTTAATAATTAAAATAGAATAATTTTATAGAAAAATTTTAAAATATCATATTTTACTCATATCATATTTTACCCTTTTTACGCATTATAAATATTACTAAGAATGTTTCCAAGGTTAGGAACCAATTTACAAAAACTGTCACTTTAAGGGACCTTTCTAAAAATAGCGACTTTTTAAGAGACCTGACGTGCATATACTTTCAGTAGAGAGAAGTATTGGCTTCATAAAAGTGTTTGAAATAAGTATTTTGACGGAAATACATGTTTTGGACTTCCAGAACCCAATAAGGTTTTTTGGAGATATACCAAAAATTCATTGAGAAAATAAGCTTTTAAAAAATGTGAAACCGGAGGTAAAAGTTCTACATGTCTTTTTGGTAGCATTTGTTTTAGATATTGACTTTTCTAAATCTAAAAACGGAATCCAATGGGAGACAATCTATAGGCGAATTCAACGTTTTTTTTTTCCGAACTTGCTAGCTTCCAAAAAGTGCCGCTTCAATTTTTTGAAAATTTTGACTAACTAAATTGCTCATGAGTGATAGTAGCATAAGATGCAGAAGTTAATTTTCAGGTGCAGCAACATTTTGGGAGGTTAATTTTACCCGTTCCACCCATTTTTTGGCTGATGAATTTACTTTGTCGTTTCTGGTTTTCGTTAATGCCAAAGCATCTGTTTGCAAAAAATTAAATTCCAATTTTTTTTAATTGTCTGACAATGCGGGGCCGATTAGGCGACTTTAATAACTTAGCCAAATCATCCGTCTGATACAGAGGTAAATACTGTATCTACTTAATAGCTGTTGAGTGTTGCGGCTCTTACTGCTCTGTAATTCACTTTACTGTTTCATTACTGGCAATTATTGGCATTGTATTTGCTGCAACTACTATATTTTATTTCTTGTTTTAATTTTTTGTTTATTATAAAGACGTATTTATAAAATTTTGAAATAGACGCGCGCCTAGGGACTTACGCTCCAACGCGCCGCGCCACTGGTGTTTGTACTACAACGTTATCCATTATAACTTTTGGAAATATTGTACAGAAAACATTTTTTAAGGTATAGGAAAGTCCAGCTGAAGTGCTTTGCTCATTTGTTTATTTAATGTGCAGGTGGTGAAACTGACGAAATATTATTATTTTTCAATTTGTGCACCGTGATGCCTGCAGCCCGCTAACTTGAGAATCAAACTAGTCTGATTATTTAATTTAAAAGACACTAAAATGTTTTCAGATTTATGTAAATATTTATCAAATTTTAAAAAGTCTTCAATTTTAAGACAGTTTTTTTAAGTTTCGCAAATAATTTTACATCACATTTTGCTTCACTGGGGTTATAACGATATTCAATTTTCCGTTAATCTGCCAACTAATTGTAGAACAATCTGCTTTTAAAAGTCACAATAATCTGCATTTCAAATTTTATTAAAATACAAGCAGCTTTCAGGAGATGTGACAGAACGAACAAATTCACCCGCCCACCGCCCACCTATTCTTATATAATTTTCCAAAAGTATGTTTTTTTTGTTAAAATACTAAAATCGAAAATTTGCATGAAATCAAAGCTTCTCTATACTAGTATTATAGGAATATAAATCGTAAATTTTGATTAAGCAACGTGTATTGTGGTATTTACTATTTACAGCTGCATACGTCAGTACAAAGAGCAAAGGTAAAACAGACAACCAAGACAAACCCTAAATCTTTCTAATGCGCTATTTTAGATCGAGGTTATTAAATATAAATATAGCAATCATTAAGTCAATACATTTGAAATCTGGCTTAAGTGGACTCTGCGCAAACACGAGTCTGTATAAACGCGACACTAGACTTGATGGAGAGCAGATGGTGACTATTTCAGGAGCTTGGTATATACAATGCAGTCACATGTGCACATTTGTCTCTTATTGTACTTTAACCTGCTTACATTTGTCTCGCGTCATTATGCTTTGGGTCAAATGTGGATTTTATGAAACCATTAAATTACCAAAATAGACGTAAGTCCCAGATAGAGCTACTGTCATTGTTCGGTCAAAGCATCTGTACCTACCCATTACTTCCTGCGTTACAAAACTCGAACCTTACTTTAATAAACCAGGAAAATGTAAATCATCAAAAAAAAAAACTATAGATTAACTAAAAATCTTTACCTTTTTGCTGATATAGCAACTTTATGGAGGGGAACATTATTTACTGAAAAGGTCGTTTTTACCCTGAAAAAAAAACAGTAAAATAATGCACATTATATTTATAGATAACGTCCGCTTCACTTCTTCAAAAAACCACACATGGTATGATATTGCCAGGCCCGGCATAGAGATAATATGTATTTTAAAAGAAAAACAGAAAACTTACAAAATCATTAGTTTGCCTTTTACCAACCTTTTTGCTTTTCTGTACCACATCTTGCCCTTAATCCAAGCTGGTTAAAAATAAATGATTTAACAAGCATTCTGCAACAAAACTACACGACGTATTTTTTGCAGGGCAACAAAAAACTAAGCCATTTGTAAATGCTATCGTTAATATTTTCTTCACAAATTACGTATCAGGATTAGCTGCCATATATTAAGCCCATCTCCTGCTTCGCGTCACTCAACTGTTCCAAATGCGCTTATCATATTTTGCCTTTCAACTGTCTTTTGTACCATCTTGTAGCTAATAATTGTATTGCTACAATTTATGAGGTGCACTAGTTTATTGCGACTGCTCCTGTCGCAACATGCAAATTCAAGTTAATTGAGAGATTTGTTTTTCAAATTTCTTATTGCCCATTATAGTCGTGAGTGTGCAGAAAACGTTGCGAAGGCTGTAGCATTATTCGAAGACGACAGAAATCAACTTTATGTGCCCAACCAATACTAGAGTAATTCTATGATCAATAATACAGGGCACTTACATTTAGGGCAACTACAGAAAACCACGCGCTCACCTGAGTCGGGTCCTAATCGCAGCTTCGACATTCTAGTAACTACTCTCAGAAACCATTACTCCACGGCTGTCAAAACCATCAAGTGCGGAGTGTCAAAGTATTAAATTCAACAGTTAAAAAATGTTAAATGGAAGTAGCTTGCTGGCAAGACGACGCACACAGAAACCAGAATTGCTGTGAAAACATTCAATTGGACACACTACGACAGACCTACTGCCAAACTGTTCACTTAAAATTTAAAAGGTGCAAACCGCCCCCCTGTCCTCCATACTAGTTCACGTTCATTTGAAGATTTCAAATTAAATTTGAACACTTCCCTAATTAGGACCTTGTTTCATTCGGCAATTGTCCAGCTTCTATGACCTTAGGCAACAGCCAGTTGTTCAGGTTGTCCCAATTCTGAGCCCTATGCTGGTCGTTTTGTCCAGTAAGACACTTTCTTTAACTTCTCCAACTGTTCTTTCCAATACATACACCGCACATGACGAAGTTGCTGGTTTGGACAGCAATCGTTACTCCACAACGGTTTCTGACCGCTGTCACCAGCATAAAGCGGCCACCACATGCCGATATGCTGCGACTACGTCCTGATCCGGGCATGTTTCTTCTTCAGGCTTCCTAAATAATTTGTAAACATCCTGTATTATTAAATTTGGATTTTCTAGATAGTTCGAGATATAAAGACTTCTGCCGTCTTCGAATAATGCTAGAATTATTGCAACGTTTTTTGCACTCCCGACTATATTGTACCTTAGAAAATTTAAAAACAATGCTTTTAATAAAATAACTTGAAGTTGCAAGTTTGGCAGAAAAAGTTACAATAAATTAGCGCGTCTTGAGGGTTAACAATACATTGTACGTAAATGTATTGTTAACCCTCAAGACGCGCTAATTCATTGCAACTTTTTCTGCCAAAAAGGTACAAAAGGTGTTAAAACGCAAAATATGATAGGTACATTAAGAACAATTTACTATTGCGAAACAAGAGACGAGCATAGAGTACAAATACAAAAAAAATACAAAGAAACCGATTTTAGCAATTGAAATAAGTTAGTTTTACATTCAATTTAAAAAAAAACAATTTTTAAGTTTAATTTCATTAGAATAATATTTTGTTTTTACCGATAAGAAATTTTACAAAGCTTGCACAAAATGAGCTTCTTCTGCTACATTAGTTAGTTAATATAAAATTTTAGCCAATTTTTTCACCCGAATATTGGAAGCTTATTTTTATAATTAGAAACTTGGAGCGCTAACTGGCAAGTATTTAAAAAATTATAAAAATGAAAGCTCTACATTAATATATTACACTGCCTTCGTTGTAATTAAATGATTTATAAGGTTTTTGGAACTCTTCTAGTTGCACAAAACTTACGTTGGACGAGTAATAATGGTCATCGTAAGAAATCATGAAACATAAAATTCTCAAGGTTATTTAGTTCTACCTGGGCGAGAAGATGCATTTTCGTCAGTCAATGTTGCACAGCACGCTCTTCGCTTCAGCTCGTTTAAGGGTAGTTAATATCAAAAGCGATAATTAAAGAGGGTACTGTATAAATGGCTCATTGTCCTTCTAATGTAATTTTAAATGAATTAATTTAAAGATAATTTGCGTAAAGCAAACATAGTAATGACTAACACGATAAAAATGGTCAAACGGTTTTATTGATGGGCAGGCCAACAATCATTTGGGGTCCGAAAGTTGCAGTATACAAGTCATAAACCATATCGTTTTCGAAATAGTATCTATAGACAATAACAATAAAGTACGAACCGCGGTACGCGTCGTAAAAATTTACTAAATTGCTGGTTTCTATAATTAGGGAGAATCGCGTTTAAATAGCTCATTTAAAAATCGCCGCATAGGGACATAACTTATTCGTAATGTAATTATAGTGTCAGTACTGAATTTATATGGCCCAATAAACAATTCAAATGGCCGGGACATCCCGCTGTATTATTACAGGTCCCGCTTGTTTCACAGGCACTTTTAAATTTAGTGCTTCTTTGGTCCCTACCTTGCCGCAGTAACACCTTTTTATTAACTTCGATCAGTATTTTTATAATTTAAATCTAAGCTTTTGCTTTCGCTTTTTGTTGGAATAACTTCATATTCTGTATCAGTATGATTTACCATCATTACATACACCAAATTATCAATGTAATACAACCACTGGAAAAATAATTGTTATTGGAAAGGTTCAAATAATTATAAAAGTCTCTAAAATTAATGTTTTAATTATATAAAATGATTTATTACATAGTAACCACTAAGCTAGACTTTCTTCAATACTTGCACAAAAGTAATTGTTTCTTAGCTATACTTTTTCGTAAAACCAAATGAAAAAAATTTTCTTTGCCATTACAGAATTAATTTTTTCCTAGCAATTTCCACCTTCCAAATGAACTGTCCTTTCTCGATAAGATCGCAAGTTTCTCAGCACCGATAGAATTTTGATAATTAATTATAAATAATAATTAGAAATTTTGATGTTAGTCATTAAGAATGACTAACATCAAAATTTCTAATAATAATCTGGCCTATATACACCGAATTACAATGGGAGCAATTTAATTTGTAAACGCCTGATTTTAGTAAATGTTCTGTTTTTTCTTTTGCATTTAACAAAATGTTTAAAATGTTTTATTAGTTTCAAAAACTACTTCACATTTTTTTGTTTTGATTATAATTTTCGCATTTTTTCCAATTTGTCGCCAAAAATTATAAACAAAACAAAAAAATTAAAGTAATTTTTAAAACTAATAAAACATTTTAAACATTTTGTTAAATACAAAAGAAAAAACAAATGATTTATTAAGATCAGGCGTTTATAAATTAAATTGCTCCCGCTGTAATTCGGTCTTATAGGCCAGACTAGGCATCGACCAAAATAAAATTTTTTCTTTAAATACCTACTTCGAATATGACACTCCCCAAGTAGAAGAAGCTATTCGTAAAGGTCCAGAAACTCATCTCAACAATTTCCTGGTGACGCGTTTAACCATCGTTTACCTATGGGAATCCTTTATATCTCACTTGCAAATGGTGAAACATTTGAACGCAACTGGCTTGTTTGGAGCAGAAAAAAAAAGCTGTTTTCCATGTCGTTTTTTTTGCAATATAACGGAAAACAATCGGTCTTCTCTAAAATAGCTTTGCCTTCTGGATATTCGACTGAGAGAAGCTGGAAAAAATTACATGATCAAGTTGCTGAACATGAAAACGCTAATAACCACAAGACGTGTTACGTAGAGTGGCGTACTTTAGAAATAAGGCTCGAAAACAAATCTTCGGTGCATCAGAAAATATCAAAAATGAGGAAACCCGTTGGAAACAAATACTACGAAGGATTTTGGATGTTACTTTATATCTTGGAGAAAGAGGACCGGCTTTTAGGTCCAGTACTACCACAATTGGAGATCCAAAAAATGGTAATTTTCTTGGCATATTGGAACTAATTATCCATTACGATCCCATATTAGAAAAACATTTGGAGAAAGTGAAGGAATCCCAGGTAACTCATACACGACTGCAAGTTCATTATTTATCTTCAGAAATAAAAAATAATTTTATTGAATGTTGTGCAGCTCATGTTGTTCGTGCTATTCAGAAAGAAAAAGAAGCAGCTAAGTATTATAGCATCATTGTAGATGGCATGCCAGGCTCGGCGCATGTAGAGCAAACTGTTTTTATTTTGAGTTATGTTTCAATAGATGAAAAATGTTATGAATATCAAATTCAAGAGAGGTTTGTGTATTACAACAAAAAAAACTGGTAAAGCAATAGCAAAGCCAATTCGCGTTACTTTAAGGAAACATAACAGTACCCCTTTAAGACTGTCAGAGGCAGGGTATGACAATGGTTGTATCATGAGTGGTAGTTACAAAGGAGTTCAATTTCAAATTTTGAAAGACAATCCATTGGCTACATTTTCACCTTGTGCATGTCATAGTTTAAATCTTTGTGGTGTTCAGGCGGCTAAGTGTTGTCCACAGGTTGAAACTTTTTTTGGAGTGGTTCAAAAGATTTGTAATATATTTAGCTGTAGTCTCCAACGATGGAAAATTTTAAAGAAGCACATCGGTTGTTCTTTAGATGGTATTTCTGGAACGCGCTGGTCAGCACGCGTAGATTGTATAAAACCTTTTGCTGCCCACGTTTCGAGTTTACGAAAAGCTATCGACAATATTGAGATGCTGAACCTTTCTGCTGAAACCAAATCTGATCTAAAGAGTATTCGAACTTATATGAAATCTTTCGAATGCATTATTATGGCATCTACCTACTTGGTTAAAAGTTCTAACTGCAATAAATTACAAAAGTACTGTCTTGCAAACTAGAGAGGCAACATTAGATGTAACGTATGGGACATAAGTCTTGAGAAAAAGTTTGCCTTGAAATTTCTACTCAATTTTGATGTCTGATCTAGTTACCATGAAACCGGTAAACAAATCATGTTTTGTTTTTATTGATAAATGTCAAATTTATTCAATAACTAAGTTCAAGATGTCGTACAAACTTGAAATTCGGCAAAGTATCTATCTATCGCATTGTTGGACGGTTGCCCAAACGTGAAATTGTTAACTTGTTCAGAGATGAAAATGTTAGCCAGGCAACGATTTATAGGACAATAAAAGAATGCGAAGAGGGTATACCTTGTACTAATTTGCCGAAAACTGGAAGACCTCGTGTTTTGGCACAAAACAGGATTAATAGACTGGTACAATCCGCTCAAGACAGCATTGGAATCTCTAGTCGAAAGCTGGGTCGCCGTTTTGGGGTCTCATACAAGACCGTCCAGAAATGGTGTACATTATCGAAAAAGAAGGAAGTGTCCCAAATACACCCAGGCACAGCTCGAAAGAATACCTAGATGTTGCAGAGCTTTGAGACGAAGGCATTTTGTGAGGAACCGTGTGATTATAATGGATGATGAGAAATATTTTACGCTGTCACATTCTGAAATTAAAGGTAACGATGGATTTTACACCTCTGATATTGAAAACTGCCCAAACGAAGTAAAATTAAAAGCAAAAGCGAAATTTGCTGACACAGTTTTAGTTTGGTGCATGGCGATTTCTGAGGCTGGGATTTCAACACCCTATGTTGGCCGAGTTCGGGGAGAAGCTGTAAATGCTGAGATTTATACCCAAAGATGTTTACCGAAAATGCTTAATTTTATTAATATCCATCATCAGAACGACGATATAATATTTTGGCCTGATCTTGCTTCGTGCCATTATGCCATGAGGAGGTTGGAGCAGAATAACGTCAATTATGTACCTAGAGAAGATAAGCCCCCAAATGTCCCTCAAGCTCGGCCAATAGAAGAATTTTAGTCATTATTGTGTCGAAAGGTTTATAAAAACGGTTGGGAGGCCCAAAATGAACAACAATTGCGGGCACGAATTTTTAGAAAAATTCGGGAAGTGGACCCGAACATCGTCCAAAGGAAGATGAGACAAGTCTTAGCCAAATTGCGTGCCATTGAGGAGCATGGTTCGCTATCAGTTTTGTAGATTAGTTTTCATGTTGCCAAAAGATGTAAAATTAACCATTAATATTTAAGTTTGAATAAAATTTCGTTATTTTGCTGATTAAGCCTGTTGATTTTTTTCTCAAAACTTATGTCCCATACGTTAAAAGTTAAAAACATAAAAAGCTTGATCGATGAAATTCAACATATTCGCGATAATTGGGGATCCGTTTTGCAAGAATGCAGAACCGTTGCTAAAAATATTGGGATTACAGAGACCTTTCCTTACAAAAGACGTAAGATAAGAAAAACATTTTTTGACGAAATAGGCGAAGATACGGTTGACTCAGATCAAGCACACAGTTTTCTACGTTCTTCTTGACTGTCTTCTAGGAAATATGAGAAGACGCTTGAAGTTTTACGTGAATTAGAAAACAGGTTTGGTTTTCTCTAGACCTGTACTTCACTTAGTTCCCAAGACGTACGTCTACAAGCGTTAGTATTTTGCCAATATTACAAGGAAGGTGTATCTAAGGATTTATTAGAGGAAATGCTGCATTTACAAGCTATTCATCAAGCAAATTTGGGACCTGTCCTTTTGTCGCCGTTAAAACTGTTGAACAAAATTTCTGAAATGAAGATGGAAGTCTTGTTTCCTAATATCTGCATCGCATTCGGAATATTTTGTACTATTCCTGTTAGTATTGCTGAAGACGAACGGTCGTTCAGTGTTTTAGCGCGAATAAAAAATGTTCTTCGTTCTACAATGTGTCAAAAACGTTTAACAAGCCTAGGATCATTCGCTCTGGAACCTTTTCTTGTTAGAAATTTAGATTTGAATGAATTATTTAAACTTTTGCAACTCAAAAAGCTCGAAAGGCATTTTTTCATTAATTAAAATAAATTACTTTATTTGTATCAATAAATAGTTAGCTGTTTTAGTAAATACGCATTTAAAGACAATTTTGTGATCAATATTTCGGCACTTAAATTCACTTTTACTAGCAATACAAGGGCCTAAAATTTTAATGCCCCGCGCCATGAATCGTCTTTCGACAGCCCTGCTTTAAAGAAAACCAACAAAATATGCTTCCTAAAATCTAGTAACTTTTATTTGTGGTTACAGTAGTATCTTCGCACTAACTTTTACAATACAACAAACACAAGTGAAAAAGAAAAAAAATATGTAACTTCTAATTCTAATTAATTTCGCTCAAAATAGACTGTATTGTGCTATAGGTTATAGTTACTGTTCAAAAAATTAGTCAATTAACACGAAGCAATTTTAATTGAGCAAACAAACGGCTTTTACAATTCCAGGTTAATTGGTGAACAATCCTGTTAAAGATAATTTCGAATTAGTAACGTGAAAGCAATTTGCGCTACTCTGTCTTATTGTAGCCGCTAAATTATGGATTGGCAAAGTACAAATACAACAATTAAAACTTTAATTTTGCAGTACAATTTTACATAAAACTTTGAATGGTTCTTTAGATACTTTATGTTTTTCAGCTTGTTAAGCCATACTAATAAATAGCTGAAGTTAATTTGTTATTAATTGCTATTAACATTTGATTAGAGAACGCGATTTTTTAATGTTTACGAAAGTTCAGAATACTTCCTCGTATTTATCAATTTCGGGACGGACAGAGTAGCAGGGTATTTTAGTCCCTGAATCCAAGCGTGTAATGCGTTTTTAAGAGTACAGATTGACGGTTAGCAGGGACATGTGCGCTCGCCAGATAAACTGAGAGAAGCAATCTAAAGTTGACGAGAACCAGGATCAAAGTTACCCACTTTCTTATCCCCAATCAATTAGCTTCGTTTTGAGTTGCTTTTAAAATGGTCATGGCAATCAAACAAATAAAACGAAAACACTGATTTAGAAACTACGCGTTGGCCAGTTATTTTAAGGCACTCAGAATATGTAAATGCAACAAAAACATATTTCCTCTATAGTCAATTGCACAGTTTCCATCTCGAGTTTGGAAACTGTATTTGAGTTTATTGTATTCACCTCGTTGACCTTACATTTCGGTCTAAAGTCTGTCCGTACCACTGGACCAACGGTGCTAATCTAAACTTTCAATTAGACCCAATGCTTATAACTTAGCACGTAGAATTTGAAAGACGTAAACAGTAATTTAAAAAGTTATTAAACTAAAACTCAAAGCTTTATGTTTTCATAGCAATTTTTAGTAAAAAAGCTCTCGCAGAACTAACGAGTAACGATCGTTTTTTTCCACAGCCGAGCGAAAGATCATATTACGATACATTACATTTGTCGTTTGACTAAAGTTAATCAATTTTTGCAAGTCAAAAAGCCTAACCCAAATTATATAATATGTTGTTAGGTACGGGTGTTTTCTCCATTCGCCAAGCCAGAAGCAAAACCGAGGTAGACAAAAACGGAAATATTCCAACCCACCTACTGGCATGGGGTGGGCCTGGCGTAATCCTGGATCGACCCTTGAGTCAGCTCCATGTCAGATGATGATGATGATGATAATTTTTAAACATTTTTAAGATTTTGAACAATTTTCAAAATACGTAATATTGATAATTCTAGAAAAATTTGAAATAATAATTTAAAATTTAGAAAATTTAAGTTTAGAAGTTCAAGTTGAAAGTGTTTTTAAATTTAGCAAATTTGTGAAAAAAAAAGAAAAATTTATTTAAAAAAATGTTGAAAATTATGTAAATTTTGATAATTTTGGATGATTTTCAAAATTTCTGAAAATTGAAAAGTTCTGAAGAAGTTTTGAACAAGTTAGAAATCTCTTGAATTAAAAAAAAATTGACTTGAAAGTTTTTTTTAATTTAATAATTTTTTTATGTATTTATTAAACAATATTAATTGTAAACAATATTAATTTGTTGAAATCTAAAATCAATTGCATTATTTGGTTACAGTGTACTATATTTTGGCAAGTATCCAATTAAGTGTTCTGGTAAACGACCAAAAGGAAACCTCCCAGAGATGGTTTCTCAATGGCAGATTGTTCTTATTGTCATTTAACATGCTCCTCATACAGATTTTCAAGCCAAAATTCGTCATTTTTTGAAATAACAAAAAATTCGCGTTGAGCGCAGTGGGTGGGGGGGGGGGGGGGATAAGGAAATCGCGTTTGCGCAGATCGGCCATTCGACATGCAACCCATGTTTATCCATTAAAATCTCAACATCGGTTTTTAGACCTTTCGCTGATAGCCGAATTTTTGTAATCACTCAATTTAACTGTTTAGGTAAACTAAGGGTTCACACAAGTCGCGATAAACAAAGGCCTGTTTCTAATAAAATTGGAATAATAATGTTTTATGTGCAATGTTAATTTTCTGTTATTGACTGAAATCGTATAAAAATGTTCTGTACAACATTCCTGGCCCGCCAGAATAGAAGAAAGTCATAAATAACAAAATTATAGCAACAGCAGTAACTGCAACATGACCATTCGACGAATACAATAAACTAAGCGCACTGCAACCAACATAAACATTCGCCGAAAACAATCAATAAATTGAGCGGTGATGTAAGTTGTCCGTCGTGGTGTTAGGGTGAGGCAGAGATTTAATATATAGACAGATTTTAAGTTTCTCCCAAACACTAGTGTTTTAAACTGATTTAGGCAGACATAGTTTCAAATGTTTGAAAAATGGTATATGCTATCATATGCAATCGAATACGCATACGACAATGCATACCGCCTACACATTATACTTTCCCACGTGTTAAAAATGTAACAATATCCCTCATGGTGGTACAGGGCGATTCAGTTAAGCGTTATCATTTAACAGCTTCGTTTATTTAATAGAGAAACATTTTTATAAAGGCAAGATGTTGATCCCAAGACTGCTCTAAAAACGCACTTTTTCATTTTTATACAGGGTGTATGACCTATGAGCACCTATAGTAAACTTTTGGGTTTTCAAACAGAACACCCTATACATATTATAATTGATTAACTTGACGATTGTAGTTTCGTTTTGGTAAGTGGTATGGTAGTTGTAACAAAAGAAAATTACACACATCAAGTTCATCAAAGGTAATAGCAAGTTTTTGTTTTAAATTCCCTACACTAACAAAGTATCTTCAAAAACCGCTTAGCTAAAGCATCCTATACAGTACATAGTACCCATAAACCTATACTTTGTAAAATAATAATTTTCAGGAGGAAAAATGTGATGAATAGATAAAAATAAAGCTAGAACATGTTTGCTAAATTCAAAAACTTTTTAAAATGTTTAAACTTACTTACCCCACAGCAACAATACAATTTCTTGATCAGTATGTTGTAGATGTCTTGTGGACCAAATAAACACGAGGACCAAGTTTCCAACATAGAAGTCTCCGGAAGGTCCTTAAGAAAAACAGAAAAAACTTGGGTCACAAACTGCACTTGGTTAATGTTTGTTGTAACTTGTTAATGTTAAAAACTAGTTTTTGATTTCTTGATGGTTACCCCACGCTATAACTTTTCAGTCTCATAAGTACACAGTGATAATAAACGTAAAATTCAAATGTAATTAGTGGAGAGTTGCGAAAACAGCGAAAAGGAAAGTATGCCATGACCAATGTTTATAAAATCAATGCACTTTAGAACTTATACTAATAAAAAATTGATTTCATTCCACGTTAAAACCCTAGCTTTATTTAAAATTAATACTGCCAACAATATCAGAGTGGCCATTTAAAACTGCGTTTCAAATTCCCTGACTTTTCCCTGACGTCCCTGACTGATAAACTTTAGTTTTCCCCGACTCATTTTTATGGTACAAAAGCCAACTTCAACCGTTTTATTTTAAATAGAAATTGTAACCCAACATAAAACTTAGCAAAGTTAACTTAAATTGCTTTTTCTACAGACGTCAAAAAATGATTACATTTTTACATTAATCTCAGTATGCAAAATCACATTAGAGTTGTTGATCTTGACAACGTGCACGAAGTATTTCGCGCACTAGAGCCAAAAATATTTCGTGCATGACGACAATGGTAAGATTTTTAAAACTTTTCGGGTAATAGGTTAGCAATTGCATTATTAGCCACTTCCGTAATATCAAAAGGTATATCTTCTTTCAGTTCCAATTATTTCATCATTTAAAAATAGGTTTTTTCGTAAAAACTTGTTTAGGAAAAAAATAACTGACAAATACCAATATTTGTTAAATATTGCTTCCGTAGTAACAGAGAAACAGACTAGATTGTGATAGAATAAATCTTTATTTTTGAATTTTATTATGAGTTTACTTGTTTTATTTTCATTATTTCAGTAAGTTTGTAAAAAAATGTTGCATGCAACTCGTGCGCGAAATTTCTTTGGTGCTTTCGGATGATTTCATTTCATTATCAAGCACCGAAGTATAATTTCGCGCCTAAGATACATAAATAACTATTATAGCAAGCATAACAAAATACAACATCTAAACTTTAAGAAAAAACCAAATGAAATAAATATAAATTTTATAAACATATACCTAGGCAACAAAATTTTCATTTTGCAGGCAAAAATAAAATTAAAACAATTGCATTTAACAGAATTTTACCTGACTTTCGTGCAATTTGTGAAACGTTGAAATTGGTAGGTATAATTCCCCGATTTTCCCGTAAAAAATAAAAAAAATTTAAATACCCCGACTTTTCCCTGTTTTCCAGAAAAGTGGCCACCCTGAATATATTGGTCAGACGAAAGCAAAAAATGGAACAGATTTGTAGAGAGTTACACATTTGAAATTTACTACTTACCAACAAAATGCAGCCACGACGAAAATTCCACTCCTAGCGTGGTGAGCAAAAAAAGTTTAGTGTAAAGTACCTCATAACACTTTATGCACACCACACCAGAAATGGTATCACAGGTCGCAATACTCTAAAATGAGCGACAAACTTAAAGCAAATTGCCAGTTATAGTACATAACATTAACTACCATTACAGTGTTACGCAATATACCCTTTCACCAGTTATTAAAAAATTTCACATCT
The DNA here is from genome assembly GCA_958336395.1 of Ctenicera cuprea. Classification (NCBI taxonomy): domain Eukaryota; kingdom Metazoa; phylum Arthropoda; class Insecta; order Coleoptera; family Elateridae; genus Ctenicera; species Ctenicera cuprea. The sequence goes on from OY284496.1 coordinate 21,373,437, forward strand.
CCATATATCAAACTATTTTTAATATATTAAAACAATGCAACTTAGTCAACATTCATCATAAAATTTAAAAACAAAATAGCTACAATACTATACCAGATCACGGAAATTATAACAGCAAAAAATCAACTTGAAAACTTGCAAATTTGTATCGCTAAAAAAGCAAATGCAAGTAGTGAAGAGTAGCAGCGCCTGCCTGCGAAAATGGGAACTTGTTTTTATGATAAATGTTTGAAAAATTAAATAAGTTTAGGACTTAGGCACTGATCAGATAAGGTTGAAGTTCCACAGATAATTCATGTTCATCCAGTGTTAAAAAAACAAATAAACTAAAAATTTGTAATATCTTAAGCGTCATTAATTTTTGCAAAGGATCGCAATAAATCCAAAACTAATTTAAAATATAAACTTAATAAACGGTATATTTTAATATGTATATGCAAACGCAGGCTACTTTTAAATCAAAAATGTAAACAGATTTGCAGAGAGTTACACATTCACAATTTACTTACTACTTACCAACAAAATGCAGCAACGACGAAAATTCCACCCCAAGTGCAGTATTGAAAAAGTCATGAAGGAATGAAAGTACCCAACATTACTTTAACAATACTACACCAGAAATGGTATCACTGGTTGGAATATTCCAAAATGAGAACAACCGACAAAGCAAACCGACAGTCAAACTGTACAACATTAGCTACCATGTCAAACTATTCAATATATTACAATAATGAAACGTAGTAAACATTCATGATATAATTTAAATACAAAATAGCAACAATCGCAATACTATACTAGGATCAACAAAAATATAATGTCTTAAATTCTAATTTAAAAAAATGCAAACTTGTATCGATAAAACTTAGCCACGATGAAATTACATTTTTAATTAATTGCTTATGTGGTGCTTCGACAATCATACTATTGCCTAAAACACTGCATGGACACTACATCGTAAATGATCGTAGGTTACATGAATTTGCTAGAAACCATCAAAATTCTAAAAAAAGTTAGTTGAAAGCAATGTTAGCCACAACTGTAATATTAAGATAACGTATTAAATAACGGATAATTAAAAAATTTTCGGTGTCGACTTACAAATGCAAGGTAGCCTCGAAAAGTACCAACATACTGGTCATAAGTCATAAGTCAAATACTATCGGCGATAATGTAAAACAGCATAATGCCTCGAAGGATGCGACTTTTTATAGGTATACATGACGACATGTCTACTCAGTTAATTGATTGTTTTCGGCGAATGTTTATGCTCCAGTCACTACCGTTAGCAAAATTCTAGTGGGACAAAAGAAAACTGTTAACATCTTACAGTTTGAAAGATTTATCACTCTTACATGTGAACCCTACAGCGCATTGTATATAATTTCTTTAAATAGAGAATTAGTTTAATAAAAGCATTACACATGGAAAGTTATTATAATTTAATTAGAAACAGCAATCATTACTAGAGCTAGTATTTTAAAGAAATCATAATATGAAAAAATGTTATTACAGACAAGACGTGCTCGCAGTAATATATGGGGCCGCGGAACTAGGTTTTAAAATGATTATGCATTCATAATTAAGAAGTGATAGTGTTACACTGCCGATCATTAAACCCGGCAGTTTAGCATTGCAGTTTTGTTTAGTATAACATAATTAACACTTATTCATTCCTAAAATATATCCAGAAGTGTGAACAAGTCAAAACAGGAATTAGACAAATAAATAATAAAAAATGACATTCATTACAAGCGACCCGTGTTCTTAATCTTTTAAAATAAATACGGCCCGGTCTAGTTTCGCTATGACATGGAATCAACCGATTTGATGTTTCGGCCAACAATTTGTAAACAAACTAAACTTGAAACAAATATTGGGAACAAAACTTACAATTACAGACGCGCTGGCAACAGAAAGCTCGGATTGTGGAAGAAGTAATTAACTGTACCCGCAAGCTACACCCTACGCTTTGCAAAAAGTAAGACACGTCGTACGCCCGCCGATCGGGTTCTATAGTCTCAGCTCCCTCCAGCCGCATTCTTTTCGAGATGGGTCGAAGGGATCCGGATTTACTAGATCGAAAAAATTACAATGGTTATATAAATTCATAAATCTAAAGACTGCGATGCGCGGTCCGCTACACTATTTATTTTATTAACTTACTTATTAAAAAAAAAACGATCGGAATAGCCGACGAGTTCTGCTAGTTTAGAGTTAAAATGCGTGAGTACTCTTTTCGCAGCGCCGTACTAATGGTGCAACTTGCAATTAACAAATGGAATTCATACCCAAAAAGTCACTAATATTTGCCCCGTAAGGCTAACCGCCAATTTATTACCCAATTCTATAAGCTACTTTTACAGTCTTGCATGTTTTGCAGCCATTTGTCTATTACTACTCTTGAAGCTAATCACAGACGCCAGCAGGCGAGTTTTGCAGAACCTTCGTCTTTCACTATATAAGAATCTAAAGTGCAAACATATTTTTTATTATAGTTGTAACCATATCAGCAATTTATTTTGCTATACATGATAGTGTGTTTTATAAATTTTGTCTTTAATGTCCTTAATGAGGTCTTCCTATGGGTTCCTCTTTAGTTCTTGCGATTGGTTAAGTGATTTTTTTTGTTATGCTTGGTTATCACTATTTAATTTAGATCGCTGTCACTAGCGTTGGAGTCTGTATGTCTTGTGTTAGGTTTCTTTTGAGACGTGTATGAGTGTTTTTTCTTCCTAGTCTATAATAAGCCGCACTGGTGCACTGCGTTAAATTTTTGAAGTACTTTTTACTTGTTGATTTTATAGATTGTTGTATTGTTCGAATATTTAATTCTTTATGTATCTGTTTGTTTCTCACAAACCAATGAGCTTTAGTTGCTATCCTAAGAACTTTGTTTTGTTAAGTTTGCAATTTGTTGGTGTTAATTTTTGCTGCTATCTACCTCTTATTGGGCAATACATAGGCAAGCACTGTCTTCAAATATGCGTTGGAAGCTCAGCTACCATCCTAATAAAATGTACTAGGTTTGGGTATAGTACATACATGCAGGTGAGGCTTATCTAAAATAAAGCAAAACCCAAACCTTACTGTAAATATGAATTTATTCTTGAAGTATTGTAATATTCAATTATTTCATTGAAGAAGTAAATGTACCATACAATGTAGTACACTTGCAAAGAAAATAGTATTGGTAACCTATGTATTACAATTCCAGTACAAGGACAATTCAATCCGCGCACATGAAGTGCCAAACATCCTTGAAAAGACTATACCTTCGGACATTTAACAAATGAAGAAGTACCACCCGCCGTGCAGAACCTGTGAACTGGCTTAGAAATCAAATACATCTACTCAATTCACCAGGGCTAAACAGAGGGCGGTGGGGCAAGTTGAAATGATCCACAAGGCGTAACAGAAACCTGAAAAAAAAAAACTTAATCGATTTAAAATACTAACACATCTTAATCTTACATTCATTTCATCAAATTTAGAAAATTGGATTCTTGGTGGGTACCATCAAAAGTACGTAAAATAGAACACGAACATATTTGTTATGACCATTGGCACCAGTAGTCAAGTTAGAGCAAAATCTCCGAAGGTATGACCATAAATAAAGTCTCTTCATTTTCAATTTATTCAGAACTTAAAAGTAATGATGATTCCCTTTTATTCTTATAATTTATTAAAAGTCGTCAAAAAAAATACTGTACGACACACGTGCTAAGTGTTTCAGGCACTTGAGTGATTATCCAACTCGGTTAACCCACGTGCCTAAAACGCTCACTTTAGGTACTTGTAAAACAAATATCTAATAATTATTATTTTATACAGCAAATTGTACCTTATGCTCGTAGCTTTGAATTGAGGGCATCTCACAGGTGTATCCCCATTGCCAGGTAACGTATTTAAACGGAACTATTTTCGGTGCTGCAGTCCCTCTTCAAATAGTCGATTACAAATTTCAAGACTCGTGAACCCCAAATCGTCATGCTTCAGTAACCATGGGGTTTGGGTTTGATAATGCAAGTTGAACGTTTGTTATTTAATAATCAATGCTTTTCCTTAAAACATGTTCCCGTTCCATTTAAAGTAATTTAGAAAGAAACTGAAAAAATTGGATCAGTAAACATACTAAAAATAATGTTTGTTCGTAATTGTGTGTACTACTTTCTTACCTTCCGGTTAAAACAATTTTTAACTCCATATCGATCGATACGATTTAACTTTTAATCTTGAAAGAACACTCATGATAATCTAAAACATAATCCATTTTAGAAAGCAAATAATACTATTAAAACAAAGCATACTTGCCATGATCAAACATTTACGTACTATTGATGGAACTTTAAGGACTTATTTCCAATTCAGTTGATTGTGGGATTAAAAATTATTAATAATTAATAATTTAGGCTTGAATCAAACAACAACCCATTAGGAACAAATAGAAATATTGATGAAGTTGCACGATAATTTAGTGATATGACGCGTTCCAAAAACTTTTTTTTTTTATCTAAGAACAACTCGTACTCGCTAGACTGCGAGCGGTGTTAATTTTTACAAACATCCCAATAAACCCAAAATTAATTAAAAAAAAAAACATGCAACTTCAACAAAAAGTTCATATTTAAACTTAAATAATTTGATGATTGCTTTTACTTGCCCATCATTTCAGTCATACTCCTAAGTGAAATAATGTTTTATGTGCAATTGCTTTATAATAAAAAGTTTGCTGCGAGACATTCCTGGTCCGTCAGAAAAGAAGAAAGCCATAAATAACGAAATTATAGCAACAGCAAGGACTGCAACAAGACTATTCGCCGAAAACAATAAACTAAGCGGACTGCAACATAAACGTTCACCGAAAACAATCAATAAACTGAGCGGACATGTAAGTTGCCCGTCGTGGTGTTAGGACAAGATATGAAATTTAATATTTAGATAGATTTAGCGTTTCTCACGAACACTTGTGTTTTTTTACCAATTTGGACAGATTTGGTTTTAAATGTTTATGCTATCATATGCAATTGAATACTCATATGACAATGCATAACACCTACATAGATATTATACTTTCCCACGTCTTAAAAATGTAACATTATCCCTCATGGTGTACAGGGCGATTCAGCTAAGCGTTTTCATTTAACAGCTTTGTTTATTTAATAGAGAAAAATTTTTATAAATGCAAAATGTTGATCTCAAGACTGCTCTAAAAAACGCACCTTTTCATTTTTATACAGGGTCTATGACCTACTAGCACCTATAGTAAACTTTTGGGTTATCAAATACAACACATGTTAGATCTTTGGATCGCGAATTAAATTACCATTATAAAAATACACACTACTTATACGCTTGCGTTACAATTAGCGCTACAAATTAAATTTAAAAATTGACATTGTAACCCGCAAATACATTGCAATTGATTAACGCGGTTGTAGTTTTGTTTTAGTGAAGTGGTATGGTAGTTGTTACAAAACAAAATTACACACGTGTCAAATCAATCAATGGCAATAGCAAGTTTTTTTTCTTTCCTAAACTAACGAAACCACTTTCAAAACCGCTTAGCTCAAGCATCCTATACAGTACATAGTACGCGTAAACCTATACTTTGTATAACATTAATTTTCAGGAAGAAAAATGATGAAAGTGATGAATAGATATAAATAAAGCTAGAACATGTTTGCTAAAACCAAAAACTTTTTAAAATGTTTAAACTTACCACACAGAGCAACAATACAATTTCTTGGATCAGTATGTTGTAGATGTCTTATGGACCAAATAAACACGGAGACCAAGTTTCCAACATTAGAAGTCTCCGGAAGGTCCTTAAAAAAACAGAAAAAACTTGGGTCACAAACTGCACTATGATTAATTTCTGTTGTAAATTGTTAATGTTAAAAACAAGTTTTTGATTCCTTGATAGTCACCGCGCTATAACTTTGCAGTCTTATAAGTACACATTGATAATAAACGTAAAATTTAAATGTAATTAGTTAAGAACAGCGGAAACAGCAAAAATGAAAGTATGCCATTACCAATGTTTATAAAATCAATGCACTTTAGAACTTAGGCGCTAATCAGATGTGGTTTAAGTTCCATAAGTTAAACATAAATGTTATATTTTATTCCACGTTAAAACCCTAGCTTTATTTAATTATTTAAAATTAATACTACCAACAATATAATGGACAGACGAAAGCAAAAAATGGAAACCGATTTGCAGAGAGTTACACATTTGAAATTTACTACTTACCAACAAAATGCAGCCACGACGAAAATTCCACTCCTAGCGCGGTTTGCAAAAAGGATTGAGGAATTAAAGTACCTAATAACACTTTATGCACACCACACCAGAAGTCGTACGACAGGTTGCAATAATCTATAATGAGCAACAAACTTAAAGTAAATTACCAGTTATAGTACATAACATTAACTACCATTACAGTGTTACGCAATATACCACCCCACCAGTTATTAAAAAATTTCACATCTCCATATCAAACTATTTAATATATTAAAACAATGAAACTTAGTCAACATTCATCATAAAATTTAAAAACAAAATAGCTACAATACTATACCAGATCACGGAAATTATAACAGCAAAAAATCAACTTGAAAACTTGCAAATTTGTATCGCTAAAAAAGCAAATGCAAGTAGTGAAGAGTAGCAGCGCCTGCCTGCGAAAATGAGAATATGTTTTTATGATGAAAGTTTTAAAAATCAAATAAGTTTAGGACTTAGGCACTGATCAGATAAGGTAGAAGTTCCACAAATAATTCATGTTCATCCAGTGTTAAAAAATAAATAAACTAAAAATTCGTAACATCACAAGCGTTATTAATTTTTGCAAAGGATCGCAATAAATCCAAAACTAATTTAAAATATAAACTTAATAAACGGTATATTTTAAAATGTATATGAAAACGCAGGCTACTTTTAAATCAAAAATGTAAACAGATTTGCAGAGAGTTACACATTCAAAATCTACTACTTACCAACAAAATGCAGCAACGACGAAAATTCCACCCCTAGTGCAGTATTCAAAAAGTCATGGAGGAACGAAAGTACCCAACATAACTTTAACAATACTACACCAGAAATGGTATCACTGGTTGGAATACTCCAAAATGAGAACAACCGACAAAGCAAACCGACAGTCAAGTGTACAACATTAGCTACCATGTCAAACTATCCAATATATTACAATAATGAAACGTAGTAAACATTCATGATATAATTCAAATACAAAATAGCAACTAGTGCAAATAACTATACCAGGATCATCAAAAATATAATGTCTTAAATTCTAATTTAAAAAAATGCAAACTTGTATCGATAAAACTTAGCCACGATGAATATACATTTCTAATTCATTGTTTATGTGGTGCTTCGGGAATCATACTATTACCTAAAACACTGCATGGACACTACATCGCAAATGATCGTAGGTTACATGAATTCGCTAGAAACCATCAAAATTGTAAAAAAAAAGTTAGTTGAAAGCAATGTTAGCCACAACTATATTATTCATTACGATAACGCATTAGGTAACGGACAATACAAAATTTTCCGGTGTCGAATTACAAATACAAGGTAGCCTAGAAAAGTTGCAATACTATACCAGGATCATCAAAAATATAATGTCTTACATTCTTGTTTAAAAAAAATGCAAACTTGTTCGATAAAACTTAGCCACGATGAAATTACATTTTTAATTAATTGTTTACGTGGAGCTTCGGGAATCATACTATTATCTAAAACACTGCACGCACACTACATCGCAAATGATCGTAGGTTACATGAATTCGCTAGAAACCATCAAAATTCTAAAAAAAGTTAGTTGAAAGCAATGTTAGCCACAACTGTAATATTAAGATAACGCATTAAATAACGGATAATTAAAAAATTTTCGGTGTCGACTTACAAATGCAAGGTAGCCTCCAAAAGTACCGACACGCTTGCAGTATGAATAAGTCAAATACTATCGGCGATAATGTAAAACTTCGAACGGCATAATGCCTCGAAGGATGCGACTTTTTATGGGTATACATGACGACATGTCTACTCAGTCAATCGATTGTTTTCGACGAATGTTTATGCTCCAGTCACTACCGTTAGCAAAATTCTAGTGGGTCAAAAGGAAACTGTTAACATCTTACAGTTTGAAAGATTTATCACTCTTACGTATGAACCCTACAGCGCATTGTATATAATTTTTTTTAACAGACAATTAGTTTAATAAAAGCATTACACACGGAAAGTTATTATAATTTAATTAGAAACAGCAATCATTACTAGAGCTAGTATTTTAAAGAAATCCTAATATGAAAAAATGTTATTACAGACAAGACGTGCTCACAGTAACATATGGGGCCGCGGAACTAGGTTTTAAAATGATTATGCATTCATAATTAAGAAGTGATAAGTGTTGAACTGCCGATCATTAATCCCGGCAGTTTAGCATGGCAGTTTTGTTTAGTGGAACACAATTAACACTTATTCATTCCTAAAATATATCCAGAAGTATGAACAAGTCAAAACAGGAATTAGACAAATAAATGATAAAAAATTACATTACAAGTGTTCTTAATCTTTTAAAATAAATACGGCCTAACTACGGCCCGGTCAAGTTTCGCTATGACATGGAATCAACCGATTTGATGTTTCGGCCAACAATTTGTAAACAAACTAAACTTGAAACAAATATTGGGAACAAAACTTACAATTACAGACGCGCTGGCAACAGAGAGCTCGGATTGTAGAAGAAGTAACTAACTGTACCCGCAAGCTACACCCTACGCTTTGCAAAAAGTAAGACACGTCGTACGCCCGCCGATCGGGTTGTATAGCCTCAGCTCCAGCCGCAACCTTTTAAGACAGGTCGAAGGGATCCAGATTTAATGTATCGAATAAATTACAACAATGGCTATATAAATTCGTAAAACCAAAGACTGCGATGCGAGGTCTGCTACACTACCTATTTTATTAATTAACTTATTAAAAGATAAACGATCGGAATAGCCGACGGGTTCTACTAGTTTAGAATTAAAATGCGTTAGTAATCTCCGCAGCCCCGTATTAATGGTGCAACTTGCAATTAACAAATGGAATCCATACCCAAAAAGTCTACTATTTGCCCCGTAAGGCTAACCGCTAATTTATCACCCAATTCTATAAGCTACTTACAGTCATATATGTTTTGCAGCTATTTGTCTCTTACTGTTGTTGAAACTAATCACACACGCCAGCAGGCGAGTTTTGCAGAACCTTCGTCTTTCACAATATAAGAATCTAAGTGCAAACAATTTTTTTTTATTATAGTTGTAAACCAGATCAGCAATTTATTTTGCTATACATGGTAGTGTGTTGTATAAATTTTATCTTTAATGTCTTTAGTAGGGTCTTCCTATAGGTTCCTCTTTAGTTTTTGCGTTTGGTGGTGATTTCTTTTTGTTATGCTTGGTTATCACTATTTAATTTAGATCGCTGTCACTAGCTTTGGAGTCTGATGTTAGCACTATGTCTTGTGTTAGCTTTCTTTTGAGACGTGTATGAGTGTTTTTTCTTCCTAGTCTATAATAAGCCGCACTGGTGCACTGCGTTAAATTTTTGAAGTACTTTTTACTTGTTGATTTTATAGATTGTTGTATTGTTCGAATATTTAATTCTTTATGTATCTGTTTGTTTCTCACAAACCAAAGAGCTGTGGTTGCTATCCTAAGAACTTTGTTTTGTTGAGTTTGCAATTTGTTGGTGCTAATTTTTGCTGCTATCTACCTCTTATTGGGTAATACCTAGGCGAGCACTGTCTTCAAATATGCGTTGGAAGCTCAGCTACCACCTAATAAAATGTACTAGATTTGGGTATAGTACATACATGCAGGTGAGGCTTATCTAAAGTGAATAAAGCAAAACCAAAGCTTGCTGTAAATATGCATTTATTCTTCAAGTATTGTAATATTCAATTATTTCATTTAAGAAGTAAATGTACCATACAATGTAGTACACTAGCAAAGGAAATAGTATTGGTAACCTATGTATTACAATTCCAGTACAAGGACAATTCAATCCGCGCACATGAAGTGCCAAACATCCTTGAAAAGACTATACCTTCGGACATTTAACAAATGAAGAAGTACCACCCGCCGTGCAGAACCTGTGAACTGGCTTAGAAATCAAATACATCTAAATCAATTCACCAGGGCTAAACAGAGGGCGGTGGGGCAAGTTGAAATGATCCACAAGGCGTAACAGAAACCTGAAAAAAAAAACTTAATCGATTTAAAATACTAACACATCTTAATCTTACATTCATTTCATCAAATTTAGAAAATTGGATTCTTGGTGGGTACCATCAAAAGTACGTAAAATAGAACACGAACATATTTGTTATGACCCTTGGCACCAGTAGTCAAGTTAGAGAAAAACCTCCGAAGGTATGATCATAAATAAAGTATTTATTTTCAGATAGAACGCGCGTAAACAAATGCCTGCGTTTTTCACCTGACGCAGTGAACAGGGCAGTATCGTTCAACAGTCGATGACTGGGCGCGTGCACCAGGAATAAACAGTAGCGGGTATAATTTGCATATAAACAATAAACAAAAATTGAATTCAACGAAAACACGATTCCACGAGTTCATCGTCTGTGTTCGCGTGCTCAAACATATTATCAAAATGCCCTTATAAACCCGGTCACAACTCAACACTTAATCCGTACCTGGACGGACGCAAATCTCCCACGCAGCAATCGAGAAATCCACGTGCTGACCACGCGCTAACTATCGTTTGCGCGCGCTCTATCTTGGAAATGAATAGACCAAGCGCCAGATTTGACATTTATCTGACAGTTTATTCAGAAGAAATTAAAAGTAAAGTTCCTTTTTTTCTTATAGATTTTTAACGGTTGTCAAACAAATACTGTATATTGTAGGTGTGAAATGAACGAGTTAGTCACTTGGGTTATTGATCAACTCGGTTGGACGACAATCTTCAACCCACGTGCCTAAGACACTTACTGTAAGTACTAGTATCAGAAATATATACTACTTTTTATTTCATACAGCAAATTGTACCTTATGATTGTAGCTATGAATTGGGGGCATCCCACAGGTGTATCGGCACTGTCGGTAACGTATTTAACCGGAATTATTTCGGGTAAGAAGACGGTGCAGCAATCCATCTTCAAATAGTCGACCACGAATCTCTCGACTCCTGAACACCAGATCGTCATGGTTCAGTAACCACGGGGGTTGGGGTTTGATGATGCAAGTCGAACGTTTGTTGTTTATTTCATAATCCATGCTTTGGCTTAAAACATGTTTCCGTACCGCAGATCATTTTGTGGTCCGTCTGTGTTTGCAGTCACCTTTGCTATCGACATCTTAACTCAATGAAACGACCAATTTGTCCGATGTAGTTTCAACCACCAGAGCAAGAGATGCTGTAGATCCACGCTGATTTTAAATTGATATTTGGTTGCATGCGGATCTGAAACCGTTTCCTAGAATTTCGTTAGTCCTAAAGACGGTATTTATGGGGTGTACCTTCTAAGACCATGCCCTATTTAATCAGTAATGCCTTTGCTGTACGGTAAAAAAAAACTAAGCCTTCTACAGGTGTAGTTCCTCCTCAGTCTTAGGCTGTTCGGCAGCATCCGAGATTCGGACTGCTCTTGTTGTTACAGTTTTTAGCACAGTTGGTTTCTGTATCGAGTGCTGATGCCAGTTTGCGTTTAAATATGTGCGTTCCCCAAGCTACCCGTTATTGCAAATTGAGCTTAGGTATTCTAGGACGTGCTTGGTGTTCGCGAAACTAATTGACTAAAGCATCTCCTACATATGTGAACCAGGATTTCGGCTTTAGATCAGCTGCTGCCAAAGTTTTGGTTTACAAGCTTCCATGCATAGCATATGTTCGCAATAACAGGCGATAGCGGTGAACCCATAGTCGCTCCTTCAACCTGCACATGCAAGTTGCCATCCCAACTGAAAGAGATATTTTTGAAACATATTTCGACTAATTGGGTTAGGTCTGTAGGTAGTTATCTCTTAGGATATCTAGCACACTATCGGTAGGTTTTTAAAAAGAGAAACGACGTCAAAACTGACTAGACTGTCTCCTTCACGCAGCCCTAAGCTTTTGATTTTGTTGACAGCAACAGAAATCCCTCATGTTAGATTCTGTATTGCCAATAAGTAGGAAGAGCGTAGTGGCTAAGTATTTTGCAAAAGAATGTGTAGAATTGATGCACGTACAATCGGTCCAGCTGCTACTATAAAACATCACATATTCATTCAAAGAGATAATTAGTTTTAGGATGCAACTTCAGCTCATTTATCTTCATCGGCAAACCGACTGTTCTGCAGTAACATTAAAATCCACGTTACCACCAACTTTGTCTGGATCTCTACCTTTCTTTTTGCTGGAGGAACTTAACATGATGAAATATTATTCAAAGTCGCTGGGATCGAATCAACTGTGAATCAAAATTACATAACAATACAACTTTAACTTTTACTTACTGTTTCAGAATATTTGTCTTCATCTTCTACTTTTATTTCTGTGATTTGCTTCAAAATACAATTTCAGTAAAAACATTCGAATATTATAAATTCCACCTTTATTCAGAAGAGCAAAATATTAAACCATATCGGGACGCTTCCATGACCATTGCAGTGTACATCCCTTGTTGGGTAGTATGTGTCAATCTTACGTTAATCAAATGTACGTCAGACGTGCAGATACCACCAAACAAAAGATGCTAGATAGTGGTGAGTTTATAGTGCAGTAAAAATGTATGCTGCCAATTCCGTTAAAGAAACTCATATAAATAAAATTGACATTCAGATTATTTTTAATAATTGTTATCAAATATATAATTCTTTAAATAAAGTTTCGTCCAATCAAATACAGCCGCTCATTCAGTTCATTAAGCCAAAAATACTAGTAGTGCAGCGTATCACAATGCTTTTAATATTAAAAATATGAAATACTTTGTATAAAGAAACGTTAAGAGAGGTTCACCTTGCGTATCTTGATATTATTTTAGAAAATACTGGGCGTTTCGTCTAGCAGCGGCAAAACATTTTTCTAAATAGAACACCTTGTATATTTTGGCATTATAAATGCCTCTTAAACTTCTGGTTCAAACGGTATGCGGATAAATAGGGGTTTCGTTTATTTAATAGTTTAGTGGTTATTCACAATTTCCTACAAAAAAATAATTTAACTTTAAAGAATGTTTCCTGCTTATTTTCAAAAAAGCATGTTTTCCGCATTCAAAAACTAAAATCTGTCCAACATTAAACCGACCGAAAAGGCACAATAAAAAATAGAGTTACATACATGGCCAGAAAGTACGTGTCCTAAACTGTCTATACATTTTTTTTAACTTGTCAGTGGTAGGTATATTTTTTATGAATATCCGAAAAGGGGGAAATGCATTGCAATGTATGAGCAACAAAAATTTAAAAGCCGTTATTATCGGTTCAGATATCTGCAAAAATCAATTACGTTTCAGCTAGATTGTTGCTTTCCAAACCTCTGTAACCGTTAATTTGATCAAAAAAAACCTGTCTTAATAACTGTCACACGAAGGATGCCAAACACAGTTTTTAAAGATATTAATAAACGGAAAAAAGCTAGAAATCCCAAAGATGATCATAAATTAGGGTAGCCGTCCAACGTTGGTAATCTCGCAGTGCATCAGTGTCCACACTACATTCTTCCGTTACCCACCCCACACGTCGAATACGTCCGTCATCAAAGCGTTGTCTGTGTTTCTGTGAATTATTTAAAATTAAATGGCATTTACACTGTTCCTAAATTTCAAAAAAAAATTGCTTTTCATTGAATTTGGGACTTTGGATCTTTTAAAGGCAAGCTTTTAAAAAGTTTTATTTTGCTCATCAAATCAACTTGCAATGAACAGCTAAAAATTGGGATCGTTTTTAATATTGTTATAAATGAAAACAGAATTTAACTGGGGTATTGCGACGGATACTATCTTAATTTTTTTAGGTATTAATTAGTTGTGTCTTGAAGAAACAAGTTCATTTAACTAATTGTTTGCTGACGAGTAGTGAAACCAAGAGACCACCAGTTTCGATGAACTCAATGAATTGGAAGGTACACTTTTCGTTCAAGCAAGTACGTACAACAATCGATAACCCTAGCAAAAAATGTATTTTATGCAACAAAATCGGGATTCTTTCATCAAGGGATCAATAACAACGCATCACTTTAAGAAATATTCTAAAATCCGAGAAACTATTATAAAAAACGTGAATTTTCATACGAATGAGAGTTAAAACTGATGAAAATTATGTTTATGATTCAATGAGTAATAAAAAAAAAGAAAATATTTTTAGTTTTCGGTGCCCATAAGTTGCAATGCATTTCGTCTCATATATATTATAAATTCTTTTACCGAAAGACAACCATGGAAAAGTAAATGTATTGATAGCTTTCACCACGTACTTTCCGGCAATGTACGTCCCTCCAATTTTTTGAATTGCGCCTTTTCGGTCATCACAATTTTGAGAGCATTCAATTCTAAGAGTAAGAAAAACACGCTTTACAAATTTGGCTACTTCGTTGCTTCTAACTCCCAAGTGCCCAAGAACTCGCTTATTAGAAGTTTTGTTGCCCTGAGTACTATACAGGCCCATTAGGATTAGTCAATAGCAAAACCGCTCGTTTTTTTTTAAATCTTGTGCACGATTGAATTTATCAAATGGCTATATAACATTAACATTATTTTATCAAATAAAAGTCAGATTGTTAAATGAATATTAAAAACTATTTTGTTAATTAGTATTCTTACAATATATTATATTGAAACCCTAACAAATTTTCGCTGTCACAACTAGCTACCAAATTTATTTATTATACCGGATTAGAATAATAAGATGGTAATTTATTTTAAATGAATCAAACAATTGGGTGGGTTTCTAAATAATTAAAACCAGATTTCTGGCGAGTGAAGGTATGGGCAATACAAATTATTTACTGTGAAAAATTAAACACGTTGTTTTTTGGCCGAATGCATATAGCGGGTGTAAACGAAACATGGTTCACCCCCCTTTGTTACTTTATTTATGAAGATAAACAAATAAAATTTGGTATGTATGGGTAAAACTCAATTATTTAATGGTATTAGAAATTTTATATCACTTCTAGTTCCGCCGGAAATGACCATAACTTGTTTAATTTAAATGCAACACCCTGTATATGTTTACACATTTGCAATCAGTGTATTTGTAATTGTTTTGAAGACAACTTTATGTTATTCAATTATTTTTTGCGTCTAGAGTGCCATGACGGACATAAAACTGTTCCTCCGGAGCCAGGCTTACCGTAAAACTGATTATTAGTTGCTGTCCCTATCCGTCGACTCCGCCCGCTTTACGAATTAGGCAAACAGTTTTTGTGAACAAGCCAGAAATTTCAAATGGAACAATATTGGCTCATATTGTTTTTCGGAAAGAGCATTTCCTAACCTTAATTTTAAATTTAAAATAAGAAAGTTATGGTCATTTCTGGCAAAACCGGAGGTAGTAAAAAATTGTTAATACTATCGAATAATTGAATTTTATGGATATATTACCCGTACCAAATTTTATTCGTTTACTTTGATAAATAAAGAAAAAAGGGGGGTTAACCATGTTTCGTTTACACCCGGTATATGTAACAGCCTCAAGATTACGTATCTGCAAATGGAGATGAAAAGGAAAAACAGCTTAGCCAAGTCACGCCGTACATACTATGCATAAACCTATTCTTTGCAAAATATTAAATTGTCGAGAAAAAAAGGTGATGAAGAATGCATAAAATAAAGATAGAACATGTTTGCCAAGACCAAATATATTTTAAAATATTAAACTCACTTACCACACAGCAACGATAAAATTTCTTGGTCGGTGGTATGTTGTAGATAGACGTCTTGGGAACCAAATAGAAGTAAAACACGACAATCGAGTTTCCAACATAAAAGTCTTCGGAAGGTCCCTAAGAAAAACAGAAAAAAGACTTGGATTACAAACTACACTGACTAATGTTTGTTCTTAATTGTATGTACGTATGTGTATATGTATGGCTAACAATTAGTTTTTGATTCTTTTATTGGTCACCATGCTATAACTTCTAAGTCTTATAAGTAGGTACTGATAATAAACCTCAAAAGCAAATGCAAGTAGTGAAGAGTAGCAGCGCCTGCCTGCGAAGATGAGAGTATGTTTTTATGATGAATGTTTTAAAAATCGAACAACAAGTTTAGGACTTACGAACTAATCAGATAAGGTTGAAGTTCCACAAATAACTCAATGCTTATCGAGTGTTGAAAAATAAATTAAACTAAAAATTCGTAATATCACAAGCGTTATTAATTTTAGCAAAGGATCGCAATAAATCCAAAACTAATTTAAAAAATAAACTTAATAAACGGTATATTTTAGTATGTATATGAAAACGCAGACTTCTTTTAAATCAAAAATGTAAACAGATTTGCAGAGAGTTACACATTCAAAATTTACTACTTACCTACCAACAAAATGCAGCAACGACGAAAGTTCCACCCCTAGTGCAGTATTCAAAAAAAAACGTAGAAATGAAAGTACCTAACATTGCTTTAAGAATACCACACCAGAAATGGTATCACTGGTTGGAATATTCGAAAATGAGAACAACCGACAAAGCAAACTGACAGTCAAAGTGTACAACATTAGCTACCATGTCAAACTAATCAATATACGTATTACAATCAAACGTAGTAAACATTCATGATATAATTCAAATACAAAAATAGCAACAATTGCAATACTATACCAGGTTCATCGAAAACCTAATGTCTTAAAATTCTTGTTTAAAAAAAATGCAAACTTGTATCGATAAAACTTAGCCACGATGAAATTACATTTCTAATTCAGTGTTTGCATGGTGCTTCGGGAATCATTATTATCTAAAACACCGCATGCACACTACATCGCAAATGATCGGAGGGTACATAAATTCGCTAGAAACCATCACAATTGTAAAAAAAAAGTAAGTTGAAAAGCAATGTTAGCCACAACTATATTATTCATTAAGATAACTCATTAGGTAACGGACAATATAAAAATTTTCGGTGTCGACTTACAAATGCAAGGTAGCCTAGAAGGTATACATGACGACATCTCTACTGGATTCTGCATTAGGAATTGGGAGTGTGAGTTACCTCACACGCACTTACACCACAATAGGTGGGGCCATTGTACTATCTCCCCAGCAGCTCTTCACATTGGAGACATCACCCAAGCCATCCAACCTTTTCGATGTACTTGAGGACATCCGCAATTGGAGTGTTGCTGATTACGGCCATGTTAGGCCAGAAGTTCCCCAGCATAGATCCTCTGTTGTTGCGAGAGCTGGGCAGTGACATAGGACATGTTCTGCCGACTCGTCGTCCTCGTTGCATGCACGACAGTTGGGGCTGTCCACCAGTCCCATCCTGTGCATGTGTTGCTTAAGAGTGCAGTGTCCAGATAAGATACCCACAACTAATCGCAAGTTCCTTCGTGACATTTG
The DNA here is from genome assembly GCA_958336395.1 of Ctenicera cuprea. Lineage (NCBI taxonomy): Eukaryota > Metazoa > Arthropoda > Insecta > Coleoptera > Elateridae > Ctenicera > Ctenicera cuprea. Next base: position 21,391,006 of record OY284496.1, read on the forward strand.
CACACGATATTTGGCTGTTTTTGGCGAGGGTGCCGTAATAGCAGCCCTTGCTTGACGACAGCTTTGAGTGTTAACCTATCTTCGTGTGAAGCTTTAAAGGTTTCTTGGTATAGCATAAAGCTTAATGTCTTCAGGGAAGTACGGGTTCTGGCCCCTAGAGAGGTTGTTCGGAGGCCAATCTCTCAATCTCATCAGCCTTCTCATTGCAGTAGGTGCCGTCATGTCCTTTCACCCATACAAGGGAAACGGCATTACCTTTTGAGGGCTAGTAAGGCGGTTCTGCTATCACTGTAGATACCAATACGTTGGTTCTTGATTTGTCGTTCAAGAATTGCATTTGCACCATGTATTATTCTCATTACCTCCGCTTGGTAGACAGTGGCAATGTTCCCTAGTGGTTTACTCTGGCGTAGGTTTAGGTCATCGGAGAAAATTCCGGCACCCGTTCGATGCCTTGTTTTAGATGGATATATCCATATGCTGGGTTGGTCCAGCATTCGCACTAAAGTGTCTATTAAAAGCATATTGTAAAGGAAGGTAGTCTACCACAGCATCCAGCAGAGGAATCTTGACGATTGCCTCATCCAGGATGCGGGTATGTATGCCTCCCTTGCCTACTGTGTGCCACAGCCCCTTATGGCGCAGCCTCAAAGCAGTCCTCACAGCTACTTCCTCCACAAAGAGATCAAGTGGAAGAAGGCATAAGATCACCTCTAAAGCGGCCGTGGGGGTTGAGCGTATAGCACCTGTAGAACTAAGATAAGCTAGACGTTACACGTGTCCTAGTTCATTTAGTTGCTGCCGTAGCCTGTCTAACCCTGGTCCACCAGACAAGTGCTCCGTAGCATAGCATGGGCCTAATCACGGCGGTATACAGCCACAAGGTAATTCTAGGAGAGAGTCCTCAGAATTTACCAAGAGCGCGGCGACACTGCCAGAAAGCCATGCATGCTTGTCAGTTTTAGTTTTCTGGCGATTCTCGCAGTACGGCTGTCAGTCAAACATAACTCCCAGGTATTCGACATTATCTGAGAGAAGTGTTGAGTAGAAGAGGTGTACGTTAGGGTTCAACCTTCTTTTTCTTTGAGAAGAGTACCACTTCTGTTTTCAAGGGGTTGACGAGAGGGACTGTTCATTACATTTTCTGTTATGCGAAGAGCCGTCTGCATTAAGGTGCAGAGCATGGCCTCAAACTTCCCCATGATGAGGATGGTGATATCATCCGCATGTCCAATGGTATAGAACCCAGCATCATTGAGCGAGCGTTTAGAAGGCTGTCCACCACTGTATTCCACATCAGTGGAGACGCCCTGTGGGCAGCCTTTCATTACAACATTTCTAATAGGGTTGTCTCCTAAATTAAATTGTACCGCTCTCACTGCAAGCATGTGCTTTATGCACTCACAAAGAGTAGGTGCAACACCATGTCTGCGTAAGGCAGAATTTATACTTTCAAAGGTGGCCTTGTCAAAGCCTCCTTCAATATCAATAAAAGCTCCCAGGGTAAACATTTTATTGTCTAATAATCTCTCGATTATATAGCGCCGATTTGGTAGATCTCCCTGGGATGTAAGCTCAGGTGCAGTGGGTATGAAACAAGCACCTTCTCCCTTATTTCTGTCACAAAGTCTCTCATGCGTCTTTAATAAGAAAGATTTAAGACGAATGGGACGATAAGATTTGGCCAGGGTATAGTCGGCACGTCCTGGTTTGGGTATAAAAACTACCTTTACTTTTCTCCAGCTCTCCAGTATATATCGAAAGGCGATACATGCCCGGTAGATGCGCAACAGGTGAGCAAGTATCAGGTCCAGTCCCCATTGTAATAGGGCTGGGAAGATACTGTCCACTCCTGGCAACTTGAAGGGGAGAAAGGAGTTTATAGCCCAGGTTAATTTGTCGCACCGTACGACCCGGTCCGCCACTTCCCAGTCCTCCTTGATGGGATGTGGAGTGTCGGGTTTTAGCCATACACAGTCAGGGGTAACAATACAGACTGGGAAATGTGTTTTAATTAACACTTGTGCTGTCTCTTCGGGATTGGTTGTAAGGGCACCACGCCCTTGCCTGAGACAGCTCGGTTGTTGGTTAGGGTCTTTGGAAAGGATCCTTTTTAGTCTTGCCGCTGAGGTAGTAGTCTCTATGGAACTGCAAAAAGTTTTCCAAGAGTCCCTCTGCCTCCGGCAGATTTCTTTTTTATATATTCATTTTTGGTCTTAGTAGGTCTTCCAGTCGCTAGTAATTTTAGTTCTCTTTGCTTTATTCAGCATCCTCTCCTCATCACAGATTGTATCCATGGGGGTGAGGATTCCTCTTCGGATGGCGACTCTGGTAGCGGCACTCCTGTTGGTGGTGAAGAGCAGTCCGCAGACGCACCCTGACCTGTAACCGAAGAAGGTTAATGGGTGTCCGTAGACGCACTCTGTCTTATAGATTGATTTTCAGAGGCTGGAAGTGCATCTAAAGGCCTCTGAATGTTTAGGTTTAGGGTGGTAAACTGATAGCGCAATTTACCACCTTTGCTTTTGACGGCCGTCTCAGTCTCTCTACTTAAAATTAGGAGCCTACCAGGTGGCTCCTTCTATTTGGCCGTACGGAAAATGGGCCAATCCCCAACGCCTATCCCGGGGTTCTGCACTGCCAGTCGACGACAAACAGTATCCGTAGGTTCAAGTTTACCCCGGGACCCACAGAGCTGCCTTTGCCTGCCTGTCCTCTCGGTGACGTTTTGGTCAGGTTTGACCCTCTTCCTCGGATTGGAGGTAGAGGGCGTGCTTCCATCCGATCTAATCCGTTTGCTCGTGGATGATGAAGGACTACCGGAACCGGCCGCCTTAGGACTTGCTCTGTGAGCCAGTCTCTTGGTAGCGGTTGAGAAGACCCTACTTCCCCTCCCACTTCTAGTGTTCATTTTGCTTGAGCCTGCCGCCTTAGGGTTAGCTTCAAGAGCCAGCCCTTGGAGAGAAGTAGAAGCAGTAGCGTCGGAGTTTTCTGCGGCTAAGCGAGCCTTCCTCCTGCGTTTCTGTTTGGAGCCAGAAATTCTTTTCCTTTTTCGAAGTCTGTTCCTCCTTTTGCTGTTTTTATTGTTGCTGATGCTGTTGTTGTTGCTGGTGTTTTTGTTGTTGCTGCTGTTGTCGTTGTTGCTGCTACTGTTGTCGTTATTGCTGCTGCTGTCGTTGTTGCTGCTGCTGTCGTTGTTGCTGCTGCTGTCGTTGTTGCTGCTGCTGTTGTTGTTGCTGCTGCTGTTGTTGCTGCTGCTGTTGACTAGCTTCAGGGGTATCCGACGACGCACCCTGTATGATTTGTTTGGTCCCCACCCACGGAGCCCAACAAGGGGACGCCAAACTTCGACACCAGTCGACAGGAGATAGCTTCCAGAGATGAGTTGCACACGGGTAGGCACTTCCAGAGAAACCCTAGGAAGTCAGAAATCAGAACCCCTAGAAACGCACTGCGCGTCCCCACCCCCCAAGGAGCTCGCCATACCGGTGGTCTGACCCGACGATGCAGCCGATTGATCGAGGTGGGTCAGTCTCTCTACCTCCCGTTTAAGTGAAACCACAGCCAAAGAGATGTGTTACTGCACTCCAGAAAACCATACCCGTCCCAGAGGTAGCTCAATCACCAGGATCCCTTCATCCAACCGACACGGGTCGCCTCGCATGGCACAAAGACGGGGGTGACAAAACCCTGTGAAATCTATTAAGCGGTTACAACTCAATGGAAAAGGGGGATGGTCCGCGGCGGCTACTTTCGTTTTATCACACAGGGTTTTAGCTCTGTGATGTCCCTACTAACCAACCACTAACCTTAGTCCGAGGATTTCAGCCGTTCTCCTATCCGCCACCTAGAGACGCGCTCGGTATGTATCCCAACCCCAGAGGACATCCCTACTGAGTTAATCGATTGTTTATGTTCCAGTCACTATACTGTTGGCATAATTCGGTTGTCAATTTAAGCGGGTCGAAAACGTGAACTGCTAAATCAATGTTTGGTGCATTTATCGCACTTACATGAGAACCTCGCAGTGCACTGTATATAATTTCTTTAAACACACAATGTAATAAAAGCATTACACACAGAAAGTTACATTTACACAACAGCATTAATTACCGGGGCTACGATTTTAACAATCATATTATCAAAAATTTGTTATTAAAGACAAGACGTGCTTACAGTGATATATGGGGCTGCGGAGCTATGTCTTAAAATGATTATTTATTCAAAATTATGATGCAATCGTGTCAAGTTGTAGATCATTAAACCTGTCAGTTTAGCACGACAGTTTTGTTTAGTTTTACATAATTGATACTCATTCATTCTTAACATATAGTATGGAAGTATAAACAAGTCAAACCAGAAATTGGACAAATAAAAAAAATTTCACTACAAGCAACCTGTGTATATATGCATATGTGCATTAAGTCAAAACCAACGCAAATACTGATTAATTTACTCAAAGGGACAAGTTTGCTAGAAGGTGCAACTCCACTACTTCAGTGATATTAGTCGTAGTCCACTGCACTACTCTGAAAGGACATTAAAATTAACATACCAACCCAATAAAGTTATTCATAGATGGAAAACTTAGTCATAAAATTTTTGACTCCACTACTTCAGTGGTATTAGTCGTAGTACACTGGACTACTCTGATTAACATACCAACCCAATCAAGTTATTCATAGATGGAAAACTTCATCGTCATAAAATATGACTCCACTGCCAAAAACTGAAACAACAGCTTGCAACTTATTTATATTTATTTTTGTGTTGTTCTACCTATTTGACCACACAATAGAATATCTAATTATTTAGAAACGTTTGCACGCCCGTTGCAGTTTATCCACCTCTTGTTGGGTAATATATGGGCGTTCACGTCGTCAAATATACGTTGAAAGCTCAGCTAATACTTAATAAAAGGTACTAAATTGGTTATAGTGCATACATGGTGGTTCGGATAAATGAAGCAAAACCAATCCTTACTCTAAATATGCATTTATTCTTTAATTATTGTTATTTTAAACAAATCATTTATGTAGTAAGTGCACACTGTAAGAAAGAGGGCAATTCTCATTCTTCTAATTGATTTAATTTTCTTTCCGTAAAACTACACTACCACAGAAAATATTATTGATACCAATTTCAGTACACGTACAATTCATTCCATGCATTTGAAGTTTTAAATAACCTTGAGAAGAATCTAACTTCAGACATTTTACAAATGAAGAAGTACCACCCGCTGTGTAGAACGTCAGAAAATGCTAAGAAATCAAATACATCTAAAGCATTTCAGACGAACTAAATAGAGGGCGGTGGCAAGTTGGAAGGATCCACAAGGCGCAACAGAAACCTGAAAGAAAAAAAGAATCTATTTAAACAATTACCACATCTTCATCTTACATCCATTTCAATAAATTTAGAGAATTGTTTTCTTGATGGGTACCATCTAAAATACGTACAATAGAACACGAACGTATTTGTTATGACCATTGCCATCATTCAAGTTAAGAGAGAAAAATCTCGGAAGGTATGATCATAAGTAAAGTAACTATTAATCAGCAGATAAAGCGCGCGTAAACAAACGCATGCGCTGTTCACGTGAACTACTACAGTGCCTTGCAATGAACAGGGCACTATCGTGCAACAGGCAACGACGAAGGTGCGCGCATGCGTGCTGATCAAGCGTTAACTATTGCTTGCGCGCGCTGTATCTTGGAAATGAATAGACCAAGCGTCAAAATTAAGAATTGACATTTATCTGACAATTTATTAGAAATTAAAAGTAGTGTTGATTCCTTCTTATCCTTATAATTTATTACAGTCGTCAAAAAAATATGGCATGACACACGTCGTAAGTGTTTTAGGCTCTTAAGTGATTATCCAACTCGGTTAACACACGTGCCTAAAACCCTCACTTTAGGTACTTGTAAAATAAATATCTTATAATTATTATTTTATTCAGCAAATTGTACCTTATGCTCGTAGCTTTGAATTGGGGGCATCTTACAGGTGTATCCCCAATTGCCGGTAACGTATTTGAAACGAATTATTTTGGGTAAAAAGACGGTGCGGTGCTGCAGTCCCTCTTCAAATAGTCGATTACAAATCTCTCGACTCGTGAACACCAAATCGTCGTGCTTCAGTGACCATGGGGGTTTGGGTTTGATAATGCAAGTTGAACGTTTCTTATTTAATAATCAATGCTTTGCCTTAAAACATGTTTTCGTTGGATTTAAAATAATTTAGAAAGAAACTGAAAAAATTTGATCAGTAAACATACTAAAAATAATGTTTGTTGGTAATTGTGTGTACTACTTTCTTACCTTCCGGTTAAAACAATTTTCAACTCCTTATCGATCGATACGATTCAACTTTTAATCTTGAAAGAACATCACACTCATGATAAATCTAAAACATAATCTATTTTAGAAAGCAAATAATATTATTAAAACGAAGCATACTTGCCATGATCAAACATTTATGTACTATTGATGAACTCTAAAGACGTATTTCCAATTCAGTTAATTGTGGAATTAAAAATCATTAATATTTAATAATTTAGGCTTGGATCAAACAACCCATTAGCGACAAATTGAAATATTGATAAAGGTGCACGGGTAATTTAGTGATATGACGCGTTTCAAAAACTTTTTTTTGATCTAAGAACAACTCGTACTCAATAGCCTGCGAGCGGTGTTAATTTTTACAAAAATTATAATACTCCCGAAATTAATTTAAAAAAAATGCAACTTCAACAAAAAGTTAATATTTAAGCTTAAATAATTTGATTATTGCTTTTACTTGCCCGTCATTTTAGTCACACTCAGAAATGAAATAATGTTTTTATGTAATTGTAATCGTAAATGTAATGTATGCAATTTCCTTTATGAATAAAATCGTATAAAAAATTTGCTGCGAGACATTCCTGGCCCGCCAGAAAAGAAGTAAGCCATAAATAACGAAATTATGACAACAGCAACGACTGCAACACGATCATTCGCCGAAAACAATAAACTAAGCGGACTGCAACATAAACATTCGCCGAAAACAATCAATAAATTGAGCGGAGATGTAAGCTGCCCGTCGTGGTGTTAGGGTTAGAACGAGATTTATATTTAGATAGATTTTGGGTTTCTCACAAACACTTGTGGTTTTTACCAATTTAGGCAGATTTGGTTTTAAATGTTTAAAAAATGGTGGATGATGGTAAGTATAAGGCAATCGAATACTCATACGACAATGCATACCACCTATATAGGTATTATACTTTCTTACGTATTAAAAATGTAACACTATCCCTCATGGTGTACAGGGCGATTCAGTAAAGCGTTATTATTTACAGGGTGGCCACTTAAAACTGCTTTTCAAATTCCCTGACTTTTCCCTGACTTCCCTGACTGATAAACTTCAGTTTTCCCTGACTCATTTTATTGGTACCAAAACTGTTTTCAATTTGAACTGCTTTGAACTGCAAAATTGTAACCCAACATAAAAATTAGCAAAGTAAACTTAAATTACTTTATAGCAAATGAAAATTTTTCAACAAGCGTAACAAAATACAACATCTAAACTTTAAAGAAAAACCAAATGAAACAAATATAACTTTTATAAACATATACCAGGTAACAAAATTTTCGTTTTGCAGGCAAAAATAAAAATATTAAAATAATTGCATTTTACAGAATTTTCCCTGACTGTTTCGTGAAATTCCCTGACTTTACGTTGAAATTGGTAGAATTCCCTGATTTCCCTGACCAAAATAAAAAAAATCTAAATTCCCTGACTTTTCCCGGTTTTCCATGTTTTCCAGAAAAGTGGCCACCCTGATTTAACAGCTTGTAAGATGATTATCTCAAGACTGCTCTAAAAAACGCACCTTTTCATTGTTATACAGGGTCTATGACCTACTAGCACCTATAGTTAACTGTTGGGTTTTCAAATACAATACCCTATACATTCGCGATCTTTAGATCGCGAATTAATCACCATTATAAAAATACATATAGCTGCCGATCATTAAACCCGTCAGTTTAGCATTGCAGTTTTGTTTAGTTTAAACATAATTAACACTTATTCTTATTTAATTTAGATCGCTGTCACTAGCGTTGGAGTCTGATGTTAGCACTATGTCTTGTGTTAGCTTTCTTTTGAGACGTGTATGAGTGTTTTTTCTTCCTAGTCTATAATAAGCTGCACTGGTGCACTGTTTTAAATTTTAGAAGAACTTTTTACTTGTTAATTTTATAAATTGTTGTATTGTTGGAATATTTAATTCTTTATGTATCTGTTTGTTTCTCACAAACCAAGGAGCTGTGGTTGCTGGCCTAGTTTGCAATTTGTTGGTGGTAATTTTTGCTGTATTGCCCCATATTTCGCATGCGTACGTCAGTATTGGCCGAAGTATTGCTAGCTAGATAGTTTTGGTACATTCCATTTGTAGTGAAGATTTTCTGTTAATTAATGGACAAAGCAGTGCGAGTCTCCCATGAAATTTAGTCAATTTTTTTGTCTAGGTGGTAGCCCCATGTTAGCCTCCTGTCAAGGTATACTCCTAGGTATTTGACAGTTGAGTCATTTGGGTTCCATGTAACTGGGTTATGGTTGATCACTAAGTTACCTGGATTGCTAATACGCCTGAGTGTAAAGAATTTTGCTTCACTTTTAGTTGGTCGTTCTGTATCAGCCACTTGTGGAACCGGGGACATGTTATATCTAGAGCTTGTTGTAGCTGTGCGGTTGCTATTGAAAGTTCGTGGTGTTGAGTAATAATCGCGGTGTCGTCTGAGAACATTGCAGTAAGCGCATGTCTTTGGATAGGTATATCATGTACGTACATATTGAAAAGTAGCGGTTCCAGAATGCTTCCTTGTGGGACTTCGGCTTTTGTTGTTTGTTGTTGATAGCGTTGAGTTTACCCTTACTGCAAATGTTCTTCCCTGTAGATAGGATAGTTGAATGTTTTAATCTTGATTAGTTTGTATAGTGATTCATCTGTCTATACTCCATCAAATGCTCTTGCAAGATCTAGAAAGAAGCGCAAACATTTATGACACTTACAGATTTATTACACACACATTGGCAGATATACATACCTATCAACCAATCTTATTTTGCTACTCTCCGTTGGGAATCGATCCCGCTCTTTCAGCCCAAAAGCCGTATACTGAACCAACGGCGCTCTAGGCCTCTAGTACTGGATTAATCATGCAGCTGACTAAAGTTTTGCATATGAGATCTAAAAGAAGTAAACAGTTACTAAAGCAAAACCAGACTGATCAATATATTGTTAAACTTGTTAATTTTCTGATTAAATTAATACAAAATTGAAAAAACCTACTACCCAAATAAGTAGTATGTTGTTGAATGCACATTGGACATACTTTTTCTGTTCACATAATTGTGAAGTCTCATATAATTTTAAATTAGTTTACTTTCGTACTAATAGTATACGGCTACTAGCAAAAGTACAAAATCAATATAATATTCCATTAAAACAAAAGTTAAATTTTCCGTTCAACCACCAAGCTGATAAAATGATGCGACTACAACATGTAACTTAACCTCAAGATTACGTAATTGCAAATGGAGATGAAAAGGAAAACCGCTTAGCCAAGTCACGCCGTACATACTATGCATAAACCTATACTTTGCCAAATATAAAATTGTCGAGAAAAAAAGGCGATGAAGAACGCATAAAATAAAGATAGAACATGTTTGCCAAGACCAAATATATTTTAAAATATTAAACTCACTTACCACACAGCAACGATACAATTTCTTGGTCGGTGGTATGTTGTAGATAGATGTCTTGGCAACCAAATAGAAGTAAAACACGACGATCGAGTTTCCAACATAAAAGTCTTCGGAAGGTTCCTAAGAAAAACAGAAAAAAAACTTGGATAACAAAATACACTGACTGTTTGTTCTTAATTGTATGTACGTATGTGTATCTGTATGGGTAACAATTAGTTTTTGATTCTTTTATTGGTCACCATGCTATAACTTTTAAGTCTTATAAGTACGTACTGATAATAAATCTCAAAAGCAAATGCAAGTAAGTAGGAGCGCCTGCCTGCGAAGATGAGAGTATGTTTTTATGATGAATGTTTTAAAAATCAAACAACAAGTTTAGGACTTACGCACTAATTAGATAAGGTTGAAGTTCCACAAATAATTCAATGTTTATGTAGTGTTAAAAAATAAATTAAACTAAAAATTCGTAATATCACAAGCGTTATTAATTTTAGCAAAGGATCGCAATAAATCCGAAACTAATTAAAAAAATAAACTTAATAAACGTTATATTTTAATATGTTTATGTAAACAGATTTGCACAGTTACACATTCAAAATTTACTACTTACAAACAAAATGCAGCAATGACGAAAATTCCACTCCTAGTGCAGTATTCAAAAACCAGAGTAGGAATAAAAGTACCCAACATTGCTTTAAGAATACTACACGAGAAATGGTATCAATGGTTGGAACATTCCAAAAGCAGAACAACCGACAAAACAAATCGACAGTCAAAGTGTATAACATTACCTACCATGTCAAACTATTCAATATGCGTATTACAATAAAGAAACGTAGGAAACATTCATGATATAATTTAAATACAAAATAGCAACAATTGCAATAACTATACTAGGATCATCAAAAATATAATGTCTTAAATTCTAATTTATAAAAATGCAAACTTGTATCGATAAAACTTAGCCACGATGAAATTACATTTCTAATTCAGTGTTTATGTTCTGCTTCGGGAATCATATTATTATCTAAAACACCGCATGCACGCACACTACATCGCAAATGATCGTAGGTTACATGAATTCGCTAGAAACCATCAAAAGTGTAAAAAAAGTTAGTTGAAAGCATTGTTAACAACTGTAATATTCATTAGGATAACTCATTAGGTAACGGACAATAAAAAATTTTCCGGTGTCGACTTACAAATGCAAGGTAGCCTAGAAAAGAAAATAAGTCAAATACTATCGGCGATAATGTAAAACTTCAAACGGCATAATGCCTCGAAGGATGCGACATTTTATGGGTATACATGACGACATCTCTACTGGATTCTGGATTAGGAATTGGGAGCGTGAACGACAGTTTGGGCTGTCCACTAGTTCCATCCTGTGCATGTGTTGCTTTAGAGTGCAGTGTCCAGATAAGACACCCACAACTAGCCGCAAATTCTTTCGAGACAGTTGCACACGATATTTGGCTGTTTTTGGAGAGGGAGTCGTAATAGCAGCCCTTGCTTGACGACAGTTTTGAGTGTTAACCTATCTTGGTGTGAAGCGTTTAAGGTTTCTTGGTATAGCGTATAGCTTAATGTCTTCAGGGATATGCGAATTACGGGTTCTGGCCCCCAGAGAGGATGTTCGGAGGCCAGTCTCGCAATCTGATCAGCCTTTTCATTGCCGTAAGTTCCGTCATGTCCTTCCACCCGTACAAGGGAAACGGCACCTTTTGAGATATCGTCGAGAGGTTCACGACACCGCAGTATACTACTCCTGAGGTAATTTTGCAACTGCCTAGGGCTAGTAAAGCGGTTCTGCTATCACTGTAGATACCAATACGTTGGTCCTTGATTTGTCGTTCAACAACTGCATTTGCACCATGCATTATTCCCATTACCTCCGCTTGGAAGACAGTGGCAATGTTGCCTAGTGGTACTCTGGCGTAAGCTTAGGTCATCGGAGAAAATTCCGGCACCCGTTCGATGCGTTGTTTTAGATCCATAGGTGAAGATGGATATATCCATATGCTGGGTTGGTCCAGCATTCGCACTAAAGTGTCTATTAACGGCATATTGTAAAGGAAGGTAGTCTACCATAGCATCCAGAAGAGGAGTCTTGACGATTGCCTCATCCAGGATGCGGGTGTGTCTACCTCCATTGCCTACTGTGTGCCACAGCCCCTTGTGGCGCAGCCTCGAAGCAGTCCTCACAACTACTTTCTCCACAAGCGGCCGTGGGGTTAAGCGTATAGCACCTGTAGAACTAAGACAAGCTAAACGTTGCACGTGTCCTAGTTCATTTAGTTGCTGTCGTAGCCCGTCTAACCCTGGGCCACCAGACAAGTGCTCCGTAGCATCGTATGGCGGTATACTGCCACAAAGTAATTCTAGGAGAAAGTCCTCAGGATTTAGCTAGAGCGCGGCGACACTGCCAGAAAGCCATGCACGCTTTGTCAGTTTTAGCTTTCAGGTGTTTCTCGCAGTTCAGTTGTTTGTCAAAAATAATTCCCAGGTATTTGACATTATCTGAGACTCTGAGAGCAGTGTTGAATAGAAGAGGTGTACGGTAGGGTCCAACCTTCTTCTCTTTGAGAAGAGTACCACTTCTGTCTTCAAGGGGTTGACAGAGAGGGACTGTTCATTACACAATTTTGTCATCCGCATGTCCAATGGTATAGAATCCTGCATCATTGAGCGAGCTTTTAGAAGACTGTCCACCACTGTATTCCATATCAGTGGAGACGCCCTGTGGACAGCCTTTCATCACAACACCTGAGCTGTCTCCTTAATTAAATTGTACCGCTCTCATTGCAAGCATGTGCTTTATCCACTCACAGAGTCGGTGCAACACCATGTCTGCGTAAGGCAGAATTTATACTTTCAAAGTTGGCCTTGTCGAAGCCTCCTTCAATATCAATGAAAGCTCCCAGGGTAGACATTTTATTGTCTAATGATCTCTCGATCCGATTCTCGCTACAGCATATAGCGTCGATTTGGTAGATCTCCCTGGAATGTAAGCATGTTGATTCAGGTGCAGTGGGTGTGAAACAATCACCTTCTCCCTTATTTCTGTCACAAAGTGTCTCAAGCATCTTTAATAAGAAAGATGTAAGACGAATGGGACGATAACATTTGGCCAGGGTATAGTCGGCACGCCCTGGTTTGGATATAAAAACTACCTTTACTTCTCTTCAGCTCTCCGGTATACAGATATCAATGGCAATAGCAAGTATTTTTTTAATTTCCTAAACTAACGAAATCACTTTCAAAACCGCTTAGCTAAAGCATCCTATACAGTACATAGTACGCATAAACCTATACTTTGTAAAACATTAATTTTCAGGAGAAAAAAATGTGATGAAGAATACATAAAAACAAAGCTAGAACATGTTTGCTAAAACCAAAGACTTATTAAAATGTTTAAACTTACTTACCACACAGCAACAATTCAATTTCTTGGATCAGTATGTTGTAGATGTCTTACGAACCAAATAAACACGGGGACCAAGTTTCCAACATAGTAGTCTCCGGAAGGTCCTTAGAAAAACAGAAAAAAACTTGGATTACAAACTACGCTGACTAATGTTTGTTCTTAATTGTATGTACATATGTGTATATGTATGGGTAACAATTAGTTTTTGGATTCTTTTATTTGTCACCATGCTATAACTTTCAAGTCTTATAAGTACGTACTGATAATAAACCTAAAAAAAATGAGCGAAACACTTCGCCTGGACTTTCCTATACATTTAAATACATTGTTTTATATTTTCCAACACTTTCGATATACACCTGTCTAGACACGACTAGTTAAAGTAAACAGTTCTTATAAGTTGTAACATCTTGAAGCGGTTGAAGAAAGACCGACCGCTGCAAGCATAAGGTTGGGTAAAATATTCGGACTGAATCAACGGAAGCGCGGAAATTGATATTTGAAAATCTATTAATAACTCGAGAAGTATTATTTTTAGCAAGAAATTACTTTTATTAATTTGTATTTAGAACTTCAAAACCTTTCTGATTTTAAAGCCAAAATGCCACGTTTTCATTTAAAAAAAAAGTTATTTTTTACCGTGGCCGCCATATTAAAATTGGAAACTCAAGTTTTTTTTCTTAAATACAATCGAGAAGAATTTGCCCTACAACTTTGCTCTTGGGTTTGCGAGTCTATCTAGTAAAATAAAAAAGTTAGCCTACACTGAACATTAAACGACTAGTACAAGAATACAACTGCTGTAGAAAGTATGATTATTAAGGAACAAAAAATTCAATTTTTTGATTTTTTGTAAAAAGATTCTCCTAGAGCAAACAAAAGAAATCAATTTTTTAATTTTGTAGCGAAAACTTTGGGGGGGAGGGGGAGCAGTAGCCCCCCTAAATATTAAAGTATCAAAAAAATATTATGATATTCGGATTTTGATATCAATGATGAGCTATATTGCTTTTAACAGAAATATTTTATTGCCCCCCGTTAAATAAATAAAAGGGTACCAATTTTAAATTTTCCAAAATTCATAGAGGGCGTCACAGTGAAATTATAGCAATGCGCAAAAAAACAAATTGTAGAAGATTTCCAGCTCTATCAGATTAAAAAGTTTAAACAAAAACGTGTGGGCAGTTTTTAAGAAATATTTTTTTGAAAAATTCCAAAATTTTGGAGTGGTCATTGCGATCGTTTTTATATTTTCAAAATTAATGATATTTCATGGTATAGTACCCTTGAAGGGCTACCAAACAAGATGTAGTTGATTCCAATCAGATAACTGGTTTTTGAGTAAATGGACGTTAAAGTTGAACAGTTCAAAAATTCGTAGCGGCCGCCATGTTAAAGCTAGAGAGTTCGGTAAAAATCGTTTGATTTGTCCTAAGGCCTTCTTTAATTTCTACTATTAAAATTTCCAAAATTCAGTTTCTGAAAAAAATGCTACCAAAAAAAAAGTCTAACTTCCGCTTCCGGTTTCGGTTTTTTTTAAAAGCTTAGTTTGTCGGTGAATTTTTGATATACCCCCTCATTCGAAAGCACATCAAAATCGGTCCAGCCGTTCCGGAGATATGGAACGTAACACACCTACCCACAGACAGACTATTTTAAAAATTACTCTTTTGGGATCCATGCCCCCCCCCCCCCCCACCCCGACTATTTCCGTTGAAATCTCAACTTTGAAATTTTGCATGAAAACAATACTTCCCTATACTGAAAGTATAGGAAAGTAAAAACCAAATGCAAGCAGTGAAGAGTAGCAGCGCCTGCCTCCGAAAATGAGTGTTTTTATGATAAATGTTTTAAAAATCAAATAAGTTTAGGACTTACGCACTAATCAGATAAGGTTGAAGTTCCACAAATAATTCAATGTCTATCGAGTGTTGAAAAATAAATTAAACTAAAGATTCGTAATATCACAAGCGTTATTAATTTTTGCAAAGGATCGCAATAAATCCAAAACTAATTTAAAATATAAACTTAATAAACGGTATATTTTAATATGTATATGAAAACGCAGGGTACTTTTAAATAAAAAATGTAAACAGATTTGCAGAGAGTTACACATTCAAAATTAACTACTTACCAACAAAATGCAGCAACGACGAAAATTCCACCCCAAGTGCAGTATTGAAAAAGTCATGAAGGAATGAAAGTACCCAACATTACTTTAACAATACTACACCAAAAATGGTATCACTGGTTGGAATATTCCAAAATGAGAACAACCGACAAAGCAAAATACAAAATAGCAATACTATACCAGGATCATCGAAAATATGTCTTAAATTCTTATTTAAACAAAAATGCAAACTTGTATCGATAAAACTTAGCCACGATGAAATTACATTTCTAATTTAGTGTTTGTGTGGTGCTTCGGGAATCATATTATTACCTAAAACACCGCATGCACGCACACTACATCGCAAATGATCGTAGGTTACATGAATTCGCTAGAAACCATCAAAATTGTAAAAAAAAGTTAGTTGAAAGCAATGTTAGCCACAACTATATTATTCATTAAGATAACGCATTAGGTAACGGACAATACAAAATTTTCCGGTGTCGAATTACAAATGCAAGGTAGCCTAGAAAACTACCGACACACTTGCAATATGAAATAAGTCAAATACTATTGGCGATAATGTTAAACTTCAAACGGCATAGTGCCTCAAAGGATGCGACTTTTTATAGGTATACATGACGACATGTCTACTCAGTTAATCGATTATTTTCGGCGAATGTTTATGTACCAGTCACTACTGTTGGCATAATTCGGTTACGTCAATTTAAGCGCGTCAAAAAAGTGAACTGCTAAATTAGTGTTTGGTGCATTTATCGCTCTTACATGAGAACCTCACAGCGCATTGTATATGATTTTTTTTAACAAACAATATAATAAAAGCATTATACACAAAGTTAAAGAATACACAACAGCATTTATTACTAGGGCTCGGATTTTAATGCAATCATATTATGAAAAAATGTTATTACAGACAAGACGTGCTTTTAGTGATATATGGGGCTGCGGAACTATGTTTTAAAATGATTATTCATTCAAAATTATGATGTAATCGTGTGAAGCTGTAGATCAAACAAACCTGTCAGTTTAGCATTACAGCTTTGTGCAGTTTTACATAATTAATACTCATTCATTTGTAACATACACCCGAAAGTATGAACAAGTCAAACCAGAAATTGGACAAATAAGTTAAGAAAAATTACACAACAAGCGACGTGTGTTCCTTTTTTTAAAGTCAGGTCAACAAAACCAGGTTACGTTTAGCCGACATGGAATAAACCGGTTTGATTTGGCTTAGGCAACATTTGATTAAAAAACGAAACTTAACCCAAATATTGGGAACGAGTTAGATACCATAACAGATGCGCTGCCAACACAGCGCGCATTTCAGAAGTAATCGCGAGCTATGCCCTACGCTTAGAAAAAAAAATACCAGTCGTCCGCCCGCAACTTGGGTTGTATTACCTCAGTTCCAGCCGCATTCTTTAGGGGACAGGTCGAACGTATCCAGACGTAATATATACAAAAAAATACAACAATAGCTATATAATTCATAAAACTAAAGATTTCGATGGGCTACACTAACTACCTACTTCGTTAACTTACTTATTTAAAAAAATGCATGAGGAATATAGCCCAAGAGTTTTGCTAGTTTAGAACTAAAATGCGTTAGTACGCTCCCCACAACTCCTTATAAATGATTCAACTACAATAACAAATGAAATAATGTAACCAAAAAATCTAATGTTAATATAAGCCTACTATTTGCCCCATAAGAAATAAACAGTAATTAAAAACGTCATTACTGCAAAACTAGACTGTTTTAAGACATTGTTGTACTAATAAATTTTGTTAAATTTTTACAAAAATAAAAAAAATGCCTGCCCCAAACAAGAGGAGTGGCGGCAGCTTGAAGTTTGAGAGCACGCCTCTAACGCCAAAGGTCCGAGAGTTCAACCCTTCGCCGCAACCAAAAATGCAGCAAAAAACTATATGATGCAACCCGTCGTAGCCCTCTGGACTACGCTGAAAGAAAATTAAAATTAACAAACCAACCCAATAAAGTTATTCATAGATGAAAAAACACCTCAACTTCATCGTCATAAAATATTTGACTCCACGATCTGGAGTCCAGGCTAACACTATTGCCAAAAACTGAAACAACAGTTTGCAACTTATTTATATTTATTTTTGCGTTGTTTCACCTACTTAATCACACAACAAAATATCTAACTATTTTGAAAGGTACTAGATTGATTATAGTACATACATGGTGGTTAGGCTAAATCAAATAAATGAAGCAAAACCAATCCTTACTGTAAAAAATATGCATTTATTCTTTAATTATTGCAATTTTAAACATTTCATTTATGTAGTAAGTGCACACACAAAAAGCTTGATTGATTTAAACAATTACCACAGCTTAATTTTACATTCATTTCATTAAATTTTGAGAAAAGTTTTCTTGATGGGTCCCATCTAAAATACGTAAAATAGAACACGAACGTATTTGTCATGACCATCGCCACCAGTCAAGTTAGAGCGAAAAATATCAGAAGGTATGATCATAAGTAAAGTAACTATTGATCAACAGATAAAGGGCGCGTAAACAAACGCATGCGCTGTTCACGTGAACTACTACAGTGCCTTGCAATGAACAGCGTCAAGCGCCAAATTTAATATTTGACTTTTATCCGACAATTTACTCAGAAATTAAAAGTAGTGTTTATTCCTTGTTATTCTTATAATTTTTTACAGTCGTCAAAATAATATTGTATGACACACGTGCTAAGTGATTTAGGCGCTTAAGTGATTATCCAACTCGGTTAACCCACGTGCCTAAAAACCCTCACTTTAGGTACTTATAACAAAAATATCTAATAAATATTTTATACAGCAAATTGCACCTTAGCTCGTAGCTTTGAATTGGGGGCATCTCACAGGTGCATCCCCATTGCCGGTAACGTATTTAAAACGAATTATTTTGGGCAAAAAGACGGTGCGGTGCTGCAGTCCATCCTCAAATAGTCGATTACGAATCACTCAACTCGTGAACACCGAATCTTCATGCTTCAGTAACCATGAGGGTTTGGATTTGATATTGCAAGTTAAACTTCTGTTATTTAATAATTTATGCTTTGCCTTAAAACATGTTTCCGTTCCATTCAAAATAATCTAGAAACTAAAAACATTTGATCAGTAAACATACTAAAAATAATGTTTGTTCGTAATTGTGTGTACTACTTACTTGCCTCCCGGTTAAAACAATTTTTAACTCCTTATCGATCGATACGATTTAACTTATAATCTTGAAACAACATACTCATGATAAATCTAAAACATAATGCATTTTAGAAAGCAAATAATATTAAAACAAAGCATACTTGCCATGATCAAACATTTATGTACTATTAATAAACTTTAAAGACTTATTTCCAATTCAGTTGATTGTGGGATTCAAAATTATTAATATTTAATAATTTAGGCTTGAATCAAACAACCCATTATGAACAAATAAGAGATATTGCTGAAGTTGCTGGGTAATTTAGTGATATGACGCGTTTCAAAAACCGAAATAATCCCAATAAACCCAAAATGAATTTAAAAAAAACATGCAACTTCAACAAAAAGTTCATATTTCAGCTTAAATAATTTAATTGTTGTTTTTACTTGCCCTATCATTACAGTCATACTCATATTTGGGTTCACACAAGTCGCGGTAAAAACAAAGGCCGTTTTTAATAAAATTGACAATGTAATTGACAATGTTCTATGTGCAATTTTAATTTTCTGTTATTGAATAAAATCGTATAAAAATGTGCTCTGCGACATTCCTGGCCCGCCAGAAGAGAAGCAAGACATAAATAACGAAATTATGGCAACAGCAACGACTGCAACACGACCATTCGCCGAAAACAATAAACTAAGCGGACTGCAACATACACGTTCGCCGAAAACAATCAATAAATTGAGCGGAGATGTAAGTTGTCCGTCGTGGTGTTAGGACGAGAATGAGATTTAATATTTAGTTAGATTTGGAGTTTCTCACAAACACTTGTGTTTTTTACCAATTTAGGCAGATTTGGTTTTAAATGTTTAAAAAATATTATATGCAATCGAATACTCATACGACAATGCATACCACCTACATGAGTATTATACTTTCTTACGTGTTAAAAATGTAACATTATCCCTCATGGTGTACAGCGCGATTCAGCTAAGCGTTATTATTTAACAGCTTCGTTTATTTAATGAAGAAACATTTTTATAAAAGTAAGATGATTATCTCAAGATTGCTCTAAAAAACGCACCTTTTCATTTTATACAGGGTCTACTATGATCTACTACCACCTACAGTGAACTTTTGAGTTTTCAAATACAATACTCTATACATTGTTAGATCTTAGGATCGCGAATTAAATCACCATTATAAAAATACACAATACTTGTACGCTTGCGTTAGTAATAGCGCTACAAATTAAATTTAAAAATTAACATTGTAGCTATGTATTTGCAAGCTCACGATTGATTAACTTGACGGTTGTAGTTTTGTTGTGGGAAGTGGTATGGTAATTGTCACAAAACAAATTCACAAACGGCAAGTTAATCAATGGCAATAGCAAGTTTTATTTTTAATTTCCTAAACTAACGAAATCACTTTCAAAACCGCTTAGCTAAAGCACGTACGCTTAAACCTATACTTTGTAAAATAGTAATTTTCAGGGGGGAAAATGTGATCAATACATAAAAATGAAGCTAGAACGTTTGCTTAAACCAAAGACTTTTTAGAATGTTTAAACTTACTTACCACACAGCAACAATACAATTTCTTGATCAGTATGTTGTAGATGTCTTATGGACCAAATAAACACGGGGGCGAAGTTTCCAACATAGTAGTCTCCGGAAGGTCCTTAGAAAACCAGAAAAAACTTGGGTCACAAACTGTACTATGATGATTACTGTTTGTTGTAAATTGTTAATGTTAAAAACCAGTTTTTGATTCCTTGATGGTTACCACGCTATAACTTTACAGTCTTATAAGTACACATTGATAATAAACGTAAAATTCAAATTTAATTAGTGGAGAGCAGCGGAAACAGCGAAAATGCAAGTATGCCATGATCAATGATTATAAAATCAATGCACCTTAGAACTTATACTAATAAGTAATGTATTTCATTCCACGTTAAAACCCTAGCTTTATTAAATTATTTAAAATTAATACTGCCAACAATATCAGAGTGGCCACTTAAAACTGCTTTTCAAATTCCCTGACTTCCCTGACTGATAAACTCCAGTTTTCGCCGACTCATTCTTATGGTACAAAAGCCAATTTCAACCGTTTTATTTTAAATAAAAAATGTAACCCGACGTAAAAATTAGCAAAGTTAACTTAAATTGTTTTTTCTACAGACGTCAAAAAATTATTAAATTTTTACATTAATCTCAGTATGCAAAATCACATTAGAGTTGTTCATCTTGACAACGTGCACGAAGTATTTCGCGCACTAGAGCGAAAATTTTTAAAACTTTTCGGGTAATAGGTTAGCAATTGCATTATTAGCCACTTCCGTAATTTCAAAAGGTATATCTTCTTCCATTTCCAATTATTTCATCATTTAAAAATAGGTTTTATCGACCAAACTTGTTTAGGAAAAAATAACTGACAAATATCAATATTTGTTAAATATTGCTTCCGTAGTAACAGAGAAACAGACTAGATTGTGATAGAAGAAACCTTTATTTTTGTATTTTATTAAGACTTTACTTGCTTTTTTTGCATTACTTCAGTAAGTTTGTAAAAAATGCTGTATGCAACTCGTGCGCGAAATTTCT
Source organism: Ctenicera cuprea (assembly GCA_958336395.1). NCBI lineage: Eukaryota > Metazoa > Arthropoda > Insecta > Coleoptera > Elateridae > Ctenicera > Ctenicera cuprea. The sequence goes on from OY284496.1 coordinate 21,412,092, forward strand.
ATGGTGTCTTCGGATGACTTTTGTCTCGGCTGCCGCCTCGACAACAAATTTCATTATCAAGCACCAAAGTATAATTTCGCGCCCAACAAGATACATAAATAACTATTATAGCAAATGGAAATTTTCCAACAAGCATAACAAAATACAACATCTAAACATTAAGAAAAAACCAAATGAAATAAATATAAATTTTATAAACATATACCTGGTAACAAAATTTTCATTTTGCAGACATGAATAAAAATATTAAAATAATTGCATATAACAGAATTTTACCTGACTCTTTTGTGAAATTCCCTGACTTTACGTTGAAATTGGTACAATTCCCTGATTTCCCCGACCAAAATAAAAATACTCAAAATTCCCCGACTTTTCCCTGTTTTCCAGAAAAGTGGCCACCTTGAATATATTCGACAGACGAAAGCAAAAAATGGAAACAGATTTGCAGAGAGTTACACATTTGAAATTTACTACTTACCAACAAAATGCAGTCACGACGAAAATTCCACTCCTTGCGCGGTTTGCATAAAGCATTGAGGAATTAAAGTACCTAATAACACTTTATGCACACCACACCAGAAATGGTATCACAAGTTGCAATAATCTAAAATGAGCGAGAAACTTAAAGCAAATTGCCAGTTATAGTACATAACATAAACTACCATTACAGTGTTACGCAATATACCACCACATCAGTTATTAAAAAATTTCACATCCCCATATCAAACTATTTAATATATTAAAACAATGAAACTTAGTCAACATTCATCATAAAATTTAAAAACAAAATAGCTACAATACTATACCAGATCAAGGAAATTATAACAGCAAAAAATCATTTTGAAAACTTTTCAAATTTGTATGGCTAAAACTTAGCCACGATGAAATTACATTTCAAATTCAGTGTTTATGTGGTGCTTCGGGAATCATTATTAGCTAAAACACTGCATGGACAATACATGGCAAATGATCGGAGGTTACATGAATTCGCAATAAACCACTAAAATTGTAAAAAAAAGTTAGTTGAAAGCAATGTTCCACACAATATTAATGAGGATAACGCATTAAGTAACAGGCAATAGAAATTTTCCGGTGTCGACTTACAAATGCAAGGTAGCCTAGAAAAGTACCGAAACACTTGCAGTATGAATAAGTCAAATACTATCGGTGATAATGTAAAAATCAAACGGTATAATGCCTCGCAGGATGCGACTTTTTATGGGAATACATGACGACAACTCTACTCAGTTAATCGATTGTATTCGGCAAATGTTTATGTTTCAGTCACTATTGTTGGTATAATTCAGTTACGTCAATTCTAGTGGGTAAAAAAAACTGTCAACATCTTAGAGTTTGATAGATTTATCGCGCTTACATGTGAACCTTGCAGCGCATTGTATATAATTTCTTTAAACAGACAATTAATTTAATAAAAGCATTACACACGGAAAGTTATTACAATTTTATTAGAAACAGCAATCATTACTAAAGCTAGTATGTTGAAGAAATCCTAATATGAAAAAATGTTATTATAGACAAGACGAGCTCACAGTAATATATGGCGCCGCGGAACTAAGTTTTAAAATGATTATTTATTCATAATTAAGAAGTGATAGTGTTAAGCTACCGAGCATTAAACCCGACAGTTTAGCATGGCAATTTTGTTTAGTGATCTTAATCTTTCAAAATAAGTACGGCCCGGTCAAGTTTCGCTATGACATGCAATCAACCGATTTGATTTTGTTTCGGCCAACAATTTGTAAACAAACTAAACTGGAAACAAATATTGGGAACAAAACCTACAAGTACAGACTCGCTGGCAACAGAGAGCTCGGATTGTAGAAGAAGTAACTAACTGTATCCGCAAGGTACACCCCACACTTTGCAAAAAGTAAAGACACATCGTACGCCCGCCGGTCGGTTTGTATAGTCTCAGCTCCAGCCGCATTCCTTGGAGACAGGTCGAAGGGATCCGGATTTAGCATATTCAAAAATTTACAACAGTGGCTATATACAATCGTAAAACTAAAGACTGCGATGCGCGGTCCGTTACACTACCTATTTTATTAACTTACTTATTTAAAAAAAGCGATCGTAATAGCCGACGAGTTTTGCTAGTTTAGAATTAAAATGCGTTAGTACTCTCTCCGCAGCCCCGTTTTAATGGTGCAACTTGTAGTTAACAAATGGAATCCATACCCAAAAAGTCTACTACTATTTGCTCCGTAAGGCTAACCGCTAATTTGTTACCCAATTCTATAAGCTACTTACACAGTCATATATGTTTTGCAGCCATTTGGCTATTACTGCTGTTGAAGCTAATCACAGACGCCAGACGCATCGGCAGATCGCTGCATCTGTTAAACTCTAGCTCACCGTTCACCTGCAAATAAGATGAATGTTTCCTACAAACAACATCACTTGTATCTTGCATGAAACTTCTTTATCAACATTTGAAGAAGATGATAGAAGGGAAGTTTTAAGGATGGAAGGGCCCACGCCTTCATTAAATGGTAATAAATTGCTAACAATAAACTGCAGAAAATTTAAAAACGTTAGCTACAAACAACATCGGTGGTTATGTCGCAGTTATAAGCTATATAAACTGTTTTGATGGCCGTGTACTCTCGTTAGTGTTAAAGCTTGCTCCTAGAATAATGTCGGTTTTGATGATTTTATAATATTGTGCATGCTGCTCTGTAACACCAACATGAAAAAAGTTTGCTTGCGCTTCGCTCTGGGTGCACTATCAGAATTTTAAAAACGTTTCACCAATTTCCGAACTCACAAGCCGCCCATTGATATACGTCAAGCCAAAGCCGACCCAAACATGAAATATTCACTTAAGAAAAGAAGTATGAATTGGGGTGGAATTCCACTTCAGTCGTGTTTACCAGTGGACTACTCCGAAAAAACATTAAAATCAATGTATGTACCAACACAACATAATTATTCGTAGATAGAAGGACATTAACTCCAACGTATGAAAATCAGAGTCCAAGCTGAAACAATTGCAAAAAAAATGCAACATCTTGCGTGCGTTATTCCCTTGACTTTACCCTACAACAATCAAATCATTACCGGAGATGCTTTCATGACCGTAGTAGCGTTTACCTAGGCAGTCTTTAAATATGCTCAGGAAGCTCAGCTCCCACCTAATAAAAGGTACTAGACTTGGGTATTGTACATACATGCCCAAACCCGAAAAAAAAACGTAATCGATTTAAAATACTAACACATCTTAATCTTACATTCATTTCATCAAATTTAGAAATTGAATTCTTGATGGGTACCATCAAAAGTACGTAAAATAGCACACGAACATATTTCTTATGACCATTGGCACCAGTAGTCAAGTTAGAGAAAAATTTGGAAGGTACGACCATAAATAAAGTTGGTGCTAATTTTTGCTGCTATCTACCTCTTATTGGGTAATACCTAGGCGAGCACTGTCTTCAAATATGCGTTGGAAGCTCAGCTACCACCTAATAAAATGTACTAGATTTGGGTATAGTATATACATGCAGGTGAGGCTTATCTAAAGTAAATAAAGCAAAACCAAAGCTTGCTGTAAATATGAATTTATTCATCAAGTATTGTAATATTCAATTATTTCATTTAAGAAGTAAATGTACCATACAATGTAGTACACTTGCGAAGGAAATAGTATTGCTAACCTATGTATTACAATTCCAGTACAAGGACAATTCAATCCGCGCACATGAAGTGCCAAACATCCTTGAAAAGACTATACCTTCGGACATTTAACAAATGAAGAAGTACCGCGCGCCGTGCAGAACCTGTGAACTGGCTTAGAAATCAAATACATCTAAATCAATTCACCAGGGCTAAACAGAGGGCGGTGGGGCAAGTTGAAATGATCCACAAGGCGCAACAGAAACCTGAAAAAAAAACGTAATCGATTTAAAATACTAACACATCTTAATCTTACATTCATTTCATTCTTATGACCATTGGCACCAGTAGTCAAGTTAGAGAAAAATTTGGAAGGTATGACCATAAATAAAGTCTATTTATTTTCAGATAGAACGCGCGTAAACAAATGCATGCGTTTTTCACGTGACGCAGTGAACAGGGCAGTATCGTTCAACAGTCGATGACTGGGCGCGTGCACCAGGAATAAACAGTAGCGGGTATTATTTGCATCCAAACAATAAACAAACATTGAATTTAACGAAAACATGATCACACGAGTTCATCGTCTGTATCGCTGGTCCAACATATTATCAAAATGCCCTTATAAACCAGCTCACAACTCAACACTTAATCCGTACCTGGACAGACGCGAATCTCCCATGCAGCTATTCCAACTCCTTGTGCATCGATACGATTAACTTTAAATCTTGAAAGGACATACTCACAATGAAGCTAAAACATAATACATTTTAGAGGGCAAATAATATTATTAAAACGAAGTATACTTACCATCATCCAACACTTCTTGTAGTATTTATTAATATGTTCTAGCTTTACTTCGTTGAAATTCATTATTTGATTTATTCTAAATAAAACCATTCGTAACTACAACAGGTTTTTTATTTTAGCCTTATACTTATATCCACATGTTGACATGTCATTTTCAGAGGCAATATTAAAAGTGAACAGTTGGTGTTGCTATAGGAACAATAAATCTTCATAACTTGACATTGGTTTTCCATATCTGCATCCAGATGACTTGATTTCTCATTCCAAAACGTCCAATAACGGTGAATTTAAGAGATCAATTTGTTCATTCGTTAAAGTTGCAGATTTTAAATGGTTGTGAATTCCAAATGCTTCTAGTATATCCAACTCACGTTTACCATCACAAAAGTGTAAAATTTTTACCGTGTTATTTATTAGATGGCACTGAATGATTGTGTCCTAATAAGTGTTTAGCGTAATTGGATTTATGCGGGTGTTTAAATCTGTAACAACGTATGTGTTCCTTGTACCTAATATCAAAGTTCCTAATTGTTCGTCCTATATAAATCGAATTACAGCGCGAGCAATTTAATTTGTAAATGTCTGGTTTTTATAGTAAGCGTTCAAAATGTTTTTTGCTATAAAAGTTATTTTAAATTTATTTGTTTCGTTTAAAATTTTGGCAATTTTTTTGATTTATTTTATCATTCTGAAGCTAGATCGTAAGACCGATGATGCTTATGAGTCCTTAGCGGATGAACTACTGCCGAGTCTAAAACCATCCTCTCTGCTTACTTTGTTAGGTTGTTTCTAAATTTTAGTTGTTTTATGCACGATCGTCTGCGGGAAGTAATGAGGAACTCTGGCAAGTACCGAGTGTTCTTAGACTCCATTTTATGCCCAGTTAACAGTCTTTTCAGCCACCGCAAATCATTTTGTGGTCCGTCTGTGTTTGCAGTCACCTCTGCTATCGTCATCTTAACTCAATAAAACGACCATTTTGTCCGATGTAGTTTCAACCACAAGAGCAAGAGATGCTGTAAATCCACGGTGATTTTAAACTGATATTTGGTCTATGCGGATCTGAAACAGTTTCCCAGAATTTTGTTAGTCCTAAAGACGGTATTTATGGGGTGCACCTTTCAAGACCATGCCCTATTTTATCGGCAAACCGACTGCTCTGCAATAACATTAAAATCCATGCCTAACTTTTTCTGGATCTCGACCTTTTTTTTGCTGGAAGAACTTAACATGATGACATATTTGAACAAAGTCGCCAGGATCGAATCAAAATGACATAACAATACAACTTTAACTTTTACTTACTGTTTCAGAATATTTGCCTTCATCCTTCTACTCTTATTTCTTATTTCAAAATACAATTTCAGTAAAAACATTCGAATATTATAAATTTCACCTTTATTCAGCAGAGCCATATAGAGACGCTTCCATGACCATTGCCGTGTACATCCCTTGTTGGGTAATATCTGCCCGTCTTGCATTAATCAATTGTACGTCAGACGTGCAGATACCACCAAACAAAATATACCAGATAGGTAGTGGTTGAGTTTATAGTGCAGTAAAAATGTATGCCGCCAATTCCGTTGAAAAAACTCGTATGAATTAAATTGAGAATTCAGATTATTTTTAATAATTGTTGTCAAATATATAAAGCTTTATATAAAGTGTCGTCCAATCAAATACAGCCGTTAAAGGTACTTTACCTTGCGTATTTTGATATTATTTTAGAAAATACTGGGCGTTCCGTCTAGCAGGGCCAAACTTTTTTCTTGAACTTCTGGTTAAGACGGTATAGGGATAAATAAGGGTTTCGTTTATTTAATTTAGTAGTTATTCACCATTTCCTGTAAAAAAATAATTTAAGTTGGAAGAATGCTTTTGCGTGTATGTAAGAAGTTTTTCAGTAGACTAATCGAGGGATTTTATTTTCAAAAAGCATGTTTTCCGCATTCAAAAAATAAAATCTGGCCAAAAGACACAATTAAAAAAATTAGAGTTACATACATGGCCGGAAAGTACGTGTCCAAAACTGTCTATACATTTTTTTTAACTGGTCAGTGGCGGGTATAGTTTTTATGAATATTCGAAAAGGGGGAAATGCATTGCAACGTATGAGCAACAAAAATTTAAAAGCCGTTATTATCGATTTAGATATCTGCGAAAATCAACTACTTTTCAGCTAGATATGGTTGCTTTCCAAATCTTTTCAAACCTCTATATATAACCGTTAATTTATCAAATAAAACTTGTCTAAATAACTTTTACATTGAGGATGTGCAACACATTTCTTGAGATATTAATAGACGGAAAAAAACTAGAAAAAGTTAATCATAAATTAGAGTAGCCGACCAACGTTGCCCACCCCAAACGTCGAATACGTTCGTCATCAAAACGTCCGTGTTTCAGTGAATTATTTAAAATTAAATGACATTTAGTGTTCTTAAATTTCAAAAAAAATGCTTTTCATTGAATTTGGAACTTTAGATCTTTTAAAGGCAAGCTCAAAAAAGTTTTGTTTTGTTTTTTTGTTCATCGTATCAACTTGTAATGATCAACTAAAAATTGGGATCGTTTTTAATATCGATATACATGAAAATAGAATTTAACTGGGGTATTGTGACAGATACTATCTTAATTTTTTTAGGTATTAATTAGTTGTGTCTTGAAGAAACAAGTTCATTTAATTAATTGTTTGGCGACGGGTAGTGTAACCAAGCGACCACCGGTTCCGATGAACTCGATGAATTGGAAGGTACACTTTTCGTTCAAGCCAGCACGTAGAACAATTGATAACCAAAAATGAAGAATGTATTTTATGCAACAGATCGAGATTCATCAAGGGATCAATAACAACGCATCACTTTAAGAAATATTCTAAAATCCGAGAAACTATTATTAAAAATGTGAATTTTCATACAAATGAGAGTTAAAACTGATGAAAATTATGTTTATGATTCAGTGAGTAATAAAAAAAAAAGAAAATATTAGTTTTCGGTGCCTATAAGTTGCTATCCATTTCGCCTCTTATATAAATTATAAATTTTTTTTCCAAAAGACAACCATGAAAAAGTAAATGTGTTGATAGGTTCGACCACGTACTTTCCGGCAATGTACGTCCTCCAATTTTTTGAAGTGTGCCTTTTCGGCGATCACAATTTTGAACGCATTCAACTCTAAGAGTAAGAAAAACACGCTTTACAAATTTGGCTACTTTACTTCGTTGCTTTTAACTCCCAAGTGCCCAAGAACTCGCCTATTAGAAGTTTTGTTGACCTGAATACTATACAGGGCCAGTAGGCTTAGTTCATCTCAAAACCGCTCGTTTTTTTTAAATAGAACATCCTGTGTACGACTGAATTTTTTTAATGGGGCATCCTGTGTACTATTGTATATTTAAATAGTTGGTTTTAAGCATTATTAAAAATGTATAAGTTTATTTCTCTAGGGTCGCTAAATTACGTGGCTATATAACATTTACATTATTTTAGCAAATAGAGGTCAGATTGTTAAATGAATATTAAAAACTAATTTGTTAATTAATACTCTTACAATATATTATTTGAAACCCTAACAAATTTTCGTTGTCACAACCAGCCAGCAAATTTATTTATTATACCGGATTAGAATAAGATGGTCACTTATTTTAAATGAATCAAACAATTGGGTAGGTTTCTTAGTAATTAAAACCAGATTTCTGGCGAGTGTAGGTATGGCAATACAAATTAATTACTGTGTTAAATTAAAAACGTTATTTTTTGGCAGAATGCATATACCGTGTGTAAACCAAACATGGTTCACGCCCTTTGTTACTTTATTTACGAAGATAAACGAATAAAATTTGGAATGGGTAAAACTCAATTGTTTGATGGTATTCGAAATTTTATATCACTTCTAGTTCCGCCGGAAATGACCATAACTTGTTTAATTTAAATGCAACACCCTGTATATGTTTACACATTTGGAATCAGTGTATTTGTAATTGTCTTTAAGACAACTTTATGTTATTTAACAATTTTTTTGCGTCTACAGTGCCATGACGGACATAAAACTGTTCCTCTGGAACCAGGCTTACCGTAAAACTGATTATTAGTTGCTGTCCCTATCCGTCGACTCCGCCCGCTTTACGAATTAGGCAAACAGTTTTTGTAAAAAAGCCAGAAATTTCAAACGGAAAAATGTTGGCTCATATTGTTTTTCGGAAAGAGCATTTCCTAACCTAAATTTTAAATTTAAAATAAGAAAGTTATGGTCATTTCCGGCAAAACCGGAAGTGGTAAAAAATTGTTAATACTATCGAATAATTGAATTTTATGGATATATTACCCGTACCAAATTTTATTCGTTTACTTTGATAAATAAAGAAAAAGGGGGGTAAACCATGTTTCGTTTACACCCGGTATATGTAACAGCCTCAAGATTACGTATCTGCAAATGGAAATGAAAAGGCAAAACGGCTTAGCCAAGTCACGCCGTACATACTATGCATGTTCTATACTTTGCCAAATATTAATTTGTCGAGAAAAAACAAGTGATGAAGAACGCATAAAATAAAGATAGAACATGTTTTTGCCAAGACCAAATATATTTTAAAATATTAAACTTACTTAACACACAGCAACGACACAATTTCTTGGTCGGTGGTATGTTGTAGATAGATGTCTTGGGAACCAAATAGAACTAAAACACGACGATCGAGTTTCCAACATAAAAGTCGCTAAGAAAAACAGAAAAAAAACTTGGATTACAAACTACGCTGACTAATGTTTGTTCTTGATTGTATGTGTATATGGGTAACAATTAGTTTTTGATTCTTTTATTGGTCACCATGCTATAACTTGTAAGTCTTATAAGTATGTACTGATAATAAACTTAAAAAGAAAATGCAAGTAGTGAAGAGTAGCAGCGCCTGCCTGCGAAGATGTGAGTATGTTTTTATGATGAATGTTTTAAAAATCAAACAAGTTTACAGGGTGGCCACTTAAAACTGCTTTTCAAATTCCCCGACTTCCCTGACTGATAACATTCAGCTTTCCTCGACTTGATTTTATGGTACAGAAGCCAATTTCAACTGCTTTTTAAATAAAAATTGTAATCCAACATTAGGTAAGTAAACTTAAATTACTTTATAGCAAATTTTGCAACAAGCATAACAAAATACAACATCTAAACTTTTAAGGAAAAACCAAATGAAATAAATATAAATTTTATAAACATATACCTAGGTAACAAAATTTTTGTTTTGCAGGTAAAAATAAAAATATTAAAATAATTGCATTTTACAGAACTTTCCCTGACTATTTCGTGAAATTTCCTGACTTTACGTTGAAATTGCTACAATTCCGATTTCTTTGACTACAATAAAAAAATTCTAAATTCCCTGACTTTTCCCGGTTATCCCTGTTTTCCAGAAAAGTGGCCACCCTGGTTTAGGACTTACGCACTAATCAGATAACCCGTATAACCACACAATACAGAACCTATATCGAACCTGTATTTAAATCTTTAGTCGATACAGGCTTTCTGTACCCTATGGATAGCGCGACGATAGAGATTACATATCGATTGGGTATAGTTGTCTTTACTAACTCTGTATATAAGATGTAAAGCTCCTGTACAGACAACATATAGTTAAAGTACAGATGCAGTTAAGATTGCGTATAGAGCACATGAAGGTACTGTAAAGATACGATATAGGTTTTTAAAGATACTATTCCGATGCTGTATCGTCCAAATTAAGGTGCGGTATAGATAATTCAAGCAATTAATTTTAGATAAAAAAAAAATATTTTTTTACGCGGATATATTTTCTTTTATAATATTTTATACAACCCCTCTGTATTTTTTTAGCTAATTTCATTTACACTAATGTATTTATTGATAGATTTTTAATTTTAAAAGTGCGCTGCATACTTTACCTTAGCGGGGAATCGAACTGGCCATCTTTGGTTTGTGAGTCGGTCTCCTTGCACCCTGAGCTAATCTCGCCTCTTATAAGATTCGACCGCTAAATGTTTTAAGAGTATTACAGAAGGTTATGATGGACAATATGATACAAATGTACTACCAAGAATTACAGTTAGGGTTAAACCGTTTTTTTTGCAGTAAAATTTATAGTGACGTTGCATAATATCTCGTTAAGGGCGTATAGTATGCTTGGATAAAACGTGATTAACAGGGACTACGTAGAAAACGCATTGGACGCTTAATAATAAAGTTAGACATTTTTGTGGGCTCTTGAAATTTTTAAAGTTAAATGTGTTTCATGTTTCTCATTTTCTAATTTTGTTTTTTACATTAATTTTAATGTAGAGTAAAATCATTTTATAAATAGTTGGTAAAGTGTATCGTTTGTAGCTTTGCTAAGTTTTTAATAAACTGATGCCGAAACAAAAAAAAAGACAACAGATTAAAGTATTAAGAAAAATAAACAGTGAAGAATTATAGGGGATAAAATATAAAACAGTTTTAGTAGGTTCAGATATTTCGAGAATCTTACTTCGAAATAATTGATGTCTTTGTATTATTTTACCACCAACTATTTTAAAGTACATTATTTCTGAATTTCCCGCCATTTCTGAGGTCAGAATTGTAATTTCAAGAAAAAAATATTACGTAATATGATCATTGTATTGATGTCGGTTCGTACTTTGTACTGCTGGCGCTGGGATAAGCTTTAAATATCTTTATCTTTTTGGTGAGTGGACTTTCCAAACAGGTCTGTTTATAAACCCCCATAAAGGTTTAGAGCTATTCTTCAGCCATGCATTGTTTAACGTCCGGCTTGGTTTTAGATTTTACCGTTAAGAAAGTTTCTTTGCAATTGAGTCATTCTTATTCTGTTTCGCTGGAACTTTTAGCCGATGAAATATATTTATTTACAAAGTTTTTCCAATTACATGTTCAAAAACACTTTACTTCTAGTGCTTTAGGTGATTTTTTTGGCCTTCTGGGGGGGGGGGGGTTATTACCGCTACTACCATCACCACCCTCGTAAATCCGCGGTTGGACGTTATAAGTACAGCAGAACTGAGAAAATGCTCTCTGCTGTAGGCACATCAAAAGGTATAGTATTGGTTATAGGTGTAATAACAGTTTATGATGAAAGTTATCATTTTATTTACTTGTGGTTTATAGATATTGTGGTAAATGATCCCCCTATCGAAAATAACTTCACATTGGAGACAGCAGCCTTGGTTAATGATTATGTCATAAATTATTATTATAATTGTAGGAAGCACACAAATATCCAAGGTTCCATCAAATTCGTAAACTTTAAATTCTTGATCTTGCTGATGCGCCATTTTTAACGTTTTTATACACAAGGCCAACAAATAAAGATGGTGTTTAGATTGACGCTATACACAGCGGTTTTAGGCTTAAGATAAAACTGTAAAGACAGGCAGTATATATTTAGCACAGATTCGATAAAGACAAAATCGATAATTGCGCTACAGGTGCGATATAGCCTGCATGAAGATATTGTAGAGATTTGTTAAAGGTACAACTGTAAAGACAATCAGTATATATTTTCTACAGATCCAATAAAGATAAATCCCTGCTTGAAGTACCGGTGCGGTATAGCATAGAATAAGATGTGATACAGATGCGATAAAGATAAAACTGTACTGGAAACAAGTATAGATATCATATAGATGCGGTAAATATTTAATCTATACAGTTAAGGTATAGGCTAAAGTACAGCTCCAATACATATTACACCTGTATCACGTAATCTTTACCGCATCTTTAAATATCTCTATCGCCTAGGACATCTTTATAGATTTGGTTATACGGGAAGGTTGAAGTTCTACAAATAATTCAATGTTTATCGAGTGTTAAAAAATAAATTAAACTAAAAATTCGTAATATCACAAGCGTTATTACTTTTTGCAAAGGATCGCAATAAATCCAAAACTAATTTAAAAAATAAACTTAATAAACGGTATATTTTAATAAGTTTATGTAAACAGATTTGCAGAGAGTTACACATTCAAAATTTACTAGTTACCAACAAAATGCAGCAACGACGAAAATTCCACCCCTAGTGCAGTATTAAAAAAGTCATGAAGGAGCGAAAGTACCCAACATTACTTTAAAAATACTACACCAGAAATGGTATCACTGGTTCGAATACTCCAAAATGAGAACAACCGACAAAGCAAACCGACAGTCAAAGTGTACAACATTAGCTACTATGTCAAACTATCCAATATATTACAATAATGAAACGTAGTAAACATTCATGACATAATTCAAATACAAAATAGCAACAAGTGCAAATAACTATACCAGGATCATCAAAAATATAATGTCTTAAATTCTAATTTAAAAAAATGCAAACTTGTATCGATAAAACTTAGCCACGATGAAATTACATTTCTAATTCATTGTTTATGTGGTGCCTAAAACACTGCATGGACACTACATCGCAAATGATCGCAGGTTACATGAATTCGCTAGAAACCATCAAAAGTGTAAAAAAAAGTTAGTTGAAAGCATTGTTAGCCACAACTATATTATTCATTATGATAACGCATTAGGTAACGGACAATACAAAATTTTCCGGTGTTGACTTACAAATGCAAGTTTGCCTAGAAAAGTACAGACACACTTGCAATATGAAAATAAGTCAAATACTATCGGCGATAATGTAAAACTTCAAACGGCATATGGCCTCGAAAGATGCAACTTTTTATAGGTATACATAACGACATCTTTACTGGATTCTGTATTAGGAGTTGGGAGTGTCAGTTACCGCACGCGCACTTAGGCCACAATAGGTGGGCCCATTGTACTATATCCCCAGCAGCTCTTCACATTGGACATCTCCCAAGCCATCCAACCTTTTTGATGTACTTGAGAGCTGGGCAGTGACATAGGACATGTTCTGCCGACTCGTCGTCCTCGTTGCATGCACGACAGTTTGGGCTGTCCACTAGTCCCATCCTGTGCATGTGTTGCTTAAGAGTGCAGTGTCCAGATAAGATACCCACAACTAATCGCAAGTTCCTTCGAGACAGTTGCACACGATAATTGGCCGTTTTTAGCGAGGGTGTCGTAATAGCAGCCCTTGCTTGACGACAGCTTTGAGTGTTAACCTATCTTGGTGTGAAGCTTTTAAGGTTTCTTGGTATAGCATAAAGCATAATGTCTTCAGGGATATGGGAATTACGGGTTCTGGCCCCCAGAGAGGTTGTTCGGAGGCCAGTCTCGCAATCTCATCAGCCTTCTCATTGCCGTAGATGCCGTCATGTCCTTTCACCCATACAAGGAAAACGGATTACCTTTTGCTATATCGTCGAGAGCTTCACGACACCGCAGTACCACCTCTGAGGTAATTTTGCAACTGCCTAGGGCTAGTAAAGCGATTCTGCTATCACTGTAGATACCAACACGTTGGTTCTTGATTTGTCGTTCAAGAATTGCATTTGCACCATGCATTATTCCCATTACCTCCGCTTGGAAGACAGTGCCAATGTTGCCTAGTGGTACTCTGGCGTAGGTTTAGGTCAACGGAGAAAATTCCGGCACCCGTTCGATGCGTTGTTTTAGATCCATAGGTGAAGATGGATATATCCATATGCTGGGTTGGTCCAGCATTCGCACTAAAGTGTCTATTAAAGGCATATTGTAAAGGAAGGTAGTCTACTATAGCATCCAGAACAGGAGTCTTTGACGATTGCCTCATCCAAGATGCGAATGTGTCTGCCTCCCTTGCTTACTGTGTGCCACAGACCCCCGTGGCACGGCCTCACAACTACTTCCTCCACAAAGAGATCAAGTGGAAGAAAGCATTAAGTTCACCTCTAAAGCGGCCGTGGGGGTTAAGCATATAGCACCTGTCGAACTAAGACAAGCTAAACGTTGCACGTGTCCTAGTTCATTTAGTTGCTGCCGTAGCCCGTCTAACCCTGGGCCACCAGACAATTGCTCCGTAGCATAGCATGGGCCTAATCACGGCGGAGCCACAAGATAATTCTAGGAGAGAGTCCTCAGGATTTACCTAGAGCGCGGCGACACTGCCAGAAAGCCATGCATGCTTTGCCAGTTTTAGCTTTTAGGTGTTTCTCGCAGTTCTGATGTTTGACAAAAATAACTCCCAGGTATTTGACATTATCTGAGAATCTGAGGGAAGTGTTGAATAGAAGAGGTGTACGTTGGGATCCAAGCTTCTTTTCCTTTGAGAAGAGTACCACTTCTGTCTTCAAGGGGTTGACAGAGAAGGTCTGTTTATTACACCATTTTTCTGTTATTCGAAAAGCCGTCTGCATTAAGGTGCAGAGCATGCTCTCAAACATCCCCGTTATGAGGATGGATATGCCACACGCATGTCCAATGGTATAGAACCCAGCATCATTGAGCGAGCTTTTAGAAGGCTGTCCACCACTGTATTATATAACAGTGCAGACGCCTTGTGGACAGCCTTTCATCACAACACCTGAGCTGTCTCCTAAATTAAATTGTACCGCTCTCATTGCAAGCATGTGCTTTATCCACTCACAAAAAGTAGGTGCAACACCATGTCTGCGTAAGGCAGAATTTATATTTTCAAATTTGGCTTTGTCGAAGGCTCCTTCAATATCAATGGAAGCTCCTAGGGTAGACATTTTATATCTAATGATCTCTCGATCCGATTCGCTACAGCATATAGCTTAGATTTGGTAGATCTCCCTGGGATGTAAGCATGTTGATTCAGGTGCAGTGGGTGTGAAACAAGCACCTTCTCCCTTATTTATGTCACAAAATCTCTCAAGCATCTTTAATAAGATGCAAGACGAATGGGACGATAAGATTTGGCCAGGGTATAGTCGGCACGCCCTGGTTTGGGTAGAAAAACTATCTTTACTTCTCTCCAGCTCTCCGGTGGTAGCGGGCAGATACTTCTCTGCGATCCCGGTGGAGAATAGATCTGCTTCAGGAAAGCGACCCTGCCTACGTGAGCCTTGGTTCTCCCTCATCATCTTCTGAGGGAAACCATGTCCCAACCCTAACCCTACCCACTACCCTCTCTATCCCGTCTCAAATCCTAAATCCAACTCGCCAACCCGCAGTTAGCAAGCGTGGCGTTTTAATGCTAATTTACCCCCTAATTAATTAACTAATTAATTAATTAATTAATTAACACTAACACGATGAAAACGGCGAATTTTATAACTCGATTACCCCAGGTGGGTAGGGATACAATCCCAGACTCCCACACCGGTCATCCGGTCCGCCCCATGGATTCTGGGGGGGGCAAAAATTCGTTAAAAGTAAGAGAAGCTGACTGTATCAATATGAACATTTGCACATTAAATGTAAAAACTCTGCTGTCCGAGGACAGAATAGCACACCTAGAACAAGAGCTGAGAAATGTCAAATGGGATTTCATAGGTATGAGCGAGGTGAGAAGGAGAGGAGAAGAAGCGCTGAGGCTGCGATCAGGAAGGCTATTATATTATAAAGGCGAGGACGATAATAGCAGTAACGGCGTTGGAATGCTGATAAATAACCGCTGGATCAAATATGTATACGCCATGGTAGGAATCTCATCGAGGGTGTTATACATAACTATCCGATTAACAAAACGATATTCCCTAAAATTAATACAAGTCTATGCACCTACCTCTACATACTCAGACGAAGAAATTGACAATTTCTATGACGAAGTAGAAACAGCATTAAACCAAGACAAAACGTTTTACACCATTTTGATGGGAGACCTCAATGCTAAGCTGGGGAAACGAAAAACTGGCGAAACGTGTGTAGGACACTGTGGAATAAAAACCAGAAACTCTAGGGGACAGACACTGGTTAACTTCATGGAACAACATCAATTGAAGGCAATGAATACGTTTTTCCACAAGAAGGAGCATCGAAAGTGGACATGGGAAAGCCCCGACGGTAATACCAGAAATGAGATTGATTTCATCATTACAAACCGACGTGAAATTATAACAGACGTAACCGTCCTAAACGAAATTCTTGTTAGCGACCATAGGATGGTCAGAGCCCCTGTAAGATTAAATACAAAATTGGAAAGACAGAACTTAATCCACACTAAAAATAAGAAAATTGACTATACACAAATACTTAACCACGACGAAACATATAGACAACATCTAAAACTGGGGTTAGAAAATAATCCTATCAAAATGGATGCGAGCGTGGATGAACTTAATAATTACATCACAGATAACATAACGCAAGCGGCAGATAAAACGCTTAAAAACAAAATCAAAACAAAAGGCACTAGTAAAATATCTGAAGAAACAAAAGAACTAATCAAGAAAAGAAACAAAGAAAAATCGAGAATGGCGCCAAGAACGTTAAAGCAAACAAATAAAGAGATCAGAAGGAAGGTACGAGAGGATATAGCAGCACTTAATGAAAAAGTAATAAAAGAAACTATAGAAGAAAACAGAGGTCCGAGAGTGTTTAGAAGGAAACTTAAAATAGGAAATTTTGAAATGACATCTATACAGACTGATACAGGAGAAATAATAAGAGATCGAAAGCAGATACTGAAACACATAGAACAGTTTTACGAAGATCTGTATGAATCCAAAGTCCAAAAACCGGTCACCAATCCCAGAGACAGAAGATCAGCTCTTACCAAACATTACACAGAAGACATTCCACCTATATGTAAATACGAAATAAAAACGGTACTGAAGCAGATGAAACACGGAAAAGCAGCAGGCCCGGATAAAATAATAAACGAACTAATCACTGCTAGTGGAAGCATAATCCTTGGGCACCTAGAAAGGCTGTTTAACCATTGCTTAGATGCAGGTGAAGTACCCCATGAATGGAAAAACGCAAATGTGGTGTTAATATTCAAAAAAGGAAACAAACAAGATATAAAAAACTACCGCCCTATTTCCTTACTGTCCCATTTATACAAATTATTTTCAAAAATAATAACAAACAGAGTAACGAACAAGCTGGACGCCTTTCAACCACCAGAGCAAGCGGGCTTCAGGCGTGGATATAGCACTATAGATCACATTCATACAGTACGGCAAATTATGGAAAAATCCTACGAATACAACTTACCATTATATATGGCTTTTATCGATTTTGAAAAGGCCTTTGACACAGTCGAAACCTGGGCCCTTGTAAACGCTATGATAAGATGCAGAATTGACCATAGGTATATAGAAGTGATCAGGAATGTATACGAAAACGCAACAATGACGATTCAAACCTTTGAAGATACCAACCCCATCCAAGTAAAAAGGGGTATCAGACAAGGAGATACTATATCTCCGAAACTTTTCACGAATCTATTGGAAGATGTCTTTAAGACACTAAATTGGGAAGCACAGGGGCTAAACATAAACGGGCAACGTCTATCACATTTAAGGTTTGCGGATGATATAGTACTGCTAGCCAACAACATGCAAGAACTGCAAAATCTAGTT
Source organism: Ctenicera cuprea (assembly GCA_958336395.1). Taxonomy (NCBI): domain Eukaryota; kingdom Metazoa; phylum Arthropoda; class Insecta; order Coleoptera; family Elateridae; genus Ctenicera; species Ctenicera cuprea. The sequence goes on from OY284496.1 coordinate 21,429,944, forward strand.
ACAGAATTACACGAAGCTACAAAGAAGGTGGGATTGAGGATGAACATTAATAAGACGAAAATTATGACAAATCGTAACGACGCAATACCAATCCAACTGAATAACAATATTATAGAAATAGTAAGTGAATATATATATCTCGGGCAAAAATTAACTATGATCGAAAACCCGCAAAAAGAAGAACTAAACAGAAGAATAAGATTGGCTTGGGCCGCATACGGAAAATTGAGAGACGTTTTCAAGTCAAAATTCCCGCAACACCTGAAAACAAGGGTGTACAACCAATGCATCCTTCCCATACTCACCTATGCATCAGAGACATGGTCACTTACAGAAACGGATTTGGATAAATTAAGGGTGGCACAGCGACGCATGGAAAGATCCATGCTTGGAATCAAACTGCGAGATAGGATAACTAACGTGTGGATAAGGAACAGAACAAAAGTGGAAGATGTGGTAGCCCGTATCGCCAGACTAAAGTGGCAGTGGGCTGGGCATCTAATGAGAAGACAGGACGACAGATGGAGCAGAAGGGTGACAGAGTGGAGGCCGAGAACAGGGAAAAGATCACGGGGAAGACCTCGTACACGCTGGAGAGACGACATCGACAAAATCGCCGGAATACAGTGGATGGGAGACGCAACAGATCGCGAAAAATGGAAGCAGTTAGGGGAGGCGTTCGTCCAACGATGGAACATTATACGCTGATTTATGATGATGATGATGATGAGCTCTCCGGTATATATCGAAAGGCGGTACATGCTCGGTAGATGCGCAACAGGTGAGCAAGTATAAAGTCCAGTCCCCATTGTAATATGGCTGGGAAGATACCGTCCACTCCAAGCAACTTGAAGGAGAGAAAGGAGTTTATAGCCCAGGTTACTTTGCCGGCCCGTACGACCCGGTCCGGTCCGCCACTTCCCAGTCCTCCTCGATTTGATGTGGGGTGTCAGGTTCTAGCCATACAAAGTCAGGGGTAACAATACAGCCCGGGAAATGTGTTTGAATTAACACTTATGCTGTCTCTTCGGGTTTGGTTGTAAGAAAACCATCCCCTTGCCCGAGACAGCTCGGTTGTTGGTTAGGGTCTTTGGAAAGGATGCTTTTTAGTCTTGTAGCTGAGGTAGTAGTCTCTATGGAACTGCAAACAGTTTTCCGAGAGTCCCTTTGTCTCCGGCGGATTTATTTTTTATATATTCGTTTTTGGTCTTTGAAGGCCTTCCAGTCACTAGTAATTCTAGTTGTCTTTGCTTTATTATAGAGTTTACACTGATCTCATCCTGTAGAGTAGAGTTTCTTGCACCACCAAGAGGTTGTGCGACTCGCCTTGGGTGTCTTCGGGGGGCATGATTCACAGGATTGTAAGAGCGAGTTTTGCAGAATGTCCACACTGGTCTGTAAGTCCTCTACCTAAGCAATCGTATCCGGGAAAATCGACTCCGGGTGGGTTTCCAGATCTACTTTATAAGATAGTCTGTCGGTCTGCCTAGGGTTCTGATATTGTTTTGGTATCGCCGTAGTTCCAGATAATCGAAAACAGAGCCATCTGTGGTCTGACATGGATACAATAGGTAATACATGCCAGCCCACAATATTATTGGAAATATCTAACAATGCCAGGGTGTCATCAACCACCGTCTAGCTGCGCGTTGTGTGACAAAAAGGTAGGTTCACATCCACGGTTCAGTATTTCTATATGTGTATTTACCAAGTACTCAAGTAAAGACTTATCTCTGGTGCAAATAGCACCAATTCGATCAATTCCGCGCTAGGTGGAGGGTCTATTGAGTCACCGGGAAGGTATATCGATGCTAATATTCCTTTCCTTCGTTAATGCTGCAGCTCACCTGTGCCGCCGTAATATCACGCGTACAGAGGTGTGGCCAAGCGAAGGCTTTAAGGTGATTACGATAGTAGATACACGTCCTTGGTTTCTTTTGGGTGATATCTGTAAAGACAGCACCATTATTATTATTTAATCCACAGATCTTAGATTTTACAATCCAAGGCTATTATTGCATTAATGCAACAGTGTCCTGCTGACTGTCGAGATGTCTGCGTAGAGTGACAGCAGCCACTCGACCAAAAATGAAGAGCCTACCAGGTGGCTCCTTCTTTTTGGCCGTACGGAAAAGGGGCCAATCTCCAACGCCTATCCCGGGGTTCTGCACCGCCAGTCGACGACTAACAGTCTCCATAGGTTAAAGTTTCCCCGGGACCCACAAAGCTGCCTTTGCCAGCCTGTGCAGCTGATTCACATGGACGACGCTGAGGCGGGCACCCTCCCACAAAACAGGCAGGTTCGCGACCGCGTCCGTCAGCCACATAAGGGTCTGGCCGTCCTCACAGGTGATTCGGCTAAGCGAGTCTTCCTCCTTCGTTTCTGTACGGAACCAGAAATTCTCTGCCTCTTAGGAAGAGTCTGTTCCTCTTTCTTATGGTGTTTTTGAAATTTTTGTTGTTGCTGCTGCTGTTGACTAGCTTCAGGGGTATCCAACAACGCACCCTGTGTTATTTGTTTGGTTGTGGTTCCATGCTGAAACAAATAATTTCATCTCCCTAGCTCCCCACCTACCACGGAGCCCAACAAGGAGCGCCAAACTTCGACGCCAGCCTCCAGAGATGAGTTGCACGCGAGTAGGCACTTCCAGAGAACCCCTAGGGACCCACTGCGCGCCCCTTCTCCCCAAGGAGCTTACCGACAGTCTGACCCGAAGATGCAGCCGATTGATCGAGGTGGGTCAGCCTCTCTACCTTTCGTCCAAGTGAAATCTCAGCCAAAGAGATGTGTTACTGCACTCCAGGAAACCATAACTGTCCCAGAGGCAGCTCAATCACCATGATCCCTTCATCCAACCGACACGGGTCGCCTCGCACGGCACAAACACGAGGGTGACCTTAAACCCTGTGAAATCTATTGAGCGGTCACAACTCAATGGTCCGTTGCGGCAACTTTCGTTTTATCACACGGGGGTTTAGCTCCGTGCTGTCCCTACTAACCAACCACTAACTTTAGCCCGAGGACTACGGCCGTTCTCCTATCCGCCACCTAGAGACGCGGTCGGTAGGTATCCCAACCCCCGAGGACATCTATACTCAGATAATAGATTGTTTTCGGCGAATGTTAATGTTTCAGTCACTACTGTGGGCATAATTCAGTTACGTCAATTTAAGCGGGTCAAAAAAGTGAACTGCTAAATCAGTGTTTGGTGCATTTATCGCCGTTACATGAGAACCTCACAGCGCATTGTATATAATTTCTTTAAACACACAATGTAATAAAAGCATTGCACACAGAAAGTTACTACATGTACACAACAGCATTTATTACTGGGGCTAGCATTTTAACAATCATATTATGAAAAAACGTTATTATGGAGAAGGCGTGCTTGTAGTGATATATGGGGCTGAGGAGCTGTTTTAATATGATTATGTATTCATAATTAAGATGTAATCCTGTTAAGCTGTATATCATTAAAACTGTCAATTTGGTTTAGTTTTACATAATTGATACTCATTCATTGGTAACATATTCCCGAAAGTAGGGAAGTATGATATCAAACCAAAAATTTGACAAATAAGTTAAGAAACATTACACTACAAGCGACCTGTGTTATTTTTTTAGTAAGTCAGGTCAACAAAACCAGGTCAATTTTCGCCCGACTTCGAATAAACCGGTTTGATTATGTTTAGGTTAAGATTTGATTAAAAAACTAAACTTAACCTAAATATTGGGAACAAGAGTTACGTACCATAACAGATGCGCTGGCAACACATCTCGCATTTCAGAAGTAACTGTACTCGCGAGCTATGCCATACGCTTTGCTAAAAAAAATAATACAAGTCGTCCGCCCGCAACTCGAGTTGGATTATCTTAGTGCCAGCCGCATTCTTTGCGAGACAGGTCGAAGATATCCAGATTTAATGTATACGAAAAATTACAACAATAGCTATATAATTCATAAAACTAAAGACTTTGGTGCGCGGTCCGCTACACTACCTACTTCGTTAACTTACTTATCAAAAAAAAAGCATGAGCAATGGCCGACGAGTTTTGCTAGTTTAAAACTAAAATGCGTTAGTACTCTCCCCGCAACCAGATATAAATGATTCAACTACATTAACAAATGGAATAATGTGACCAAAAAGTATAATTTTAATAAGCGTACTATTTGCTCCGTAAGGCTAATGGCCAATTTCTTACTCAATCTTACGAGCTACCGGCAGCAATATATTTTACGCAGCCATTTCTCCATTACTGCTGATGAGGCTTATAACGGACGCCAGCAGGCGAACGTTGCAGAACCGTCTTTTACATGTACGAAACTAACATTTATATTACACACACGACAGATATACTTATCTGCCAAACGTATTTCGGTAACATCGTTGGGAATCGATCCAGTCCTTTCAGCCCAAAGGCCGTATATGCCTTTGAAATAACGACGCTCTAAGCCTCTAGCGCTGGATTAGTCCATAATCAAAGTTTGGCATACGAGATCTAAAAAAAATAAACAGTAATTAAAAACGTCATTAATGCAAAACTAAGACTGTTTAATATGTTGTACTTTTAAATTTAATTAAATTTTTACAAAAATAGAAAAAAGCCTACCCCAAATAAGAGGAGAGGCGGTAGCTTGAAGTTTGAGCGCTCGCCTCTAGCGCCAAAAGTCTGGAGTTCATGACTCTCGCCGTAGCTAAAAATACAGCAAAAACTGCAGCAAAAAACTATCTGATGCAACCCGCCACTTATATCCCCAATCTGGCGTAGGCAGCCGTGAAACCTTCCTTAGCAATCTGGCTATTAGTCGTTCGGATTCGACGTTAAACTGTAGGTATCCTGTACTCCACCTTAGCGCCAAGGGAGAGTATATGCAACGAGACGTAAAGGTTCATTGCAACCCCAAGTACGTTGTATGTTGTTGAATGTACATTGTACATACATTGTTTTATATGTGTATTAAACCAAAACCAACATAATACTGAAAGATTTACTCAAGGGAACAAGTTTGCGTTAAGGTGCAACTTCACTACTTCAGTGTATTAGTCGTAGTCCACTGGACCACTCTGAAAAGACATTAAAATTAACATACCAACCCAACAAAGTTATTCATAGATGAAAAAACAACTACACTTCAACGTCATAAAGTCCACGCAAAACAATTGCCAAAAACTGAAACAACAGCTTGCAACTTATTTATGTTTATTTTTGCGTTGTACCATCTACTCAACCACATAACAAAATATCAAACTATTTTGAAACGTTTTCACGTCCGTTGCACAGTTTATCCACCTCTTGTTGGGTAATATATGGCCGTTTACTTCATCAAATATACGTTAAAAGCTCAGCTAATACCTAATAAAAGGTACTAGATTGGTTATAGTACATAATGGTGGTTAGGCTAAATGAAATAAATAAAGCAAAACCAATTCCTACTGTAAATATGTATTAATTCTTTAATTATTACAAGTTTAAACATTTCATTTATGTAGGTAAGTGCACACTGTAAGAAAGAGAGAAATTTTTTAATCTTCTTTCGGTAAAACTACACTACCACAGAAAATATTATTGATACCAATTTCAGTACACGTACAATTCATTCCATGCACAAGAAGTTATAAATACCCTTGAGATGAATCTAACTTCAGACATTTTACAAATGAAGAAGTACCACCCGCCGTGTAGAACGTCTGCTTAGAAATCAAATACATCTAAAGCATTTCACACGAACTAAATAGGGGGGAAATTGGAAAGATCCACAAGGCGCAACAGAAACCTGAAAAAATAAAACTTAATTGATTTAAACAATTACCACATCTTAATCGTACACTCATTTCATTAAATTAAAATTAGAGAATAGTTTTCTTGATGGGTGCCATCAAAAGTACGTAAAATAGAACACAAACATAGTTGTAATGACTATTGCCGTATTTGTTATGACCATTGCCACCAGTCAAGTTAGAGAGAAAACTCTCAGAGGGTGTGATCATAAATAAAGCAACTATTAATCAACAGATCGAACGCGCGTAAACAAACGCATGCGCTGTTCACGTGAACTACTACAGTGCCTTGCAATGAACAGGGCAGTATCGTGCAATAGACAACGACGAGGGCGCACGCATGCGTGCTAATAACATACTAACTATTAGTTGCGCGCGCTGTATCTTGCAAATGAAAAGACCAAGCGTCAGATTTAAGATTTGACATGCGTATCTGAATATCTGAAAATTTATTCAGAAATTAAAAGTAGTACCGATTCCTTATTATTCTTATAATTTTTTACAGTCGTCAAAAAAATTCTGTACGACACACGTGCTAGGTGTTTTAGGCACTAGAGTGATTAACCAACTCGGTTAACCCACGTGCCTTAAACCCTCACTTTAGGTACCTGTAACATAAATATCTAATAAATATTATTTTATACAGCAAATTGCACCTTATGCTCGTAGCTTTGAATTGGGGGCATCTCACAGGTGTATCCCCACTGCCGGTAAAGTATTTCAACGAAACTATGTGCGGTGTTGCAGTCCATCCTCAAATAGTCGATTACGAATCTCTCGACTCGTGAACACCAAATCGTCGTGGTTCAGTAACCATGGGGGTTTGGGTTTGATAATGCAAGTTGAACGTTTCTTATTTAATAATCTATGCTTTGCCTTAAAACATGTTTTCGTTGCATTTTAAGTAATTTAGAAAGAAACTGAAAAAATTTGATCAGTAAACATACTAAAAATAATGTTTGTTCGTAATTGTGTGTACTACTTTCTTACCTTCTGGTTAAAACAATTTTCAACTCCTTATCTATCGATACGATTCTACTTATAATCTTGAAAGAACATCATACTCATGATAAATCTAAAACAATCTATTTTAGAAGGCAAATAATACTATTAAAACAAAACATACTTGCCATGATCAAACATTTATGTACTATTGGTGAACCTCGAAGACTTATTTTCAATTAAGTTGATTATGGGATTAAAAATTATTAATACACAATAATTAATTTAGGCTTGGATCAAACAACCCCTTAGGGACAAATAGAAATATTGATAAAGGTGCACGGGTAGTATAGTGATATGACGCGTTTCAAAAACCGAAATAATCCCAATAAACCCAAAATTAATTTAAAAAAACATGCAACTTCAACAGAAAGTTCATATTTAAGCTTAAATAATTTAATTGTTGTTTTTACTGGCCCTATCATTACAGTCATACTCATATTTGGGTTCACACAAGTCGCGGTAAAAACAAAGGCTGTTTTTAATAAAATTGACATGATGTTCTATGTGCAGTTTTAATTTTCTGTTTTTGAATAAAATCGAATAAAAAATGTACTGTGCAACATTCCTGGCCCACCAGCTAAGCGGACTGCAACATAAACATTCGCCGAAAACAATCAATAAACTGAGCGCGAAGATGTAAGTTGTCCGTCTTGGTGTTAGGGCGAGATCGAGATTTAATATTTAGTTAGATTTTGGGTTTCTCACAAACATTTCTGGTTTTAACCAATTCAGGCAGATTTGGTTGTAAATGTTTAAAAAATGGTATATGCTAGCATATGCAAACGAATACTCATAGGACAGTGCATACCACCTACATAGGTATTATACTTTCTTACGTGTTAAAAATGTAACATTATCCCTCATGGTGTACAGGGCGATTCAGCTAAGCGTTATTATTTAACAGCTTCGTTTATTTAACAGAGAAACATTTTTATAAAAGTAAGATGATTATATCAAGATTGCTCTAAAAAAATGCACCTTTTCATTTTTATACAGGTTCTATGACCTACTAGCGCCTATAGTAAACTTTAGGGTTTTCAATTACAATACCCTATACATTCGCGAACTTTCGATTGCGAATTAATCACCATTATAAAAGTACATATAGCTGCCGATCATTAAACCTGGCAGTTTAGCATTGCAGTTTTGTTTAATATAACATAATTAACACTTAGTCATTCCTAACATGTATCCAGAAGTATGAACAAGTCAAAACAGGAATTCGACAAATAAATAATAAAAAATTACGTAATACTTATACGCTTGCGTTAGTAATAGCGCCACAAATTAAATTTAAAAATTAATATTGTAGCTTGCAAATACATTGCGATTGATTAACTTGACGGTTGTAGTTTTGTTTAGGTAAGTGCTATGGTAGTTGTCACAAACGTCAAAGTTAATCAATGTCAATATCAAGTTTGTTTTTTAAATTTCCTAAACTAACGAAATTACGTTCAAAACCGCTTAGCTAAAGCATCCTATACAGTACATAGTACGCGTAAACCAATACTTTGTATAACATTAATTTTCAGGGTGGAAAATGTGATGAAGAATACATAAAAACAAAGCTAGAACATGTTTGCTAAAACCAAAGACTTATTGAAATGTTTAAACTTACTTACCACACAGCAACAATACAATTTTTTGATCAGTATGTTGTAGATGTCTTACGGACCAAATAAACACGGGGACCAAGTTTCCAACATAGAAGTCTCCGGAAGGTCCTTAAGAAAAACAGAAAAAAACTTGGATTACAAACTACGCTGACTAATGTTTGTTCTTGATTGTATGTGTATATGTATGGGTAACAATTAGTTTTTGATTCTTTTATTGGTCACCATGCTATAACTTTTAAGTCCTAGAAGTACGGACTGATAATAGACCTAAAAAGTAAATGCAAGTAGTGAAGAGTAGCAAGCAGCGCCTGCCTGCGAAAATGAGAGTATGTTTTTATGATGAATGTTTTAAAAATCAAACAAGTTTAGGACTTACGCACTAATCAGGTAAGGTTGAAGTTCCACAAATAATTTAATGTCTGGCGAGTGTTAAAAATTAATTAAACTAAAAATTCGTAATATCTTAAGCGTTATTAATTTTTGCAAAGGATCGCAATAAATCCAAAACTAATTTAAAAAATAAACTTAATAAACGGTATATTTTAATATCTATATGAAAACGCAGACTTCTTTTAAATCAAAAATGTAAATAGATTTGCAGAAAATTACACATTCAAAATTTACTACTTACCAACAAAATGCAGCAACGACGAAAATTCCACCCCTAGTTCAATATTCAAAAATCAACGTAGAAATGAAAGTACCCAACATTGCTTTAAGAATACCACACCAGAAATGGTATCAATGGTTGGAATATTCCAAAAGAAGAACAACCGACAAAACAAATCGACAGTCAAAGTGTACAACATTAGCTACTATGTCAAACTATTCAATATATTACAATAATGAAACGTAATAAACATTCATGATATAATTCAAATACAAAAATAGCAACAGTTGCAATACAGGATCATCAAAAATATAACGTCTTACATTCTTATTTTAAAAAAATGCAAACTTGTATCGATAAAACTTAGCCACGATGATATTACATTTTTAATTAATTGCCTATGTGGTGCTTCGGGAATCATACTATTGCCTAAAACACTGCATGGACACTACATCGCAAATGATCGTAGGTTACATGAATTTGCTAGAAACCATCAAAATTGTAAAAAAAGTTAGTTGAAAGCAATTTTAACCGTAACTGTAATAGTTATTAAGATAACGCATTAAATAACGGACAATAAAAATTTCTTCGGTGTCGACTTACAGGGTAATCTAGAAAAGTATCGACACACTTGCAGTATGAATAAGTCAAATACTATCGGCGATAATGTAGAACTTCAAACGGCATAATGCCTCGAAGGATGCGACTTTTTATGGGTATACATGACGACATGTCTACGCAGTTAATCGATTATTTTCGGCGAATGTTTACGTTCCAGTCACTACTTGTTGCCATAATTCGGTTACGTCAATTTAAGTTGGTTAAAAAAATTTAACCTGCTAAATTAGTGTTTGGTGCATTTATCGCTCTTGCATGAGAACCTCACAGCGCATTGAACATGATTTTTTTTAACAGACAATATAATGAAAGCATTACACACAGAAAGTTAACAAATTACAGAATAGCATTTATTACTAGGGCTCGGATTTTAAAGCAATCATATTATGAGAAAATGTGATTACAGACAAGACGTGTTTTTTTAGTGATATATGGGGCTGCGGAGCTGTTTTAAAATGATTATTCATTCAAAATTATGATGTAACCGTGTTAAGTTGTAGATCATTAAACCTGTCAGTTTAGCATTACAGCTTTGTTCAGTTTTACATAATTAATACTCATTCATATATCCGAAAGTAGAAAAGTATGAACAAGTCAAACCAGAAATTGGACAAATCAGTTAAGAAAAATTACACTACAAGCGACCTGTTCCTTTTTTTTTAAGTCAGGTTTACAGAACCAAGTTAAGTTTCGCCCACATGGAATAAACCGGTTTGATTTTGCTTAGGCAACATTCGATTAAAAAACTAAACTTAACCCAAACACTGGGAACAAGAGTAACATACTATAACAGATGCGCTGGCAACACAGCTCGCATTTCAGAAGTAACTATACTCGCGAGCTATGCTCTACGCTTGAAAAAAAAAATAATACGAGTCGTCCGCCCGCAACTCGGGTTGTATTATCTCAGTTCCAGCCGCATTGATTACGATACAGGTCAAAGGTATTCAGATTTAATATATCAAAAAAATACAAAGACTTCGATGCGCAGTCCGCTACACTACCTACTTCGTTAACTTACTTATTAAAAAAAGGCATGAGGAATAGCCCACGAGGTTTGTTAGTTCAGAATTAAAATGCGTTACTACGCTCCCCGCACCCCCTTAACAAATGATTCAACTACATTAACAAATGGAATAATGTAACCAAAAAGTCTAATGTTAATAAGCTTACTATTTGCCCCATAAGAAATAAACTAATTAAAAACGTCATTAATGCAAAACTAGATTGTTTAATATATTGTTGCACTTCTAAATTTTATTAAATTTTTACAAAAATAGAAAAAATGCCTACCCCAATTAAGAGGAGTGGCGGCAGCTGGAAGTTTGAGCGAACGCCAACGGTCTGCAGTTCGACTCTTCGCCGTAGCCAAAAATGCAACAAAAAACTATACAATGCAACCCGCCGTAGTACACTGCACTACGCTGAAAGAAAATTAAAATTAACATTCCAACTCAATAAAAATATTCATAGATGGAAAAACACCCAAACTTCGTCATAAAATATGCGACTTCACGATCACGAGTCCAGGCTAAAACAATTGCCAAAAACTGAAACAACGGCTTGCAACTTATTTATGTTTATTTTTGCGTTGTTCCACCTACTTAACCACACAACAAAATATCTAACTATTTTGAAACGTTTCACGTCCGTTGCACAGTTTAACCACCTCTTGTTGGGTAATATACGAGTTTTACCTCATCAAATATACGTTGAAAGCTCAACTAATACCTAATAAAAGGTACTAGATTGGTTATAGTACATACATGGTGGTTAGGCTAAATGAAATAAATGAAGCAAAACCGATCCTTACTGTAAATATGCATTTATTCTTTAATTATTGTAATTTTAAACATTTCATTTATGTAGTAAGTGCACACACAAAAAACTTCATTGATGTAAACAATTACCACAGCTTTAATTTTACATTCATTCCATTAAATTTTGAGAATGGTTTTCTTGATGGGTCCCCCCATCTAAAATACGTAAAATAGAACACGAACATATTTGTTATGACCATTGCCACCAGTCAAGTTAGGGCGAAAAATCTCAGAAGGTATGATTATAAGTAAAGTAACTATTGATCAACAGATAGAGCGCGCGTAAACAAACGCATGCGCATTTCACGTGAACTACTACAGTGCCTTGCAATGAACAGGGCACTATCGTGCAACAGGCAACGACGAGAGCGCGCGCATGCGTGCTGATCACGCGTTAACTATTGTTTGCGCGTGCTGAATCTTGGAAAGGAATAGACCAAGCGTCAAATTTAATTTATGACATTTATCCGACAATTTATTCAGAATTTAAAAGTAGTATTTATTCCTCGTTATTCTCATAATTATTTTAGTCGTCGAAAAAATATTGTATGACACACGCGCTAAGTGATTTAGGCGCTTGAATGATTATCCAATTCGGTTAAACCCACGTGCCTAAAACTCCCACTTTAGGTAGTTATAACATAAATATGTAATAATTATTATTTTATTCAGTAAATTGTACCTTATGCTTGTAGCTTTGAATTGGGGGCATCTCACAGGTGCATCCCCATCGCCGGTAACGTATTTAAAACGAATTATATTGGGTAAAACGCGGTGCGGTGCTGCAGTCCCTCTTCAAATAGTCGATTACGAATCTCTTGACTCGTGAACACCGAATCTTCATGCTTCAGTAACCATGGGGGTTGGGCTTGATAATGCAAGTTGAACGTTTCTTATTTAATAATCAATGCTTTGCCTTAAAACATGTTTCCGTTCCATTTAAAGTAATGTAGAAACTAAAAACATTTGGATCTGTAAACATATTAAAAATAATGTTTGTTTGTAATTCTGTGTACTACTTACTTACCTTCCGGTTAAAACAATTTTTAACTCTTTATCGATCGATACGATTTAACTTTTAATCTTGAAAGAACATACTCATGATAAATCTAAAACATAATGCATTTTAGAAAGCAAATAATATTATTAAAACGAAGCATACTTGCCATGATCAAACATTTATGTACTATTGGTGAACCTCAAAGACTTATTTTCAATTCAGTTGATTATGGAATTAAAAATTATTAATACCTAATAATTTAGGCTTGGATCAAACAACCCATTAGGGACAAATAAGAGATATTTCTGAAGTTGCACAGGTAATTTAGTGATATGACGGGTTTAGAACCAAAATTAATTTAAAAAAACAAGCAACTTCAACAAAAAGTTCATATTTAAACTTAAATAATTTAATTGTTGTCTTTACTTGCCCTTCATTACAGTCATACTCATATTTGGGTTCACACAAGTCGCGGCAAAAACAAAGGCTGTTTTTAATAAAATTGACATAATGTTCTATGTGCAATTTTAATTTTCTGCTATTGAATAAAATCGTATAAAAAATGTGCTCTGCGACATTTCTGGCTCACCAGAAAAGAAGTAAGCCATAAATAACAAAATTATGGCACAGCAACGACTGCAACACGACCATTCGCCGAAAACAATAGACTAAGCGGACTGCAACATACACGTTCGCCGAAAACAATCAATAAATTGAGCGGAGATGTAAGTTGTCCGTCGTGGTGTGAGGGCGAGAATGAGATTTATATTTAGATAGATTTTGGGTTTCTCACAAACACTTGTGTTTATTACCAGTTTAGGCAGATTTGGTTTAAAATGTTTAAAAAACGGTATATGCTATCATATGCAATCGAAAACGACAATGCTTACCACCTACATGGGTATTATACTTTCTTACGTGTTAAAAATGTAACATTATCCCTCATGGTGTACAGGGCGGTTCAGCTAAGCGTTATTATTTAACAGCTTCGTTTATTTAATAGAGAAACATTTGTAAACAAGATAATTATCTCGACTGCGCTAAAAAACGCAACTTTGAATTTTTATATAGGGTCTACTATGATCTACTACTACCTACAGTGAACTTTTGGGTTTTCAAATACAATACCCTATACATTGTTAGATCTTTGGATCGCGAATTAAATTACCATTATAAAAATACATAATATTTATACGCTTGCGTCGGTAATAGCGCCACAAATTAAATTTAAAAATTAACATTGTAACTTGCAAATACATTGCAATTGATTAACTTGACGGTTGTAGTTTTGTTGTAGTTGTGTTAAGTGGTATGGTAGTTGTCACAAAACAAAATCACAAACGTCAAGTTAATCAATGGCAATAGCAAGTTTTTTTTCGTAAATTTCACAAACTAACGAAATCACTTTCAAAACCGCTTAGCTAAAGCATCCTATACAGAACATAGTACGCGTAAACTTATACTTTGTAAAATATTAATTTTCAGGGGGAAAATGTGATCAATACATAAAAATAAAGCTAGAACGTTTGCTAAAACCAAAGACTTTTTAAAATGTTTATACCAGTTTTTGATGTCTTGATGGTTACCACGCTATAACTTGTCAGCCTAAACGTAAAATTCAAATGTAATTAGTGGAGAGCCGCGAAAACAACGAAAATGAAAGTATGCTATGACCAATGTTTATAAAATCAATGCACTTTAGAACTTATACGATAATCGGATATGGTTGAAGTTCTACAAGTTAAACATAAATAATATATTTCATTCCACGTTAAAACCCTAGCTTTAATTAATTATTTAAAATTAATACTACCAACAATATAATGGTCAGCCGAAAGAAAAATATGTAAACAGATTTGCAGAGAATTACAGATTTAAAATTTACTGCTTACCAACGAAATACAGCCACGACGAAAATTCCCCTCCTAGCGCGGTTAACATAAAGTATTAAGGAATTAAAGTACCTAATAACACTTTATGCACACCACACCAGAAATGGTATCACAAGTTGCAATAATCTAAAATGAGCGAGAAACTTAAAGCAAATTGTCAGTTATAGTACATAACATAACTACCATTACAGTGTAACGCAATATACCACACCAGTTATTAAAAAATTTCACATCCTCGTATCAAACTATTTTCAATATATTAAAACAAAAAAACTTGGTCAACATTCATCATAAAATTTAAAACAAAACAGCTACAATACTATACCAGATCACGGAAATTACAACAGCAAAAAATAAAATACATGGAAAATGATCGGAGGTTACATGAATTCGCAATAAACCACTAAAATTGTACAAAAGGGTTAGTTGAAAGCAATGTTAAACACAATATTAATTAAGATAACGCAGTAAGTAACAGGCAATAGAAATTTTTCGGTGTCGACTTAGAACTGCAAGGTAGCCTAAAGTACGGACACACTTGCAGTATGAATAAGTCAAATTATATCGGCGATAATGTAAAACTTCAAACGGCATAATGCCTCGAAGGATACGACTGTTTATGGGTATACATGACGACATCTCTACTCAGTTAATCGATTGTTTTCGGCGAATGTTTATGTTTCAGTTACTACTGTTAGCATAATTCTAGTGGGTCAAAAGAAAACTGTGAACATGTTACAGGGCATTGTATATAATTTCTTAGAACAGAAAATTAATTTAATAAAAGCGTTACACACGGAAAGTTATTACAATTTTATTAGAAACAGCAATTATTACTAGAATTAGTATTTTAAAGCAATCCCATTATGAAAAAATGTTATAATAGACAAAACGTGCCCACAGTACTATACGGGACCGCGGAACTATGTTTTAAAATAATTATTCATTTATAATTAAGAAGTATGAACAAGTCAAAACGGGAATTAGACAAATAAATAATAATAAATGACATTCATTACAAGCGACCCGTGTTCTTCATCTTTTAAACTAAATTCGGCCCGGACCAGCCCGGTCAAGTTTCGCTATAACATGGAATAAACCGATTTGATTTTGTTTCCGCCAACAATTTGTAAACAAACTTAACTCGACACAAATATTGGGAACAATTACATACTAGAAGAAGTAACTGTTTCCGCAAGCTACACCCTACGCTTTGCAAAAAGTAAGACATGTCGTTCGCCAGCCGCTCGGGTTGAATAGTATCGGCTCCAGCCGCATTCTTTACCAGACAGGTCGAAGGGATCCGGATTTAATATATACGAAAAATTACAACAACGGCTATACGAATTCATAAAACTAAAGACTACGATGCGCGGTCCGATACACTACCTATTTTATTAACTTACCTATTAAAAAAAAAGCGATCGGAATAGCCAACGAGTTTTGCTAGTTTAGAATTAAAATGCTTTAGTACTCTCTCCGCAGCCCCGTATTAATGGTGCAACTTGCAGTTAACAAATGGAATCCATACCCAAAAAGTCTTACTATTTGCCCCGTAAGGCTAACCGCTAATTTATTACCCAATTATATTTCGTGTCCTCTTTTCCAAATAGAACACTGTGTTTTATCACTCTCTCTGGCCACCAGAGGTCAATCTCGCACAATTTTTTAAAGCTGTTTTCCTTTGATCCCACGTTCCCCGCGCTAATACTTCAGAACACTTTTTTGTGCCACAGTAGGCGGACGCATTACACGAGTGCTTCTGTATCAGCGTTACTTAATTCCCAGTGAACTCAAGATGCCCAAACGTAAACACAACAAGGAGAAACGAGAAAAAATTGACAGGAAAATACGCAAACTGGAACGTAGGAAGCATAGATATGAATCGTCATCTTCCAGCCCCAGTACGGATTCCATTTTCAATTCTCAACAAAATTATTTCTGACAAAGCCGAAGGGATTCTGGTAATACCAAAATGGCCAACGCAACCATGGTTGGTTTATTCCTAAAAATGTTGAAATATAAACCAATAATTTTCCCACCTTCTAAAAATCTCATATTATCACCTTTCAGAACGCAACACCTATTATGGTCGAAACTTTCCCTGACGGCGGGGAAATTATCCGGCGAGCTTTTTCATCAAAAGGAGCGCCGCAAAACTCCATGCCGGTTTTCATAGCGTCTCTGAGCAAAGCAACATTCAAACAGTACAGTGTAACTTTCAAAAAGTGGTGCGAGTTCTGCAAAACAAACAACTTAAACATCTTAACGACTGAGCTCAAAGACGTTATTTCCATCCTCCATAGTATGTTCGACAAAAATATGTCATACTCCACATTAAATACTCACCGATCTGCACTTTTCTTAATAACAGAAACAACGGAAAAGACTGATCAATTACTAAAACGGTTCTTCAGAGGAGCCTTTAAACTCAAGCCGACCTTCCCCAAATACAAGTCAACCTGGGACCCGGCCCAAGTGTTAAGTATTTAGGAACACTTTACCCTCTACCTACGCTGACACTAGAACAACTAACAAAGCGGCTTGTCGTATTACTTGCCCTAGTAACAGCTCACCGAATTCAAACAATATGTAACAAAAATTAGCGACATATCACGGAAAGAGAACGCATTAGAAATTTACATATCAACCAACAAAAACATCCAAAGCCGGCAAGGCGCAACCGGTATTGAACGTACCGTTTTTTCAAACAAACGCAAGATTATATGTAGAAGCCACTATTCTACAGTATATAGAGGCAACAGAAACATTAAGGGAAAATGAACCACATTACCTAATATTAACCTTTAAAAAACCACATCACCATGCCAGTCCACAAACACTGAGCAGGTGGATCAAATGCATTCTTCGAGAAAGTGGCATAGACATAAATGTCTACTCTAGCCATAGCACACGACATGCTGCCTCTTCTGCAGCTGCCAGGGGAGGCGTGATGTAATAAAAAGGGCGGCGGGTTGGACAGAACGCTCAGCCACGTTCGCAAAATTCTATAACCGACCTTTGGTGAAAAACCAAAGTCAATTTGCAAATGCTGTCTTAAATTTAGGGCTCGGAACTAGTACTAGCTCCTAACTTAATATGTTACATACACATATATACACTTAAACTCTTAACCATTCATAATCGCTCTTATAATGATAAGATAGACTTAAGGTGTCGTGTAATAAACCTTAATAAATCTCTAAATTGAGATCGCTCGCTTTACTTTAAACATCTACACAGTGTTCTATTTGGAAAAGACGACACGAAATATAATTGAAAGAACAAACTGCTTACCTAAGGACGTTCGTTCTTAATTATACAAGTTAGTCTTTTCCAAATAGAACAAACCCACCCCCAACCATATACTCTATAACGATCTCAGGGCACAACCGCGTTCAGAAGTATTAGCGCGGGGAACGTGGGATCAAGAAACAGCTTTAAAAAATTGTGCGAGATTGACCTCTGGTGGCCAGAGAGAGTGATCTATTTGGAAAAGACTAACTCATATAATTAAGAACGAACGTCCTTAGGTAAGTAGTTTGTTCTTTCAATTCTATAAGCTACTTACAGTCATATATGTTTTACAGCCTGTTGAAGCTAATCACAGACGCCAGCAGGCGAGTTTTGCAGAACCTTCGTCTTTCACAATCATCATCATCATCCCTCAGCCACTTGCATCCACTGTAGGATATAAGGCCTCCTCTAGATCCGTCCACTTTTTTCTGTCTTGTGCTTTGTTTATATAGTTGCCTGCTATTCTTCGTACATCATCGCTCCATCTAGTTGGTGGTCTGCCTTTGCTTCTTGTTTTCCCTAGGTCTCCATTCGATAAATCTTTTGGTCCACCTATTATCGGTCATTCGAGCTATGATCTGCCCATCTCCATTTAGCTTGCGTGATAAGTTGGATAACATCGATTACTTTCGTTCTCTGTCTTATTATAGTATTAGGTAGCCTATCTCTTTTTGTTATTCCAAGCATCGCCCTCTCCATTGCTCTTTGAGCCACTCTCAGTTTAATTGCGGATTGTTTTGTTAGAGTGAGTGTTTCTGCACCGTACATAACTACGGGCATGATACATTGTTCGTAGACTTTTTTCTTCAGACAGATAGGCAAGTCTCCTTTGAGAGTGTCACGCATCTTACCAAAAGCAGCCCATCCCAAACTTATTCGACGGTGAATTTCGCATGTTTCACAATATAAGAATCTAAAGTAGAAACATATATTTTATTATAGTTGTAACCAGATCAGCAATTTATTTTGCTATACATGGTAGTGCGTTTTATAAATTTTGTCTTTAATGTCTTTAATGAGGTCTTCCTATGGGTTCCTCTTTAGTTCTTGCGATTGGTGAAGTGAGTTTTTTTTGTTATGCTTGGTTATCACTATTTAATTTAGGACGCTGTCACTAGCGTTGGAGTCTGTATGTCTTGTGTTAGCTTTCTTTTGAGACGTGTACGAGTGTTTTTTCTTCCTAGTCTATAATAAGCCGCACTGCACTGGTGCGCTGTGTTAAATTTTTGAAGAACTTTTTAATTGTTGATTTTATAGATTGTTGTATTGTTGGAGTATTTAATTCTTTATGTATTTGTTTGTTTCTCACAAACCAAGGAGCTGTGGTTGCTAACCTAAGAACTTTGTTTTGTTGAGTTTTCAATTTGTTGGTGTTAATTTTTGCTGTGTTGCCCCATATTTAGCATGCGTACGTCAGTATTGGCCGAAGTATTGCTAGCTAGATAGTTTTGGTGCATTCCATTTGTAGTGAAGATTTTCTGGTAATTAATGGACAAAGTAGTGCCAGTCTCGCATGAAATTGAGTTAATTTTTTGTTGAGGTAGTAAGTAGCCCCATGTAAGCCTCCTCTCAAGGTATACTCCTAGGTATTTAACAGTTGAGTCATTTGGGTTCCATGTAACTGGGTTATGGTTGATCACTAGTTACCTTGGATTGCTAATACGCCTGTGTGTGAAGATTTTTGCTTCACTTTTAGTTGGGTTATCTGTATCCGCCAGTTGTGGAATCGGACACATGTGATATCAAGAGCTTGTTGTAGCTGTATGGTTGCTATTGGAAGTTAGTGGTGTTGAGTAATAATCGCGGTGTCGTCTGCGAACATTGCAGTGCATTGCATGTAAGTATATATTGAAAACTAGCGGTACAAGAAATCTTCCTTGTGGGACTAGGGCTTTTATGTTTTTTGTTGTTGATAGCGTCGAGTTTATCCTTACTGCGAATGTTCCTCCCTGTAGATAGGCTGATAAGATTTTTGTTAGATAGTTGAATGTTTTAAGCTTAATTAGTTTGGATAGTAATTCTTCTGTCCATACTCCATCAAAGGCTCTTGCTTGATCTAGACAGAAGTGCAAACATTTATGACACTTACAGATTTATTATACACACATTGGCATACATACATACCCATCAACCAATCTTATTTTGCTAACCTCCGTTGGAAATCGATCCCGCTCTTTCAGCCCAAAAGCCATATATGCGACTGAACCAGCGGCGTTCTAGGCCTCTAGTACTGGATTAAACATGCATCTGACTCCAGTTTCGCAAATGAGATCTAAAAGAAGTAAACAGTTATTAAAGCAAAACGAGACTGATCAATATATTGTTTAACTTGTTAACTTTGTTATTAAATTTTTACAAAATTAGAAAAACCTACCCAAATAAGTTGAATGTTGTTGAATGTACACATTGGACATACTTTTTCTGTAGATGCGTCAGTGGGGGCACGTATGGAGAAGCGAATGACGGGGCACTTCACTTAATTGTGCCGTTTCATATAATTTTAACTTAGTTTACTTTCGTACTATAGTATACGGCTACCTACAAAAGTACAGAAATCAATATAATATTCCAATAATAAAACAAAAGTTAAATTTTCCGTTCAACCACCAAGCTGATGAAATGATGCGACAACAACTGCAACTTGTAAATCGCATCTCTCTAGAATGAGTTACCATTGAAACATGTTTTCAGTTTCGTATTAGCCGGAAAACGGAAAATTGGTGTCGGATCATTTCCTTGTAAGGGAGTGGGCCGCTATAGGGCTTTTTCGGAGTCCACACCGGAATCCTAAGCACCTCTTCAGCCTAGAAAGGATAGGTTAGAACAAGGAATTTGGATAAAGGAAGTTGGTCCGCGGAAAGTACTGTCCCAGTATTCACCTTTTGGCTGCGGAAAACTGTCAGTCCGTCCGAGAATCAAACCCAGCGCCTCCCGAATGCAAGGCGGACGCGTTAACCGCGGAGCCACTAATCTCAATTATTAATTAGCCCGACGCATCGATAGACCGCTGCGTCTCGTAAACTGTAGCTAGCGTTCACCGTTCACGTCCAAATAAGATGAATGTTTCCTACAAACAACATCATTCGCATGTTGCATGAAACTTCTTTATCAACATTTAAAGATGATAGAAGGGAAGCTTTAAGGATGGACAGACCACGCCTTAATTAAATGGTAATAAATAGCCAACAAACGGCAGAAAAATTTAAAAAGGTTAGTTACAAACAATATCAGTGGTTATGTCGCAGTTATAAGCTAAATAAACTGTTTTGAAGGCCGTGTACTCTCGTTAGTGTTAAAGCTTGCTCCCAGAATAATGTCTGTTTTGATGATTTTATAATATTGTGCATGCTGCTCTGTAACACCAACATGAAAAAATTTTGCTTGCGCTTCGCTCTGGGTTTTAAAAATAAATTTTAACAACGCTTCACTTATTTCCGAACCCACAAGCCGCTATTGATATGCGTCAAGCCAAAGCCGGCCCAAACATGAAATATTAACTTATATTATGATAATAAAATACAACACATCCCTTCGAACTGGAAAGCAAACTTATATTGTTCTTTCATACAGAATTTAATACTTCTTTCTTTCACAGTGCACAATAAATTTTATTATTAGGACTTATATTAGCAGGGCCGTGCCGAACGTGACTTTCAATGTAAACTACCAGCGAAATGATGGTCACCTGCGTATCGTTTGAATTGCTTGATAACACTCGGCCTCCCTGACTTACTGGTGGCCTCGCCAGGATTGCTGGGCGTGTCTCTGTCAAACATAAAGGTAAATTGCAATTCAAGAGTACTAACCTCACGTAACTTAATACTTAAGGTTGTCTCACGATTGCAGTTCAGTATTCTTTTTGAAGCGTATGCAGCTGTTGCGGGGAGACAAAAATGTTGAAAAATATTACAAATAGTGAATTAGGGATGGTAGCACTTGCTTTAGAAGAAGAAGATGCTAATTGGAGAATTTTTATACTCAGCATTCCTATATTTTTCGTTCGACTGGTCATATAGCACTGGAAACTATCTAATCTCTTCGGTTAATTTTTCTACATCCATTTTAATGATTAATAATATTTATTATTATTATAATAATATAAGATATAAAAAATTCGTACACCGACACCGCACCGTGCCCGTCAAAAAGTAAACAAAACTAGTCGGGCACGGTGCGCCCTCGGTGCGGTGGTGTCGGTGCGGTAAGGTGGGGACTACGCCGTACTTGTACATTGTGCAATTCTCTCGCCGTGCGACGTCCGACACACGGTGCGCGCTCGGTGCGGTCATGTGTGTCCCGGCCTTTACTCCACCTCCCCATTTACTTAACTTTTCGGCCGACACTACGGCCTCAATCCTTTTATACCCCTTTAAACCCTTGATGGCAACAATTTCATATCGATCATTACCTAGTACCGTCTTCACTTTATAAGGCCCACCAAACTTGTAATAACCGACCTTTCTACTAATTTCTTTAGAATTTTTATCTGCTCCAGACCATAACACCAACTCTCTTACTTTATATAGCTGACTCATCTTCCGCTTTGCGTCAAAGCGTTTTTTCATTTTATTGGCCTGTTTGTCCATATTTTTTTTGCCTTATGCTTAACATTTTCTGCATCCACGAACTCGTTTTCCCCTAAATCTGCGTGGTGATTCTTTTCAAAGCCGAACATCAGTAAATGAGGTGTATACCCTGTACTACTATTGACTGTGGTATTGATACCCCATATGACATTAGGCAACACCTTATGCCAGTGGCTTTCATTTTCAATGGAGGTATTTAACCCATTAAGGATAGTACGATTATATCGTTCTACTTGCCCGTTGGTTCTGGGGCTTGCAACCGCGTTTAAAACGTGCTTCACTTGATACTAGAGTACAAATGCTTTAAACGTTGTACTTTTGAAGGCCTTTCCACAATCGGAAATAATTCTTTTAGAAGTACCGAACATAGTGAAGAAGTCATTTAAGTGATCAACAACTTCTTGTGCCCCTACTGTTTTTGTCGGTCTTGCGAATACAAACTTGGCGAATAAATCCACTATTACAAAAATATAAGAGTTGCCCTTATGACTTCTACAGAATGGCCCTAAATGGTCAATGTGCCATGTATGCAGCGGTTCTGCGGGTTTGTCTATGGGAAACAAATAACCCTCCTTTTTACCGTATTGACCTCGCTTATAGTGACAGTCCAAACACGCAGTGACATATTTTTTTATAAACCAAGTCATGTTTTTGAACCAAAATTTTTCTTTAATTAGGAATTCACAACGGTTTAGACCCACGTGACCGATATCATCATGGTATTTCCTCATTAAATTAAATCGTGCTGATTTGGGTATAACCAGCTTGATCTCGCCATTTAATGTTTTTCTATACAATCTATCGTCTTTAATCACATATGTGTTCAAGAGTTCTTGATCACTTGCTTTAGTTAACTTGCCTATTATTAATCGTATATCCTCGTCTTGCATTTGCAAAGCCAATATCCAATCATACGTGTCTAACAGAAGTACCTCTTAATTGAATCTATGATGACCAATGTTTCCAAATCGTAGGAATGATATAGGCTTTCATCGCGTGACGTAGCCCTACTGAAATACGCTACAGGTTTTAGTTTGTCTCCCTCGTATTGCAACAAAATGCCAGCAATGCCCTTGCTGCACGCGTCAGTGTGCAATTCTGTTTGTGCTTGTGGGTCATAAATTTTTAGTCAAGGTTTTTTAATTAAAATATCTATAATAGCAGTAACTGGGTTCGTTTGTTTATCTCCCCAATTCCATGGTACATTTTTGCGCAAAAGGAGCGTGAGCGGAGCAACGATCTTAGCATGATCCTTTACGAACCTTCGGAAGTAGGAACTAAGACCTAGGAACTGCCTTAGCTCGTGAAAATTAGAATGAGTTTGAAAGTTTTCAACAGCTTTAATTTGGTGATCACCAGGTCTTACTCCCTCCCCCGAAATCTCATATCCAAGGAAATTAATACTAGGCTGCCAGAATGAACATTTTTCAATATTGAGCTTTAAATTTGCCTCTGCCAATAGTTCAAGGACCTCTTCGAAAACTGCTAAACCTTCCTCGACTGTATTCGTCGGTATTAAAATGTCATCCAGATAAGCTATGACTTTGACGAACCTTAATTTACCTAGTACTTTATTGATCATACGCTGGAACGTAGAGGGGGCATTGGCGAGCCCAAATGGCATCCTAAGAAATTCATATTCGCCATCCGGATTTACAAAAGCTGTCTTATGAATCGTATCATGGAGCTACGGAAACTTGAAAATAGCCCTGTGCCATGTCAAGACTAGAAAAATATTGCTTATTGCGCAACCTGCTGATGAGGTCTTTAATGTATTGTAGAGGATATTTGTCCTTAATTGTGATAGAATTCAACTTTCTATAGTCCACGCATAACCGGTAATCCCCCGTTTTCTTCTTTACTAGCACAACGGGACTAGAAAAATTTGAATAAGATTCTCTAATAATGCCCCCTGCTAAAAGGTCACCCACTTTATTTCTCATGATGTGTTTCTTAAATTCGGACAGTCGATAAGGCCTATGTACTACGGGTTTGTCGGACGAAAGGTGTATTTTCAACTCAACCGAAGAGCTGTTACCTAATTCAAAAGTATCCCGCGCGAAACAGTTACTAAATTTTTGTAACAACATTTCCAGTTTATTTCGGTTTTCTTTCACTAAATTTCCACTTGTAATCCGTTCAACTTCCAGCGAAAGGCGGTTACCGACTTCTTGAATAACTTTAACTCTACCCGGAATTGATAATTTAAATCCTTTGATTAACAAATACCCTCTTTCCCAGCAAATGGGGTTTGGACTCAAATTTAAAACATTTAACGTCTGGCCACTTATTAAGCTACCTTGAATACAA
Source organism: Ctenicera cuprea (assembly GCA_958336395.1). Classification (NCBI taxonomy): domain Eukaryota; kingdom Metazoa; phylum Arthropoda; class Insecta; order Coleoptera; family Elateridae; genus Ctenicera; species Ctenicera cuprea. The sequence continues at coordinate 21,454,479 of OY284496.1, forward strand.
AATTGTTGATCACCCCTCTTAACTATGTCAGCATGAACAAAAACAATTTCTTCAATACTCTCCAGAGTGACCAATACTCGTTTAACTTTATAACCCTGCACATGTGTGTACTCATAAATTTTAATTGGTATCTTCTCATTCTCACCGGTACAATAACTCGCACTTTCATTAGCAGATTTTGATTCTACCTGATTCCCAGAAATAACAAGCATAACAGTATTATTGTTTATGATAGGTTGCCCAATAATTATATCATAATCATTCATTTCTATTGGCACAAATAGTACTGGTGTAACAATAGATATATTTCCAATATTTATTTGCACCTCACACATTCCGTTAGGCACCACACAAGAGTTTCCAAAACCTCTCACAATTAAATCGCAGTGAGCTAATTTCAAATTTAATTTTTCTGCTAGATGGCCCACTTTTCCACAAATCGCACAAGTTGCAGATGAGCCTGGCTTGGTCCAACAGTTGCGTTTGTCGTGCCCCAGCTTACCGCATTTTGAGCAGGTCGTCTTTACCCTTGGTTTTGACCAGCATACCTCTTCTGTATGGCCGCTTTTACCACAGCATGAGTAACGGATTATTGAATGCTGTCCCCCGGTGTCCCCGGCCATCTTTAGTGACCTCTTGGAATTGCAGTTCCTTGCTTTGTGTCCAAACTTCTTACATAAGTGACACTGGATTAGATCGGAAGTAGTGGGTCGACTAGTACTGGCAGTAGATCCGGTATTACGATAAATATAGTAGTTGTCTGTTTTGCTTAGGAATCCATAAAATAAATCATCTGGGCTTTGATAAGTTACCTGCTTTCGCATTCCCTTGTAGTTGGAATGGTAAGCCATCTATTATGCAGGAAACTGCATTGGCACCACTTAAGGCACATTTCTTCACTAGCATGTTTTTTGAGTAGAAATAATACATCATGCTTTCCTCCCTATTTTTGTGTCTGTTCAACATTTGCTTCAATAAGTCCACGTAATCGGTATGGGACGGGAATGCACGCTTAATCGCACCCTTCCATGACATCCATGTCAAATCGAAATCAGTCAAACCGTTACACCACACTTTTGCTAAACCAGAAAAACGGGACTGCATGCAGTAAGACTTGTTTTCATCACTCCAATTATGGATCATTCCAATCTGTTCTATTTTATGCAGCCAGTTAGATGCAGTAATTTCGGAATGTTCTGGGTCGAACAATGGAATCAAATCCGCCTTGCCACTATATTATTGCTAAGTGCCGTTTTGTGTCCACTCACTACTTTGTCCCAGGATTATTTTCAATTTTTCAGTATCTTCCGTTCGGCGTTTTTTTGTTGGTGCGCGCACATGACGACCAGCTTCATTTTCACTATCCGACGAACTCATGTTGTTTTTCTATAGTTCACTATTTTAGTAACGTCACATATATCTACAATTCACTATTAGCTCAATGTACAATCACGTAAAGAATAAAATTTGGATGGGTATAGGTTCTTATCCCGCTTCCGAGATATTAAGATGATAATAAAATACAACACATCCCTTCGGACTGGAAAGCAAACTTATATTGTTCTTTCATACAGAATTTAATACTTTTTTCATTCAAATTGCACAATAAATTTCATTATTAGGACTTAAATTAGCAGGGCCGGCCGTGCCGAACGTGACTTTCAATGTAAACTACCAGCGGGATGATGTCATCTGCGTATCGTTTGCCTCCGTATTGAATTGCTTGTTAACACTTAAGAAAAGAAGTATGCATTGGGGTGCAACTCCACTAAGTTGTGTTTACCAGTAGACTACTCGGAAAAAGCATTAAAATCAATGTATGTACCACAGGGTTCCCACTAACTATCAAGAATTAGAATCCATGACTTTTCCAGGATATCCATGACCAAAAATCACACTTAACCCACGACTTTTGACAAAAAAAAATCAATAAAATTAGAGACGCATAAATAATCACGTTTATGCATTTTTTATCAATTCACAAGACAGTACGTGGCGGTCTCACTTGCACCTAATCATAAGCCATATTACGTTCCTTGGAATTTAACAAGGATAAGAAAAGTACCTCAATGATATTTTAAAAACCTTTAGCAGCAATTGTTTTATAAGCGGCAGTTTTAAAAATTCAATCGCAAAATTTTTAATTTTTTTAAATAGCACTACTGCAGGAAACTCAGGTTTTTTACTGTAAATCAAGAGAAAAATCAAGACTTTTGCCAAATTTTGCATAAAATCCATGATTTTCAGGTTAAAATTTTAATTCCCTGACTTTTCCACGACTTCCAGGTTATCCAGGGTCAGTGGGAACCCTGTACCAACACAACAAAATTATTCGTAGATAGAAGGAGATTAACTCCAACGTCGTGAAAATTCGAGTCCAAGCTGAAACAATTCCCAAAAACAAGTGCAACATCTTGCTTGCCTTATTCCTTTGACTTTACCCTACGACAATCAAATCATTACCTATGCCGAGGTGTTTTCATAGCCGTGGCAGTGTTTGTCTACCTCTTATTGGGTAATACCTAGGCCAGCACTATCTTCAAATATGCGTTGGAACCACCTAATAAAAGGTACTAGATTGGGTATAGTACATACATGCAGGTGAGGCTTATCTAAAATAAATAAAGCAAAACCCAAACCTTACTGTAAATATGAATTTATTCTGAAACTATTGTAATATTCAATTATTTCATTGAAAAAGTAAATGTACCATACAATATAGTACACTTGCAAAGAAAATAGTATTGGTAACCTATGTATTACAATTCCAGTACAAGGACAAATCAATCGGCGCACATGAAGTGCCAAACATCCTTGAAAAGACTATACCTTCGGACATTTAACAAATGAAGAAGTACCACCCGCCGTGCAGAACCTGTGAACTGGCTTAGAAATCAAATACATCTAAAGCAATTATTTACAAGGGCTAACCAGAGAGCGGTGGGGCAAGTTGAAATGATCCTCAAGGTGCAACAGAAACCTGAAAAAAAAACTTAATCGATTTAAAATACTAACACATCTTAATCTTACATTCATTACATCAAATTTAGAAATTGGATTCTTGGTGGTCATCATCAAAAGTACGTAAAATAGAACACGAACATATTTCTTATGACCATTGGCACCAGTAGTCAAGTTAAGCAGGACGCGCACTGAATCGGCTCGGATCAGTCCGCTCGGAACGGTACGATCGGAACGTCAGTTTATACCACGCACTGAATCGGCACATTCAGTTTGTCTTCAGCAGCAAAGTTTAATATCTCGCCGGATCATCTAGACATAATTACTTTAGCTTGTACTGCATTGCACAATTTTTTAAGGAATGATTCTTGTGCTTGGTAACCTGGGGAACTTGAGGCTCAGGATGTACCAGAAGGTCTTGATAACCTGGTTAATATTGGTGGTAATTTTCAGCGAGAGGCTTTTAATATCAGGGAACAGTTTAAACAATATTTTGTGTCCAATCAAGGAAGTGTGGCATGGCAACGCGAGAAATCAATGCAGGAAGATATGTTTATGAAGGTTAAATTATATTTATATGGTATATATATTGCAGCTTATCTAAACTACTAGTTGGAAATAGTTAACGACCGTAAGAGCATTCGGCAGTTTTTGCCCCTGCTATCATTCTTTGCCGATGCCGAAACGATCCGGCAGGTCTGAGCCGGCCGAGCCGATGCAGTGCGCGGCGATGCATTTAATTTCCTGTATAGCAAAACCTGCTGATCGTGCCGTTCCGAGCGGACTGATCCGAGCCGATTCAGTGCGCGTCCTGCCTTAGAGAAAATCTCCGAAGGTATGATCAAAAACGGTATTCATTTTCAAGATGGAATGCGCGTAAACGATTGCATGCGCTTTTCACGTGGTCCAGTGAACACGGCAGTATCGATCAACAATCGACGACCGGACGCGTGCAGCACCAGGAAGCACTACTAGCGGACATAATTTGCATCTAAACAATAAACAAAAATTTAATTCAAGGAAAACATGATCACACGAGTTCATCGTCTGTATCGGTGCTCCAATATGTTATCAAGATGCCCTTATAAACTCGGTCACAACTCAACACTTAATCCATAACTGTACGGACGCGAATCTCCCATGCAGCTATCGAGAAATACACGTGCTGATTACGCGCTAACTTATGGTTTTGCGCGCTCTCTATCTTGGAAATGAATAGACAAAGTGCCAGATTTGACAATTATCTTACAAGTTTCTTCAGAATTAAAAAACAAGTTCCCTTTTATTCTTATACATTTTTAACGGTTGTCAAACAAATATTGTATATTGTAGGTGTGAAATGAGCGAGTTAGTCACTTGGATTATTGTCGAACTCGGATTGAACGACAATCTTCAACCCACGTGCGTCAGACACTCACTGTAAGTACTTGTACCATAAATATATATATATACTACTTTTTATTTCATACAGCAAATTGTACCTTATGATTATAGCTATGAGTTGGGGGCATCTCATTATTTCTGGCAAGAAGACGGTGCCGCAATCCATCTTCAAATAGTCGATTACGAATCTCTCGACTCGTGAACACCAAATCGTCATGGTTCAGTAACCATGGGGGTTGGGGTTTGATGATGCAAGTCGAACGTATGGTATTTATGTAATAATCAATGCTTCGTCTTAAAACATATTTCCGTTCCATTAAAAAAAATTTAGAAACTGAAAAAATTTGTGATCAGTAAACATACTAAAAATAATTTTTGATCGTAATTGTATGTACTACTTGCCTTCTGGTTAAAACAATTTTCAACTTCTTGTGCATCGATACGATTCAACTTTTAATCTTGAAAGGACATACACTCATAATGAAGCTAAAACATAATACATTTTAGAGAGCAAATATTATTATTAAAACGAAGCATACTTGCAATGATTCAACATTTTTTGCAGTATTTATTAATATGTTCTAGCTTTACTTCGTTGAAAATCATGTTAATTTATTGTAAATAAAACCATTCGTAACTTCAACAGGTTTCTTATTTTAGCTTCATAAAAGTAAACGTAAACAGTTGGTGTTGCTATAGGAACAATAAATCTTCATAACTTGATCTTGGTTTACTATGTCTCCGTCCAGATGACTTGATTTCTCATTCCAAAACGTCGAATAACGGTGAATTTAAGACATCAATTTGCTCATTCATTAAAGGTCCAAATTTTAAATGTCTGAATTTTAAATGCTTATCCAACTTATGTTTACCATCACAAAAGTATAAAAAATTTATAGTGTTATTAGATGCATTGAATGGTTGTGTTTAAAATAAGTGTTTAGCGTAATTGGATTTATGCGGGTGTTTATATTTGTAACAACGTATGTGTCCTTGTACCTAATATCAAAGTTTCTAATTGTTTGTCCTATATAAACCGAATTATATATAGTGTCAACAATTTAATTTGTAGTCTAGTTTTAGTAAATCGTCAGTTTTTTCTTCTTTGGCATTAAACAAGTGTATAAATGTTTTTTGTTGTTATACAAGTTATTTTTAAATATGTTTTATTTATAATTTTGCCATTTTGTTCTATTATTTGAATTAATTAAATGTTTAAATCTAAAAAGTTAATAGACCTATTTTGTTCAATTTCTAGTGTGAATGGTATTTTTGAGTGCAAACTGTTAATAAAAACCCATTGATTAACTTAAACTATCAAAACATGCTAAAATGTCGTACTACAAAACCAAAATACAGCTTTCGCAGAAAGGTTTGATTAAAAGATTGCATGTTCTAGATTTTCCATAAATATATTAGCTAAACAAGGTGAAATTGAACTTCCTTTCCCTAGGTCAATTTCTTCTTTAGAAAGTAACATAATTTTGATTAATGCAAAGTTCAAATAATTGAATCAACTCAGTCGGTTTTATTAACTCAACATTTGTGTTAATAAGAATATCATTTAACAAAGGAATACACTCTTGAGGAGATATTTGGGAAAACATATTAGTAACATCAAAACTAACTAGCTTGCTTTGTGGTGGTAAATGTAAGTTAGACAAGTTACTGATAAAAAACATGCAACTTCAAAAAAGTTCATAGTTAAGCTTAATTTAAAAACGCCGACTGGGTGCAAAAAAAGAGAACAGATTTACAAAAAGATTACACATTCAAAACTTACACACCTAACTGCTAATAAAACGTAGTTGTGTTGAAACTTTCACTCCTAGTACTGTATACCTGAAATTACGAAGGCATCAAATTCCCCAACGTAACTTCAGGAATACAACACCAGAAATAGTATCAGGTTACAATGGCCCATTGCGTTGTCCTGCAATTAATATATCGGCTACAAAAAAACTTCATATCTTCATGCCAAAAATATATTACAATAGTGAAGCACCGTACCAAGTTACAAACATTTTAACAAAAAAAATGATGAAATTTTTTATATCAATTACTAATGCAATATTTACAACTAGCCATAGGGCTAACAAGCAAATTTGTTCTTATATACTATATTATTTGACATGAGAGGGGAAGTCGCCCAGTGGCGAAACCCTGTGACTACTAATCACTAATTAGTAAGATCTAATGTTACAAGTACTATCCAAGCGTCCAGCGGTATTTCTGTTATCTAATAAATTGAGCACTAACACATTCGAATGATTATGTATCCTGTTCACATGGTTGGTACAGTGGGACTTTCGTAACTCGAACTTCTGTAACTCGAATTATTCTCCAAGTCGAATTTTAGTCATGAACACTGATGTTTCGTTGCCTTTTTAATGTACTTTTAACTCCATAAGTCGAATCTCCATAAGTCGAATCTCTATAACTCGAATATTTCTATAAGTCGAACTGATATTTCTCTCGTAATTCGAATTTTTTCCGGGAAGTCCCTAGTTACAAGTATCCGCTAAACATATAATTCGAATATTTACGGGAAGTCCCTAGTTACGCACAGTAACGAGTATTTCTGTGATATTTCTTAGACATGTTCAGTGGCAACAAGAATTTTCTCGCGTGCTGTCAATTTTTTTCGAAGATTACGGGGAAGATAAGTATCAGTGGTAAAATTTGCTAGTGCATTGTGAAAGTGCATTCATATCTAAAACGACAAAGAGAAATTTCAAGTGCTTATCACTTGAGCAAAAATGTTTGTTAATTGGCGAGGTGAAAAAGAGCGGAAAAAAGAAAAAAGATATTGCTGCACAATTTGATATTCCCCCTAACACTTTATCGACCATTTTAAAAAACAAGAATAATCTTTTAGAAAAAAACTCAAAGACTATCGTGTTAGCAGTAAACGCACGGGACTCGCAACCTGTGTCTATGATGATATTGACGAAGCTATGATCAAATGGACAACCATGGCACGTAATAAGAATCTACCCCTGTCGGGAACAATAATTAGAGAAAAAGCTAAAGATATCGCAGATGCTTTGGGACATGAAGATTTTTCAGCTAGTGTAGGATGGTTAGATAAATTTAAAAACGGCATAATATTGTCCAAAAGGCGATCTGTGGTGAAAGTGCGTGCTACAGCGGATTTGCAAACTCGCAACTTCGTTGCTTCAAAATGTTTTGTACAATTTAATACGTCAGTACGATAATCATGACTGATTTTTAAGGCCGATGAGACGGAATTCTTTTTCAAATGTTTACCAAATAAAACACTTGCATTTAAAAATGAAAAATGTTATGGTGGAAAAAGTAGCAAAGAAAGAATAACTGTTATGCTTGGAAGCAATATGACTGGGACCGAAAAGCTAAAATGGCTCGTTTTTGGGAAATCAAAAAATCCACGCTGTTCCAAGGGTATCAAATCATCAATGTGGATTACGAAAATAACAAAAAAGGCATGGGGATGTAAAGTGAAATTTATGAGAAGTGCCTTTTAAAGCTAGATAAAAAATTCGTTCTCAGAAAAGGAACATTTTACTGTTTGTTGATAACTGTCCTGCACACCCAACGGATGTAGGGGATAAACTGAAAAACATCAAACTTGCATACTTTCCTCCCAATATGACTTCCTTATTACAGCCAATGGACCAGGGCAAAATCAAAAATCTAAAACAACATTATAGAAAACGGATTGTAAAGAAAGTTTTGGTCAAGATGGAGGAGGATGCCGCTACAACTGTGACGTTACTTGACGCAATTAGGGACCTCAGTAAAACATGGGATGTGAATGTAAAAGAACAAACAATTGCCAACTGTTTCCGGAAATCAGGGTTCGTTAAAGATGAATTGCTGCAAGATATTGATTTTATTGGGATGAAGATTTTCTTCCACTGTCCGAATTAAATGTTTTATGGGCTTCATATAGAACCGCAGCAAGTATGGATGATGTAACATTTGAAGATTACGTAAGTGTTGATGATGGTACATGTACAATGGATTATGCTACCGATGAAGATATTTTAGTAAGCATCTTAGACAGTCGTATTCCCAATGCAAAAGGCATGTCATTCAGACACATTAACTGTAGTTTAAAAAATCAAATTTTACGATAAATAAAAAAATAAAAAAAAATATTTTTTGTAGAATCAGACGAAGATGAGGACGAGGACAAAGGCGATTCTAATGTCATGCCCACATTTGAACAAATTTATTCTTCGATTGAAAAGCTAAGAACTTTTATGGAGTCTCGAGATAATGTACCACATAATATTTATAAGTCTATAAATTTGGTGAAAGATTTTGTAGAGAAGGAGACGTGGTTATGTAAATCACAAAAAAAAATTACCAAACACTACTTTGAAACAAACAAATACTTTGTTCGTATGTTTTTTGGTGTATTTCCTGTAACTCGAAGTTTCCCATACTCGAATTTTTTTTCTTGTCCCTTGATATTCGAATTAGGGAAGTTCCACTGCAATATTTTAATTTTCTCTCTGATTCACGAAATCTTCATGTAGTGTTTTGTTGCTGATGTACCATTCCGCGTTTGCTATATTACGAAGGGTCTTGTTTTGCAACCTTTGCATTATTTCAATTTTCGATGTTTTGGCACAACCCTCGACTTGAATCCCATATGCCCACACAGGAATTAGCACTGTTTTATACACTAGCACTTTATTGGTAAGTGATAATTAAGACTTTCTTTTTTCATTTTTGTCCAGTTCTTTGTCCTTTTTGTAAGACGTGTTCTCCACGTTACCCGCCTATCTAGATGCATACAGAGGTATTTAGCTTCTTCTTTAATCGGGATTTGTATGCCATTCAGTGAGACCGGAGGAGCGATACTACGCTTTGTGGTAAATGTTATAGCCGTGGATTTGTTTTCATGGATTTTTATGCGCAACTTTTGTGACCATTTTGGAAAGTTGTCGAGCCAACTTAGGAAGTTTACCGCTGCTAGTATAGGGTCTGTATGGGACGCTAATAGTGCAGTGTCGTCCACAAAAGTGGCTGGAACTACATTTTCGTCGCATCGGAGGTCTGCTGTGAAAATTTGGTATAAGGTGGGTCCTAGGACGCTACCTCGTGGAACGCCCACCTTAATTTGGTAATAAGGTGGGTCCCAGGACGCTACCCTGTGGAATGCCCGCCCTAATTTAGTATAGTCGAAACTGGCTTCCTTCGTACTTAACCTGGTAATACCTCTCGCTTAAGTATGATTTGATGAGAAGGTAATGTTGTTGGTGTAGCAAAAACGGCTTAATTTTGTATAATAATCCATGGTGCCAGACTCGGTCAAATGCCTAGCTTACGTCTAGGAATATCGCAACACAATATCTGCGCGTTCTTCAACATCCTTTTCCATTACATCAACTACTCTGTGTATTTGTTCTAGTGCGGAGTATTTCTGTCTAAATCCAAATTGTTGCTGTGGGATTCGTTCTTATTTTTTTATTATGGGCGCCATTCTCTGGAATAATAGCCTCTCCAGTACTTTTGATAGCAATGGCATCAGCGTTAACGGTCTATATGAGGTAGCTTCGTAAGCGGGTTTGCCCAGTTTCTGAATTAGAATTATATTACCAAATTTCCACTAAATTGCAATGTACTGTTACCTTATGACGGCATTGCAGAGTTGTGTCATTGCCATTATTGCCTTTCGGGGCCGTTATTTCAGTGGTTTGGCAGTAAGAAGATCGTTCCCCAGCGCTTTTTAATTTGTGTTGAAATTTTTGCAGGTGTAGTGTTGAATTGGTCGGCTTAGTTGCAATGGAGCATATAGGTAATTTAAAATCTCGCTTTCTTCAGGTGCAGCTAAGGAGGGTTTCGGTTAAAATATATTAGACATGTTCCGCGAAGAGCTCGGCCTTTTCTTCTTCTATTCTTACCCATGTGCCATCGACTTTGCGAATTGGTGGGATAGGATATCTGGGACCTTGCAGGTTTTATGTTGCTTTTCATAGTGTATAGCCATTATGTGGGGAAGCAAATAAATTGCTTACATATTCTTTGAATGTCTCGTTTTTCCATTCACTTAGTGGATGGAAAAGTTAACCTTTAAATTGTTATTGTTATTGGAGTGCTTCATTTGTTGCCCAATTCTTCTGGCTCTCCTTTTTTCGGAAACTTTATTTTTTATGTAGTATAGATAGTTTTCAATGATTCCAGTTTTTCGTGGCTAGGTGGCGTTGAGTAGTAGGCTGCATTTTGTATGTTATTTGTTAGGTCTTCGACCGCGGTGTCAATTTCATCTTCTGTTTTTAGTGAAACTTTAATTTTTGTATTGTCTGTTGGGCACTCTCTAAACATTTCCCAGTTCGTGTGGCTGATGTAAAGTGAAGGCTTCCTGTGCCAAAGCACGTGTCCACTTTACAGTAATTTGAAGTTAGACCCTCTGCGACGTAGAAATCTACAACATCAAGGGTTGCTGCTACCACTAGCGGTCCGTTGGTACTTATGACGTTAATAATAAAAAAACATGCAACAAAAAAAGTTCATAGTCAAGCTTAATTTAAAAACACCGACTGGGTGAAAAGAAAGAGAACACATTTACAAAAGATTACACGTTCAAAACACACACCTAATTGCTAACAAAATGTGGTTGTTGAAATTTTCACTCCTAGTGCTGTATACCTGAAAATACGACGGTATCAAATTCCCCAACGCAACTTCAGATATGAAACACCAGAAATAGTATCAGGTTACAATGGCCCTTTGTAGGTTCATAGAGCTGGACATGAGCTACGTCATAGTGGTCCGTGTTCCAGTCCATTACGTTGTCCTTCAATAAACATATCGGGTACAAAAAAAAACTGTACGTCTTTATGCCAAAAATATATTACAATAGTATAACAACGGACCAATGAAGTTTTTACTTTTCAACTTGTCGGTACAATTGGTAAGTACTACTACAAATCTGTAGTTAGGTCATTGGACACTCGACAAGGAAAGGAACACAACTTCCAACTTTTACTTACAGTTTTAGAATTTTGGACATCTACCTTCAACGCTTATTTCTGTAATTTCGGTCAAAACACAATTTTAGTAAAAACATGCGAGTATTAAATTCCACCGTTATCCAGCGAGGCAAAATATTAAACCATAAAGGGACGCTTCCACGACCATTGCAGTGTACATCCCTTGTTGGATAGTATTTGCGAGTTCCAAGTTAATCAAATGTACGTGGGACGTGCAGATACCATCAAACAAAAGGTACTAGAGATATAAGGCGAGTATATGGTGCAATTAAAAGTGTACGCTGCCGATTCCGTTAAATAAACTCATCTAAACTAAATTAACATTTTGATTATTTTTACTTCAACAATAATTGTTGACAAATACATAATTCTTTAAATTAAATGCCGTCCAATCAAAGACCCGTTCATTCTGTTCAATCATCCAAAAATACTATTAATATCAAATAACACAATGCGTTTAATATTAAAAATGCAAAACACTTGTATAAAGAAACGTTAAGAGTTTGAAATTATGTTAGAATATACTGGGCAGCGACAAAACATCTTTTTTTAATAGAACACCTGTTATAAATGCCTGTTAAATTTCTGTTTAAGACGTTATAGGGATAGATGCGGTTCTCGTTTATTAAATAGTGAAGTAGCTATTAATCAATTCGTGTAAAAAAATAATGCAACTTAGAAGACTGCTTTGACGTGACTGCAACAACTAGCATTTACGGTGTATGTAAGAACTTTTCAAGTAGACTGTTGTTAGAGGGATTTTATTTTTAACGGAGCACGTTTTCCTTACCCTAAAACTAAAATCTGTCCAAAATTGTCCAGACCGTCAAGACACAATTTAAATAATTAGTTACATACCTGGCCGGAAAGTACCTGTACAAAACTATCAATATATTTATTTTTGTAAACTTATCTCTGGCGGTCATATCTTTTTGAATAATTGAAAAAGCGAAATGCATTGCAACTTACGGGCAACGAAAACTAAAAAAAACGTGTTTATTGGTTCAGATGTCTTGAAAATCAATTACTTTTCAGCTAGGTTTTTGCTTGCCGAACTACTATCTCGACAACAGTTAATTTTATTGAACAATTTACCTCTTTTTTTTTATAGGTTTACCATCGAGGATGGTAACAGCCCCGTGTTTCTGATTTGATTAAGATAATAATTACAAAAAAAGCCACAAATCCAAAGTTGTGCATAAAATAGAGTAGCCGTCCAATGTTCGCAAGCTCGCTGAGCATCAGCACCCCAACTACATTCTCCTGTTCCGCTTACAGGGTAATGGAACCACAGTAACCAGTTCTGATGAATTCAAACTTTTTCTTAAAGCAAATACCACAATCGATAACCCTGGCGAAAAATGCAATTTAGGCCACAAATCAATTTCTTCTCAAGGGATCAAAAAAACATACTACTTTAACGAATCATTCTAAAACCCGAAAAAATGTACTTGAAAAAAACGCAAATGAGAGTTCTAATTAAAGAAAATTTTGCATATGGTCAAAATAATAATAAAAAATGAGAAATGCGTTTTTAGTGTTCGTTGCTCATAAAATTCAACGCATTTTGTCTTTTTTAAATAATAAAAAAATATAAACGCCACAGTAAAGTAAATGTATAGATAGTTTTGGTGACGTACTTTCCGGCTATGTAAATTCTCTAAATTTTTTGAATTGTGCCTTTTTGACAAGGACATTTTGAGCAGATCTTAATTTTGGTAGGGAAAACAAGCTCTACAAATCTGGCTCTTTCGTTGCTTTTAACTCTCCAAAGTGCCCACGAACTCGCTTATTTGAAGAGTTTCGTATACAGCCCCATTAAGATTAGTGCATCTCAAAACTGCTCTTTTTTTTTAAATAGAACATCCTGTTTACGATTGCATATTTGACTGTTACTTTTAAGAATAATCAACAAAACTGTATGTAGGTAGTTTATTCTTTAGGATTCATAGTTGTGGAGTTATAGATTAACCTTAAACAAAACACAATTATGTTACTATTTAACATTTTGCCAAATAGAAGTGATATTTTTTAATTAATATTAAAAAATAATTTGTTAACTAAAATTTTTGTGCACCTGTTGCCCTCAACTGTTTAAACCTGTTACAAATTTGTGTTTAAAAAAACCATAGCTGCCCAATTTTTTATTACACCGTTACACCGCATCGGAATGGCTGGCGCGCGCGCACGCGCGCACGCACGCGGGCACGCACGCACGCACGCGCGCACGCACGCACGCACGCACGCACGCACGCACGCACGCGCGCACGCACGCACGCACGCACGCACGCACGCACGCACGCACGAACGCACGCACCCAAATAAAAATTGTATAAAAATTGTAACAACATAAAAATTAGCAAAATAAACTTAAAATTACTTTATAGCAAATGGAAATTTTTCAACAAGCATAACAAAATACAACATCTAAACTTTAAGGAAAATCCAAATGAAATAAATATAAATTTTATAAACATATACCTAGGTAACCGAAATTTTTGTTTTGCAAGCAAAAATAAAAATATTAAAATAATTGCATTTTACAGAATTTTCCCTGACTATTTCGTCCCTGACTTTACGTTGAAATTGGTACAATTCCCTGATTTCCCTGACCAAAATAAAAAAATTCTAAATTCCCTGACTGTTCCCGGTTTTCCAGAAAAGTGGCCACCCTGAATATATCAACAAAACTTTAGCCAAGTTGATTCTGAATCCAAAATGCAAGGTTTATAGTGCCAACAGAATAAAAAATATGGAACTTAGTTCCAAATAGTAACCTATTGTGTACCACGACACAGGTGCGTTCTACATACCAGGTGTAAACGAAACTTATTTGTTTTATAATTTTTAAGTCGATGCCAAGTAAAACATAAAAATTCGAATCTAATTTGTTATTGTAGCAAGGTATATAATTTTTATGTTTTACTTGGCACCGACTTCAAAATTATAAAACAATTAATAATTATATAATAAACAACAATTTCTTAATTACATTAAACGGAACAACAAATAAGTATTAAATTGTTGTATAAAAAACTTTTATTTTTTGCTTTTTAGTTAACTTATGTTACTTTTGTGTTTTTTATGAAGTCGGTTTTCTTTTTTTTTTAAGTTAATTATTTTACAATTTTAAGTGATTGGCAGACCTAGTAAGGATGCTTCTCAAATGAGGAAACGACGGCTAGTTGAAACGGAAGATGAAATACGGAAACACTAAAAAGTCTGTTAAAAAAATAGATTTTGAGGAGTTCCCTGGTGTATCTTCGAAGTTCAAGCTCCAATAGCAATGAAATTATAATGGGACCACCTTGGAACTATACTGAACCCAACGGAAAATCATTAAAATCGGTTCATAAACAAAAAAGTTATGTCCGAACATACATAAAAAAAAATAATAAAAAATATATATATATACAGACGACCTAGCGACCTATTTCACCCATATATTCAAATTCCCCGACTTTTCCCAGACTGATAAACTTCAGTTTTCCCCAACTCATTTTTATGGTACAATAGCCAATTTCAAGTTTTTTATTAAATAAAAATTGTTATCTAACATAGAAATTAGCAAAGTAAACTTAAATTACTTTATAGCAAATAGAAATTTTTCAACAAGCATAACAAGGTACAACATCTAAACTTTAAGGAAAAACCAAGTAAAATACATATAAATTTTATAAACAAAATTTTTGTTTTGCAGCCAAAAATAAAAATATTTAAAATATTGCATTTTACAGAATTTTCGCTCACTATTTCGTGAAATTCCCTGACTACGTTAAACAGGGTTCCCACTAACTATCAAGAATTAGAATCCATGACTTTTCCAGGATATCCATGACTAAAAATCATACTTATCCATGACTCTCGACAAAAAACCAGCAATAAAATTAGAGACGCAAAAATGGCCACATTTATGCGTTTTTTATCAATTCACAAGACAGTATATAGCGGTCTCACTTGCACCTAATCATAAGCCATATTACGCCTTGGAATTTAACAAGGATAAGAAAAGTACCTCAATGATATTTTAAAAACCTGTAGCAGCAAAAGGTTTATAAGCGTCAGTTTTAAAAATTCAATCGAAAAATTTTTATTTTTTTAAAATTATGTTAACACTACTGCAAGAAAATCAGGTTTTTACTGTAAATCAAGAGAAAAATCAAGACTTTTGCCAAAATTTCCAAAATTTGCATAAAATTCATGACTTCCAGGTTAAAGTTTTAATTCCCTGACTTTCCCATGACTTCCAGGTTATCCAGGGTCAGTGGGAACCCTGTTAAAGTTGGTACAATTCCCCGATTTCCCTGACCAAAATAGAAAAAATTCTAAATTCCCCGACTTTTCCCGGTTTTCCAGAAAAGTGGCCACCCTAGCTCTATAAATTTTTCGATCTGACCCAACCCCCGGACTAGTAATGTTTTTAGGCGACCTTAATAGAAAATTGAATTTTTAGTACTCAAAAGCGGCCAAAAAGTAACCGTTTTGTGGCCGAGTACGAAAAAACACTTTTTAGCAGTGGTGCACACAAATGTTTTTAGGCGACCTTCATTATAAAATTTACAAATTTGTTAGATTTTTATTTATGATTTATCGATATAATTATTTATAACAACTGAACAATTGTACATATTTGTGACTCCTTCAGAAACGTTTATATTTTCTTTATTTACACTCGAAGCAATTTCGGCATGTATAGCTTCATTATTCGTATGAACAATTTGTGTGCTTTTTGATGTTGCTGCAGCAGTAATTTTATCTTGATTATTTTAAGTAAAAATCTAACAAATTTGTGGGAAAATATAAACGTTTCTGAAGGAGTCACAAATATGTACAATTGTCCAGTTGTTATAAATAATTATATCAATAAATCATAAATAAAAATCTAACAAATTTGTAAATTTTATAATGAAGGTCGCCTAAAAACATTTGTGTGCACCACTGCCAAAAAGTGTTATTTCGTCCTCGTCTGCTTTCTGGCCTCGGCTTCGCCTCGGCCATTAAACTCAGACTCGGCCGAAAAAAATCCACTTTTTGGCCTTGGTACACAAATAACTATTTTGCAATAAACCAGTTATTTATTAGATAAATTAATTATGTTTTTAATTAATTGCATTTCTATTTTTTGCCTAATTTATTAATAATAACCAATTTAAATGAGCAGGATTATAATAAGCAAAGATTTCATTAAAAAGAAAGTTATACTGGCGCGTAGATTATTACGTATCCTTTACACACTTGCTTTGACAGTTATATTTAAGAGGTGGAGTATATAACGCGGTTGCCGGAAGATTTAATACAATGTCTTGGAAGAACTCAAAAGCTACGCTGTTAATAGTTAGAATTACGGTATTACAATCGAATGGGTTGTTATAAATTATAACTTTATTAAACTCCCATTCAGCATCACATTTGTAGAAAAATGTTCGTTTTTTGATATTACAAAATTTTCAATTAATTTTAATTACAAACGACGTTATCGTAAATTCCGAATGTTTGTTTATGTCGGAAAATCGGTCTGCGTTGTTCAAGACGATGTCGGTCGACGTTTGATATGTTATGAAGCTAATCATAGCATATTTAGAGTGTACTCGTGGGTATACAAACAATACGTTATTCTATTAGGGCCGGTGTTATTCTACACACATAACCCTTTACTGGGAACAATCTAATTATATTGATTGAATGACAGCCGATTCATTAAATGTCATTCTTTTCGGGGTTCGACTATTGCTGCTCAACAAGGTCTAGGAAGGGTTCAGCAGATGTTCCAAAACGTTATTACATTTGATTCTTACGAAGTGCTATTGTTATATTTCTAATTGCTAATATTCTTACATCGTTATCTTTAGGTTGGTCAGATATGAAATTCTCCAATTTACCCTCATTCTTGCCTAATGTTAGAACTTGTAGGGGTTTCTTTATTGAGTATCTGTATATAAAATACTTAATTACTTCTTCAACAATATTTTTTATTTTAACCTTATACGTATTTCGGCATGTTTACATACCATTGTCAAAGGTTATATGAAAAAGTAAACAGTTAGTGTTGGTTATAGCAATAGAACTTGGCGACTTGATCTCGGTAATCGTCAGCAGATGACTTGATTTCTTATTCCAAAATGTCCAATAGAGGAGAATTTAAGAGATCAATTTGCTCATTCATTAACGGTACAGTTTTTGAATGTTTGTGAATTTCAAAAACTTCTTTGACAATAGGATGTAAACATGTGGAAATACGTACAAGTTTAAAATAAATAAATATTGTTAAAGTAATTAAGTATTTTATATACAGATACTCATTAAATATGGACTTTAACGAAGTAATGCTGGAATTTATAAACTTTATTTTCGAAAAAAAAATTTGTTTCCAAATCACTTTAAAACAATGAAATTTCTTTACTCATTGAAGAAGGATGGTCAATACTTTTAACGATACCTCTATTAATATATAAAAGTGATAGAAGACTGCGTAAAAATCTAGTTATGTATGTATATAAATCCGATCTATTTAGTAAACCTAGCACACTGGCTCAACGTTAGGCGACGACGGGCTATGCTTCGTATCTCGACACAGCTTACTTATTATTCATTATCAGCGTGGGGCATAGCCCACGGGTTCGGCTATTATGTAGTATTAATGATACTACGTGTGTATTTTAATTACAAGGCGTAATAATTCTCAACGAGACTGTTAAAAGCGAGTGGACTAAATGATTTTTTCACTACTACGTAATTAACAAATGTCAGTATGTAATTGATCATATAATTTTTTAAATATAAATAAAAACTTAAAACGAAGAAAATTTCTCTTAGTTCGCTACCAAAAAACCTGCTTTGCTAAAAATCTGAAGTATTTAAATTTAAATTGGCTGTATATAACTAAAACCCTTTTCCGGTCGACGTGTACAATAACTAAATAATATATAACCAATAAAAGCCACTACTAAATAATGACGAAATTCTCCTAGCGTCCTTCTAAAATACAGTTTGAGTATCTCTGGTGTAAGTCTGGAAGGGTTGCAAGATAAAGTACAACTGTAAATGGGTAGGGTGGCGTTTCCTATAGCCTCTGGTCACTTTCATTAACTGGGCACTTGACAAATGATAATTGGGAGGCATTGGTCACTGTGTACCCTGTCACTTACCTATTGCTTTTCTGTCTCGCATTTACCGGGTACTTTGTGGAAGGGTGGAAAGATTGTTTGCCTATTTATACAAATAAGTCATGGCATATTGGGTCTCTGGTTCAAGTTGACAACTATCGAAAACTAGTCTTGAAAAATAATTAAATCTTAGGATAACTTAACTTATTTCTTTCCGTTATTTAATATTTAACGTATCTTCTGACAGCTAAAGAATATCCCTCACTTAAAAATTTATTTTTACCAACCTTCATTATGCGACAGATATTTCTTAAAACAAAAACCAAAATTTTGAAAATTCCAAAATTATTTTACGAAAACCGAACGAGATTTTATTTCTGTGTCGCCCTATACAATTATTTGAGAATTTGGAATTACTCAACTATCGTAAAATATTGAATACACATACAAACTAAATTACACGGAAGTAGCGGGCGGTCTAGTGGAGCCTTAGCTCGGTGGTAAGAGCGCGGGCTACCAATGCAGCGGGATCCGGGTTCGATCCCCGGCCCGGTACGTTCTCACTCGCAAGGCAACGAGAAACTAGCGAGGTGGATTTTTCCTCAGAATGACCTCTCTGGGGAAGAAGTTCATGCACTTCCTGTGGTTCGGAGCCCACGTTAAACTGTAGGTCCCCTATGTCTGTCTGTCTGTCTGCAAAATATTCATCTACGCGCACCAAACAGGCATAAGAGAGAGGTCGCCAACGCCCTGAATAACGTATGGCACTAGAGAAAAGTAAATGGTCGAGCTTGCTTTAAAAAAGTAGCAATATTTAGGCAGGAGGTAGTTCTCACCTATATACCCCCTTATTGCCCTATTGGCTGACAAAAGTTAGTTCAATTTTCTCTGCCTCTGGGGCTTGCATTAATGCCAGATCAAATGAAGAAATACCCCCATTTTTATGAGAAATTAAAATACAATTTTAATCCCATTTTTATGAGAAACTTAAAAACATTTGTTTTGCTCTAATTACACTTGTATTCGTATAGGTCATTATTTTCCATGTCATGTAAAAATGTTGAGGAATAATCTAAACTTATAGTAACTTTGAGGTTAGAATAGGACAGGATATAAAACTTGAGCATCTAAAAAGTATCTATCCTGAAGCTTTTAAACCACCTGATTTATATCCGCACTTATTTACACAGAGAATATTCGATAATTGATTCTACTTTATTAAGGTTATATACATTATACAGAGCGATTCAGAATTCTGACGCAAAATTTAAATGACGTATTTTAACTTCTAAACTAACAGAATAAGTAACAAAACTTCTAAAATATAGGTGCAGAAACGTTTTGCTACAAAGTTACAGCTCCAAAACAGGAAACAATTTTTACACTTTAGCAATAGGTTCGATTAAATACAAAAAAGGCGTAAATTCTTTTCGTTTCCGGACTAATATTCATCTCAACTTTTTTCGCACGTTCAATGTATAAAACTGCAAGTTTGTGGAGACTATGTCGGCACACTTAAACCTTCATGGCCACTCGATTTTCCAATGATGCCGAGTTAAATTTGGCGATTTTTTCATAAGAGTACCTACGTTGTGTATATTTATGTATGGAGAATAAAATTTTATAGATAAAACTTAAAATTGTAAAGATCTAAAATATTTAGAACATATTACGTGACCGGCGGACGGCACGAGAATGCACAATATGTAAAATAATGTCTGCCAATCACTTTCGTAGTTAACTGAGAAAACAGCAAGCAACTTGCGTTTTCAGCTGAAAAAACTGGAAGGTAGGTCGTACTATGCAAACAAAACGCACTTTCTTAATCATAGCAGGAACACCAAACAATTATGCAAACAAAGATTGTAGCATGATTGTAGTTTCGTTTCTTAATCGTCAAATAATTTAGCCAATATAATTTCTTCACGATCGATTTCATGGATATTGTTTCAGAAAATTGTGCTTTTGAACAACCACACTCGACATTTAGACAAGTTTGGAAAAACACGTCGAGACCACTCTCGGTTTTTTGCCTTGTCAACGCATCTCATGTCAGTTGCTAAGCAAAATAGGCTCAGCGAGTTTAACCAAAATCGTATACAGTTGTAAAATAATATTTTCAAAAACTTTTTTAAATTTTAAAGCAGCGCCATTGCAATTTTTTTTGTTTTTCGGTTTTTCGAAACTTATTTTACTTCATCGTATACCACCAACAAGGGGCTCTCCAACAAATAGTAGCCGATTCCGATCAGACAACTACTTTTTGAGTAAATGGGCGTTAAAGTCGAGATTCTCAAAAAGTTGTAGCGGCCGCTATTGTAAAGCTACAGAAATAGGTAAGAGCAGTTTTCAATTTGCCTTAACTTCTCACAGATCCCGTTGCAAAATAATGTTTTGGAAAAAAAAGATATCATAAAACAAGTCTAACTTCCGTTTCCGGTTTCGATTTCTTTTGAAAAGTAACTAGAACTACAATTTTTGATATAGCTCTTGATTTAAAATTTCATCAAAATTGGTCAGTACTTAAATTACTTTATAGCAAACGGAAATTTTTCAACAAGCATAACAAAATACAACATCTAAACTTTTAAGGAAAAACCAAATAAAATAAATATAAATTTTATAAACATATACCTAGGTAACGGAATTTTCGTTTTGCAGGCAAAATAAAAGTATTACAATAATTGCATTTTACAGAATTTTCCCTGACTATTTCGTGAAATTCCCCAACTTTACGTTGAAATTGGTACAATTCCCTGATTTCCTTGACCAAAATAAAAAAAATTCTGAATTCCCTGACTTTTCCGTTTTCCAGAAAAGTGGCCACCCTGTTATTATTTAAATTTCAAATTCACAATGAAACACAGTTTACTACACGTTATTAAAATTTTGTAAATGAAGGTAAACAGCACTCATCCAGTTGCCAAAAACTGCTATCTCAGACTAGCACTGCATCGATCTCGCAGCGGACGAACAGTAGCAGATTGGAAATAAATAATCAGCCCATTAATTCTGCAAGGCAGCAGAAAGATCAAAGTCATAATAATGATTGGCGACTATTTCTTTGTACTTTCACATACTTCCACGTACTTCCACTACCGTGTACATCCACTTCTACTCGCGGTTTACCCCTCGCCAGAATATAAACTGTATTCAAATATCAAAATAAATAAAGTACGGTCCATAAGAACAAAACAAGCTGACAGTCGAAAATGAACAATGGTAACAGTCGAAAATGGACAATGGTAACAGTCGAAAATGGACAATGATAACAGTTATACCAAACAAATCTGATAAAAAGTTTAGATTCGCATAAATGTTCCAACAATGTGCTAAGTAGAAATATGTAATATAAATGACAAAAATGACAAATTTATTATAGACAAATACAGAAAATCCAAAATTTCAGTTTATTTTTCAGTTCTCTCAGAAACTAAGCAAGATGCTTTAATATTAACTATAAACACAAACTTTATAAAAACATTTTCCATCGATTAGATATTTTGTTTGTGAGTAATCAGGCAATCAAGTCAAAATTTTCAAAAAACCTTCGTTGTAAAGATGCAGCATTTAAGAAAACATCATTTGATCTGCCTTTAGATCCACTACTAACATCTCTGTATTCAAAATTTTAAAAAAAGTGTATACAAAAAATCTATACGTAAAACATGTCTAATTTCAGTTTCCGATTAGAAACCTTCTACGGAACTACATACCACACACCAAATTAGAAAAAAGTCAGTTAAAGGATTCCGGAGATAGAACGGACGAGCCCTCTCACAGATGGACATTTTAAAAACCACTTTTTTGGGTTCCTCAAACACCAAAACGCGTATTTCCGCTAAAATATGAAATTTGAAAATTTTCATGAAATCGTAACTTTCGTTACTTCAGTAGAAGTATGGGAAAGTAGTAATAGGTTGTACTTCGCGACTATAAAACTACAACATACATGAGGCACAGAGTAGACATTTAAACCGTTGTACAGCACCAGCACAAGCAATAGCAAAAAATGCGAAGGTAAAAACGACTAGCCAAAAAATGTATTGCAACGTCCCAAGTTCGAAATAACAATCTAGTACAAAAAATCAATTTTAGAAGCACAAGTTTTCGACTAAATATGAAAAACTCATTATTTTCTTAAACATACATCAATTATAAAATAATTAATCGATTGTTAATTTTGCTATCAATTTTGGTCCCAGCCCAACTAGCAACACACTTTCTGAGCTCTACAAATTCTAGTAGCAATCTCGTAAAAATCCAAAAACGTACTGTACTATCAAACACGGATATACCGATTTACCAAAAAAATCCATTGCAATATCCCAACATTGAGTACAAAAACAATGATTTTAATGAGCACTAGTTAACGAGTAAATATGAAGAACTGACTGTACAAAAAATCGATTTTAAAATATTGATTAAATAAATCGAAGGAAACAATTTTTGTTTAAACACGAATCGATTAGAAAATAATCGATTATAATGGCTTGTCAATTTTGGTATCGATTCTACCAACAGTACCTATTTTCAGAGCTACACAAGTTCTAACATAAACTCGATTCAAAAAATTAGTATTTTACCGCATGCCTTAAAAAATTCATTGCAACAGCTCAAGATTGAAGTGACAATAGAGCACAAAAAAATTGATTTTAAATATCGATTAAATAAATCAAACGATTCGATTTTTATAAACGCGAATCAATTAGAGCATAATCGTCAATTTTGGTATCGATTCTACAAACAGTATGTATTTTCAGAAAAAAAAAATTGTGAAAGAACCGAAAGTTTACCGAATTTACATGAAAATTTCAATTTCTACTACATAACTACTAACATGAACTCGATTCAAAAAATTAACGATTTACCGCATGCCTTTAGAAAATGCATTGCAACGGCCTAAGGTTTGAAATAACAATTGAGTGCAAAAACCCGATTTTATTTATAATGAACAAAAAATTAATTATTTTTAAATTTTCTTTAAAACGAATCGATGACAAAATAATGAATCAGTTGTCAATTTTGTTACAGATTTTTGTATCGGGCCAGCAATATATTTTCTGAGCTCTACAAATTCTAGTAGCAATCTCGTAAAAATCCAAAAATGTTGTATACTATCAAACTAACAATCCAGTGCAAAAAAAATAATTTTAGTGAGCACTACTTATGGAGTAAATATGAAGAACCGACTGCAACAAAAAATCAATTTTAAGATATCGATTAAATAAATAAGAAGATTCGATGTTTTTTAAATACGAATTTTATTTAATACGATTTGATTAAAAAATACTCGATTATCGATTGTCAATTTTGGTATCGGTTCTAGCAACAGTATGTAGTTTCAGAGCTATAGAAATTCAAACAAACTCAATTAAAAAAATCAGCGATTTACCCCCATGCCTTTAAAAATTCATTACAATAGCCCAAGTTTGAAGTAACAATAAAGTGCATAAAATCTGCACTAAATATGAAGAATTTTTTTTAAGAAAAAGAATCAAACAATACTAGATTTCTTTAGAACAAGAATCGATTACAAAATAATTGATCAATTGTCAATTTTGTTCCAGATTTTTTTTGGCCTACTAGCAGCAGTATATACAGGGTGTGTATATATTGGTGAAAGAACTACACGTGGCGGTGTTGGTCATAAAATTCTGAGTCCAAAATCTTAATACCAAAATGCTGGACAATGCTTCCTCTATCCCCGGCAAGCATTTTAAAGGAACGTACATTTGACAACATTGGAACTATACACCACAGGTGTTTTGTTATAATGCACGGTAACCAGGGTTGGGAAAAAATGTTTTTTTTTTAAAACAAAAAAACAGTTTTTTTTCATTTAAAACAGTTTTTTTTGTTTTAAAACAGTTTTTTTTAACCATCGAAAAAACGGTGTTTTAAAACCAAAAACATGTTTAAAAACAAATTTTAACGCAAAATTCAGCAGTAATAATTATTACGCAGAGCGCCAAGCGTCGTAAATTTAGGTATTATTGCTTGCTTCAAACTTTCATCAGAAGTTCGACGAATCGGTGCCCATCTGGTCTTAATAGCATTTTGTTACAACTTTTATTGTGACTGATGCAGAGTCGGGGACTCCCCGACGCGGAGACGGGAGTAAGTCATCATGATTAAGAGCTTGTGCTTGCTTTTGTGAATTGTTTTTGTTTATTCTAATTAGTGCTGTTACTATACTCGAGATTATGAGTAGTCATGGGCGAAAAAACGATCCTATTAGGATAAATTTCAACGAAATTAAAGTGAAAACTGATCACACGGATTCGGCGGGTAAAATCAAAACTGTAGCTAAGGCAGAATGCAAACAGTGCAAAAAACAATTGCCTATACTAGTAGCAAGGATGAAAATGCACCATGAAAAGTGTGTTTGTCAGGACACTTCGCTGCAAGATCAACAGAGGATGGAAATAAACATTTCTGACGACGTGACGACGACATG
The DNA here is from genome assembly GCA_958336395.1 of Ctenicera cuprea. NCBI lineage: Eukaryota > Metazoa > Arthropoda > Insecta > Coleoptera > Elateridae > Ctenicera > Ctenicera cuprea. Next base: position 21,479,372 of record OY284496.1, read on the forward strand.
CCAGATCCTGATCGCGACGATATTGCTATTCCTATTAATACCAATGCAAGTGAAAAACGACGGCATTGAGGTTGCTAAAAAACATAATATTTACATCAAATTTCTGAATTTTTTTAAATACCAAAATAAGGTCTGTTTACAAATAGTTAAATTAGTTAAAAAGGCTTTGCAATTTGTTTCGGACTATCACCCATGTGTAATGCCAGAAATTTTATCTTTTCGAGCGATGGCGACTCCGTTCAAACGGTATTTGTTTGATGAACACACTGTGCAGAATATCAGCTCTCTTTAACATGGTGGCAGTCGCAGAAACAGTTTATTTCATCGGAATTATCGAGTTTATCAAATCAGCTGTTTTCTACTGTGGCTTCATCGGCAGGGGTAGAAAGATCATTTTCTACGTTTGGAATCGTTCACTCCAAATTAAGGAACAGGTTAGGGGCCGAAAAAAGTGCTAAACTGGTGGCCGTATTTCAGCACTTAAACAGAAATACTGAATAATCGGTATTTTAATTTTTTTACTATATTTTTATTGTTTATAAACCTTAAAACTTTGTACCTATCTATATCTAAATTCCACTACTTTTTTTACTGTTTATTGTGTTTGACAAAAATAAATTTTTAGTAAAATTCGCTGAGGTTTTGTTAAAATAATATTTGAAAAAGTTTTAAATAAACTTTGAAAAAAACGGTGTTTTAAACAAATGTTTTAAACAATTGTTTTAAAAACACCCGCGTTTTTTTTAAGTGTTTTAAACATGTTTTAAAACGCTGTTTTAAAACGTTTGTTTTAAAACAACCCAACCCTGACGGTAACCAAGGATCATTCAACGTAAATCCATTGTTAGTGAACGAATATTGTTTTACAATGCTGCCATATGTATTTTTTACAATAATAAGTTAACGAAGACATGGTTAAAACACGTTTTTGGGGCTGAAAAACAACATCTATGAAAAAATATTTATTACAATTCTTATTTCTTCTAATTTGCAGCTCCTTCTGTCAACAGATATTGAATTAAAACACTTATTAAAAGACTTCATTTTCAAACTTTGAAGATCCCGTGCATACCCAGGATGGTACAATATTTTGGTATTAAGATTTTCGACTCAGTATTTTATGACCAACATCGCCACGTGTAGTTCTTTCGCCAATTTATACACACCATGTATATATTCCGAGCACAAATTCTAGTAGAACCCTCGGAAAAAGGCAAAAATGCCTTATCAAACGGAGATACATCGATTTACCTAGTGCCTTAATGTCTGTTCCTCCAGAGTACCATCGAAATAACTACCAAAATCATGTCCATCATAAAACTCGTAAGAATAATATATTACAAGATCGCTTATTACCGTTTCCATCGGAGGTAAAACGAAAAAATCATATTTATCATGAGATATACCTTATACCAAATGTTAAATAAAATAATATCGTAGTACCAGGGCTCACAACAATTTTCAACACAAAAATAGCCACTTAGTAGCTAAATGTAAAGAAAAATAGATACCCTTTGCATTCATTTAGATACTTACCAAAAACTTCAAGACTAACACAAACGTCTATCTCGGAAAACAAGGTGAAAAGAGAGTGGTGCATGTATTTTAATTTAATTAAAGAAGAAACTGAAATTGCTTAGAATTGAAACTTTTTGTTGAAACTAATTTTAATTTGAACAAAAAAAATTAAATACAATAACAAACATACAGATTGCCACCATTTACTGGCAACATACGCAGATAGGGAGCGAGACAAGACAGGGATGGGCAACTAGTGTACGTCAAAAGACGGCAGATCATCGACGGGCCAAGTGGGGATTCCCGTATCTATAACGACCTTTTATTCTAAAACTGTGTTTTTAAAATTAAATTTAAAAGTCATCACGGATACGTGAATCCCCACGTGCAAAGTCTTTTATCTCTCTTCCTTGTCGCACCCATTTGTTGCTCATTCTTTTCTTGTTTGAACTAACTAAACATACTTAAAATAAAAAATATACTTTAGTAAAGGGTAAAAAAATTCAGACAGTTTATTTATGCGCATCCGTACCTACATCTAAAAAAACATTGATTTGGAGGCAATTACAAATTTTTCAATTTCAGAAGTTTTTCCTTTTTCTTTTAAATAAATCTACGTTACTTCATTTAAAGCAAAATTTTCAATAGGCTATTTTAGATTTAGATACCAAATCATAAAAACGGCTACTTTGATAAAATAGCTACCTATTGTGTTGTGTGGCCTTTGATACATTTAGATAATATAGCTGGTTTTTAGATAGATAGATTTATTTAACAGCTTGTAGTGCATCCGAGAAGCAGGTGGGAACCGTGTTTACTACTTCTTACCGCAAAAGGTATGTACGAATGATTCTATCAGACTAAATCATTCGTTAAACAAATTCATTCGAATGGCAATCAGTTGGTTATGCCCATCACTATCAATGTAATACCGCTACAAGAAAACTTAACCGTATCGGCGGCCATTTCTTCTTGATCCATGTATAAGTACGAACTTTACTTCGTTGAAGTTCATTTAACTTCACTGTAAATAAATCAACTTCATCAGATTTTTATTTTAGTCATTTTCATAGGCAAGATGAAACAGTAGGTGTTGCCATAGGAACAATAAATCTCCAAAACTTGATCTTGGCGAGCAATTTAATTTGTAAACGCCTGGATTTTAGTAAATTGTCAATTTTTTTACTTAGCATTAAACAAAGTGCTTAAAATGTGTTTTATAAACAAAACAAATAAATGTAAAATAACTTTTAAAACGACAAGAGCATTTTAAATTTCAATAACATCTAATAACACTATAAAATGTTTACACTTTTGTGATCATAAACGTCAGTTGGATATATTCACATTCGACACTCACAAACGTTTAAAATCGATACTTTTAATGAATGAACAAATTGATCTCTTAAATTCGCCATTATTTAACGTTTTGGAATGAGAAATCAAGTCATCTGGACGCAGATATAGAAAACCAAGATCAAGTTATGAAGATTTATTGTTTCTATAGCAACACCAATTGTTTACTTTTAATCTTGCCTTTGATAATGACGTGTTAACACGTTGAAATACGTATAAGTCTAAAATAAAAACCTGTTGAAGTTAAGAATTGTTTAAGTTACAATTAATTATTTATTCTTGGGGCTGTTCTCTACAATAATAATTATGACTAATATGCCGTTGTAAAATTGTATGTAAATGTGAAATATTTAATTTTCCTGCTACCTGAACAACAAAATAAGCAAAGTTCATAGCCGGCGTGCAACTAACGGCACTAAAAATTGTTTAAACATTTGCATTGCATAAGAACAAAAACCTTTAAAAGGAGACTGCAGTTATGAAAAAAACTCACATGTTCTTTAGTCGTTTCTGGTTCAAATCTTTTCAAATGTGGTCAATACAAGCTTATATAATGTATATGCAACAATTACTGCTTTATTAATCTAACCGCACCTGTGCATTTTTTATATTTAAATAAACCAGAGATACCAATTAAGTTTCCAGAATTTAAAATACAAGTGCTCTGGGAAACCGTTAAAAATTCAATTCGCATCTTCTGCCATAATTAATCATTTCATTCTTGGTACAGGTAACAAACATTGATTTCTAAAACTTTGTTACTCAAAATGTGTTAATCTAATTTTCCTGAAGATTTTTTTAAACAATATACACAAATTTATCAAGTTCAAACATACGATTAACCTTAAACTACACGTTTTCCTCCAATCAATCCGTTAGGGGTTGTTTCCGACCATTAATATCGCTTTCCAAAAAGCGGCGGTGTTTCAAAAAGAGAATTGGCAAAATTTTCTTTGTTACCACTTTCATTTAACTACGCTTTTGGTATTAGCTAGTAAATTCTCAAACTATTCCAGGTAAAATTTCTGGAAAAATGGTCGAGATTTACTGGACAACAAACCTATTGTTTCAATCATAACATCATAATAAACGTTTTTAATTGTATCAATCGGCATTTTGATGTCAACGGATAATTTTTTCGAAGACGCAATAATTAACAATATATCCATACCAGTTTTACCAGTTTTCTGGAAAATTGTAGAAAATACCAAGTTCATTTAAAATTGAAATTTCGTTTGTAGTCTTAAAATAAAGTCGACCTGCTCGTAGCAAAGTTAAATTACAATAATGAAAATATAAGTTATAAAACGGTTAACCATACGTCCAAGCTTAGGAATCAGAAGCAAAGTTGTTTTTCAGTTCAAAATTAGTAATTAAATAAATGTACTGAAAAATTAAAACCTACAAAAAAAAATCAAAGGTAATCAACATATTACTTACCTTAAAGACTCCACGAAGAAGCTGTCGAAGAAAGTCTTCATTGTCTGTTCTTTGGGTAACCATACACCAATAAAGGTTACGGGGGATGTTGTTCACTTTGTAAAACAATTGTTTAAATTTCACTTTAATTCAAGATCTAAATTAAAATTATTTGTAACTATAAATGTTAAAGAGGCGTCCACGTTTTTTTTTAAATAAGTATGTTAATGTCAATCATCATCAACCCGTTTGAAACGCATCTTACTTCCGCACGATTCATCCGGAAACTGAATCCTGATAAGTTTAATTCAAGTTCGACAAATTACAAAACGCACTCGCAAAAAATAATAATTTCTAAAAAAAAACAAGCATTAGGCAACATGCAACACTAGTTGGTAGAAGAATGCTTCAAATTCAACGAATCAAGAGCTGGCCTCGATATCGGTGTGTCGCGGGGCTTCCCCGAACATGGTGTGCAACGTTGGCGGCGTTGTGTACGTACGAATATCTTGCACAAGATTTAAATTAATTAAATGTTTTTTTCTATAACAGGAATAACTATATATTTAGAGGATGCTTTCACATGTTTCTAAAACAATTGAGGTTATATCAATTATTGTCAACCCGCTCGGAAAACTTCTTACTTCGACAAGATTCAACCGGAAACTGGAGCCTGATATGTTTAGGGGAAGGGGGCGAAAACGTTAAAAAATGAAACAGAGGCTATTTTGCGTCTGCATTTTGATTGGTAATACCCATTCCAGTAATTGTTTGGGCAGGGGTTTTGTGTTTGGTGATAACGTAAGATTTATCGCTGTTGATGAATTTTGTCAGACTAAACAGAATCTTCCATTTAGCGGTGCCGCCCTTAGAAATCAAATACAAATGACCTTCTTAGCAGTCTAGTTCGAAGAACTAAATTATGTCGCCTTTGCTTGAAGATCACGTCCAATAAACATTTTCTGACCTTCACGTCGTGTACCTCTGGCGTAGAAGTTGCACGTGTGCACAACAATATTGTGCAAATCAGACGGAACTTTTTTATTGTTTCAATTCGCCCCCCTCAACCTCAGACTGTACCTGCAGATCTGGAAGTTTTTAAATCTGACCAATGTTCTGCCGTAGTTTCAAAAATGGGGGCTGTACACTTCGTTCCAAATTATCCATAATTCGAAAAAATTATTACATATTATAATGTCAAAAATATTTTATATCATAACTAGTTCAACTTCAACAGATACTGTACAACGGGAACGTAGCTTAAACCAAAGTAGTGATACAGCGTGTTTCTTTTGGCCAAAGACATTGATGACAGTACAGCCAAACATTTGCAAAGTACAAAAACGTTGATAATTAAAAATCCAAATCGATTTTTACACATTTTGTAAAAAACAGATTGGTTGTATCACAAAATAGAATTTGTCAACTCACACTAAGGAAGAAATCTAAAAAAACAAACATGGAATCTTATCCAAATGTTAGTATTTTACAGCAATATACATTAATTTTGGCGGTTGGTTGGTTTATTAGGTCATTGGTGACATACCTTTAAGATCTACACTCATTGAAAACGTAATACGAGAGACCGAAATAGCAATTTTCAATATTTCATATGTTCATCACTAACCCATATAAAGTGGCATTTATGCAAAAACTTAAACAGGGTTCCCACTAACTATCAAGAATTAGAATCCATGACTTTTCCAGGATATCCATGACCAAAAATCATATTTACTCTCGACAGAAAAAATCAATAAAATTGGAGACGCAAAAATAGCCACGTTTATGCGTTTTTTATCAATTCACAAGACAGTATATGGCGGTCTCACTTGCACCTAATCATAAGCCATATTACGTTCCTTGGAATTTAACAAGGAAAACAAAAGTATCTCAATGATATTTTAAAAACCTTCAGCGCAAAAGTTTTATAAGCGGCAGTTTTAATAATTCAATCGGAAAATTTTTAATTTTTTTAAATTATGTAAACACTGCTGCAAAAAAATCAGGTTTTTTACTGTAAATCAAAAGAAAAATCAAGACTTTTTGCCAAATTTTGCATAAAATCCATGACTTCCAGGTTAAAATTTTAATTCCCTGACTTTTCCATGACTTCCAGGTTATCCAGGGTCAGTGGGAACCCTGTTAAATGCATTTTGCATTAAAAAAAGACGCCATTTCTGTTAATTCCTATTAGGTATACGTTTTTGGCCAATTTAATTTTTATAATTTTTTTATTAATTTTGTTAGGACGTCGTCAATCTGTGAACCTAAGGAAAAGTAGCCGAAAAGTTCTACCGCAAACAAAATTTCGGCAAACACGTTTCGGGAAACATACCCAGAAAAAAAAACAATAGTATTTTTAAATTAGAAAAACTGTGAAAAAACACTTCCAAAAAAATCGCATGAAAAACAATAAGCAGTTGCAATTCCTTGGAAAAACGGGGGAAAAAAGGAGATTTTCAAAACGTTTTTAGAACTAATACATTCACAACTAGAAAAATCTGCTTGGACATTTACATATGTACAGGGTGACCTCAGGTAGTTCGGTTTCCAGGCTATCTCGATTATTATTGCGGTTAGAAAAAAACTGATGACATGTTTTGGACCAGTAGAAGGAGGACACAAAATACCCCCACTCCAAATTCAAACCAAGTTCCAATGAAATTGCAATGAAATTGCAATGAAATTCTAATTAAATGCCCACTAGCGTATAATTTAAACAGCGAGATCAATTTGATGTAATTCAATTAAACGGAAAATTAGACATTATAAAAGATAATTTAATGTGAGCGGACGCAATTTCTATCAAATTATTCTTAATTTTGCCCCAAAGAAATGATTAAAGGTTGATTTCCAAAATCTTCTTTAATTGGGATGTTATAATTGTTCTTAATTTGAATCTTAAAGAATAAGCAATTACGCTTGAAAGCAGTGAGATCGCTCTTCCACATTTATTCCTTATTTCTGAAAACTTTTATAACCAAATCAGTTAAAGCACACGTAAATAATAATTAAACTTGATTTTACTGCGAACCATTACAAAGATGTTCAGAACCATGGAAAAAAAACATTCTTTTTTAGTAGTAAACCGCGCGGGCTAGCAATGCAGCGGATCCGGGCATGATCCCCGGCGCGGTCGTTCTACCTCGCTAGGCGACGGAAAACCAGCGAGGTGGATTTTTCCCCAGGAAAAGCTCACTTCCTCAGCGTGGCCACTTAAAACTGCTTTTCAAATTCCCCAACTTTTCCCCGACTTCCCTGACTGATAATCTTCAGTTTTCCCTTATTTTTATGGTACAACACTATTTTTTTTAACCGACTTTTAAGTGTTTCCGTATTTCATCTTCCGTTTCAACTAGCCGTCGTTTCCTCATTCGAGAAGCATCCTTACTATTTCTACCCATCACTTAAAATTGTAAAATAATTAACTTAAAAAAAAAGAAAACCGACTTCAAATAAAAACACAAAAGTGACATAAGTTAACTAAAAAGCAAAAAATAAATGTTTTTTTTCTATTTCGGTTCTTTAAGGTTATTCTTAAAGCACTGTTTTAGCTAAAAAACAGTGTTTTAAGAGAGTCTTTTAAAGCATTGTTTTTAGTAAAATTTCACCAACAAAGATTGGTATTCATAATATATTCATGATCAAATTTGGTAAATTTAGTATGTATGCCAACATATACATACTAAATTTACCAAATTTGATGGCAGCAATTTGAAACTTGCTGCCAACATATACATACTAAATTTACCAAATTTGATCGCAGCAATTTTTATAACGTTTTTTCATTAATTCTCCTCAATAGAAAAAATAGTATAAACAACTTGTTTCATAAGGCGTCTTGACGCACTCGTCCATTGAAAAACTTGGTCGCTACGCTCCCTCGTTTTTCAATCTTGGACTCGTACGTTAAGACAATGCCTTATGCAACTTGTGTTTTAATATACTATTATACAACAGTTTAATACTTATTTGTTGTTCCGTTTAATGTAATTAAGAAATTGTTGTTTATTATATAATTATTAATTGTTTTATAATTTTTAAGTCGGTGCCAAGTAAAACATAAAAATTCTAATCTAATTTGTTATTATTGCAGCAAGGTATATAATTTTTATGTTTTACTTGGAACCTACTTAAAAATTATAAAACAATTAATAATTATATAATAAACAATAATTTCTTAATTACATTAAACGGAACAACAAATAAGTATTAAACTGTTGTATAAAAAACATTTATTTTTTGCTTTTTAGTTAACTTATGTTAATTTTGTGTTTTTATTTGAAGTCGGTTTTCTTTTTTTTTTTAAGTTAATTATTTTAAGAGAGACTTCAAAACATTTTGTTTTGTTCAAACTGCACTTGTATATGAATAAGTCATTGTTTGCCATATCATGTAAAAATGTTAGGAATAATCTAAACTTTAGTAACTGTTGAGGTTAGAATAGGACAGGATATAGAACGCGGGCATCTAAGAAGTATGTGAATCTATTCCGAAACTTTTAAACTACGATAATTAAATCCGCACTTATTTTCTCGGAGAATATTTGATAATTGATTCTACTTTATTAAGATTATATACATTATACAGAGCGATTCAGAATTCTGATACAAAATTTATACGACGTATTTTAACCTCTAAGCAAAGAAAATAAGTAACAAAATTCCTATAAACATGGGTCCTGAAACGCATTACTACGGAGTTATAGCCCCAGAACAGGATACAGTTTTTACACTTTAGTAGTAGACTCGTTGGAATACAAAAAAGGCTAGGGATGCAGCGAGCAGTACTTTTTCAAAATGCCGGATAACGGATATTTGGTATCCGGTTGCTCAGTCGGATAGCCGGCTTAGTTTTTACTTTCGAGGTAGTTTCAGCTTAAATGCAGTAAAATTTAGGTTTTAATCACAGAGCGTAATGTACTTAAAGAGTATGCAATGCACGAACTCTATCGTCTATTGACGATTGACGATCAAGTGCTTTTTATAGGTTCCTTGTCTCGGATCTCTCTGTCACATGTACTGCAAACCTGAGACCTGCATATCATAGCAACAAGCGGCTCATGCATCCTCCTTATGTTATATATTACTTCGTGGTTTTAATAAATAATACTTATTTATGTTGTTTGAAATCATTACAAATTTTTAACTCGCATACATGCCGATCTCAATAATATAAATTTAGTAATTTTATGCAAATCTGGAAAATACTGGACTTACGAGGTTTTTGCTCTCGTACTTTCAATTCTTTTAGTCTATACTTCAAAATCAAATTGCATGGATAATCTCTTTTACTTGAAGAAAAATCTCCGGCCGAATATTTCATATTATCCGGCCAAACCGAATATTCGGTGAAATGGCCGGATAACGGATAAAAACTGAATATCCGTTGCATCCCTAAAAAAAGGCGTAACTTCTTTCCCGTTTCCGGACTAATATTTATCTCTACTTTTTTCGTTTATTTAATGTGTACAATTTCAAATTTGTGGATACTATGTCGGTACACTTAGACCTTCATGTTCACTCGATTTTACAACAATGCCAAGTTATCTCGAAAACTGTTGAATTTAGAAATTTTTAGTAAGAGTACCTACTTTTAGTGTTGTATTTTTGTATGGAGAATAACATTTTGTGGATAAAACTTTAGAAATTGTAAAAATCTAAAATATTTATAAATAATAATATAAAAATAATATATCGTCGGCCTCACTGCAAAACCATATAAGTACAAATTGTCAACTTTTCAGGAGACAGAGAAAACGTTATAAAAACTACATTAATCTTCTTTGAAAGCTACTTTTTTATACTGCGGGGAATAAACTTACTCTGAATCAATGTGTTTAACTTTTTTTGAGTTTGCTAGTTTTACTCAAATATTAATAGCACTTACCTTATTTTGCAACTTTTATACTATTAGTTTTTGCTAGTTATATGGATTTGCTAGAAATTTTGTTTTATGCATAATAAGTAAAACTTAAACGTAAGTTGGATTATTAACTCAAAAACAATTTTATTTCTTATAGGCTACAAAAATAAACGATAGGTAGTTATCAAAAACTTAACTGACATAAAAATCTAACTTATTAACTTAAACCTAACTTAACTCAAAAAATAATTACTTGTAAGCTAAATTATCATAATAGCACCATGCAGTTTCCGGAATTACTTCTTTAAGTGCTTGAAGATGTCTGTACTTCGCTTGCTTAATTACAGGATTTTTTTTGTATAGTGGCGTAATATAATAATTGTCATTCAATTTGGGTTTTTGTCGGAAATCGCGATAGTGTTCATCTTTATAGTTTAGTTTATACTTGATAGACATCTGATCGTACTGAAGACTTCTTATATCACTCACAGTAGGATCTCCTGCGCGTAGCCCGGGTCTTATACTTGAATAATATTTTATTCCAGTGTAATTTTTCAAATCTTTATAAGACAGATATTTTACATAATATGGCTGTTTAAGTCGTGCTTCCCGGCATATTGCTATATAATCGGTTGGCAAATATATTTCCCGATTTTTTTTCTTTTTCTCAATTGTACTGTGAACTGAACACTGTCCACCTCCATTTGGGTGTGCCCCTTTTCCAGGTAATTGTGTATTATTTTTACATTTTTTTCTCTAACAAAATGAAAAAGGTCATTTGACAGTACAGCACACCTATTTTGATAGCCACAGCCATCGGTGTATAGTATAATTTCCTTGGTATTTAGATGGTCACTTAAGTAAGTGTCCAAGTGCCTAATCAATAAAGTTGCAAACACACTCGATTCTAAACCACCCTCTGATTCATCCCACAGATAGCAAGTAGCATCCTTCGTTACCAAATTAAATAGTGTATAATTATGAACACATAATTTCGTTTTATAGTAAATTGCGCTTGCTTTTAAAAATGGTGACAACATGACAGCTTCAACGTCTGCTGTGAAAACAACGCATTCCTCTGGGTTTTCTTGTGCACGCTTTTTATCTTTTTCTTTTTCACGCCTTGCTAGTTCCTTCAATTCAATGTGAAGTTGATAGTCATTTTCAGGTACATGCCCAAGATTGTATCCAATGCATAAGTCGCATTGATCTTTTTTGGGACGATGTATTTTTAAATTTTTTTCTTCAAATGTTTTATGAAAAACTGTTTTTGACAGAGGTTTTGTATTCTTGTCCCATAAGTAAGATTTGTATAGTTTATATACATCTGCTACTGTTTCATACATTGGTTCCAAGTAAAGCTTCTGTGACGAAGCTCTACAGTAGTGTGATTCCAATTTCGGTAATTCATCTAAAAAGGTATTCAGTAAGTTATGCGAATCCATAAATTTACTTTTTTTTAGTGTCCTCTAGAAGGCGTTCTATAATTTATTTCCGTCATACCACAAAATGCCTTTTTACACCAGTCATCGACCATACAATTCGTTAACCCCAGAGTATTCAAAAACATTTTTTTGCAGATTTGTAATTTGTCACTCTGTAGAGTCTTCAAATGATATTGATACGTTACGGTCCTTGTTGAGTTTTCAGAAATTATTCGTTTTGGTGGTTTGACATTAATTAATCCGACAACATAATGCTTTCTTGCGTTCCAGTCCAATTTTTTCCAGAAATATTTAAATATAGTTTTTCTTGTATTTTCATCAAATCTATGGCAAAATTTGTTTTTGGAATTCTCGCATTTTTTTGAAACACATGTTTCTCCCAATTTTCTGTTTTGACGCTTTTCTGTAAGTTTAGCCCATCTTTGTCTTTCTTTAAACCCCTATAGTTAATTCCCTTCATTCTTTTATATTTGTTTACATTTCTTGTATTCTTTTTGCTACCTGCTGGAATCTCTTCGTCGCTCGTTTCGCTTCCTGTGTTGCTAATATCCTTTAATATTCGATCTTCTTCCATATTTCCATTCCGATCAGTTTCTTCTATGTCAATAAGATTATTTGTTTCTTCATAATATTGAGGCTCATCAAGAATTGGTAATAATGGTTCCTCTATTATAATTGCATTAAAATGTTGCATTACAGGTAGATCTTCGGGAACTGATGCTAAATCTTTTTCAATATCCATAGGTTCAGTAACATTAACATTGTTCATAACAATTTCTAAATTGTTAGTTTGGTCACTGAAAGTGTCTATTATACATTGTGGCAGTGTTGCTGTATTTACCCCTGCCTCCGACATAATGTTAGAATCATCAAATAGCAGAATGTTATCTTCATTATCTTTTAATAGCAATTGTTCTAATTCTTTATCAGTTAATCCGTTCATATTTGTCATTACAATCCTGAAACAAAATCATACAACTGCTAAAAATAATTTCCAAACACAGGTTGCAAAATCATACAACTGCAGGAAAAAAATTAATGAGACAAAATAGTTAAATACAGTTATGTAAACGTTTAAATGAGTGATTTTAATTAAAGTAATAATGTTTACCTACCTGATAACAATAAATAGTCTTTATAATACAGAGAATATATGTCTATAACTTTGTAAAATTGATGAGCTATCACACACAACCACCAACCTTTATGAGAATCATTGCACTTATATGGTTTTGCGTATGATTTAAACACGCTGGAACTTGTATGGTTTTGTTTTTGCCGGATTAAAAATTAACACAGTCGAAAATGTACTTATTTGGTTTTGAAACATGTGCCTTATGAATAATAGATTCAAGAACTACCAAAATATTAAAATCGTTAAAATTGCACTTGTATGGTTTTGCAGTGAGGACGACGATATAAATAATCTAGTCAATATAATTTATTCACGATCGGTTTCATGGTTATTGTTTCAGAAAATTTTGCTTTTGAGTAACCACACTCGACATTTAGATAAGTTTTGAAGAACATCTCTCGGTTTTTTGGCTTGTCAACGCGTCACGTCAGTTGCTAAGCAAAATATAGCTAAAGAAAATCCACGATAAAAAAATTTGTAGTTTCCAAATAATATCCTGGAAATTTTTAGATTTGAAAATTTTTAAAACTGCAAATTTTTAGATTTTTAAATTTTCAAACACTTAAAATTTCAAAATTTAAAAAATTCTTTATATTTTCAATATTTTAAAAAATTCATTTTTAATTTCTAAAATTTTCTAATTTATGTAATTTTATAGATCAAAAATTCTCAACATTTGCAATATTCTAAATGTTTGATTGTTTACAAAAAATTTTAAAATTGATCTGATTCAATTTTACGCCAAAGTTTTAAAAATCGTAAAAATATTAAAACTAATGGAAAAGTTTAAATTGGAGAATACGAAAGAAAGCAACAGGGTTACACGAAGGTTTCATGGCGGTTACCCGACAGCTTTTTAGTACTAGACTTTCATGAAAAATTTCCGTTTGTTCGGGACGAGAGCAGTGTAGGAACTCTCCCCCCTCCCCCTTTTGTCTGAAGAAAATTGGTCACATCACGCATAACTTATCTTATAACAGCTTCTTAAAGGCACCCCTTATTATTTTACAATTCACATCCACAATGAAACATATTTTACTGCACCATTTATTAAAATTTTGTCAGTGAAGGTAACAGCACGCATCCAGTTGCAAAACACCGCCATCGCAGGCTAGCAGTGCATCGATCTCGCATCGAACAGTAGCAGATTGGAAATAAATAATCAGCAAGGCAGCAGAAAGATCAAAGTCATAATAATGATTGCGACTATTTCTTTGTACTTTCACATATTTAAACATACATACTTCCATATACTATCACATACTTCCCCTACCGTGTATACTGTATAGCCATTTCCACTCGCAGTTTACCTCTAGACAGAATAAAAAAAACTGTCCAAATATGGAAAAAATTAAAATACGGTCCATAAGAAAAAAAAGTTGACAGTCGAAAATGAACAGTGTTAACAGTTATACCAAATCTGATGATATGTTTAGATTCAGCATAAAAGTGTCCTAACAATGTGTTAACTAGAAATATCTAATATAAATGACAAAAAGGACAAATTAATTATAGCCAAATACAAAAAATACAAAATTTCAGTTTATTTTCAGTTCTTTCAGAAAGTAAGCAAGATGCTCCGTTTTCTATTTTAATATTAGTGGCCATAAAATTTCACAACTTTTCTCTAATTTAATCGTTGTGGTATCTCTTTAAATAAGCCAGATTCCAGTAGTTAACATGCAATTTGATACATTCTGTATATTTTTTCCTAGGTAATTAATAAAATCTGCACGCTAAAATTTCGATTTAAATATACCGTCCTAAAGTATTTTTAGCGTCAATTTTAAATATCTAAAAAGATACATTTCCATTTAAAAAGCAAAAGTTAGACGCGGTTAAAATTAAAATTATTTCTATATCTTTATTAATAACAAAGTTAAAACCCTGTATATATAATTATATATCCAAAGATTCTTATTTATAAAAAGTTTGATTTATTTCTTAACCCTCAAGTACTAACGTGCCTGTTGTGGTGTATTAGTACTAACGTGACGTCTGAGAGACGGGCATATAGTTACTTATGAATTTATTACTAAAATTTATTTTTAAACGTAATGTACTATGCAATGTTGTATCAAGTGTATTTTAATCATATAAAAAATATAAATGTATAAAAATAGTAGCATTTACAAAGTCAAATAAAAAAGAGTGATTAAATTTGAAGGTGTTAACTTAATTATAGCAAAAGGCAATTTTTAATAACTTTTTTTATTTTCAGCAAAAATATTTCAACAGACAATGGTATTCTAACATACCTTAACTAAAAAAAAGTGAGAAAAAACAATACATATAAAAATTCACATCGCCCTAAAACTATAGAGAATTAGTACAAGATGAACACATTTTTTGCACATTCAAGACAAATTGGCTTTTGACAGCTATAGCAAACATATGCTGTTTGTCTTTTTTTCTTAGAGGGGCACAAATGACACGTTTATTCTTTTTTCCACGCGTTTTTGAGCAACTTTATTGTTGATCCATCATGCAAAAATAGTAGCGTGCAAACTTACGCCACGTCTCTGAGACAGAATTTATTTTTAGACACAAATAACTTCCCCACAAAACATACCACCGCAACGAAATTTTAAGAACTGAGCTATTTTTAGGTAGTTTGAAGGTAGATCAAAGGTCAACCATAAATCTTAACTGGAGGGGAAAATATTACACGCACTTCGAATTATTCCGTCTCTCAGACGTAACGTTAGTGCTTAAGGGTTAATTGGAAAGTACTAAAAACTTATTTTTTGTTTGACTAAAAAATAAATTTAATTTGTAGATTTGTTTTTATATTCTCAAGATAATGATGTTTTTCGCATTTTTTAGGATTGGGAAATCTCAAAAACTTTCTAAACACATACAGAATTAGCTGCAGTATGATGTTAAAAAGCTTATAATTTGAATCGGGAGTATTTATCAACGGCTTTAAAAAAGTTAGTTCCGGGCGGCAAAATATCTAAATCCGGCACTGCCGTACGCCCAAGAAATTTCAATAAAGAGAACAACGGACCCGGCCCTGCTCACCATCCTCCACTAATGCTCGATATATACAAAGTCTTATTGCGATGGTAGTATGAGTCAATGTAAATATTTTTAAACAGCTTATTCAACAAAATTGTAGATAAGGGTTGATCTCAGAAAGAAAAGTTAATATTGGAACATATTACGTAATAGATACAATCGCAAACTAGCATAATATGCAAAAGTTAATTTACATATGAGTTTGTATTTAAAAATGATACTGTTGAAAGTTTTTACATACTAAAAAATAACATTTTTCCTAATGTGAGCAGGTTGGCAATTTGGAACTGATGAAGTGAATATAAATATTTAATTGTATTCATTCGCCATGGATGATGTAATAAAGTTCATTGTCAGCAAAATATATTTGTTTTGTCTTTATTTGAATAACATAAATAGGTCGGTCTCAAATAATTATGGTTGTTCAGCTCAGATTCTTGATGTTTCGTAAAATTAAGACAGGCAAATACCGTTACAAATTCGCTGGTACACACTTGTGCAGTGTGCAACCCCACCTAACAGTATCGTGCTCAGAAAAAGACTAATGTTATTATAAAACTGCAATATAAGAAACTAAAACAAATCAAGCAATTATTTATTACCCTAGGAATCTCCCTGATTTGACTAAATCAGGCTACATTCTTATCGACCAGTCCCCTTAAATGCGACGTTTTTTCTGTATACAGAAAAACTATATTAAACCAACTCTGATATTAATTTTCATTTACAGGGTGGCCAGTTAAAACTGCTTTTCAAATTCCCTGACTGATAAACTTCAGTTCTACCCAACTTATTTTCATGGTACAAAAGCCAATTTCAACTGCTTTAGTTTAAAATAAAAATTGTAACCCAACATCAAAATTAGCAAAGTAAACTTAAATTACTTTATAGCAAATGGAAATTTTTCTAAACTTTTAGGAAAAACCAAATGAAATAAATATAAATTTTATAAACATATTACCTAGGTAACAAAATTTTCGTCTTGCAGGCAAAAATAAAAATATTAAAATAATTGCATTTTACAGATATTTCCCTGACTGTTTCGTGAAATTCCCCGACTTTACGTTGAAATTGGTACAATTCCCTGGTTTCCCTGACCAAAATAAAAAAAATTCTAAATTCCCTGACTTTTCCCGGTTTTCCAGAAAGGTGGCTACCCTGATTTTACGTATTTTACGTCAAAAACTATTTTTCCTTTTCGTCCACTAATAAAATGAACAAATTTACAAACAAATTAAACAGTGAAAAAGCCGCAAAAATTCAAGCTATAATTTAAAACAAAATATAAGTCCATGGCGCATTAATAAACGTTTGGTAATGACGAGGAAGTATATAATTTTAATATTTTGGACCTCAGAAATGTTACAACAAACTGGAATTTTCAATGTTCAAAATTCACCTCTTTTATCCCAACAAAGCGAAACCAGGGTTTGCTACCGATTTTTAGTTATATGTCTCGTCATCCCGTGACCATTTTCATCTTGATATGAGAAAGAAAATCGTATAAATTTTTAGAGATGCCTTACAGAAAATAAAATTGTCAATAGTTCATAGACAACATTTTATTCGCCAAATTATCGAAAACATGTAAACAATAAAAAATATGTTATTTGACTAGAGCTATTTTAGTCTACACCCTAACCAGCGAAACGTCGCTTAGAAATCGAATCTAGCTCCAAAAACTTGGACCTAACTGAAATTAGGCATGAAAGTTCTTTAAAGTAAAAGTAACAGATACAAAAAATGTTCTCCAAAACTCCTCCTGCAGTTTTCGAATAAAATCTCAAAACAACCCTCAAATTTCGATCCTGCTCCACCACTTTGGAACTACGAGAACATTTGCGTTTGTCGTTGATTATTGATTATACACTCAACACACTCAACAAAAAAAAGTTTTCCAAAATATCTCCTGCAGTTTACTCGGAAAACAAAAACTTCAAAGCGGCGCGCAAAGAAATCGGCTTCGCACGAAACGAGAGCCAGAGTGCAAATCTGGGGTTCTATGCAAAAGCTCAACTTGGGCAAAGCGATATCTTGAATCAGCGCCTAATTCCTAAGCTGGGTGAATTTCAAACATGCATGTCGTTCATGGGGGTAATCTGGAAGAGATGTAAAAGTTCAGAAATAGAAGAAGTATTGATCGAATCTGGTGTTCTAGCTGAAGGATCTCTACGTGGTGTAACTACCACTATAATAATAGATCGATAAGTGTCTTAAATTTTTTTCCGAGTCTTGCCAGCGTATAAAGCTGAAATAATTTTTTAATTCATTAGCGGAATATAAAGTATATGAATTCAATTTGTTTTTGAAGAGAGTTTTTATAAATTATAATTTAAATGAAGTAATGTGCTTTTACGTGGTACAAGAGGAGGTGATTGCGAGTTGCATTTGGCATGTGTACGGCGAATGTGTCCATGGCTATGGATGTTCTTCTACGATCATTTCAACTATGCTAGATATCTAACTATATATTGGTACGAAATTATTGCAATTATGCAGAAACGGCCCCAGATTCGGAGCGATCTTAAAAACAATTTTTTCGTTCAAAGACAAAGTTACACAGGATCTTCATCAACTGCTTGTGATCAAGCGATAGCACAAACAATCAACAAAGATTCGAAAACTCGTGGTGGAGTGATAGGCCCAACTAAAAACAAATCAGCGGTAAGAAAATGAATTTTATCACAACCAACAAGAGTAGAAATCACAAGAAATTGCGAAGATATGGCCAGCATATCAGGGTGGCCACTTAAACTTACTTTTCAACTTCCCTGACTGATAAACTTCAGTTTTCCGCGACAAATTTTTATGATACAAAAGCCAATTTCAACTGTTTTTTTTTTAAATAAAAATTGTAACCCAACATAAAAATTGGCAAAGTAAACTTAAATTTCTTTATAGCAAATGGAAATTTTTCAACAAGCATAACTAAATACAACATCTAAACTTTAAGAAAAAACCAAATGAAATAAATATAAATTTTATGAGCATATACCTAGGTAACAAATTTTCGATTTGCAGGCAAAAATAAAATTATTAAAATAATTGCATTTTACACAATTTTCCCTGACTATTTCGTGAAATTTCCTGACTTTACGTTGAAATTGGTACAATTCCCTGATTTCCCTGACCAAAATTTAAATTCCAATTTCCCTGACTTTTCCCGGTTTTCCTTGTTTTCCAGAAAAGTGACAACCCTGCATATCTAACAGAAATAAAGCTGTACCGCGAGCTAAAATGCAAAAATTTAAAGACAAAAATAATATTCTGGTATCTACAATCGAGGACGATCAAGCGCCTTCATCAAAGGCGAAAACTCTCTTGTGCAATTCGTTGACGAAAGAATAGTAACGTCAAACAAAAGGCAAAGTTAGGATGTACAGAGTTTGTTAATTGTAGGAGCTGCCAAAATAAAAAAAGGCTCTAACAGAGTAGAGAGTGATACATCTGATAATGATGTAGAAAGCAATGGTGCTAGCGATTCCGAGTGAAATAAAATTTCTTTTATTTATGTATTATTTTGCTGTTAGTTTCTAGAGAATAATTATTGCTTTATTTTCATTAAAGACGTTTAATAAATCAATTAATTTTTCCATATCGGGCAATTCTTTTATATGAACAATTTTCATTATTTATTTGGAGAACAATTATTTTATCGCAGTTTTTGAAGTAGTATGAGCTTCTAAATTATGCATCAGAAAAATCAAGAGACTAACGTTACATTATATTATTTAAACGCTTACTCGGTATATGAAGTCCAGTAAAAGAAATATTTTGTAATCTAACAACGAACATGATAGCCGCGCTCTTATTTCGATGTTTTTGAGAATACTGCAAAAGAAATTTAGGAAAACATTTTTTTTTCTAAATATGTAATCAATAATGAACGAAAAATGCAAATGTTCTCCTAGTTCCAAGGTGTTGAAGCAGGCTCGAAATTCAA
This sequence comes from Ctenicera cuprea, assembly GCA_958336395.1. Lineage (NCBI taxonomy): Eukaryota > Metazoa > Arthropoda > Insecta > Coleoptera > Elateridae > Ctenicera > Ctenicera cuprea. The sequence continues at coordinate 21,499,074 of OY284496.1, forward strand.
GGGTTGTTTTAGGTTTTATTCGAAAACTGCAGGAAAAATTCTGAAGAACATTTTTGTATCTGTTACTTTTACTTCAAAGAACTAGCATGACAAATTTCAGTTAGTTCCAAGTTGGTGGAGCAAAACTGAACGATAGAGCGGTACAGGTTGTAGACTAATTGATAGGAATAGCTAAAATATCTTAACTTCAGGAAAAGGCGTTGATGAGATTAAAAAGTATCGCTATTTTGCTTAATTTGTAAAATGGTTGAAAATTCTAGTTTATTTTTTTAAACTACTTTGAACAGACTATTGAACTTTTTAAAGTTTATAACGATTGGCGATTGCGTTTCTGAATAAATAATTAAACAAATTTCAAATTTTTCTAAAATTCCTGGAAGGCGTCATAGTAAAAATTTAGGAGATTAGTAAAAAAAACTAATTTTTAGTTCATTGCGAGCACAATCGCCTCAAAATTAAAAAAATGGTTCATGCAGTATTTGAGTAGTAATTTCTTTAAAATGTCTAAAATTTTGAACAGCTAAATTTGTTACATAATTTTTAATTTCAACAATATTTTTACATTAATTGATTATACTTATTAAGCGGCCGTAGCTCAATGGTAAAAGCGCGGGCTACCAATGCAGCGGATCCGGGTTCGATCCCCGGCCCGGTCGTTCTCACTCGCAAGGCAACGGGAAACCAGCGAGGTCGATTTTTCCCCAGGAAAACCGCTCTGGAGAAGAAGTGTATGCACTTCCTGTGGTTCGGAGCCCACGTTAAACTGTAGGTCCCCTATGTCTGTCTGTGCAAATTATCTATCGCCGCGCACCAAACACAGACATAGGAGAGAGGTAGCCAACGCCCTGAATAGGGTATAGCACTACAAGAAGAAGAAGGGGCTACTAATTAATATGACAATTTGTATCGATTAGATATTTTGTTTTTGAGTAATCGGGAAATCATGTCAAAATTTTCAAAAAACCGTAGCTACCTTCGTTGTGAAGATGCAGCATTTAAGAAAACATCATTTGATCTGCCTTTAGATCCACTACCACTACTCTGTATTCAAAATTTTAAAAGAGTGTATACAAAAAATCTATACCAAAAAACATGTCTAATTTCAGTTTCCGATTAGAAACCTTCTACAGAACTACACGCCACACACCAAATTAGACAAAAATCAGTCAAGGGATTCCGGAGATAGAAAACCCACCCACAGACATTTATAAAAACCACTTCTTCAGATTTCTTGGACCCCAAAACGCGTATTTCCGTTAAAATTTTTAATTCGAAAATTTGCATGAAATCGCAACTTTCGTCATTTCACAGTAGAAGTAAAGTATGGGAAAGTAATAATAGGTTGTACTTCGCGACTATCAAACTGCAACATACACGAGGCACATAGTAAGTATTTAAACAGTTGTACAGCACAAGCAATAGCAACAAAAATGGTAAAATCGACTAGCCAAAAAATGTATTGCAACATCCCAAGTGTTTGAAATAACAATCAAGTACAAAAAATCAATTCTAGAAGCACAAATTTTCGACTAAATATTAAGAATTCATTATTTTCTTAAACATATATCAATTATAAAATAATTAATCGATTGTCAATTTTGGTATCAATTTTGGTCCCAGCCCAACTAGCAACACATTTTCTGAGCTCCACAAATTTTAGTAGCAATCTCGGAAAAATCCAAAAATAATTTACCAAAAAAACCCATTGCAACATCCCAACATTGAGTACAAAAAAATTGACTTTAATGGGCACTAGTTAAACAGTAAATATAAAGAACTGACTGTAACAAAAAATCGATTTTAAAATATTGATTAAATAAATCGAAAGATACAATTTTTGTTTAAACACGAATCGATTAGAAAAGAATCGATTATAATCGATTGTCAATTTGGGTATCGATTCTACGAACAGTATCTATGTATTTTCAGAGCTACACAAGTTCTAACATAAACTCGATTCAAAAAATTAGTAATTTACCGCATGCCCTTAAATAATTCATTGCAACAGCCCAAGTTGAAGCGACAATGGAGTACAAAAAAATCGATTTTAAATATCGATTAAATAAATCAAACGATTCGATTTTTCTTAAACGCGAATCAATTAGAAAATTATCGATTATAATCGATTGTCAATTTTGGTATCGATTCTACCAACAGTATATATTTTCAGAAAAAAAAAATTTGTGAAAGAAGCGACTTTTACCGTTTACCGAATTTACATGAAAATTTCAATTTCTACTACACAACTACTAACATGAACTCGATTCAAAAAATTAACGATTTACCGCATGCCTTTAAAAAATGCATTGCAACAGACCAAGTTTAAAATAACAATAGAGTGCAAAAACCCGATTTTTTTTATAATGAAAAAAAAATATTATTTTTAGATTTTTTTTTAATACGAATCGATTACAAAATAATTAATCAGTTGTCAATTTTGTTACAGATTTTTGTATCGGGCCCTACTAGCAATATGTTTTCTGAGCTCCACAAATTCTAGTAACAATATCGGAAAAATTCAAAAATTTTCCTATATACTATCAAACACGGATATACCGATTTACCAAAAAATCCATTGCAACATCCCAAGATTGAACTAACAATAGAATACAAAAAAAAATTGATTTTAGTGAGCACACTAGTTAAGGAGTAATGATGAAGAACCGACTGTAACAAAAAATCGATTTTAAAATTTCGATTAAATAAATCAAAAGATTCGATTTTTTTTAAATACGAATTTCATTTAATACGTCTTGAAATACTCGATTATAATCGATTGTCAATTTTGGTATCGGTTCTAGCAACAGTATGTATTTTCAGTGGTACAGAAATTCTAACATAAACTCGAATAAAAAAATTAGCGATTTACCGCATGCCTTTAAGTAGGGATGCAACGGATATTCGGTTTTATCCATTATCAGGCCTATCCGGCCATTTCACCGAATATTCGGTTTGGCCGGATAATATGAAATATCCGGCCGGAGATTTTTCTTCAAGTAAAAGAGATTATGCATGCAATTTTATTTGAAAGTATAGACTAAAACAATTAAAAGTAAGAGTACAATACAGTATCGGTACAATTTCTAAATTTATATTATTGAGATCAGCATTTGTGCGAGTTAAAAATTTGAAATGATTTCGAACAACATAAATAAGTATTATTTATTAAAACCACGATAATATATAACATAAGGAGGATGCATGAACCGCTTGTTGCTATGATATGCAGGTCTCAATTTTGCAGTAAATGTGACAGAGAGATCCGAGACAAGGAACCTATAAAAAGCACTCGATCGTCAATCGTCAATATTTTATTTAAATGTCGATAAAAACCTTCTATGTTAGGTTATGTCAGTTGATTTCTTGATGGTGTCGGATCTATCAAAACAGAACACGTTTTAGTTCTACAATTATTGAAAATTATTAATTTTTGTAATTACAATCAATTTCGTTGACAGATTTCCAATCTTAATTGTGTACAAAAAACAATATTAGAGCGAATCAGCACATCCTTGAAATAGTACATTTAGTAGTTTCCTTGTGTCGGTGCTCTCTCTCTCTCTCTAAAACACTACAGAATAAGGGCATAGGGTTCGTGCATTGCATACTCTTTAAGTATATGTTCTGCTCTGTGATTAAAACCTAAATTTTACTGTGTTAAAGCTGAAACTACTTCGATAGTAAAAACTAGGCCGGATAATCCGGTATCCGGTTATCCGGCTGAGCAACCGGATACCGAATATCCGTTATCCGGCATTTTGAAAAAGTACTGCTCGCTGCATCCCTACCTTTAAGATATTCCTTGCAACAGCCCAAGTTTGAAATAAAAAAGTGCAAAATCCCGATTTTTTTAAATGAAAAAAAATCGAACGGTTACTAGATTTTTTTTTAAACGAATGGATTACAAAATATTTAATCAATTGTCAATTTTTTTAATACGAATTCTTTTTAAATACGAATCGATTACAAAATACTAGATTATAATCGACTGTCAATTTTGGTATCGATTCTACTAGCAATATATATTTTCAGAGCTTCACAAGTTCTAAACAACTTGATTAAAAAAAAGCGATTTACTCCATGCCTTTAAAAACTCATTACAACAGCCCAACTTTGAAATAACAATAAAGTGCATGAACTCGATTTTTGTAGGCACTAGTTCTGGACTAAATATGAAGAATTTATTTATACAAAAAAACAATTTTTTTTAAGAAAAAAAAATCAAACGATACTAGATTTTGTTTAGAACAGAAATGGACTACAAAATAATTTATCAATTGTCAATTTTGTTCCAGATTTTTTTTGGCCTACTAGCAGTATATATATTCCGAGCACAAATTCTAGTGGAAAACCCGGAAAAATTCAAAAGTGCCTTATCAAACGGAGATACATCGATTTATCTAGTGCCTTAATGTCTGTTCCTCTAGAGTACCATTGAAATAACTACCAAAATCATATTTATCAAAAACATCCTGGGAAAAATATTTTACTAGGTCATCACCGTTTGCATCGGAGCTAAAACGAAAAAATTATATTTTTGGTGAGATATACCTTATACCACAATGTTAAATAAAATAATATAATAATACTTGGTAGCTAAATGTAAAGAAAAATAGATACCCTTTGCATTAATTTCAAAATATCAAAAAGTTCAAGACTAACACAAACATGTATCTCGGAATACAAGCTGAACAGAGAGTGATACATGTATTTTAATTTAATTAAAGAAGAAACTGAAATTGCTTAGAATTGAAACTGTTTGTTGAAACTAATTTCAATTTGAACAAAAAAAATTAAATATAATAACAAACACCATTTACTGGCAACATACGCAGGTAAGGGGCGAGACAAGACAGGGCTACGCAATGCGTGCGACAAAAAGGGAAGATCATCGACGGGGCCAAGTGGGTATTCCCGCATCTATGGCGACCTTTTATTCTAAAACTAATGTGTTTTTAAAATTAAATTTAAAAGTTATCACGGATACGTGAATCCCCACTTGCCGAGTTTTTTTTATCTCCCTTCCTTGTCACACCCATTTGTTGCTGCTCATTCTTTCCTTGCTCGAACTAACTCAACCCTTAAAATAAAAACTATACTTTAGTAGAGGATAAAAAAATTCAAATAGTTTATTTATGCGCATCCGCACCTACATCTCAAAAACATTGATTTAGAGGCAATTACAAATTTTTCGATTTCAGCAAGTTTTTCCTTTTTCTTTTAAGTAAATCTATGTTACTGCATTTAGACTTCATTTTAGATTTAGATACCAAATCATAAAAACGGCTACTTAGATAAAATAGCTACCTATTGTGTTGTGTGGACTGTAATACTTGCAGAATTCATAACTAAAAATTTTAAAAATGCATAATAGTTTTAAATTTTGATACATTTAGATAATATAGCTCCTTTTTAGATAGAAATATTTAACAGCTTGTAGTACATTCAAGAAGCAGGCGGAAAACGTGTTTACTACTTCTTAACGCAAAGGTACGCACGAATGAATCTATCCGACGGAATCATTCGTTTAACAAATTCATTCGAATGGCAATCAGTTGGTTATGGCCATCACTATCAATTTAATACCGCTACAAGAAAACTTAACTGTATCGGCCATTTCTTCTTGGTTCATGTATAAGTACGAGCTTTACTTCGTTGAAGTTCATTTAACTTCACTGTAAATAAATCAATTCTTAACTTCATCAGATTTTTATTTTAGTCATTTGCAAAGGCAAGATGAAACAGTAGGTGTTTCCATAGGAACAATAAATCTCCATAACTTGATCTTGGCGAGCAATTTAATTTGTAAACGCCTGGATTTTAGTAAATTGTCAATTTTTTTACTTAGCATTAAACAAAGTGCTTAAAATGTGTTTTATAAACAAAACAAATAAATGTAAAATAACTTTTAAAACGACAAGAGCATTTTAAATCAATTCAATAACATCTAATAACACTATAAAATGTTTACACTTTTGTGATCATAAACGTCAGTTGGATATATTCACATTCGACACTCACAAACGTTTAAAATCGATACCTTTAATGAATGAACAAATTGATCTCTTAAATTCGCCATTATTTGACGTTTTGGACTGAGAAATCAAGTCATCTAAACGCAGGTATAGCAAACCAAGATCAAGTTATGAAGATTTATTGTGCCTGTAGCCAACACCAGCTGTTTACTTTTAATCTTGCCTTTGAAAATGACATGCCTACAATATGTTGAAACACGTACAAAGCTAGAATAAAAACCTGTTTTAGTTAAGAATTGTTCAAGTTACAATAAATTATTCATTCTTGGGGCTGTTCTCTACAACAATAGATTTCCAATTGATTGTTGTAAAATTGTATGTGAATGTGAAATGTTTTATTTTCTTAATACCTGAACAAAAAAATTAGCAAAGTTCATAGCCGACGTGCGGCACTAAAAAATGTTTCAACATTTGCATAAGAACAAAAATTTTTAAAAGTGAACAAAAATTATGAAACATACCATTCACATTTTTGCCATTTATAGTTCTAATCTTTTCAAATGTGGTCAATACAAGCAAATAACGTATATGCAACAACCACTGCTTAATTAATCTAACCGCACCTGTGCACTTTTTATATTTAAATAAACCAGAGATACCAATTAAGTTTCCAGAATTTAAAATAAAGGTGCTCTGTGGGAAACCGTTAAAAATTCATTTCGCATCTTGTTCCATAATTAATCATTCTGGAGACAAGTAACAAACATTGATTTCTAAAACTTAAATTTCATTCAATTTGATTTAAATTTATAAACGAGCAGGTACAATTTTCGTTACTCAAAATGTATTAACCTAATTTTCCTGCAGATTTTAAAACAATATACACAAATTTATCAAGTTCAAACATACGATTAACCTTAAACTACACGTTTTCCTCCAATCGATCCGTTAGGGTTGTTTCCGACCATTAATATCGCTTTCCAAAAAGCGGCGGCGTTTCAAAAAGAGAATTGGTAGAATTTTCTTCGTACCACTTTCATTTAACTACGCTTTTGGTATTAGCTAGTAAATTCTCAAACTATTCCAGGTAATTATAAGATTTCTGGAAAAATGGTCGAGATTTACTGGACAACAAACCTATTGTTTCAATCATAACATCATAATAAACGTTTACATTTATATCAATCGGTATTTTGATGTCCAATGATATTTTTTTTCGAAGACGCAATAATTAACAATATTAGTCGGTATTTATAAAAATAAAGCATTTACTTTGAAGGTAGCGCCAAGAAGTAAAAGGTTTTGCTTCAATTCGTATTCATAATCGTTACCTTTTCCTTTCAAGCAAATACTTCAGATAAATGGGGCAGAGGGTACAGAAGATTCGCGATTTCAGACAAGCTACAAGTTCAAACTTGCAATGTGCGTAATCTTTAATAATGAAGTATGTATGTAACTAAAAGCAGTTTTATTTCAAAATATACAAAATACAGTATTTAATTGTAATGCAGGATATTAAATGATTGTATTATATACTAGGTAGATGTAAGTTGTGTACAGTTTTCCATTGTCGTGTCGGTACTTCTCCCTTTATTCAAGGTCCTATAAGAAATAGATTAGTTATTCATTTTTGTGGTCATTTTAAAGCGAACGTGTGTGTAAATATACAGTTGTGATGCTCACTAACGTTATTATAAATAAGATGAGCCAATTCTTCTCGCCGTCTTTGCCCTTGTGTGCGAACAGCTTCCTCGTTCGTTTCCCCTCTATGTGGTAAGTCCTGTTCTTCCTCTTCTTCACCTTCAATATCTGCATCTCCTAGGTACTTGGGCTATGTTGTGTAACACGTCACATGCAATTATAACTTTTGGAATACTTGGGATATTTCACTCTGCATCCATACTTCAGAATAGGGAATCGCCGGTTCAGTTGTCCAAATGTATGCTCAATCACAACTCGCTCTAATGTAAACAGCCTGTTTGTTGAAGGCTTTCTGGTATTCCTTCTGGGGGTTGGGATAAGGAGTCATGAGACATGGCATTATGCCATACCGCTAGCAGGACAGTGTTAACGTCCCTTTCATGACTTCACGCACTGCTGAATTCTTTCATATGCTAGAATCATAACTGATCCAGGCCATCTTGCATCAATACTGGTTATAACATAATTCGCGTCGCATGTGGCCTGCACATTAATACTGGTAAATCCCTTTCTATTGACATATTCATCTCCAAATTGGGCTGGGTTTTCAATACGAATATGCGTGCAATCAATTCCATTCGCTGTTGGGAAATGGAACTTGGGTCAACCATTTCTCCGTGCCCTGCACGATCTAATTTTCTGTTGTTGGAAACCGAATCCATTCGCCGGCCTTTTCTACAACACGCTCAAACACCTCATGAAATTCTGGACACTGTGGGTTGCGTACATCCCAATTCTTCACCAATTCCGCTCTGGAATCCAGGGTCCGCATAATAACGCAGAAATACTTTCATCATGTGCACAGATGACACATTGACCTCTTCAAATCTGAATAACGATTTGAAATCTGATTCACGGGGCGTATGTCTTGGTTTATATTTCCTTGCACGTAAATGCACCATATGAGCCATAGCAAATAAACCACTGTAACCAACCGCCCACCCAAATTTGAAAGTTCAACTTATACAAACACTTCCAGACTTTTAACACGTCAAAACCACTAACTTTAGTACACCTAAACATACACCACCTTCGCCATACACGCTGTATGCTGGTTGGCTAACTAGTGAAAAACGTGAGGTTCTCGCAAAAAAAAAAAGTTGCTGTTGACTAGATACGTTTTTTTTAGAAGCAAATCCTTCAGTTCTGAAGCAAATGCTTCTTTTTATGAATACGAAAAAAGTGAATCCTTTTATTTTGAAGCACAACCTCTTGCCTCGAAGCAAAACCTTTTCCTTCATTTTTGTTATGGATATAACCTGAAGCAATCGCTTCATTTTTTCCAAGCACAAGGTAATACTTCTTTTTATAAATGTCATTTAATATATCCATACAAGTTTTAATTTTCTGGAAAATTGTAGAAAATCTACCACAAAAAAATTGAAAATAATCAACATATTACTTACCTTAAAGACTCCAACGAAGAAGCTGTCGAAGAACGTCTTTATTGTCGGTTCTTTAAGCAACCATTCACCGATAAAGGCTACGACGTGAGATGTTCTTCACTTTGTAAAACAATTGTTTAAATTTTACTTTAATTCAAGATCTAAATTAAAATTATTTTTGCCATTATAAGAATAACTATAAATTTTGACGATGCTCACATTTTTTAAAAATAAATACGCTATTATCAATATTATTATTAACCCGTTCGAGTAACACGTCTTACTTCTATAAGATTTATCCGGAAACTGAAGTCTGATAGGTTTTCGGAAAGGGGGGGAAAAGGTTTAAAAAATAAAACAGAGGCAATCACGTCTGCATTTTTATTAGTAAGACCATTTCAAAAACATATGTATACACCATTCACGGAATTGTTTTGACTGGGTATTTGGCCAGGCTTTGTGCTTGGTGTTATTGTAAATTATATCAGTGTTGATCAATTTTGTTTCCGTTAACAGAATTGCCAGACCCTTTCAAATCAAAAACATATAGCCTGCTTCGTCATTTAGTTCCGAGAACTAATTTATGTCGCCTTAGCTTAAAGAGTCAGGCAAACAATTTCTGACCTTCAAGTGCGCCTCTGACGTCGTACTCGCATTTTCAAGTACAAAAACGTTGATAAAAAAAAAGCAATAAAATAAAAAATTAATTTTGGTGGTTGGTTTATTTATGTCGTTGGTCACATACCTTTAAGATCGCGACCCGAGTATATACGATTTATTCACCCATTGAAAATGTAATACGAGACCGAAATATCGATTTCCAATGTAAGATATGTTCATAACTAACCCTAATATAGGTGGTATTTATAGAAAAATATTTTTATTTTGTAATTTAAATGCATTTTGCATTAAAAAAGTTGCCATTTTCGTAAATCCCTATTAGGTATTTGTTTTTGGCCAATTTAATTTCCATAATTGTTTTATTTTTTAAGTAAACAATTTTAAATTTGCTTATTTGTTAATTGGCTGCATGTGACGCAACTGGTTAACTAAAGTGGCTTGAATTTTTCAAGGACGTCGTGAATTTGTGAACCTAAGGAAGAGCAGCCGAAAAGTTTTACCGCAAATAAAATTGTAAAAAACGTTTCGAGAAACATCCAAAAAAAAACAACCTAAATGTATCTTTAAAAAAGAAAAACCGTGGGAAAACACTTCCGGAGAAATCGCATTAAACAAATCAGCAGTAGCAATCCCTTGGAAAAGCAGGGAAAAAATTGAGGGAAATACTTTAAACGGAGATTTTCAAAACGTTTATTGAACTAATAAATTTACACTAGAAAAATCTGGTTGAACATTCACATATGTACAGGGTGACCTCAGTTAGTTGGGTTTCCAGGCTATCGCGATTATTATTGCAGTCAGAAGACCAATTATTAGAGTATATTTTGATAGCGCAAATGAACATTTCATTTAAATAAAAACAAGTTTGTGTTATAACTCAAAAACAAATGAATGATTTTAACATCTGTTTGGTTATTTAAATTATTTATAAAAATATCTGTAAAAAGTGTCTGTACACTTTCCTTCTATCTTTGCAAATAACTAAAATGCAAAATTCTCTCATATTTTGAAAACATGCAATTTTGGGGCATAATTTGAAAACAAAAGAAGATAGCTACAGTCCGTATTCGTTATCAAAACATACTCAAAAAATTGGCCTATAACAGTTTTTTTTTCTAACTGCAATAATAACCGAGATGGCCTGCAAAACCAACGAATTCGGGCCACCCTATACAATGTAGATAGATAACATTCAACAATTCACCCTTCATCACGTGAATCGAACCAAACAAGATTTTTTTTCTAGGAACGACTAGGGATCCCAATTGTCTTAAAAATCTTCAAAATCCTAAAATTTATGAAAAACATGAATTGTCTTAAAGGTGCCTTAAACTTATTTTTAAGTCGGTATTTTTGTGGTTAATTAAAATTTCAATTTCAAGTTAATCCGGTAAGTTAAAAAATTTGTAAATCGCAAAAAATGTGCATCAGCTGCTTGCTATTTTTATTAATAACCTTTCCAATAAAAATAGGGCGAACAAAAATATATAGGTAATAATTCTGCACTACAAATTTTAAAAACAATAATGGGTAAAGTAACTTGCATAGACTCTCTCATACTTTCTAGATGAAACATTTATCAATTTAGTCGTTGGGGTAAATAATATACAAGATATTTCAAAATATTTAGCACACTTCATTTTTCCACATAGTCAATTTCTTTTAGAAAATTTTGTTTGTTCCTAGACGTTGCAAACTCTAAAACATGGTGTTCTGAAACTCGCGGACTATCTACCATCAAAACTGATCAAGACGTTCTTCTACGATTTTCAAATTCGACTAATATTTTTGGAGTTATTAAAAGTTTGAAAATTCTGAAAATAATTAAAAAAGAATGCTCAAACTCAAATTTAAGTGCTTGTTCAAGTACTGGAAACAAATCCAGGATTAATTACAAAAACCAAGAGATGGTTCAACACGATAGTTGAGAGGAAAAATTACAAATGTCGTTTAAAGTGTCTGAAAACTCAAATTTACGTGTTCAATTAAGCAGTGGTACGCTATTGGCTGTTGAAAACAGCACGTCATTATTTATTTGTTTCATAGTTCGTCATTTTTTAGAATTTAGATCATGATTTTGCATTGCGCAATGCCACTTATTATGTTAAAATCGGTCCAAAGTGTGAAAGAATGGTTGCGTATAAACGTACCGCTCGTCTTGCTTGTTTATTAGAAACCCCTAGTACCATCAGCATATCATAATACTCTTGGTGCTAATAATTGGCGGCCATTCTATCGCACTTTAAAACTAAATTCAAACAAATGGCGAACTATGAATCAAATAAATAATGACGTGCTGTTTTCAACAGCCACTACTGAATTGGACACGTAAATATGATATGTAATTTTTCCTAGCAATTATCGTTTTGAACTATCTTTTGTTGTTATAATGTATCAAGGATTTATTTTCAGTACTTGATCAAACACTTAAATTTGAGTTTGAATGTGTTTTTCTTTGATTATTGTCAAATTTGTCAAAATTTTAATACTTCCAAAAACATTAGTCGAATCGAAAAATCGTAGTATATAGTAGAATACCCTCACACAGTCCGTGTCCGCGAGTTTCGGAACACCCTGTATAGACACAAATTTTAATATAGATGTAGAAATCTATCAATTTAGTTCATACAATTTTTCAAATTGTAGTAACCAAGTTACTAGCATGTTTCATTCATGTTTTCCAGCGTAGGGAAGTATTAAATTCATGATAATTTTCGAAATCGAAGTTTTTACCAAAAGATATTATTTGCACCTCCAGGAACACAAAAGCGTGGTTTTCATAAAATGTCTATCTGTGGGTGGGCGAGTGGGTATGTGCGTGGTGCATCATAACTCCCGAACAGATGGTGCAATTTTGATAAGCTTTGCAATGTGGGCGCATATAAAAAATTCACCCGCAAAATTAGCTTTTAAAAAATCCGAACCGGAACCAGAAGTTACACATGTTTTTTTGTTAGCATTGTCTTCGGAAAAATATTTTTTTAATTTAAAAACGGAATCTTTAGAAGACTTTAGAGCAAATCTAACACTGCTTTTCTAAACAATTTAGCTTTAAAAGCAAGAAAATGTTGCAACTGGACAGAGATTTTTTTGTGTTCTTGGTGACTCTTCTAAATTTTCTAAGAACCAAGTGCTTAACTTTTTTAAATAATTTAAAACAAATGCTGAGCAGGGGCGGATTGCTGAAATGCTGACAAATAAACAAATCATCTTAGCAGGTGACAGCGGAGCGCAATAACTAGCCGGTTTACATTTACACTTTTGACAGTTATCGAACCAAATCAACATTTTTTTCGACATTTAAAGAAATCAACGCACTTTTATCTATACTTCAACTATTTTTTTGTATAATATTTCAGTGTTATAATTTGCACCGTAGTAAATTTTAAAAAAAGGAAAAATGAAACAAGTACTTATTGACTTCAATTTTTGTCCGTTTAAAAATAGAGATATTTGTAAATAATGTCCTTAAGTAAAATGTTGTTTAAAAACCTTAAAAGAAATATGAATAAACCTGCTAGGATCCTTCAAAGCCAGGAGGGGCCAGCCCCCCCGTGACATCTGAAGCAGGGGGCCCAGCGCTCTTTTGAAAAACCTTAATAAAAAAAGCATTTAACACTTTTGTATTTTACATTAACTTTATTAATAACAAATTTTTTATGCAAATACTAGCTCATTGTTAGATTGTACATTCATTAGTGCAAAAAAGTACCTACCGGAAATCGGGCATGTGTTGTTGGTTAGGTTAGATTAAGGTTTTCGCCCCCCGATCCCCAAGAAAAAAGTACTTCCTACGCCACTGTTTTTAAGGAAATGTTTCTTCGGGAGCTGTATGTTTTAAGATGTTTTCACTGGTCTTCTTTTCCAGGGGATGTTTGTTCAGAAGCTGTTTTTACTGGAGATTGGTTTGCCGGGGTTGCTTTTCACGGCCGATATTTTTACTGCGCTTTTTAGGTGATTTTTCCACTCGGATGTTCTTTCCAAACTTTTTTTTCGGAAATATTTTTCGGCGACTTTTTCCAATCATATTTTTTCCGTAAACCGGTTTTGGCCCCCGTTAACAAAAGCAAACTTAGCCACCACTGGATATTTTTAAAACAGATACTTACAGGCTGTTGCTTTTCAAAAACGTGACTCTGACAGACTATACATTTTTAATTTATTTACAACAATTGTACGGACAATCAAAAAACTCTGAATACAGAAGGTGGCACTTGGAAAAAACCGGAAGAAATAGAAAACGGTAAGAAATCTCCACCAAATGCACTATGTGCGTTTGCAAAAAAAATGCGTAACAAATTGAAGAGCGTTTTTACTTAAAAAACATGGATTTTATGTGATAAGCAAAAAAGCCAAAGTTATTCGTGGCTTTGCATTAACCGACTGTAAAATAAGCGTAGAAGAGTTGCCAAATGTAGCACTCGGAAATAACCGAAATAATAGAAAACTTTACCAAAATTCACCAGCTGCGGTTGCTAAAAAAGGCGGTCATAAATTAAACAGCGTATCAACAAAAAAAAACCTTGAATTTTCTATGACAAGCAAAAAAGTCAAATTTGTTTGTGACTATGCATTAACTGACTGTAAAATAAGCATAGAAGATCTGTCAAAGTATCAAGTATGCAAGTAACAGCCGTGACGTTGAAGATTCAATGATGCTTTTCCGAATACAAATACATTCAGATCGACAGACGAGAAAATTTACACAAGATGATTTAGACAAATTTGTAACTTTATTAGCAATCGGATTCAAAGATATAGTGTCTACATAATCTAATTTATGGCAATGTATTTACGTTAAATGAGTAAAAACTAGTTCAACTAGTTCATTTATAGCGCATTTTACCTAATTCTATTATTTATTTAAAAAAATACATAAATAAATGTAGTTTTTCAACATATTGTGATGTGCATATTTGTGATTTTTAATTGCATCTTTGCCTGGATATTTGAGCAACAATTAATTACTATTATATTTAAACAATCGAGAAAAACAATTAATTACTATTATTACATCATGCAGTTACAATAAACTCATTGATTTACAGTTTTTAAACGGCGAACAGTCACCACAACGACTAAAAAGGGGAATTGGTAAGTGAAAATCGATATTTTCTGCACTTGTCAAAAACTGCACAACTGAGCGCGGCAATTGCTCCGAATGTGTGGGTCCTATAAGAAGAACGTTTTTGTAGATAATTTTGTCAGCTTTAATTTCATATAGAACTATTTTTGCTGTACGACGGAGTGAAAACGAATTATTAAAGAAAACCCGATTTTTTGTATCTTTTCTGCATCACGGCGATTAGCGCCGATCTCGCTGTAGAGTAAAAACTTAAAATATCTTTAATGACACCCAAATGAAGCGTATAAAACCAACAAAACCCAACAGTGTCTGCCGGCCAATGCTAAAACTATTTGCGATATTAAATTATGAATTTAAATATAAATTCCTTTCTGGGTAATTATCGCATCCATACCTGCTCGTAAACTTAACAAATCTTGAAATTGTTTGCTTTTGTTCGGGTTACGAATCGTAATAAAATTCAAGACTAGTCGGCAGAATATTTTAGAAATAAAAAAATGTGTGTAAAAATATAGCTAGCTTTAAAAAATCACTTCAGACGGTAATTGTTTTGCATTGAAACCAAAAGTTTACAACTTAAAACCAACCCTGTGTTTCAGTGTTCAGCAATCCAAAATCTCGAATTAGTTCCGTTTGGATAACTACGAAACATTTTTCATCAGCCTTTTATTTAAATTAAATAAAGAGAATTAATAATAACACACTAAAATCAGTTAAAACGATTATTTTCAACATGACTGTGCTGTAAGAACAAAGCATAATTCTAGCTTAAAAGGAAGTAATAATTAAATAATTCCAACGAAACGGAAATTGTCACCGCATCAACATCTTCGCTGTAAAATAGGGTAAGGTAGAGTAATGCATCAGCGAGGGGGAAGTTTAGAAGGATAATTGGTGTAGTCTGAACATTACTCACTCTGTGTAATTACCCCGAAGCTGTCAAAGCGACTTGTCCTCGCCTGCAAAGGGCGTTCTGCCCGAGGACATTGAAAATTGTTTGTGCTTCTTGGATAAACACAACGATGTCTTGAGATATGCTTGTGCCATTATTATTACAAAACATTTGCACCCAAATCACAATTATAGCGTGTGTCTTTGTGTTAATTATCTAATTGTTTGAGGATCTCTGAGGTTTGTTTTGGTTTGAAACTGTTTTGATGCTGTAAGAGATTGTTGGTTGGAATAGGTCCATGTATTTTCTTGCTTAAGTAGATTGTTATTTTAAAAGCATATAGTCGGAGATTATTGTTTTATACAACTACTGTTAATCGCCAAGAACAATACCTTTTGATACGTCTATTTTTAATTTTATTATAATTGATTATTTGGAAATAATACGTAATTTTTATCCAGTGGCGGATTAAGGATTTTGCGGCCCCTAGGCCCTTAAATAATTATCGCCTCATATGAATTTCTTTTAGAATGAAAATATGAAACTGAAAATCATTAAAATTAAACATTTGTATCAAAATATTCGTGAATTACATATTTAATGTAACTAATTACAAACTGCTTCATTAGATCCCTAAGAAATTATTCTTTACATTAAATAATAACGTGAATTAGTGGCCTTTTAGACAAAAATTGCCCACCCTGCAAATTTGCCAAGGTAGTAGACATGGGTCTTATTAGGCGCTAATAGGCCACTGTTCTTATTAAAGCTGACTAATATAAACTCTGGAATCTTAACGATTGACGAAACGACACTATCATTTCATCATATATGGAATTTTTTAATAGAAATAATTCAAAGTAATTAGCATAAAGATTTCTCTTTATTTAAGCAGTTAAACGCACTATATTATTTTATTTTAAAATACAGTGTGTCGCATTTAAGATGACGACAGCAATATTTTCGTTATTTTTAAGAGTAGAGATTTCAATTTTTGTACAATCGTAAAACTTCATGAGTAGTGATGTAAAATGTCATGAAATTTATTTATTCTTTGTTGCGAATATTCACGAATATTAAAAAAATTTGAATAATTTTAAGGAAGCTTTAGAAAATTTTGAATGTATTGTTTTTAAGCTCACACTTCTATAATTTGCGATAAATAATGCGGTACCTAATCAGGATCTAAACATGTTTTTTTTTATTAAGCATGTAAAAATAAAACAAAGAACTGCGCCACATTTAAACAACACGGCGCTACAGTAAAACAACACTGCGCTCGTGCATAAAACTGTGTATGACCTATTGCGTCGGGGACTTGTTTACTTCCCCTGCTAGGAATGCGTGCATTCACACCGCCCGCGTCCCGCGTGTGATACGATCGCACTTTAAGTGCATAAAAGCGAATATTCGTTTTTAAGGTATACGATATTTTACTTCGCGTTGTCGGTATCAAAAGAGTTATTAGAAAAAGTTGTTCAGAATCCAATTTTGACCTCATGTATCGAGTGTCAACGCAAAATTCGCGGTTTTGATTAGCGTGCCGTGGAAACCAAAACACTTGTCAAAAGCAAATAAAAAAACCAATAGTAAATTATATTTTCAACAAACATTAAAACATTTAAGAAAATTTCTATAGTTTAAAAATTTTCCTTGAGTCCGATAACAATAGTCTAATGGTATATTTTCTTCGATACACTAAGCACTGCCGTTTAATTGAAAAGTACCTTAAATGTTTGTTTACATACTTTATTATTGTTTTTCATTCGTTTTTGACAAGTTCTTTTGTCGCCATGGCACTCTAATCAAAACGAGGACTGTGCGTGTATTTAGCGCAAAATTAAGAATAAATTTAAAATGCAAATTTTGCATTGAAACTTGGTAGATAGATAACGTCAAAATTATATTCTGAACAACTTTTTCTAATAACTTTTACGATATTGCCAACGCGAATCGAAATATCAAGAATTCGCGAAGTCGCGGTAGACTGGGTTTACAACTTACGTTTGGGTTGAGTACCTCAAAAGATGCACCCTATGAAGTTCTACGACTGTCCAAAAATTCAAATCTCTACTACTAAAAATAACGAAAATATCAGCCTGTCATCATCATAAGTGCGACGCACTGTATGTGTGTGGTGCATCATAACTATCGAACGGATAGTGGGATTTCGATGAGCTTTGCAATCTAAAAGTTTATCAAAAATTCAACGACAAAATACGCTTTTAAAAAATCCGAAACCGGAAGCGGAAGCTAGACATGTTTCTTTGGTAGCATTTTTTTTTCAGAAATAAAGTTTTCTAAATCTAAACACCGAATGTGATAGAATCCCTTAGGGTAAATTCAACCATTTTTTTTTAACTTTCTAGCTTCAAAACGGCGTCCGTTAAGATTTTTCGAAAATGTTTGCCTTAATACACAAAAACAAGTTGACAAATCTGGATCAAATTTTCTATTGTAAATTCTTAGTATCCTTATAAAGACACAATGTTACTGTGCACAAAAATGTCCAAAAAGGCAAAACTATGAAATGAGAATTTTTGTAAATTTTAGAAAAAACATTATGTTCAAAACCTAACCAAACATTTTTTTTTAATTTTGTAGGCACATGGACTTTTGAATGAGCTATAATTTAGTTCGTGTCCTAGTCCGCTACTTTCTTTGTGATACCGTCTATGAATTTTTGAAAAGCACAGATTCCTACCTTTTTATTTAATAAACTTGGAACCTTAAAAAAAATTCTGTTTAGACTAAATTGCTCATGAGTGATAGTAGAATAAAGTCCACACTTCAATTTTTAGATACTAAAATATTTAGGGAGATCAAATTTCCCCCTATCATCCAATTTTCGGCGGACCAATTTTTCTTAGGTTTTTGGTTTTATTTTAATTTCAAAAAACAAAAATCGAATTTGTTCTTATAAACAAAACTTAGCAAAATGTTTAGTTGTAACTTACTCAGGTATAGCCAGCAGGTTAATCGGGGACTTAAGAAATCAATTGCCGGTGTGCCGAACCAGCGGAGCTAATCCTGCAGGTGTAGTATTCAGTATCTACCAGCCTGTGCGCTTACAACAGGGATACAAGTCACAGCGAGTGGAGTGCCTTAAACAGTCGTCGAACGATATAACGTTATGTATACTCTTGTAAATACGGTGAATAACAGTATCTAAAGTATAGCGAAGTGCTTCGCTCACCTTTTAAATTTATTAAATTAGCAACTTAAATTTTGACGTAAAGTTTTAAATATTAACAAACTATTCTAATATTGACGTCAGTTATTTTTAGGTTTTGAGTTTGAGAAGAGTCAGAGACTGGGGCTCTACTGAAAAAATAAAGAGGGGCGGAGGCCTCCCCCTAAACACTTCAATCAGATCGAAATCATACCGATTTAAGCTACGTGTACGGTATGAGCTAATAAAGAAAAATTAAATTGAGCGAAAAATACCTCAATTATGGAAAAAGAATAAAGAAGCTGGTTAATGTCACTTGTATATATTTTCTATTTTACTTAAAAACGTTTTCAAATACGTTTTGTCTTTTCTTTACAAACACATATTTACTGACGCCTAGATTCAGAAAAGTTCTTTTAGAATAGTACTCTATCCCAGTATCCGCTGGGAATTCTATAACTCAACGGTTACGCCTTATAACTAAGGTGACCATAAACCCCACTTTTGGCAGGGCAGTTCCTACTAACCTACACCTACTAACATACGCTTACGCAATTATAGAGGGTGTATCAGATTATCTTGGCACTGTTGCTAACTTTCTTATTGTTAGAGCTACAGTGTTGGTTAATTAAGGAAATAAGTGTAACTTTTTACGCTGAATAAGCTGCCGTATACAGAAAAACAATTTATCATTGCCTTTTCGAATTAATCCATAAAATAGCTTTTTCTTACTGAAACGCGCTGTATATTTTTCAATATCCTGAAAGAAAATTTAATTTTGAATATTCAAGTTTAGAAGCAGTAATAACCCAAAATAGACAATGCCAAAGTTATTTATGTTGTTTAACAACAAATTATGTCTAATTAGGTAGCAATCTGATGATCATAAACGTATTTCGTCAATACCTCTTTTATTTTCTACTTTAGGTTACCATTGCCTTACAGGTTTTTTTTATTAAAAAGTTTTAAGAATTTTTTTTCTGAATATGCAAAAATTTTAAGAAAACTATTTTATGAAATAATTCAAAAATTTAATTGTTTTTTTTTGTAAACAGCGTCTTAATCAGCATAAAAAGTTATACTTTTTGGCGACGAACGTAGATAGTTTCTTTGGGTTTTTTCTTTTCGTTAAACTTTCAATTTGTGTGTGTGGGGGGGGGGAATTAAGTGTAAAAGTGTTCCGCATTGGTGTCAAAAAGAAATGATCAGATTACTTATAACATCGAGTGTATTAAGGAGAGCCGAGCGTTAATTTTATTTAACAAAGCCTGCCTATACAGTTGTGTTTGACAGATTTAAATACAACTTCATGTTCAATAGAATAAAATATACATCTTAAGTGATAATTATGTGTATTTCGAATTTCATTTCAAAAATGTCCATAATTTGATGATGGCATGATTAGATCAGTGAGATTTTATTACTAATAAAACGGTTTGAAAAGATAACCACTTATTCAATATTTTTCCAAATTGTAACAATTTTAACTACATTTTATGTTAAATACTGTTTAGGTCATCCAGGTGTACTTGAATAAGAATGAAATTGATTTCTCTTGTGCGGACAAATAGGATATGAGCAATAAAACAAAGTCTTGTTCTCAGTGATGATAAATTTATGAGGAATCGTGCAGTTATGTTAATATAAATATTGACGTGATAAATTTACGTGATCTCTGAGTTAATTACTAATGCATACAATTTGTTAAATGAGTCGAGATAGCAGCAACTGTAGCGGAGGGCGCGCGGTTGAGACAACTTGCACAGGTGGATAAACCAACTACACGACTGGTCTGGCTGACACACAACTAGCTAAGTTAATTAAGCAACTAACTAAATGGCTTCTTAAGCAATTAGCTCCAGGTATATTGTGTGTCTAGCGAATTTACGAGTCATGTGAATTCAAACTCGAATACAACTAACCCCAAGTTTATACGTTTGTATTTGCCCTTATCCATTTCTGTATGTAAAAGCTTTTAATTCCGGTTCAATTTTGGGTTCTGGACAAGCCGCATCCATCGTGATTACGTGTATTAAAACAAACGACGGTCTGCAGAAGTCCTCCAGGACAGTCGCGGTAATGCCTTGTCATCAGGTCGCTCGTTTCTGTAATTAGGTTTTTGTTTCTTTCCTGCACACATGTCTTCTTCCTGCTAAGGATAATACGTTTTATCAGGACATCGGGAAACGTGCTCTATTATTTTCCTAAATATTTACAACATCTTACCATGTTGTCATCATATTGATATAATTCACAAATTTTCGGTTTCATGAATGAAGGATTATTCGTTCATTTTTCTTGTGTAAAATAAACGTCTCAATGTTTGGTCATTATTTATTTGCGATACGTACATCACATTCCGCTGTAGGTACAGACACACATAAATAATTTGAAAAATTCAGCACGCTTCCACACAAGTAATTAAATACCAGATACTTATTTTGACAGCAAAGCTATCATCAGTGGTAAACTGACACAGCTTACCACTGATGCTGATAGCTTTGCTGTCGAAATAAGTATCTGGTATTTAGCTACTTGTGCGGAAGGGTGCTGTATTTTTAAAGTGTTGTAATTCCACAGTTCGAGTGTTTCTTCTTTACACATAAATAAGTAAAAAACAGAAATATTCTGAATGCTTCTTTAGTACTAATGTTTGGGTGTGTTAATATCAACTTTGAATTTATATTTATTTCTATTGCAAATACAGGTTGTAATTAAAAAGTACGTAGATATTTAAACTGGGAATGGGATGTTTTGAATGAAACAAATCAAACCATTCGATTATCTAAATATCTCGCGATATCTCGAGAGGGTACTGCAAATCATTCGACTGTTTTCACAATTTTAAAAGTTATTGTTTGAATATTTTATAAAATAGTACCTAACAACAGATGTTTATGTCCTTAGTGTAATTTTTTTAAATTAATTGATTTTAAAAACTGTATCTACTTTCGCGGTTTGTAGAATTATTACTCAACAAATTAGTGATGAAATGAGATAAACTAAAAAATACTGTAAGAAATCAATGTTTTGCTTCAAAGAAAGACAGGGGAAGTTTAACTTGCGTATGTAAGTAAACAAAATAAGGTGGTGGACTAGCGCTGCCGTACATCCAAGCATTCGAACTTCGAACTATTCGAAGCCTCTGCCGAACGATGTTTAACCCCGTTTTTGCAGATCGGCCTAGAAAAGACAATGAGGACGAGAATGTATTCATAAGAGCAGTCCAAAAGCAAACAGGGAGCATTTTTTTCTACTTTTTGCCGCATAAGTACATCCGAATAATTTTATTCGTAGAATGATTCAATTATTAAATTCATTCAAAAGACAATCGTTCAGTTATGGTAATCATTCGATGATTAGAAATTTAAACTGGCCATAGGCCATGATAAATGAAAGTCAATGGCAGTACCCGATTTTCAAAATTTACACCAGTGCAGTGCTCCAAAAAAAATGCTAAAAGACACCGTTTGATCACCGCCAATTTGCCAAAATGTAGCTTTCTTAATTGCACAAAAAAACGGATTTAAACTTCTATCAATCGCAAGGAGGTGAATTTTTGTATTGGTACGACTGTCAGCGGCTTGCAGACAGTGAGCACCCAAACGTAATTTTTACTTTCCCATAACCCAATATAGGGAAATAGAGAATTTAACGGAAATACACGATTTTGGAGCTCAAGAAACCCAAAAAAGTAGATTTTAAAAAATGTCTATCTGTGGGTGTGTGTGTGGGTGTGTCTGTGGTAGGGCATGCAATCCCGGACCAAATTTTCAACCCCGGGATTTCGGGATCAAGATTGGTTAATCCCGGGATCTCGAGATTGATCCCGGGATTCTAAAACCACACGATCCTACATTGTATGCGATCTTGTATATGAAAAAATATATAAGCGTTCGCATGCGATTGTGGACCGCCTTTTTCGACAATTGAGCGCTTCATGAAAGAAAAATTTATCGGATTCATTATAAAATTTAAAAGTTTTATTTGCAAAATGTATACCATAATTATTCATATTATAAAAGTAAAAAGCTAAGTCTAGGTATTAAATGTTTTCAATAATTTTTAAACCAATTCCTTAATAAAATGAGTTTGTCAAGGGTTTTGTCCCCAAGCCTTGATCTAATTTTTGTGCAAAGAATACCCGCTGCTGAAAAAACTCTTTCAGCTTCGAAGCTTGTCGGAGGCGGTATCGACAATAAATAATCGTACGCAAGTTGCAAGTTTAGTCCGCGGGTTCCACTATTTTCAAATAAAAGCATTTCTTGTTTCAAAGTTGTCGACAAAAGAATATTTTGTGACTGTGAACGGGGTTTCATAGTTGTATTTAAGGCTTCCTTTAATCTTTCCGTGAGTGTTGAGCTGGCTTCTGTAGGTTCTGTTGCAGTTTATGTTAAAAGTCTCGAAATCGGTTTCAACCTGTTTATCAGTTTCTTTAAGTCGAACCTGATAATTTTTTTCTTTGGAATCTCAGAAAGTTCGTCATTGTCATTAGCGTTATGGAGATATCGCAGAATTCCCGAAAAGACAGTGCGACGTTGTTTTATTCTTCGCTTTAGTGACTCTTGTAAGTCGGCGCTTAAGGGTGAATTAATGTTTTTAATTTCCTGTAGCATGAACTTCAGGGCCGTGTCGGAGGTGCAAAGGTTTGCGTCACGCTGACATAGAGCTGTCAATTTAACAGGCTCCAATAGCGTGGTTAAATGTTTCAGAAGCTGAAATTGAGGGTCTGATGAAAGCGCCATTTTCAGATCAATCAGTGCTTTTTTTATGCTATTTTCCAACAGCACGAAACGTTGCAACATTAGGCGCGTATGGCGCCAGGAAAGTACAGCTGAACTCGAACAGAAATCAAGGTAAGGCCAATACCGAAAATCCCGGGATTGACTGTAGGGTAATCCCGGGATTTTCCCGACCAGAAAATTGGCCGGGATCCCGGGATTGCCGATCCCGGGATTGCATGCCCTAGTCTGTGGCATTTTAAATCAAGTGGTATATCGAAAACTGTAAATCCGAAACCGAAAACGGAAGTTAGCGTTAGTTTTTTGTTAGCGTTTTTTCCAGAACTTAATTTTAAAAATTTAAGCAGTAGTATACGATGAAATGAAATTAATTTCTAAAATTTATAAATGATCGCAATGGCGCTTCATCAAAATTTTGAAAATTTTCAAAACAATATTTCTCAGAAACTGCCCACACGAACGACCTTTATTAAACTTTGTAGGCTGCTAGAACCAAAGATTGGCTACAATTTGATTTTTACTGAAAGCTATAATTTCACTGTGGCACTTTCTAGGAATTTTTGAAAATCGATAATGGGTTTCCATTTATTTATAAAACGGGGCCCGATAAAATTTCTTTCTTAAACAAAATTACTCATCGTGTCTAGTAAAACCAAAATTTAATGTTAGTTTTTGGGCACTTTTCTACTTAGTAGTGCTACTGTAGAAAATATAAATTCCAAATATTTGAAATTTTCAAAACAATATTTCTCAAAGACTGGTCATACTTTTTTTAAAACTTTGTAGTTTTGTAGAAGCGAACATGATATACAATTTGTGTTTTTGCGAGTACCATAATTCCACTGTGGCACCTTCTATGAATTTTTGAAAATCAAACAGTTTATTTATTAAACGGGAAACAATAACTTCTGCTTACGGAGAATTACTCATCTTGACTAATAGAACTAAAATCTAATGCCAGTTTGATGATAATGACAAAAACTATTTCTTCAATTCAATAGTAGCAGCTGATGATGACACGCAGCCGAAACAAGGAACAACTGACTGATAAGATCTTACATTAAAAAATAGGTACACTTGTTGTGTTTTGTTGTTTCGTGACTATATCATTAATATTGCCACAGTTCTGAAGGAATTGTTTATCAACATCGTTTATTTTGAACAAATTAAGGAGCACACTGACTGAAATATATAGACTGTTTTAATGCGAAATTGGTTTTTAATATGTAGGAGAGTAATTAGAAAGCTCCAAGTCTTTCGAATTTCAGAATTTAAATTTCTCTTCGTCAGCGACAGGCATCGATACATTTTGCGAAAAGGCTTATATATGCACGTTTCAAGCAGTTGCCAGAAAGAGCTCATTAATTTTGCAGAATCACGACAGTCACTCAGTCACGTCCCTTCAAACACTTAGTGGTTTTTTGCTTGTGTCGTATCCTAGTACTCGCTGACGAGAGAGCTGCGTTTGAAACAATTACAAGATTTAATTAAAACTGCGTTTAAACGTTGTCTGGTGGGAGTCATCTATCACTGAACGTATCTCTCCGTCGCAACATTCTTCCTGCGTTCGTTTTGCATGCCGCTGTTTATTTCCTAGTTGAAGTTTACTAAGTCCAAGACATTTGATCCCACTCCTTCTCTTTGCGAACACAAACGGGCGTATTATTGCAACTCTCACGTCCACTCGCCCTCCGCGTCAATCCAAGACAATATACACCACTGAAACAACCCTTCCAGCTGTCACATGTCAACAAGAAATGCTCAGACTCCGTGGACTTCCTTAGCGCCTGTCACTTGGATATATCAAGAAATGAGGTAACACTCAACTTGACAAGCATCTACGAAATAGCCGGTAAACAGAGACTGTCGAAATTTACCCTAGATATATTAAAATTTACTTTGATATTCAAATATCGAATAATATACAATTAAATTAAGAGGGAGAAAAAGAGCTTTGCTGTATACTAACAAAGCGTAAAAAGATCAATAATACATATTTATTTAAATAATAATTACCATAAAGTTCTAGCCTTAAGTGCTACTACATATGATCAGAATGCATCATAAGCAGAACAGCTGCATTACATTCGGAACATGTTATTTTTTTTTCAGTTGCTTGCAAGTATCTAGTGAGCTATGGGTATTTATTAGGCAGATATCAACATTTACTTGTAGTAAGTACATAAATTTTCAACATTTGCTAACGGAATGTCGGAATCATCTCCTTTAAAAATGACATCAAAGATTCGAAGACGGGACTGGTTAGTTGCTAAGTGGATAATAGTCCACTTAGCCACAGCAACCTGTCTTGAATTTCTTTACAACATATATTTGTAAATTGAGTAGTTCTTCTAAAATAGATCAAGGTGTATTTAAAAAAATAGTTTTTTTTAGCCACTGCATAAAAGTATAGTAACAAGGTGGATTCATTCCAGAAACAAACAATAAATCGCTAACTGTCTGACCATAACACGACGACAGGCTTTTGCATTTCGACAAAATTTGGTTATTTATGGCTTACTTTTATTCTGGCGGGCAGAAAAAAATAAACAGTAAACAACTTCCGTTTAGTGTATTTATCGCGCCGACATACATGAGAATCTAGCACAGCACATTTCAATAACAGAAAATTAATATAATAAAAGCATTGCAAACAGAACACTATTACAATTTTATTAGAAAAAGCATTTGTTTATGGCGAGTTGTGTGAATGCAAATATGAGTATGGTTGTAATGATATGACAAGCAATAATTGGACAAATAATTACTCATAGGGATAACATGAATACTCAAATAAATAAGCAACAAAATAACAATTAAACCAACGAAATGAAACATTTATAAGAGGAGCAGAATATTAAATTTTCCTATGAAATAATGCAGGTCTTTCGGTTTGTTTCTAATAATAAAACTAAGCGGGTGCTTACCGTACACAAAACAACTTCAACATGTTTTGCTTAGCATGTTTAGTAGCTGCATTGGTCCATTATGTTTACAAATTGATTTAAATATTGGGAGCTCCGGTTAAAA
Source organism: Ctenicera cuprea (assembly GCA_958336395.1). Classification (NCBI taxonomy): domain Eukaryota; kingdom Metazoa; phylum Arthropoda; class Insecta; order Coleoptera; family Elateridae; genus Ctenicera; species Ctenicera cuprea. The sequence continues at coordinate 21,525,678 of OY284496.1, forward strand.
AAGCAAACGCCCACATTTTCGATTACAAGAATTTAGCAATCGCAAATTCATTGATAAACCTAGCTGAACCCGTACTGTAGAATATAAAAATAGACTAGGATTTTGATCAGCGGCCTGCTCCGCTACCAAGAAAAAAAAACAAAAAAAAACGGGAGGCGTAGCCCACGGGTTTTCCCTTAAATACTTTCAAAGATACATGCAAAATTGCAAATTGTAGCAAATATTTTGACATAAATAGAATCGCCTTTTAGAAACCTATTATTAATACATTTTTTCAAGTCCAAAATTGTTCTAAAGGCATTTTTTTTAAAGTACTAGTTGAAGTGCTAATTCCGTAAATGACTCGTAGAGGAAAATTCTTTAATTTACTTGGTTTTTCTTGTAGACTTATTTGCGCTTTCTGAAGATTGCTAATATAGACAAGAAATTTCTGTTTATGAATCCATAGGAAAAAAATTCGATTTATAACCTGCTTTGTCCACAACCGTCAAAGTAATATTTGGAATTCAGGCAGTAACTTGAGAATGAAGTCCAAATAACACGTTGCATGTAGGGGGTCCATCCTTTCGGCTGTCGTAATGCGTTGTAGAGCAGATTTAGTGGGCGATGGCGTGACCTTTGGCCTGTCTCCGTTGTTCACGGGCGATTTAAATTGTCCCTGGGTTGGTGGTTTGCTCGTTATCCATTGTCTTCATCTTGTAAAGGCCTTGTAATTGCCATTTGTTGAAGTTCGTTTAACTATATTTTACTTTTAATGTCCATAAAACAAAATGAGAATACTGTTTCTTCCGGTAAAAATTTTTACGTAGCAATTTTAACCGTAATTTGAAACACACTATTTCCGGATGAGGGAAAATCAACTAACGGACAGTTTATATTTCCCGGTACACGTTTCGCCTATTAACTCGCACCTTTAAAACGACTTTGGCTTATTTATTTCGGATTTAGTAACACTTTACGAGAAATACTTTCCTACAAATCACAAGTAGAAAACCTAGATAATATATATCAACAGAAGAATGTAATACTTACGTTTTTTTTTTCTAATAGCTTTTTATCACGCAGGATATGGATAATAAAAATAAATAACAAAATCAGCAGGTGCATTTCGCGAGACATGCAAAAAGTTATTATAGGTAAACAACAATTTTATTTATTTTTACTTTACCATACTTTCAGTATGGGGAACTAGCGATTTCACTAAAATTTCCCAGTTCGAGATTTTAATGAAAACACTTGTTTTGGGCTCCAGGAACTCAAAAATGCGGGTGGGTGTGCTAATAACTCCCGACGGATGGGTCGATTTTGATGTGCTGTGGAAAGTTGGAATATATCAAAAATAGTCTGACAAAATAAGCGTTAAGAAATGCAAAACCGGAAGCAGGAGTTTGATATATTTTTGTGATAGCTTAGTTTTGATAAACCGAAAATCCAACGTTTTTTTTGGAATTTTCTAGCTTTAAAATGACATCCGCAACGATTTTTTAAATATTGTTTTTAACGACTCATTTACCAAAAACAAGTTGGCAGTTTGGGATCGAATTTGGTATAGTAGTAAGAATAACCCTATAAAAACAGTGTATCCATGCAGGAAATTTTTGGAAATATGAAAACTGTGAATTGAAAATTATTTAAAAGGCTTAGGTAATTAAAAGAAATGCGCCTAAAAGCTAACACTTTGATTGGTGTCCCAGTCCGCTAATTTTCTGTTACACTTGCTATGCATTTTTAGTTTTCTTTTTAATTATAGAATTTAATTAACTAAGGCGATAAAAGATTCCTACTTAAGCCAAATTGATTATGCGTGATACAAATCACAATTTAATTTTTAGGTGCAGCGATGCTTAGGAGATTTCCTCTTTACCTAACGTTTGGCCAAAGCCTTGTATTTGGTCTTAAGTTTTCTTTAGGCCCAAGGAATCTTTTACCAAAACATCATTAAAACTGAATCTGAAACAACTAGGTTATCCTAATGGGGCCGTGGTTGTGGCTTGAACGCTTTTAAAAATAGGAAAAAATAAAAGTTTCTAAAGTATATGAAAAAGTTAATGTGGCAGTAAAAGTGACTAAGCTAAAGAAAATAGAGTTGCATTTAGTTAAATTATTATGGTATTATTTTGTTACTATATTTAATTTAAAAAAAAATGAAAAAAAAAAAAAACAACTTATACCAACCAAAATTCAAATCTGGAATAAAAAATAGGTTCATATTGAGTTTAAATTTAAATTTGAATAATTAATGTAATTATAATTTAGATTATTATCTAAACACCGTTATGGGATTTTGAGTATACACGGTAAAATCAAATCTTCGAAATACGAAAAACTCGAATAAAAAAATCTTATTATATTATCAAATAATTTAAATCGATGATTAAAACAAGAAAAATTACTTCGATTTAAATCGTGATTTATATTAAACGATTTAAATCGTGCATATCCTGAATGCTTCTTCTTCTCTAGTGTCATACCCTATGTCTGTGGTTGTTGCGCAGAGAACGATATTTTGCACAGGCAGACATAGGGGACCTACAGTTTAACGTGGGCTCCGAACCAACCACAAGAAGTGCATTCACTTCTTCTCCAGTGAGATTTTCCTGGGGAAAAATCTACTTCGCTGGTTTCCTGTTGCCTTGCGAGGGAGAACGACCGGGTCGGGAGTCGAACCCAGATCCGCTGCATTGGTAGCCAAGCACTGAGCTACGGCCGCTGTTAATCTTGGGTTACAATCAGTACATAACCCTGGTTATCTCGTTTTGAATTTCGAATGTTAAGTACTTTGCTATCATAATACGCCAGTATACATCAACCCTTTAAAGTTTAAATTGCAGCACATACATCAAAATTTAACAGTGAAAAAATTTAAATCAACAGAAAGTTCTCTTATGCCATACAAAAACCACTTTAATTGTATATAATGAATTTTAATTGAAACAAAAATTATAAAAATTAATTTAAATAAAAATAATCAATTTTAACATTAAATTACCTTTTTAATTAAAAAAAATATTTATAGGGTATTCATGGCAAGTCGAAGAAGTCACCTTTTACTCTCCCATACTTCTGCTAAAGTGTAGAAAGTTACGATGTCATGTAAATTTTCGAATTTCAAATTTCAATGGAAATACACGTTTCGGGGTCCAAAAAAACATGTTTTTTTTTCGAATGTTGTATTTTCAAAATGAAGGCCGCTACGAATCTTTTGAAAATTTTGACTTTAACGCCCGATTACTTAAGAAAAAAATATCTAGTCCATACAAATTGTCATATTATTTAATGGCCCTTTATAAGTATATTCAATTGGTTTTTACTATTTTTACTAATTTCCCAAATTTTGCTCTGACGCCCTCCAAAAATTTTTGAAAATTTTTAAATTGATTAATTATAATTTATGTATTTATAAAAAATAAAAACACGAACGCCAATCGGTATAAACTTTAAACAGTTGAAGTGTGGCCTTCGAGTGCACTTTCCCATACTAGACCTTAATACTTGCCCTACTTACAAAAGTGTAACTTTTAATAATTATAACGTTGTACATATCATCCTAATTAACACCAGATTTAGAAGTACAATACAGGATGTAAAAACCTATCCGGGTAAAGATTGTGGATCGGATCATAATTTATTAACTGCCGAACTAAAAATACATTTAAAAAACATCAAAAAACCCAAAAGAAAACATAAACTAAAAGAAGAAATGATACCCAGATTTAAGAATATTCTGGATATAAATATCAGTAGATTATGCAAAAGATCTGAAGACCGAGACCCCAAAGTTATGTGGGACGACTTGAAAACCATAATGTCAAACACAAAAAGACAAACAATTCAAGAATACAAAGACCACGAGTCGAACAAAGAACAGCCACAAAAGAAACACTGGATGACTGAAAAGACATGGGAGATAATTAGAAAGAGGAAAGATATAAAGATGATGGGAACCGACACCGAAGAAAAACGAATAGCTTATCAAAGACTAAATAAAGAGATTCAGAAACAATCCAGATCAGATAAAAACAAATATTTGAACAAATTATGTAAGGAAATCGAAGAACACCAAGGAAAGAATGAAACAAAAGATCTCTTTAAAAAAATAAAACAAATAACGAGAGAGTTTAAACCACAAACCTGGGCAATTGAGAATGAAAATGGTGTAGTTCTAGACGAAATCGATGAAATACTTGATCGATGGAAAAGGTATTGCTCAGAATTATACAAGAATGAAACTCTCGAACATGAACAGGAAGAAGTAAAAGAGGAAGATATACAATCAATGACTTTGGAACCTGCAATACTTAAAGATGAAGTGGAAAACGCCATTAAAATGTTACATAACAACAAAGCCGTAGGAGAGGATGACATAAGCAGTGAGATGTTAAAGGCACTAAATAAAGATGGTGTGTCTCTTATCACGAACTTATGCAACAAAATATGGACCACAGGTATCTGGCCAAGTGATTGGACCAAATCAACTATGATTACGTTTCACAAAAAAGGCTCAACAAAAAAATGTGAAAATTATAGAACCATATCCCTGACTTCGCATGCAAGTAAAATAATGCTTTACATCATATTGAATAGAATCAAGAACTATCTAGAATGGCAAATACCTACGGAACAAGCAGGATTCACAAAAGGGCGGGGGACCCGTGAACAAATAAACAACATGAGGCAACTGATCGAAAAGTGTAGATAATTTAATGTCCCAATTTAATGTCCCAGTATATATATGCTACATAGACTATGTCAAGGCATTTGACCGTATAATATGGAAAGAATTATGGAAAATCCTGCTAGAAATGGGAACCCCAAACCACCTCGTCTTTCTTATCCAACAACTATATGAGGCAGGGGCCGCTACAGTAAGAATAAATGATCGCTCCTCAGAAACCTTCCATATACAAAAGGGAGTACGACAAGGCTGCATATTGTCTCCATTATTATTCAACATATACGGAGAACAAATACTGAGGAAATCTCTTGAAAATTGGAATGGAGGAATTACCATTGGTGGAGTTAAAATAACGAACCTAAGATATGCGGATGACACAGCGATATTTGCGACAACCCCCGATGAAATGCAAGCTTTGATAGACATCATTGAAACACAAAGTAAAAAACTAGGGATGGAACTGAATAAAAGCAAAACCAAAATTATGATTATAAAGAGAGATAACATCCAACCACAAAGAGATGAATTTGGTGAAATTGAAACAGTGGAACAATACAACTACCTAGGCTCATTTATAAGCAATACGGGAAGCTGCACATATGAAATTAAAAGACGAATCGCAATAGCAAAAACGGCCGTGACAAAATTAAACAAAATATGGAAAGACCATAACATAACAAAAACCACCAAAATCAGATTGATGAAGACACTTGTGTTTCCAATTGCCTTATATGCAGCTGAAACATGGACATTGAAAAAAAATTGATAAAAATAAAATCTCTGCCTTTGAAATGTGGTGCTGGAGAAGGCTGCTGAGGGTCTCATGGACGGAACACAGAACAAATGATTCCGTAATACAAGAAATTGGTGAAAACATCAGACTAGTAACCATTGTTCAGAGAAAAATCCTACAATTCTTTGGCCACATATCACGGAGAACAGATAATAACTTGGAAAAATTGATGGTCCAAGGAAAGATTGAAGGCAAACGATTGAGAGGCAGATCACCTAGAAGATGGCTGGATGAAATTGAAGGGTTGACGGGCACCAAACTAGAAGAAAACACTAGAAACGCTCAGGATAGAAAACATTGGAAGGAGATCATACAAGCTACAAACTAATACATCGCACAAATCACGATCTTCGGAAACGAAGAATACGACTGTGGAGAGAGACATATCACCGACACCGAGAAAGAAAGCAAGCTACATAGGCAATCCTCCACTCCACCCATCCTAATTCATACAAAGCGCCACAATGAAATTATAGCTTTTAGAAAAAAAAAACTAAATTGTAGCCAATCTTCTATTCTAACACCCTACAAAATTTGAAAAGAATCGTGTGGGCAGTTTTGAATAAGATATTTTTGAAACTTTTCATAATTTTGAAGAAGCGCCATTGCTATCGTTTTCTGATTTTTAAAATTAATTTTACTCCATCGTATACTACCCACCACGGGCTTTCAAAAAAGTGGTAGCTGATCCCGATCAGACAACTATTTTTTGAGTAAATGGACGTTAAATTCGAGATTTTCAAAAAGTTGTTGCGACCGCCATTTTGAAGCTAGAGAGTTCGGTAAAAAAGTTTTCAATTTGTCTTAAGTTCGTCTCTGAGATTCCGTGCTCAAATTTCCACAATTAAGTATTAGAAGAAAAAACGCTACTAAAGAAACATGTCTAACTTCCTTTTCCGGTTTTGGCTTTTTTTTGAACAGCTTAACTAGAACTACAATTTTTGATATACCTTTTGATTTAAAAATTTATTCAAATCGGTGTAGTACTTTCGCCTGTAGAAGCGTCACCCGCCCACGCACCCACCCCCACACACACCCACAAACAGACATTTTCTAAAAAACACTTTTTTCGATTCCTTGAACCAATGAAGTTAATCATATTTCCTTTAATGTTCTATTCTGCTAAAGTATTTAGTGTTTTGTTAATGTGGATGCAGTCGGAAGCCCTGCGGAAGAGGAAGCTGATTGATTAGGTTCTCGTTAGGTATATTTTTCTTCTAGAATAGAATCAGGTTGAATGTAAATGTTACATTATAGTTGGTTGTTTTATAAGAGTACCATACAATAATGGCTATAGCTTCTAATGTACTGTTTAAGTGTAGAGGTTCAGAATGGATGTTTTGTTGTACGGCAATGCCGACTCATCCGCTAGCATGTTAAGCTAATCTACATCTGTTGTATGTATTGTAAATTTTCAGTTTTGTAGTTTTATCCACATTTAAATGTGTTTCCTGCAAGCAAAGTATATCTGGTTGATGGTCAGAGAGTAGAATTTGTAGGTGATTTAAACGGGTGTAAAACCCATTGCAATTTAATTGTATTGACTTTATCGTTTGTACTTAGAATTAAATATAAGAGTCCATAAATTGGGACTCAGAAGCCGACGTGGTTTGGCATGCGATACTTTTTAGTTTTTGTTGTTTTTTGATAGAGTTGATTATTATGGAGAAGCGATATTTAATTTTCCTATGTAAAAGTAAGCTGTGAAAATCTTTTAGTATTGTGAGGAGTGCGTCTGTGTCTTGCCAAAAGGTTTTGGCTGTTTCTAGGGGATTTAAAGAGGAGTAAATATCCATTATAAAATCTGAGAACTGTGTGTATTGTGAAGTCATATTTATTTGAATCTGCTGAAAGTAGATTTTTATATGTTCAAGTAATTCATCAAGTGGTGGCTGTTCTTCATTGGGATCCAATTTTGCTCGCTCCGGCTTTTGTGAGAGTGTTTTCTTCATCTTCTTAATTTCTATTTGTTCCTCTTCATCTGTGGAATGTTTGAGGATTTTCAGTTCTACTGGTATTTTCTTTTGTGCTGGAGGTTAGGGTTGTGATTGCACCTGTATTTTCAACTGTAGGTGTCTCGGGAGTTTCGGTGGTAGTGGATTCTTATAGCTTTCTTTTATTTTTAAGTCTTAGATGTTCGGTTAATTCTGGCGGTGTTTTGGTGCATTTGGAAAAAACATGTCCTAGTTCATTACATTTGAAGCATTTGAGCTCATCGGGTTGTACAAATATACGATAATTTTCATTTCCAAAGTTCTATATAATTGAGTCTGGTAGGCTGTGTTGGTTATCCTGAGGAAGTATACAGGGTTGGGCAAAACTACGGAACAATAGAAATATCTTTAATACAGCAACCGCGATTTCGACAAAACTTTCTGCATGAAGGTACCGATATATAGCGAATACAAAGAAAGTATCGCCTGTTTAACAAGACTTCCGGTTTAGCCGGGAATGATATCAATTTTTTTATTTTAAATAAAACACCTTGTATATTTTGTGATATATCAATAAAACTATTTTTTGCGAGTTTAATGATGTAAGGCCTTTATTTTTAATAATTCTATATATATTGAACAATAATGTTTTGTAATTGTTATCTAGCAGCTCATAAAAATAAAAGAATGTGAGAAGCTTAAAAACACTTATGTAATGTACCAGGAAGATTGCAAATTGTTTAATAAAGTACAAACTTCTCGCTGAGTTCTACGACGCTCACCAAAACCAACCATAATTAAATGTTGAATTCGTTCTCTTTCTGTTAATTGAACCATTTCTGATGTTAAATTCAGCAGTTTTAATTAATTTGGTTAATTAACTGATTACTGCAACCACACTGCCCAATCTATCGAATATCAAATCAACACAACACGAAACAAGCATATTTGACAACATTACATAACTGTTTTTAAGCTTCTCACATTCTTTTGTTCTCATAAGCTACTAGATAACAATTAGGAAACATTGTTGTTTAATATCTCTTAAGTTATTGAAAATAAAGACACGAAATCTTATATCGGTGAACTGAAAATGTTCTATAATACATATATCAAAAAATATACAGGGTGTTCTATTTAAAATAAAAAAGTTGATATCATTTCCGGCTAAACCAGAAGTCTTTTTAAACCGCCAATACCTTCATTGTATCCGCCGGAAATCGAAACCCTCGTGTAGAAAATTTTGTCAAAATCGCGGTTGGTATATCAAATATATTTGCATTGTTCCGTACTTTTGCCCAACTCTATATAAAGAAATCTACGGAAACTGATGATGTGAGCATATTATGTCTCGGATAGTGCTGCTTTTATAACATAATTGGATTTTTTAACAGCCCAATAATTAAATGCAAAATAGATATAAAAATGTAATTGCGTAATCACGCCAAACTTGCAAAATTACTTATCAGAATACTGCACAAACCCTACGTTTTTATTTTTAAATTTAAAAACATCCGACAAATCAAACTTATGATTAAATGAATGCTGGGCTTGCGAAAATTCAGAGGTTCAGCTCATATTTCCAGTAACTGTTATGGCTACAGAGCCAGACAGCAGAAAAAGGTAAATAATCTTGTAGCACAAAACTATGTCAGTTTAAAAATTTATGGTAATAGTTATTCCTCCAAAATTTGTTGTATCAAAAAGATTGAAATGCAGCTGTAAGATATTGCTACGCACAAGATGCTGAATAGGCATATCATGTTCGGGGAAGCCCCGCGAGACCCCGATATCGAGGTCAGCGCCTGATTTTAAAGCAATCATTTACCAACTACTGTGTGACGTTGCATATTGTTGCGTAATGCTTTTTATTAGAATAAATTATTTTTTGCGAGTGCGTTTTGTAACTTGTCGAACGTCTTACACAGCGAAATTTAAATATAAAAAAAATTATAAATTGAAAATCTTTAACCCCTCTAAAAATTTATTTTTAAGTGAAATAAATGTATTTTTGCACAGATTTTATAGGGTTTATCGTACGTCGTACCCAGCGACAAATAATCGTACAAATACGATAATCATCGTACGGTTGGCAACACTGTACAGACCCTTTCGTTTCATACTCTCGATTCAGCAATTTTTTGGCCTTACCATTTGACCGACAGCAAAAATTACTCTTTTATTTTTATGTCCTTTAAGGCATTGAGAACAATATCTTGTTCATTGTTGGGCTATCTAAAGCGGGTTTTAGTAATGTTTGTGTAGGTATAAAGTTGTGTCTACGGTATTGTTTAAGAAAGTGTTATCGGCTGTACCTCTTTGGCTGGGACTTCTACTGTTTCCCTTTGGTTGTTTTGCATTGTTATGGATTTTAAACAGGAGAGGGGGAGAGCCGTGGGCTCTCTCGCTCATGCCAAGAAATTTTATATTTAATTTGATATAATCCAATAAAATTTTAGATTTTATGTTGATTCGGATTAAATGTTGAAAGCTTAACAATTTTGTAATAACATATAAAACCGTATCTTTTCGAATAAAGAAGATATAAGGCTGCGACACACTGTGTTACCAATCCATGCCTTTTTGAAGGTTTGTTTATTCAAACATTTCCAGTACACTTGCATTTCGTAGATATTCTTTGATTAATAGATAGACTCACTGCACATCACCTGAAAATTAATGAAAATTAAGTAAAGATGTTTATTTGCGGTTATCTTAAGTTTTTATTCTTTGATCACGAATAAAGTTTTTTCAAAATCATCGTTGCTTATCTCTACCAACCAAAAATATTATGTCTAAAAGCATCAGTCTGCTTCCAATAAATTTACATGCATATAGATTAGAAGTAAACCAATAATAAATGTTACATCTACATTTTTGTTACAATATTTTTGAATCTATCAGTGGAGCAGATATGCACCTAGCAGCTCTAATTATTTTCCACTTCAAGAACAAAGCTCGCTGAAAAAGGATGTTAAGAACCAAAACAAATAATAAAATAACCTAATAAATTTCTTTTTTTCTTAATTACGTCCATGTATAATTCCAACATCAATGGACTTTTGCGTGTCTGGGGTTATTATAAAAAAATCTTTTGTACTATTCACAATTATATTAAACCAATTATAGTAGCATTTTTCTTAAAACACGCGCGCAAATATAAAGCACAAAAATACTGTAAATACATCCATAAAAAGGAACTTACACAGAAACAAAAAGCATTCTTCATTCTGCAAGTCAAAGACTAAAACGAAGTAAAAACTTAACAAATTTCAACATCTTTTACGTACAGAAACTTTAGGAGGTGATTAGATGAACATATGTTCGAAAATGCTTCCCGACGGAATTACAATCCTCTGAAGAAAGAACAGTCTGATCACTTTTTGTCGATAACTTTCGCAGTAGTTGCACTAAAATTTTGAAATTTTATATGTCACTGCTGATTTAACCTAAGTATTTCTACGGATTTTAGTTTAAATAAGTGTACCAGAGGTGTCTAATGTGAAGGAGAGTGTCACGTAATATTTTCCTGTACATATTTTAGATGTTTACAATTTTTGAAGTTTTATTTAGAAAATCTCATTCTGCATGCAAAAATACACAAAAAGGGTACTCTTGTTGAAAGTCCTATATCTAACAGTTGTCAAGATAACTCAATGATTTAAAAAACCGAGTTACCATGAAGGCCGAAGTGTTTCCTCAGCATATCCAAATAGTTTCTACCAACTTTGAGAGTGAGTTTTATACATGAAAACGATGAACAAGTTCCGATAAACATTTGTCCCGAAACGCTTCGTTATAGAGATACTGTATTGTACTCCAGAGGTGGGAAATTTCAACAATTCAAATTTCAGGGGGCTGTAACTCCGTAAGGAAGTTTTCCGGATTCATATTTAAAGAAACTTTTTTTTGATTGTTTCGGTGTGTAAAACCTATTCTTAAAGTTTGTACCAAATATTTTTGCATCTAGAGGAAAAATTTGGACCTTCATGGCAACTTGATTTTTCATAAAACATTGAATTATCTTGAAAACTGTTAGAAACAGTGACTTTTAACAAGAGATTTTATTCTATGGAGAATCAGGTTTTCTAGACAAAACTTCAAAAATTGTAAAGATCTAAAATATTTAGAAGAAAATATTAGGTGAACCCCCATATGAAACACCTCTGGTGTACGTATTGTAACTAAAATCGGTAGCAATATTTAGCTAAATCGGTAGTGCTCACATATTAAATTTCAAAATTTTAGTGCAACCACTGCGAAAGTTATCAACAAAACAGTAGTTCGTTTGTTCTTTCTTCGGGGGGCTGTAACTCCGTAAGGAAGCATTTTCGAACGTCTGTTCATATAAATCTTTCTGCGTGAAATAACTCAAGGAATCACTCCCTAAAGTTCCTGTACGTATTAACGAGACACCCTGAATAATAATTTAAACAATGCGTAAGAAATTTCACATTAGTCGGGAAGGTGTTAAAACAGACTCGCTACAGCGTCCCCTTTTATCATACTATTTAATTAAGTTCAAAACATTTTTATCTACGTTCATTTATTCTACGATTGAATAAATATAGATTACCAAATGAAATCATTTGGAAAGTCTTGCTAAAGGACAATAAATTAGTCGAGTGTGGGGTAGATTGTGTTTCCAATTGTTATTCCTGTTCCCTTTTTGTTAGAGTTACGGTAATTTTGGATAACGTAGATTCCCGATTTTTTTGCATAAGTGAAAAGAAGTGGTCTCCAGTTGAACTGCAGGCTGCTTGTCTATTCAGGATGCCATAGACATCTTTCACCGGTGACTGCGACGGCCCTCAGGAGTGCCACACTGATCGGAATGATGGAATCTCTTAACCGCCAAACGCGCGGCTAGGGAAAAATAGCCATGATTGAGAGTAGATCGCGTCTAGCCGCCAACTCGCCCTTATTTCCCTTTACCACTGTATCAAGATCGCTCGCTCTGAAACGGAAACAAGTGAGATACATTATGAAACACTTTGCGGTATTTTTTATTGGCATCTAAATGCGATATCAATATGTCACAGCTTTTATACTGCCGCATTGGAATTTGGATTGGGGTTAACAAACGTTGAGTTATATAATTGCGAGCTTTAAGGGATGGAAATAAATACGCAGGGTTGCCTTCTTTAGATAAGGACAACCTGTAGATCGTGAACTGTTTCTTGAGATGTATCTAATAGGAATAATTTCTTGTCAAAATCTAGGTTACTCTTTGTTACGGTTTATCGTTAAATTAAAAAATAAACACGGATTTATTTCCTTAGTCATTGTCAGTAAAGCTAAAGCAAGTCTATTTTTAACGAAGTCCGCTATAATTGCGAGCTGTAATGGACATCTTCAACTGCCATGAAGAGCGTGAATGTCGGAAGCCGCAAGTGCCAGCAATCAAAGTCGTAGTTGGCTTTTATGTTTTTTCTAAACGAACCGCTCGTATATCCTTGTTCTTCTCGCAGATGTTGCATTTCCTTTCGAATCCAAGTAGGGTTCGAGTTTTCTGGATAGAATGTTACATACGCGTAGCGGCTTGCAGATATCCACTTAAACAGTAAATTTTTTCGAAACCACGGCTGTTAGATGTCACGATCGGAGGCGAGTCACGATTCCGCGAGCGACGGGGGGTGGCATTAAGCCTCGGGGCTGAGGAACCCGGTAATACTTCGCCTGCTAATAACGCATGGCAAGCAAGCTAATAACGATAGGTGATGACCATTCTCCGTTCACATGAGATTGTGCGTTACAGGCACGTTATAAATCAACAGGGAGGGGCCGCAATTAGCAATCACTATTCGATTGCTTCGAATTTTTATTTATCGCGTAATATTGCTACAAATAACCTTTTCATATTTACGAACATTACGGTTTGAGTAATAAAATCGGCTAGAAAGATCAAGAATTTGCTGGGGGTATATTGAATTTAATAGACAAGTGTAATTATGTTACTCCAACGCCTACAGAACCAACATAATTAAATATTCACCCAGTTCTACACAGACCAGTGTTACTGTTCCCTTATTGATTACAGATTTAATCTTATAAGCCACTCTTATAAGTTACATCAATTAACTTCATTCTAAGGAGAAAATGAAATTTTAAATTAAAACCTAAGGACACGTTGTTTGCTTATTATTCTTGTTTTGTCAATAGTTAACTAATGCGCCGCTGGTGTCTATAAACCATTAAAAACGTGATTATTTCATAGAAAAATAAAAAACTTTCCATCACGCTTTAACGTCTCTTTAATAATAACATGTATGTTTTAGAAAGGCACTATTCGCTTCCACTAAAAATGACATAACCTGGAAGAGTTGCAGAGTCATTCATAATATTCACCGCCGTAATAAACAGGAACTGCATTTGATGTAGAAAATACGCTCCCCTGGCTTAATAGTTTCGTAGCAGTGCCAGGATCTGAATTAGATTTCCGAACTGACATTTTAAATAAGTTATATGTGGCCTGTCGCGATATATTTTTATAAAACCAATTTAAATTTTCAACGACCCGAAACACACCAGAGCATCCAAAGCATTTGCCCGTTGTGATCTGCGGGTTTGGCAGTAAGGGTGGGTTTTCTTTGGGAGGATATTCAACCAAGCGTTTAGAGTCTGTTCGTGTTTAGCTTACCCCCCGTTTTGATAAATGGCCACTTTTCAGTGTCAAAGAAGTGTCTTGTTTGAATATCGCGAGGTCTTTATATTATCGTTTTATACTTAGTTATGCCTGACAACCTTGAAAAAATTGTTTTCTTTCTAATTCGTGAACTGCATAATTTGATACATTTAGAAAATCTAAATTCAAATCAAACAGATGTGCTGAGTAACAATCACTTAATGTATTGTTAATTGTAATACCTAAGATTGTACCTTTGTTGCAAATATTTTGCTAATGCATAACCTGTACCTGAGTTTAAAAAATAGAGCTAATTCAAGAATGCGATTTTATTTCTAATAAGAAAAGTCTAAAATGAATCTGTTTAACAGGGTTCCCACTGACCCTGGATAACCTGGAAGTCATGGAAAAGTCAGGAAATTAAATTTTTAACCTGGAAATCATGGATTTTATGCAAAATTTGGCAAAAGTCTTGATTTTTCTCTTGATTTACAGTACCAAACCTGATTTTCCTGCAGTAGTGTTAACATAATTTAAAAAAAATTAACAATTTTCCGATTGAATTTTTAAAACTGCCGCTTATAAAACAATTGCTGCTAAAGGTTTTTAAACTATCATTGAGGTACTTTGCTTATCCTTGTTAAATTCCAAGGAACGATATATGGCTTATGATTAGGTGCAAGTGAGACCGCCACATACTCTCTTTTGAATTGATAAAAAACGCATAAACGTGATTATTTTGTGTCTCTAATTTTATTGATTTTTTTTTGTCGAAAATCATGGGTAAGTATGATTTTTGGTCATGGATATCCTGGAAAAGTCATGGATTCTAATTCTTGATAGTTAGTGGGAACCCTGTTTAAGCTTTAAGGTACAAAGAAATATATTTCAACAAAATTTCAGAAAAATTCATTATTTTTTAACCGTAGAAAAAGACAAACAATGTTTAGACGTTTCTTCTAGATCTCTTTTTCTGCCAATGCCAATGTTCCCTTAAATATCAAGTTTCAACAATAGTTGTATGTATCTATACAGGGTGTGCAAGCCCGCTGTAATTGGTCGATTTCAGGTTAAATATTAGAGATAGAGGAAACTTTCTTAAATAAAAGTTGTTCGGGGTCGTGTGTAATACCACATAAAAATATTCCATTATACAGGGTGTTCCATATAAGAGTAGCATAGCTAACTTATATTTTTTTTAATTAAACTGTATATTTTTGCAAATTATTATTCGCCTTTTAATTTGGTTTCCGACTGTTTTTTGGTTTTTTTCCGTTTCGGTGTCGCCAAGTTATTCAGCTTTTTTCTGTAAATTTGACATTTGCAGACCTTACTAGTAAAATCTGTACAAGCCGTATTTTTACAGATTAAACAATTTTTTTGGGGGAAATATTAGTCAAGACCATGTGCTATGTTTTAAATATTTTAAAGTTGAATTTGGTTATGCAAGATGTTTGTTGCCGTGGTCCAAAGTTTTCTAACTTTAATGAGTCACAACTTGATTTTTTCAAATAAAACCCCCAAATTTTTATTTAATTTTTGAATTCTACTGTAAATTTCCCATTAAACGCCTATTACATTCTCTATACATATCTCTACTAGTTTTCCTTGTTTTTTCGATTTTAATTTTATTTAGCCAATCTATTCAAGTTTACCGCGCAGTATTACTTTAAAACACATGAAAAGTGATTTGAGAAAGAAGATTTTAATTGTATTTAAACAATTACATTACATTACAGCTTGTGATTATTCACAATAGCTGTTCAAAATGTGTACTTTCGTTATGCAAACACAAACCAATTCGTTCGCGAAATGCTTGTGCTCTAGTTAACATCTCCACTGTAATTTGTTCAAAAGCCCGTATTACACGTTGCTGCATGTTTTCATAGGTAGTTGGTAGTTCCTGATACACCTAATTTTGTATGTAACCCGATAAGAAGAAATTCAACGGTATTAGGTCTGGAGATTGAGCGGGCCAAGCCATCGGTCCTCCCCTTCCATCTTCTTTCGAATCTGTGATTTAAACACTCCCGTACTGCGGCGTTATAATGTGCAGGAGCACCATCGTGTTGTAGCCACATATTTTTTCTAGTTATTAGTGGTACATCTTCCAACAATTTAATAAAATTTCAGAAAGTTAGAATACGTTTGTCCGGTCAACGTGTGATTAATGCAATATGGACCAATCATCTGCGTAACGATAATGCCACCTCAAACGTTTACAGACCACCTATTTTGACGATGTGTTTCAACAACAACGTGCGGATTGCTATCAGAGTAATAACGATAATTACGACGGTTGACAAATCCATTGTTATGAAACGTAGCTTCGTCTGTTCATAAAATTAAATTGTAAAAATCAGGTTTTGCGTGTAATTTATCTAAAACAAGCTGACAGAAATTTGCATGTTTGTGATTGCATAAGAAAGGTACGTACACATTTTGAACAGCTATCGTGAATAATCACAAGCTGTAATGTAATGTAATTGTTTAAATAAAATTTAAATCTTTTTTCTCAACTCACTTTTCATTTGTTTTAAAGTAATAGTGTAAAAATGTAATGTAAAATTACGGCTTGTACAGATTTTACTAGTAAGGTCTGCAAATGTCAAATTTATAAAAAAAAGTTGAATAACTTGGCAACGCCGCAACGGAATTAAAAAAAACAAAAAACAGTCGGAAGCAAATTAAAAGGCGAATAATAATATGCAAAAATCTACAGATGTTTAATTAAAAAAATATATAAGTTTGCTATGACATTCTGATATTGAACACCCTGTATAATGCAATTTTTTATGTGATAGTACACACGACTCCAAATAACTTTTATTTGAGAAAGTTTTCTCTATCTCTAATACTTAACCTGCAAATCGACCAATTACAGCGGGCTGCCACACCCTGTATATTAAATTCCTAACTGCTTCGCCATAACAACACGACGGGTGTTCTCGCATCCCGACAAAATTTATTACCATAATACGACGGCAACCTTTTATAACTCCACTCAGTTTATTGATTGTTTTCGGCAACTATTTATAATTTCTGCACCGATGTTGCTCTAATTTATGGTTTACTAACGATGAACTCTAAGTTGTAATAAAAGTTTCCTTCTGTAACGCAGACAAGACAGAAACGTTTTGTAGCTGTTTAGATTGGAGGCGTCAAATACCAATGAAGGTCGACGTCGGATCAAATAAACAGTAATGTATCTTCCAATTATTTTTATAAAATTAAAACAAATTGTGCATGCTTAAATTGTTACATTTTCGTTTGTTTATTAAAGGTAAGGAATAATATTGCCATAATGCAACTGCATTGCGGATTTACATTACAAGCGATTTTATAAATTATAAAATAAATACGGCTCTCCGGTTTACGGTTTAGTTACGGTGTTGCTGTGAGATTAAATGAACCAAACTGATTCTGTTAATCGTATATTGACGATGATTTACGCTCTTGTTTCAAAATAGGCTGCGAATTAAAAACAAAAATAAACTAACAAACTGAACAACTAGCTGAACCATAACATCTAGGCTTCCGGGTTGGAGCCGCGTCATCGGTGCATGAACTGCCGACGTTTCGTCCTCGGTTGCACGGGACAACCCAAAGTGTCCACACCCCTGAAGATGTCCCGTGCAACCGAGGACGAAACGTCGGCAGTTCATGCACCGATGACGCGGCTCCAACCCGGAAGCCTAGATGTTATTAACAACAGCCGCGGAAGCCTGCAACTTAAACTAGCTGAACCCTACAACCTACGCTTTTTACTTTACTAAACTTTCTTAAATTGAATAACGGTATCTGATAGAAGACTTGAGGGTCAAGCCAACTGACATTGACATGGTCGCTGCTGCGAATTTTTGATAATTTTGATTTTAGCGCCTGTTTACTAAAGAACGAGTTGACAGACACAGGGTTGCAATTTGGTACTATAATAGCCCTAAGGTAGCGAAACGTCACTATCTAAAGGAATTCTTTTATAAATAAAAAATTGTGGTGTGAAAATTTCAAAAAAATACTGCTTTAAAACTGGCCACGATTTTTTTTAAATTTTGTAGGCTCAGACAGATAGGATTAGGGTACAATGTGACTTTTGTCACACTTCGCTAATTTCTCTGTTATGCCTTCTATGATTTTTTTTAACAAAAATTTATGCTTTTTCATTTAATAAACGGGCAGCGATAAAAAAATTTGGTTAAGGTACGTTGCTCATAAGGAATAGTAGCATAAAGTTCACAACTCAATTGTTACGTGGCGCAAAAATAAGGAGGGTTAATTTTTCCCCGTCGTCAATGTTAGCGCGTGAAACGTTATTAAATTACGTATTAAACTAATTTTAAGTTTATGATACATAAAGCGCGGATTTCAAGCTTTTTGCATTATGCGCTATTATTGTAAGCAAATGAAAATCCGTTTGTATCTCCCTGATTTATGAAAAATTATACCATTTGACACCACTTTCATTTTACTTATTTTCTTTATTTTGCTCCTTAAACCGCTTATATGCGGTTATTTTAGCTTTTATACTGCTAGTTTGTGCTTTCTTTTATAAAGAATTTAACATTTTCAATTTATAGTTTGAAGTCTAAGTTTAAAACATTAGTTAATTTTCTATTTTTCGGTGTAAACGACTAAGCGAATAATTCACTGAATGTTTACACCACATTCTATAAATGCCCTGCTAGACCAAACAAACATCCCTCGGAGAAACAAATAGTGCGCTCGGGGAATCACCAAGTTCTGTACTCTATCGAAAGCCACCACAATAGTCTATCGCATTTATTTGTAAAAAGGCTAAAAACATTGTTTCGTCTTTTGTTAATGTCAGTAATAAGGACGGACCATTCCATTGCGTGTTTTGTGAATAATTTTAATTTGAAATTATAAAATGCCTATTGCGAAGGATAAATCCGTACCGACAACTTGGCGTAAAGATTTTCCTAAATTGGCTTACAAATAACAAGATATTTTGCAGAAGCTACATGAAAACCGTAAGTTAAGCCTTTGTAATATTTTATATTGTTAAAAACTGAAAGAAAAAATTTCTGTCGTTTTCCCATATTATGCTTCAGTTAAATTTTCAATAAAAACATGGTTTGAACGGCAAGAAAATTTGTATTAAAGTATGTTTCTCTTTGTTGTTCATTACATTTTCTAGTTTTTATTTTCTATTGAAATAGTTGTAACAATACCTTATTCTTACGCAAAACAAATAAAAAGTTTGTGGTTTTTTATTTTACTTACTTTTTGATTTTTTATGCTGTTTTTCTGATCTATCAAGCTTATTATAGGCGCTTATTTTCAAAAATTAAATGCTTATAAATCCGTTCCAACTCTGAAATAACTCTAGTGCTGCCCGGACGAAAAATATGTAGATCTCGTCTCGATTATCCAGACGATAGTTGTAGTAATTTCGAGACATTGTCACTACGTATAATAATTTAAAAAAAATAAAAACTTCGAAAGGAAACATTTTTTAAATATTAGAAATTAAAAAAAAACATTTCCCAAAACTGGCCATGCGCTTATTTTTAAATTTTGTGAACTCGTGGAGCTAGCGATAAGCTACAATTGCGCTTCAAATTCCCTAAATCTTATTTATTATTATTTTTTTTGTGTGATTTAGATTTAGTAATTTAGGCAGGTGGTCCCCGCTCCCCGGGCAGCTGAAAACATATCTGTACATAAATGCATATATTAACCATTTGCATTTACGGCGTATGAATGACAATGTCTAAAATCTCAAAAAATTTAAATTACGAATGCTTAGATAAGAACCAAATTAAACATGTAGCCCTTGCATAATAGATGGCGTTTCTAAAACAATACGGGTAAAAGTCTCTTTCTCTCTCTCACAAGTTAGTTTTCGCTAAGATTAAATAAACATACACTGGATAAGCCATTATTTATTAATAATTCGTGATAATGGATCACTCATTCCGGTAGTTGTGAGATAGAGACCGAATGGACTATTAATGAAATATAAGTGATAGCTATATTGTTTTACTTATATGTATCTACAGTCAATTTGATACCCATAAGCTATCTTGGAATTTACAATGGCACAAAAATTTTTTTAGATTATATCTACTTACAACAGAATCAGCAGTATGGAGACACTAAATGTTATTATTAATTTTAGAAAAAATGTTAGAAATAAAAGAATTCTGAAAATGTATATCTATATACTCCACCTAAAAAAATGTTCTGATTCAGCTGTTTTTGAGTTATGACGTCACACCAGATTGTAAAATACGAACCTGCTTTTATCAACCGTTGTATGGAGTATTTTTGTCTCTTTATGAGGCCCCTAAACATATGAGGATACATTCAGGACCGGTTTTCCGGCCTCATAGGCCCGTGCCTAGGGGCGCCGGCTCTAGGAGGGCGCCCGAGGTTCAGCAAAAAAAAATGTTTCTGGAAATACTAACAAATACCAAAATATTTTCGGTAAACTAAACTATTCATTTTAATACAAAACCTGGATACGTTGTGTATCACAATAATAGCCAATTTGATGCGTAAAACTGCGTATTTTGCTAAAAAAAATAAAAATTTTCTGGGAGATCCGGACCCCCGATCAGGCAACCTTCGTTACAAGGGCGCAAAAGGTGGCTGTGCCTAGGAGCGAATTACACCTAAAACCGGCACTGGTTACATTATACCTACATATAAAAAATTTTTGAAGAAAATTCGGCTTAAAATTGTTATTTAAAATTAATCATCCTATTCGCGTTTACTACGAAGTAACAATAAACAAAGATGTTTCTAAGATACATAAAATAAAAATTGTGGTTTCATTGGTAATTTTCATTTTAAGCTTAAACGACTCATAATTTTAATAAATAATTGTAGGACTAAAACCACTAATTGCTTGTTTGTAAATGCGGATAGAAGCAAGTAGGTATTTTATTTATAATTAAAAAAAATATAAATTAGTTATTCAAATTTATCAAACTACTTCATCAGATAAAATGAAATACGCGTCAATTTTATATTCTGGCAATAAATCAGAAAAAATTGCCAAAATTATAAACAAAACAAATAAATGTAAAACAACACAATACATTTTAAACACTTTGTTTAATGCTAAAGAAAAAACAGGCAGTTTACTATAATTGGGCATCTACAAATTAAATTGCTTGCACTGCAATTCGGTTTATATAGAACAAACAATTAGAAATTTTGTTATTAGGTACAAGAAATACGTACGTTGTCACAAGTATAAACACCCCCATAAATCAAATTACGCTAAACACTTGTTAGAACACAATCATTCAATGACATCTAATAACACTGTAAAATGTTTGCACTTTTGTGATGATAAACTAAGTTAGATATGCCTAGAAGCAATTGAAATTCACAAACGTTTAAAATCTGTACCGTTAATGTATGAACAAATTGATATTTTAAATTCACCGTTATTAGACGTTTTGGAATGAGAAATCAAGTCATCTGGACGCAAATATAGAAAATCAAGATCAAGTTATGAAGATTTATTATTCCTATAGCAACACCAACTGTTTACTTTTTTCTTGCCTTTGATAATGACGTGCAAACACGTTGAAATGCGTATAAGGCTAAAATAAAAAAAAAACGTGTCAAGTTTAGAATTGTTTTATTTACAATATTTTAGGTATTTTATCTTTATTTTCTGCTGATTTAGGTCTCGAGTGTTTCCAACATTGGATTGTCAAGCTGGATTTATGTTTGGATGCATGTCATTAAATAGATTACAATTATCCTGTAGACTTCTTTGCCACAACCCAGCATCCACCATTGTTAATATTGCAGAAAAATAAAAAGATTGGTAAACTAGCTTGAAAATGTACGTTGCAAATATAACCACAACGATTTCTTTTGTTTACTACGCGACATCATTTATCTTAGAAACATCTGTTACTCAATAGTGAACCTGATGTACGAAATTGCTACGCAAAAGACGCCGCTCACCAGAATAGGCATACTATGTTCGGGGAAGCCCCGCGAGACCCCGATGTCGAGGCTAGCTCTTGATTTTTACTTACTGCTGTTGCTGTTATGTTCTTATGTAATGCGACGTGCTGATTTTATTTAATCTATTAATCTTTTGTGAGTGCGTTATGTAATTTGCCAAACGTATTGCTCTGATTAATTTCAAATTATAACCTTAAGTGTAATTATCTCAAAACTATTTTATTTTGCCGACCTGATTGTTCTGTAGCTTGTTACATGTTTAAGAGTGGAATATTTTCAAATGTTCTGTACCGCTACATTTCTACAAATCTACAAAATTATAACTGCCCATTTGAAACTGAAACCTTTTCCAACCTAAAAGCAATTGCTGTCGTGGCATTACGAAGCAAAACTGCTGACAATCATTGACCTATTTGTAATCTAAACCAACGTTTAATATAAGAACACGTTGTGTGCCTGTCGTTATCATTTAAATTAATGTAAATATTGTGAGTTTTAGAACGTTTTTAGCATCGAAAAAACACGGCCTCACTCGGTTTTTTAAATTGCTAGCGAAGGTCAGCGGCAGTCACGTCCAGCGTGAAGCTATTGAGTGATTATTATTTCATACGTAGTTTGCATATTTGTAGCAAATATGGAAAATCTCGTTGACCAACTAAAAAAAAAAGTGAATGGTTACTCTTACGAAAAACAAATAGAAATTAAAAAAATATGGGCGATATAGTCCAAAATTACTAGGGCTGTTACAGACAGACAATAGGAAGAAATCTAGATCGTTTAATACTGAATGGTATTAAAGAATGATCTGGCTGACTGCTAGCAACATTAAAAATAAGTTATTTTGTTGAAATTACTTACTATTTTTATCTATAGCTAACCCCTCAAAAGTAATGTCTGAAACAGGATACTCTGATTTAAAGAATCCTTCAGCTGCTAGTAAAAGACATGCGTCGACCAAAGAACATTTATCTGCAACTGTTAGGTTAAAATTATTTGGCAAATCACGCATTAACTTGGCTTTAGACGAAGGTATTCAAATTAAAGTGCATAATGCCAAAGTGAAATTTAATAGGGATTTTATGCGTAGAATAATTGAACTATTAATAGTATAAGAAAGTTCAGGCGAAGTCATAGGCGCCGGGTTTTTGAATTCTCCGGGGGGGCTTATTAAAAATGCGCCGCAAGCGAAATTTTTGACTTTTTCAAGGTCAAACCGTTTTAAATTAAAAGTTAGGAATTTGTGTTAAATTATATTGCCTTGGAAAAATAGGTTTCGTGGTCATAAGTTTTCGGTATTCTGATGTTTTTATGCTTTATTTGTTAAAAAATGTGGTATTGCTTATTGCATATTGATTTTGTGGGAATTTAACAGAAACGAGCTATTTTGTACTCCAATGGTTTTGAAACGCTTTATTTTAAGTACATATTTTCATAAAAAAAAAAAAAAAAAATGAACAGTAAATCTAATCAGAAACATAAAGTAACAAGAAGAACAGTACTACACAAAAACAAAACTTACTCTACAAGAAGGTATTTCGTCTCACTTCTGTCTTGGCGATAAATAAATTTACAATTTTGTTTATATTTAAATCTGTATTTTGGTTTCTATGAATATGAAGTAGAGCCAAATCATTAAGTCTTTTTGTGACATAGTTGACCTTAAATATGTCTTTAACCTTCGTAAAGCAGAAAACGACCGCTCTGCGCTACACGACGATACGAAGGAATCGTTAATGGTACTTTAATAAATTTAACAAATTCCGGCAAAAGGTCGGGTATTACATTTGCACTATCCGATTTAAAAAAAAAATTCCAGAATTTCACCTATGTTAGTTACACTTGCGTTTTTTGATTTGCAAATGTCCAAAAACATATTACGATGTAAAGTTTTTCTTTGTCAAAATCGTTGCCGTAAAATAGAACAATTTCGTCTGCATCAATATTTCCAACAGCAAACTGTTCCAACTTTGACATATGGCTTAAAACGTTTTCTTGAAATCTTGATCTTAAAGAAATTAGAGTTTGGTTAATAATTTCGATGTATAACATTTTGTACGTACGTTTCTTCTGGAGATCGGTAAACGTGAGCGGCACTTCCTTCATCTAAACGATGGGGTATTTTTCGTTGACGAGGTATGGTTGGTCCCTCTACTATGTCCAATATTTTGGCACATTCTGTAGTATCTGTCCAAAATTTATCGAATTCATTGTTACGTTTGGACTCGATGCTACCGATTAAATTTTCAATTAGAATTTGAACGTGTTGATAATACAGTGACTTTTTTTTTGTAGAATTGCATTTACATGTTCAATTCTTTGAAAAATTAATATCATTGTCTTAATCCAAAACAGAGTTTTAAATTTTTGGCAGTTTAAAAAAAACACTCGCTTTTCTTCCAGCTTCGCTGTGGTCTTTAGACAACTCATGAGGAAATGAAAGTAAAGCTCCAAAATTTTGTTCTACAGTTTGTAGAGATTTGATTTGTAAACACTATCTTGTTGCGCAAAAAAGGCGTAACGATAATATTTGGATTTCATCTTCATTTATAAAGCAGCCAAACGCTTTGGGCTATTTTTAACAAAAGAAATCAGTTCTCTTAAAAGTACTAAAAAGTCCCGTACTTGTGATATATTCTGCACTTCATCCTGCACTACTAAATTTACAGTGTGGGCCGTGCAATGCACAAATATAGCTCTAGGTTCCAATTTCATTAATCTTGTTTGTAAGCTAGTAATATTCCCACTTACATTTGCTGCGATACGACACATTTGTTACGATACTTAAGAAAGACAAAAAACTTAATCACACACGGCTATTTGTGGTTATTGTATAAAATAAAAGCAAAAAATATCAGAGGGGGCTGCGCCCCCCCTGATAATTCTCTGAGGGGGCTTGAGCCCCGGAGCCCCCCCGTATTCGGCGCCTATGGACGAAGTACTTCCTCCCTCTTTTAAATTCCATTTTTATATCATTTTATGGGACGTTATAGTATTTTGATACAGCAACTATAACTTAAAAAAATTTATCCGAATATCCTAACTTCGTTCGATACAATTAAATATGCTTCGATCCCATATTTTGGTGAGAAATCAGAACAAATTGCTAAAATTATAAACAAAACAAATAAATATAAAGTAAGCTTTAAAACAACTAGAAACATCTTAAACACTTTGTTTAATGCAAAATCAAAAACAGACGATTTGCTAAAATCAGGCATTTACAAATTAAATTGTTCGCATTGTAATTCGGTTTATATAGGCCAGACTATTAGAAATTTTGATATTAGGTATAAAGAACACGTACGTTGTTACAAATACAAACACCCACATAAATCCAATTACGCTAAACACTTACTAGAACAAAATCATTCAATGACATCTAACAACACCATAAAATGTTTACACTTTTGTGATGATAAACGTAAGTTAGATATACTAGAAGCTTTTGAAATTCACAAACATTTAAAAACTGTACCGTTAATGAATGAGCAAATTGATCTCTTAAATTCTCCTCTACTGGACATTTTGGAATAAGAAATCAAGTCATCTGCAGACGATTACCAAGATAAGTAAAAAAGTTCTATTGCTATAACAACGCTAACTGTTTACCTTCATATAACCTTTGACAATGGCATGTTAACATGCTGAAATACGTATAAGGTTTAAATAAATAGAAATTGTTAAAGTGATTAAGTATTTTATATACAGATACTCATTATAACTTAAAGGTTTTCAAAATCTTTTTATAAGCCAGTGTTTTCGTAAACAAAATTTGAATTGTTATACTGTTTTTTATTTTTTGTGTATACCTTTATGTATATAGTTTGAATCTGCATATAATAATTAACTTGCATCAAAGAACCTTTTTGTTTTATCTAATCTAATATTTTTCAAGCACCGATTATTGTATAGTGATGGATAAATACATCGTAGATTACGTAATCGCTGATTTCTCTGCGTCCTACGGAAATAAATATGTATAAACTTCCCTATTTATGAAGGAGCGATATGAAAACATATATGTGCACTAAAGTGAGAAATTATAATAACAATAAGGCGAGACACGTCGATAGACCCTTGGTAATAAACCTGATAGATCGGCGTGTGACAGACGGGGTGGGGTGGGTTTTAGCCCTTGGGTACCATAACTCGGTTCGGTGATATACTCTTTCCGTCAACCATCCTAAATGTCTTCTGGTCATCAGACGGCCCATTAGGTTCCGCTTCGCCGCCGCCTTCGTCCAAAGAGCAATTTCAAAAATACGGCAGTTACGCTCGGTGGTGGCATTTTTACCCACGGTAGTATGAATGTAATAGGATCACGAAAAGTTGCTCTTCCCTGATCGAATCATTTATTCCGCAGATAACAGGAACTCCTTCGGTTGCATGAGTTATTGCTCGTCACACTGATAAATAAAATTGAAGAGTCGTGACAGCGGATTCAAAAGTTGATTCATTTTTCACGTATTTTTTTTAAACTTTTTAGTTCGCTGTAATAAATGCTGTTGCTTGCGATTTTCATGACGAGAATATATTTTATAGACATTTTCAGTTCCCAATAATAAATAACTATCTCTTATTACTGATGCTACAGAAATTGGAAAGCCGTGAAAATGTTTTTAACATTATATGAATGTATGTAATATTTTTGTAATGCAAATTGCCAACACCAACTAAATCCAATTTCAATTTTTTGAGTAACATTCCATATATTTTCAAATTTTTCTGTTTGTTTTTAAATAATGCTTTTTTTTTCTTTTTTTTCTTATTAGTATAACCTCTAAATCCACTATAATATTTATAGTTTATCTTGTTAACAACGTCCATTATTAATTTTTTATTATTTTGTTATCCGACACGATTTTTTCTCTTCTGGTGGTAGTAATTTTACAAATAAACGAATTCTAATCGCATTCTATTCTAATCCTATTTTCGCGAAAGCTGTAGTTATAAATTGTGTGTTTAGCGGAATTATTTTGCTGTCGCGATAAATCACAAAGCCGAAGAGTAAAGAAATACGTGTGAAAGAGAAAACGGAAAGAAAGAAGACACAGGGTGGCTAACGACCAGCATGTGGCATTAGTTGGTCATCAGCAGCGCACAGTCTATCAACCACCAATAATTGAGTATTGATCGCTACCCCAAATGTGCCACTCCAAAACGAAACGAGGGCTAAGACACCCCATGTTATTGTATTAATGTTTGCACTGTCACAGTCAAATCTTAAACAACTATTTTTTAAATTAATCTAAACATTTATTGTTTGAATGTTATTCTTATTGTTTGCCTCAATTAACAATGAAATATTTCATATTTTTGTTCAAGCAGTGTTGGTAGTTAAATAAACTTCCTTATGATTGTTTCGGCACCACTTACAATGTTTCTCATTTACTATTATTGTAGCTTCCACCAGAATTTACCCTTGATTTAATTATCTTTTGGTTTTTCTTTGGATAAGAAGTATGAAAAGTAGATACTTTTTTGAAATTTTAATTTTAGTTCTTTAAGCAGTTTTTTTAATCTAAACCAGAGAAAGAGTTCTTTTTTGATTTTAAACTTTCACATACTTTTAGCATGAAAATTTTAGATTTCGAGATTTTGACGGAAATACCTGTTTTGGACTTTTAGGAAACCAAAATGGTAAGTTCTCAAAAATCCTTGTCTGTATGTGCGGCACATACCTTTCAGAAGGATCGTACAATTTCGATGAGCTTTAGAATGTGGACAAGCTTTTTGGTAGCGTTTTTCCGAAACCGATTTTTTTTAATTTGAAATCGGAATCTAACAGAAGCTATAATAGCAAATTTAACGTTTTTTCCTGAACTTTCTAGATTTAAAATGAGGGCCGCTACAATTATTTGAAAATGTTTACGTCAACGTTTTATTACTCAAAAATGAGTTGGCTGATAGGGATTAAATTTAGCTCTAGGAGGGCACAATGTTATTATCTAAAAAAAGCGTAAATGTTTGTAAATATTCAAACACTTTGGTCAATAACAGGTCACACGATTGTTTTTAAATTTTGTAGGATCATAAAGACATGAATACGCTACAATTTGGTTCGTGTCCCAAACCCCTGGTACGCCTTCTGTGAATTTTTGAGTTTATTACCTATAATAAACGGGGAATGCCAATACATCTATTTTTAAGCTAAGATGCTCGTACTAGAATAAGGTTCTTAACTTAATTTTAAGGTGCATAAATACTTAGGGAGTTAATTTCAATAATTATTGGCAAACAAAATTATCTTTTCAGTTTTGGTTTTCTTTGGTCTCAATGTATCTTTATATTAAAAAACAAAAATTGATTTTTTCTTCATAAAAACGGTTTCTAAATACAGTAAGACGTTTCGCAGATTACTGGCAGCACTAGTGCGATTTTAGAGGTCGGCTGTTCTCCGGCAAAACGTTCATACAAATATACTTTTGAAATATGATAAGTCAATTTCTAAAATATAAAAAAGATCAGGCACAGTACTTTGCTCATCATTTGTATTGGGTTGATGAAAACTCGAAAATGGTGGAAAGAGAAGGAAATGTTTATTAATTATAATACGAATAAATGAGATTTTAGACATCTTGCTTTGTTTTCTGTATTATATTATGTAAAACAAAACTTAAAAAAAAATGTTATGTGGTACTAACTACAACGATCCAATTTTGGTAATCGTATAAATAATAGCGAGGTAACATTTACAAGGATGTTCGGTTGTGCGTGGTAGGAAAAACTTTGACAACATTTAGGATTCTCGTCGTTTCTGAACGTCTTTCTATTAATTGCCTAGTTGTGATCTAGAGTGCTATACCGAGTGGAATGAGCGGTGCAAGAAGGGTGCCTTGATGAACACCGGGCAATCACAGACCTATTCTCGTATTGAGAGCACTTTCGAGGAAATCAGTATTAAGTATCAAAGATTCCGCAAGAAAATAGCATTGATAGCGCCCTTATTTTGCCCTAAATTAAATAATTTTAAATACCCCCAACAAAAAGGGCACTTGAGGACTAGGCTTCTCCGCAAAAGTCTCACAATTAAGCTCATTTTTTCAGCTTATAATCTGGGAATTAAAAACTGCAATCAGTTTTCCTCCAACGCAAACCTCGTACTTGACAGGATTAAGCATGTCGGCTTTTAAAATAGCTTAGGTATTATTAATTTAAAAGGATTTTATGCCAAAAGAACAATTTAGCTTGTTTTATGTGAAGGGGCTCATTAAGCTGTTAATTTAATAAAAGTATAATTATTGACAAGGCGTAATTTTTTTATAAGCGCGCCTCTTCTTTATATTTCGGATATTCCGAAAACAGGTATCGTGTTTGACTGTGCATGGTCAATAACTTTAGAGCGTTATTTTAACAAACAATTCCACATATTTCAAAAAAGATTATATTTAATTATTTGTTACTATAGTTTAATAAATGTATTTTCAAATTACTTGCTTTAAGACCTTTTTTGTAGTTGCAATTGCATAGTTTGCATAGCGAATTTTATGTTTAAAGGTATTTCAACCTCGTACAAAGCTGCAGTATAACTATTATAAATTTTATAGTAATTACCGATTAAAATACAACTATCATAAATAAGTGAACATAAATGAGAAAAAAGCCATTAACATTTACCGCACTAAATATAAGAGAACAACGTACCAACTAATCACAATTTTCATTAAATCGCGTAATGGCTCGATAGAATTTAATTCGATGTGACCCCAGAAAAAGCTACAAAACAAGGGGATAAGCGTCTAAATTCCTTCACTTCCACACAAAAAAGTGACAACAGTTTTCCGACTTATTAACCACGTACATCTGTCAACATGAAAAAAGTGGCCAATTCAACCATTTGTCGACCCTAGTAAGCTTATTACAGTCGACCGCTCGCTATCTTTGGACTGAAAGAATTTTCGGAAGATTTCGTAAACGGCTTGGATTGCTGCAAACGCAGTATGACATGTTTCATTTCGTCGCCTGCAGGAATAGTTGGTTTGGAACAGGAATTTATGCTGTATAAATGACGGTTAGCGTTTAACTACGAGTATGTTCAACTTTTTGACGTCTACACAAGGATCCACATTAATTATTTACAAACAAATCTTATTATTTTATTTATTGAAGGAGGTACTTACAGAAATTTATGCCGTTGTAAATATAAACACCTCATGTAAATAAAATAATATTAATCTCCATTACTACTGAACACATAATGAATTAACTTGTACTCTAATGGCTTCGCAGTAATAAAATCACAAAAAATTGTCAAAAGTTTATTTTATCTCTAAGACTGTAAATTTCTTGATCTCGTCCATCTAGAAGTTCTAAAACTCGAGATAGGAACAGAATCTTTTTACATTTGGAATAAAACGGAATCATAATTACTTTTTGTCATAAGTTTACATTTTTCTAATATCTATAATTTTTTAAAATATCTTTTACTGTTAAATAATCAGAAATAGTTCGTTATTTTATTTAGCTCCAATAAAAATTTACTTAGGAATTATACGTACTTAAAATAACAACTGAATAAATAACTAAAAGTTATTTTACACGACTGTTGTGAAATAAAGTAAAATTAAGACGTTATTATTTTAGAACGTTGTTTCCAATAAGCCCTTGATTTACATGCATGACATATCTGTACCAAATTCGGTCGGACGATATTTTTACTATTTTTGATAAATGCATAAATTTAAACAACTTCCTCGCACAGTTAAACGATATGTACCCTTCAATAAACTTTACTATTGAAACCGAAAAATCTAATGAACTTCCATTCTTGGACCTGAAAGTTATTAGAACCACTGAGGGAAATATCGAGTTTGATATTTACAGAAAAAGCACACACACTGACGGATACGTTATGCAAAATTCACATCATACACCCGCACATAAACGGGCAGCTTTTAATTCACTAATTCATAGATTAATCAATATACCTCTGACACAAATACGATACAACAAAGAATTAAATTATATTTTTGAAATAGCAAAATTCAATGGCTACTCCCCTTCATTGGTTAACAACATCCTACAAAAAGCTAATGCCAAGAAACAATTTTCTCTTAAAACTACACACACAAAAGACAGATCATATTCTCAAAAACATTGGACCCCTTTAACATACTTCCCACCTACATCTAATAAAATTACTAGCATTTTTGAAAATGCAGGTTTTCGGCCCATCGTTTCAACGAAAAATAGTCTCAAAAATCTACTAGGTAACACCAAGGACCCTTTGTCGACAGAAGACCAGTCAGGAATTTATCAAATAAACTGTTCTACTTGTCCCATGCATTACATTGGACAAACCAAAAGGAAATTAGGCACACGTTTTAAAGAACGCCTATCGCACTTTCGTTTTAAAAATCTTGTGTAGCAGCACATATTTTAGATTCTGAACATCCTATTTTAATATCGGATTTAAAACTCTTAAAATCCGTAAAAAACAGCAGAGAACTCGATGCATGGGAAAGTAGATTTATTTACAAATTCAAAGACAACATTTTAAATCAAGATTCCGGCGTAATTCCAAATTCATCATTACTTAAGTTCAACACACGCACGGCAAATAGAACCGAGGATCCACGAAACCATAAAAACAGACGCACGCATCGACAATGCGTGAGTTCTGACTTGCCAAGCACAAGGGACGTTTCTGCACCGTAACTGTGATTTCAGTTTTCGCTGTAGTTCTCCTTTTTGTGTTTTTTCTACTGATGATGACTGCTTAGCAGTCGAAATGTACATTTAGAGTACAAAAGTTCTTGTGAGAACTAAAGGGTTTTGAATTTTCTTTAAACAAAAATTAGTAAAAATACTAAGCTCATATATTACAATTCAGAATATTTGTACAACCAATGCGAAAGTTGTTGACAAAAAAGTGATTGCACTAGTCCATCTTCACAACGCTGTAACTCCGTAAAGAAGCGTTTCCGGTCGCATGTGTATAGAGAAACATTTGTCATAACTCTCAAACAGATGGTCCGACTGCAATGAGCTTTGGAATGTCAGGGTGTATTCAAAATTCATCGGGGAAACGATCTTTAAATTGAATTAGATATGTTTTTGGTAGCATATTTTTCCGAAACTAAATTTTCCAAATCTGAAAACGGAGTGGTATAGAAGAGCTTAGCGCAAATCAAATAATTTTTTGATGACCTTTCCAGCTTCAAAATGGCGGTCGCTGCGATTATTTGAAAATTTTTAATTTAATGCGTTATTACTCAAAAACGAGTTGGCAGATCAGGATCAAATGTTTTTATCGTAATAGCCCTATAGAGACACAATGTTACTGTGCACAAACAATTTCGTAAAGATAAAAACTATGAAATGAAAAATTTTAATAAAAATATTGCTCAAAAATTGGCCACTAGATTTTTTTTTAAATTTTGTAATCTAATGGAGTTATAGATTAACTACAACTTGGTTTGCGTCCCAGCCTGGTAATTCACTTATTTTTTAAACGGGAGTCGTTAAAAATTTTCTATTTAGGCTAAATTGCTCATGAGTGATAGTACAATAAAGTTGTCAACTTCATTTTATGTACAGCAATATTTGGGGGAGTTAATTTTCCTTCTCCCACCCAATTTTTGGTGGACGAATTTACCCGTTTTTGGTTTTCTTTAATCCCAAGAAATCTTTCTCCAAAAAATCAATTTCTTTCTCATAAACAAACTTCATCCTACTACCAGTTTACTTTGCGTTTCTTTCTCTTTCTCTCTTTTTGAAGCCTGTGGAAGTCGTATGCGTTGACTGAAGTATATGTCCCACGGCGCGTGGCCGAACTACAGTGCTGTAGTGTTATAGTCTGTCTAAAACTTTTATATGGCTTGGCGCATATTTGCAAGGTACTAGAACACAAACGGTCTTAACGACTTACGTTTGTGCAACTGGTTCAAAATGTACTACTGTACTGAGTGAAAGGTAGACGAGATGTGCGTTGCCACTCATTTTTTCTAGATAATTCGATAACCGCATAAAACTTTTGGACAGACTATACTTGTTAAAACGAGTCGAACGTTGCTTCACTATTGTTTCTCTTTTTAATCAGTAGTTAAATAAATGAAAAATAAGCCAAAAAATATAAATTATAATTTTTATATGAAAGCTGTCGTATTGTGTAGTATATTGTTATAATATTAATATTCTGAAGTTATAAAAGGTAAAACATTAATATTAAAATACTTTTGAATATATGATAATTAACAATATCTAAAGTATAGGAAAGTCCAGGCGAACTACTTTGCTCATTTTTTTTTCTGTTTTTGCTTCTTGCTTAACTAGGTGATGTAGAACTTATACATATAAATTAGTTTCTGTAAGAAAGTAACGATAAGTACAGAGCGAGCAAAACAGGTGAAGAACCACGTGACTATGTAACAACCCATTCTACAGAAGTGGCCACCCTGTTTCAGGCAACTAAATCTGACAATTGTGGCAATTACCATTGGTGTGGCACGTACAAATTAGGGCACAGAAAACATATTATCATAGGAAAATGAATTTGGCACGTCACACAATTTAAAAACTCTGTAAAAACATTCAATAAAGCAAAAGTAAATGATAGGATTTATTTAATAATATTATTGTAGAAAAACATATTTGATTTATAAATTACAATAGCTGCTCAAAATGAGCGCACGAACGCCAATGAAACACAATGACATTGCAAAAGGAAATCACCACGGCAGGCAACATTGGAAAATAAAATTCACTACAGTTAAATTAGTCAATGATCACGTGGTTCTTCACCTTTTTTGCTCGCTCTGTATAACTTTAAAAGGGCGAAACATATTGGCTTGTATCAATTTTAAATTTTTAAATCAGGAGACGGATTAACCGTACACGGCGCCCTAGGCTCCTATTCGTGTAAAACTTCAGTGTAAAAGTGTGATCGAAAAACAAATTCCTTGAAAAATAAATCAGCGAGCCTGTCAATGCTACATAAATTATATGTTTCAATACAATTACAAACGCACGATTTTCACAGCAATCGTGATTACGTTTTTTTAAATATGAAAATATTGAGTTGCAAAGTTGTTGCTAAGTTAATAAAAGCATTTGTTTCGATTTTGTATTTTTTAGATTGAAGTTATGGAAATGGAATCAGTCCTAATCGTATCCACATGCATGTGGTTCAAGATGAGCTGCTTAAAACAAAAGGTAAAGGCAAATAAATACCTATCTACTAACTGTCTTACTTATTCACATTCGAATTAATTAACTGAACTACTGGTATAAAATTGTTCAAACACTAAAAGTTACAAACTATTCATTTCCTGCAGCCAAACTACAGTTACCTACACGTTTTCCAATTTCCCACAAATTCCAAGAAACAACTTATTATAGGTACAACTTATTATGGAATGCCGTTTTACTTTTTACTGACAGCGATTTTTTCAAAATAAAAGCTAAAATTTACATTTAAAAATATCTCATAGATATTTGTATTTAACTAAAAATATCTTAGATATTTCTAATTATTCCCAACTATCATAAATATTTAAAAATAATTTAGAAATATTTTTAAATCGCTTATTTGAAAATATCTTAGAGATATTTTAAATAATTTTAATATCTCAAAGATATTCTTTTTTGTTTAAAACTTTTATTCGAATTTTATAAAATAAACATATAAGCAAAATCTTAGATATATTTTTCTTTTAACAGGGGTTTAGTTATTTTGAACAAAACAATAATGTCTAAGATATTTGTAAATTCATTAATTAAAAATAATCCTAAAATGTTGTCGTTGTTAATAAAATTAGCCAAAAAGTTGTTCTATGTCGTCAAAAATGTTTTAAACGTAGACAACTAAATTGTTTTTGTGAATTATAATACACATATCTTAGATATTAATATTTTACTTCAAAATCCTTTGCAAATTTTTAATGTTTTAAAAATATCTGTAGAATATTAATAAATAATTGAAAATTTGTTGAGGATATTTCGAATTTACCTATTTAGAACTATCTCAAAGATACTTTCAAGGAATTTTATTTATCTTATAAACATTTTAAAAAGTTTTATATATAACGATATTGTAGGTATTTTTAAACAACTTTAATTTAGAATATCTTACAATAATTTTAAAAAATAATTTTTTTATATTTTTTATGTTTGAATGTTGGTCCATTTTAAAATATCTTAGGTATTTTACAATATGCAGAAATAATTAATGAATATCTAAGATATTTGGTAATTACCGCCATCTATAAAGTTTGTACGTCCGCTAAATTTCAGTCTTAAATCTGGCAACAGTAAACAGCCGCAGACTTGAATGCGAACGCTGTGCACTGATGAAAATAGAATATTTGTTTACGATGACACATGGCTAGTGCAACTAACCTGCAAAACAAGATCGTTGTAAATTGTTGTTGAAGTAACAAAACATATACTATTAGTATCTAAATAAAATATATGCATTATTAAGTAAGTTTATAATATAAACATGCCAGTCAAAACGTTGCAAGACGTACTTGGACTTATCGGTAGTACAAACCTTATAGATGGCGGTAATTTTTGAATATCTTAAATACTTGACAATTCTTTTGTTTTAAAACATTTAAGATATTTTAAATTAACTTTGTCGTATATTTTAAATTTAAAGTATCTAAGATATGGGGAAAATAAATTTAATTATTGATATTTAAGATATTTTAAATTAAACAGCAAAGATGCTGTTTTTTGTATTGTTTTTCTTATTATTTAACATTTTAATTTGCATAAATATGTACGGCAAAAAAAGCAAAAAGTTGACAGGAATGACATTAATGGAATTTCTAAAAAATACATAATTTTAAATTCTAACAAAATTTGCGTGTTTATTACTATTTTTTATTTTTATACAAAAATACAGTCGAGCTTCATTTTGACTATAAAAGCTTAAAGCAGATATACACTGTGTCCATAAAGTAACCCCCCCCCCCAAACAAACTTTTGAACGACTTTATATTTTTCTACAAAATTTGGTGTGCTGTAATGGGAAATTAAATACTATTTTTCAGACCATATTAGAATTTTGTATCATACAAAATGGCGACTGGGCGCCATTTTCAAATTGTTTTTTAAATAGAAAGGGGGATCGAGTGACACCTCATTTGAAAGGTCTTTTAATTCTGCGTCTGATCTTAGAGTTTCAAAGAAAAATATTTAGCCATAACAAAATGGCGGATTTTAAACAAATGGACTCACTCAATTCAAAATTGTTTTGATTTTTTTATCCAGGGTCGAGTGACACCTCATTTGAAAGGTCTTTTAGTTCTGCGTTTGATCCTAGAATTTCAAAGAAAAATATTGAGCCATAACAAAATGGCGGATTGTAAACCAATGGACTCACTCAGTTCAAAATTGTTTTGATTTTCTTATCCAGTAGTCCACTTTTTCATTTGCAGTACAAAATTTTCCCAGAAATATCTCAGGTGGCTTGAAATAATATTGAAAACGTTATGTTCCAACAAGACGGTGCCTCATTATTATAGGCCTGGTTCTGACTTTCTCAACGGACATTTTTTTGGCAGATCGATTGTTAGGCAGGGGCCTGTAGAATAGCCGGCTCACTCCCCAGATTTAACTTTCTTAGATTTTTTTCTATGGGAATATCTGAAATCGAAAATGTACAGAATCCGTCCAGAAACAATTGAAGAACTGGAGCAACGCATTACAGAAGTTTGCAGAATTATCACTCCAGAAACTTATGAAAATGTAAGGCAGGAATTTCCTAACCGACATTTTATGTGCCAAGAAGTGAATAGTAAACATTTCGAACACTTAATTTAATTAATTTAAGCTTTAATTCTTAGTTTTTTTAAATAGATTTCTTTATCTTCAAACATTTCCATTTTGTTATGGCTGAATATTTTCTTTAAAACTCTAGGATCAGACGCAGAACTAAAAGACCTTTCCAATGAGGTGTCACTCGACCCCCCTTTCCATTTAAAAAAAATTCAAAATGGCGCCCAGTCGCCATTTTGGATGATACAAAATTTTAATATGGTCTGAAAAATAGTATTTAATTTCCCATTACAGCACACCAAATTTTGTAGAAAAATATGAAGTCGTTCAAAAGTTAGTTGGGGGGGGGGTTACTTTATGGACACAGTGTATATCTATCTCTTGTGACATTAAACCTCCAGCTTCATTTACAACGCGTCGTTAAATAATTTGCAATAAATTTATAATTAACTGCATATGCAGTATAGATACTATGTTAAATACGTGGGTTATTAAGAAACATTTTTCAATTGTGCTTGTAAGAGTACTTACACCAATAACTACGACCAGTATGGCGTGATTTATTAAAAACTGTTTTTGTATACTATTAGCGTGACACAAAGATTTAGTAATTTTGTTTTATAATGTTCTGCTGATTACATTCTTTGACTTTTGCTACTTTGTAGTTGTTCCTAAGTGAATGCACTCAGTTTCAATCGAACTTCTTTAGATATTCATTTGCGGCATAAACATTATAGTGTTTTTAACGATTGCTTTGACTTATAGTTAAAAAAACTGCTCCTATCACAATAAATGTTCATTTAGTAAACTCGGTTGATGTTCTTTGGTGATGTCGGTGATCTTTGGTAATAAACAAGCAAAAGAAGTTAAGAAGTTATTGGCGTATTAAGCCAGTACTTATAATAAACGTTACTGAAGTGCAAGTTGAAGAGAAGGCTTAAATGGATATCGTGCTGGTATAGCAACGACCTTGATTGTTACAATGGAACGAGCATGTCATCTTGTAAACCATTAACGTTTTCAGTGTATTTTTCACGTTCATTATCAAATGTTTGTACAACCCAAAAAAATATAAAAATGTAACAAACATTTTCCTTCAATTTGTTTTGTTTGGGTATTCTGAATATTTTGCTAATAAGTAATAATAACCTTGATTTTAACGCCTCATTAGTTAAAAACAAATTGACAGATCGAAATCAAACTTGGTATTGTAATAATCCTGGGGAGACACAATGTTAATATTCACGAGAACCTTTGAAAGCACGGAATCTGTAATGAAAAATTTTAAAAATCTGGTATTTTACAAAACAATATTTTTAAAAAACTGGTTTCAAGATTTTGATTTAATTTTGCAGGATTCTAGGCTAAGAATGAGCTACAATATGGTTGATACTACAGTCCCCTAAGTTATCTGTGACGTCTTTCATGCGTTTTTGAAATTCAAACTCCCCTCTTTAATAACCGGGGGATAATAAAGCTAAATTGGTCATGAGTGATAGTAGAATAAGATTCACAAGTTCATTTTTAGGTGCAGCATATTTAGTCGGATTAAGTTCTCCTTCCCATCCTCTTGGTATCTGGTGTCTTCTAATTCCAAAAATATAAAAAACATTTGTTTCTTATTAACAAACGTGGAACAACGACGTTATGCTGAAGAGGCTATAGTGATAGCGTGACTGGACGTCATGTTGTCTAAAAGTTTGTGGATGTGGATTACGATTTATTTAGATGGTTTAGTCGAACAGTGTCTACAGTTTGGCGTTGTGATAACGCGACGTTTCGGAGGTTTATTCTACCTTTGTCTTTACGCATTTTGCCTTAGACAAGCAGGAAACTGAAAGGCACTACATACATAACACTGGCAGAACAACCAATAGTCCGCAAGTGTGGAAATAAAACCAATTTGGGTACTGCTTATGGGCAAAGAAATTCAAAACTAAAGAACTACTGCGCATAAAATAAATCTAGAACGGTAACTTAAATACGACTTCCAGCATTAATAAAGTGAACTGCTCCAGTATTCTAGTGGTAAAGGTTCCAGGTTTCAAACAGGAAGCGCGATTCGCATCCCTATGATACCAATTCCAACAATAAAAACATTGCCCTTCTCAGAACACAATGCCTGAAGACGCGGGTAGAATAAACTTCCGAAACGTCTCGTCATCACAACACCAGACTGTAGACACTGTACGACCAAACCGTCTAAATATTATTATTCGTCTTTTTTTTCGTTGCACTACCGGTATTTTCCTATCCTTGTGTAGGGCAGCAACAAATGGAATATACTTGTATAACGTGTTGCGTCTACCCTTTGCGGCGTAATTTACGTGCATGCAGTTTACCACTGTCACTGCAGCTGGGGTTTCGACGCTGTACATAAATACTTTTGAATATAAAAAAAAAATTTTTTTTAGGCAAAGATTTTCGCTAGTTTTTGTTGACAAAATTTGCAGTAGTTGCATTTATTTTTAAAATTTTCTCGAATTTCTTTTTATTCCTTATATGAATATGAATAAGCGTACCAAACAGTGCTCTCTTGTCGTTCTGGCGCCCGGAGCAATCCAATGTGGAGCGGCCATTACAACCAACCCTTTTAGTTTAACGTGGCGGCACCTAGCGTGAGCCTTATGTGCCACGTCCTTCTTCGGGCCGAATTGAGTTACGCTTAACCAGCGCGTTTGCTTAAGTTCAACGAGAACAAGCTACCAGTCTTGACATCAGGCTAAGAGCCCTAAGTCCCCACTGGTTGTGGAAGATTACCTAAATCTCTACTGATTCTGCAGATCAGTATCTGAGCTGAAACGCAGCTTACCCAGCCTAATTAAACAAGTAATTATTGCACGAAAAACTTAGCGCTTACACAAAAGCACGCATAGTATGCACTACTCAACAGTCAACTACCGGGTTGCTATTGTTAGGATAGGAGAAAGAAATTCCAAAATAAGGGGATTTACCGCGGCTTGCTGTGTACACTTCTGACTAAATTAATTGTTGTTTCGTTTAGTTGAATTATTAATTTGCATCAATAAAATTTATTTAATTTCTAATTAAGGATGCCTTTCAATTAATACTTGATTACTTTACTTTAACTTTAATGAGTTGAACCTCTTACTTTAAAATTTAAACCAAAACTATTAACAAGCACAAACATTAAATTTTTTTGGTGTCTTTCTTAAATGTTGTGTCGGGGATTGCCGTATTTCTATGCTGCCACGTAGAGACGGTCCTGATACCAAAAGCGTCCCATGGTAGTCCATAATATTTTTTTCAAAATCTTTTTGTTCTGTGTACTAAATAAATGTATGTCTTAAAATATGTAATTGTTTTTTTAAAATCGAGTTGCCATGAAGGTCTGAATGTATCCTAAAGATGTGCTAATAGTATGCAAAATAAATTCCACAGGTTGATGCTCGTGTTGTACAGAACTTTTTTATTGTTTTGGCACTCGTTACAAATTGGTTCAAATTAAATAAGATTTAGATTTTGAAAGTACCCAAACACCCTATAAGATATTTTTGGTTCATTAAAAAAAACGAAAAAAAAGTTGTAAAGCTTTAAATATTTATATTATCCAAAAACGTATTAAGTAATAATTTTTTGATAAATTATTGAGTTGCCACTCGACTGAGCTAAGATTTTCATTGGTTTTGTAGCGTATTTAAGTAAAAAAGAAGAAATAGATGGATTGAGTAAAGGGGTGTAATTGAAAACCAAACAATTCTAAGTTACTATTTAAAATAACAAATAATAAATGTGTCACACCGGTTGAATTTGTAATTATAAATATTTCAACTAAACTAATAATTTTGCAATAAATAATCTTTAACGATTTTGTTCTGAAAATTAATATCGTTTACATTTAAAGTACGTCGCAGTCGTACTTTATAAACAGTTTTAAGCGAAAACAGTTTCAAACTGAAATTAGAATTTTTCAAAGCTTCCGTGCTTCTGTAAAAATATCGCAGGAAAATCCTAAGGGAAACGTTTGCAGGAACGTATAAATGTTTGAGGGTGCAAGTGTTTTCTAAGACAAGGGAGGGCGGCACCCTCGCTCTAGTCTCCAAGAGGGATGTTTACACATATATGATACTTCCCTCCCTACATTCCTTAAATGTGGGTTACTAGAGCTAACTAATTTACCCTGGTTCCTAAAAATCGATATGGCTTTGCCAGTACAGCGATTACGTATGTAAAAAAAAAGAACTAAAACAAAAAAATATATTGATTTGTAAGAATTTTAACTTAATTTTGTAGAACCTGGATGAGATTTTGACTTGCACACTGGGGAAAAGCTTTTTAAAATTATTAGCACATTTTGTTAATATTTATAATTTCTAATTCTGTTCAAATAAAATTTTATATTCAAGTTCCTTAAAACGAGAAAATGAAATTTCCTGCCCACGTAAACGTAGAATACAACTATTTAATTGTACGGGGGAATGCATGTGTTGAAAGTCAAATAGTTAACAACTCTATTAATGAAACGACTGATTTATAGCTTATGTTTATTCAAATTCCTTTGTTTACATAAAAACAGAATCCAATTATTTAGCTTCTTGGCATTCCGTGTAAAAACATCATTTATTAATACCATTATACCAATTGGGTCGTGATTACGGTGAATAATTTTTTTAAATTGTTCATAAACTCCCAGCAGGAATATAGCAGCGAATGATTTATGTAACATTAACACTACAAATCCCACGACGCGTCAAATGTCAAAGGCGGCATTGGTATTGTTTGTAGTATTAATCTTTCCAGAAAAAGTACATGCTCAATCGAGCGAATGTAGCAAAAACTGCTTCCTCCCTAACTTTCTAACTAACGACAACCCTTACTTCTATTAGTATCTAGAGATATTGGAACTGGAAACACAGACAATTAGTTAATACGCTGTTTGACCCTTCTGAGTAAATCTAGAAATTTTTTGCTTCGTATAGAACATTTTGCCCAATAACCTAAAGCGAGAAAAATATTTTGAATGCTAATTCATAGTAGCATATTTATTTTGGCAATTAAGAACAAGGTAGTCGATCAATGCTGTATAGTTGTTATTCCATTGCTTTATTTACTAACTAATTGCCATAAAATATTTTTTCCCAATTCACAGTTTGAGTATAATGTTTAAAAATGTTTTTTTAATGAATATTTTTATAAATTAACTAGTCGTACACAAAATAGTGTATGCAACTCTTATATAATGGCTATTAATACAGTCGTGTATTAACAGCTATCATTATAGATTCGTTGCATAATAAACTATTTTGCACTCTCTAAAAATACGTTTTATGAAATTTATTATATTTTGTATCAGTCGATTAAACCGAATTGTTTATTCGCGCTTACATTAATTATAACCAAGTGAAATAGGTGTTTTCCGTAAATAAATTTAAAGAGATTTGTTTACCGTTGAACATAAAAAAATCTCTATACGCTTAATAGTAGGAGTAGCAGTAGCGCGAAATGTAAAAATGAAATTCATTGTCAGATCGTAAAAATGAGCGCAATAACCATTACGTGAGAATGAAAAATAGAGGTCCTTCCATATAAAACGGTTGAATAAACTTGTTTGCAGGTACTGAAATGACTTTATTCTATCAAATACACTCATATTTCACCGGAATATAATGAGATTTTTATACTCGGGATTATTTATGTGCGTGTTAAGATACAGGTAATTGATAATGAGGAGAGCTGGTTGAGCGGTCAACATGCAGACCAGCATGCGGTCCGAACATCGGGAGTACACTACCCGCGGACACGAGACATGGTATATAGGGTACACTTAACAGACCCAAAGTAAACAGAATTATTATGAACTTCTTACCCCGTGATTGATTATCTTATCTCATTAAAACAAGACCGTAAAGATTACAATTTATAAAAGAAATGATCGTCAGTTTTCTTCGATCTAGATGGCGTCGACCGCTCTCCAGTCGACGACAAGTGGTCTCCCATAGCGTAGAATCATCAATAATTTGTGTGTTGACCAGTGGGCGTCCATTACCATTTGATTATGTGTTTTTTTATGTAGATTGTCGGACCCGTTGAATGTATTGATACCGAGGCTTACGAAACAGTTTCACTCAAACATCCAGGTTACAAATCGATATAAGAGCGGTTTCACACGGTCGATTGTGTTTAGTTATTCAAGGTTATAATTCAAATTTTACTACTGGTGCACAACCTTTACAGAATGACATTCTTTGCCAGCAAACTATATTCTGATACAGTCGCGACATTTTGGGACAGATGATAGTTATTTGCAACACAGGGTGTGTCAATTCATCGTTTATTAGCATATTAAGCCATATGTAGCATCAGTTGAAAGTGCCGCCACGCAATTCTCTTAACCAAATCGGGGTAATGCCAGATTATCAGTCTAACTATAGCAACTATTACCTTCGCAGCGTTGACAATTGTATAAAAACTGATCGACTATGAAAGAACAGGAACGGGCACCATCAGTGTCTAGAAGCCACACCACGTTATTCCTTCAGTTATTTTGGATATGTGAAATTTTTAGTTACTTATTGCATTTTTCAATAGCAAATTAGTAAGACTACACTGCAAGAATCAAAAATGAAAAGTGAGCGATTTGGAGAAAATTTGACGGGCATCCAGAGAACGACTAGTCCGATTTCGATGCGCTTTGGAATGCAAATCAGTAATTCACCGACAAAAGTTTTAAAAAAATTTCAAAACCGGAAGCGGTTAAACATGTTTTTTTTGTAATATTTTGTGAATTTACCAAAGGAATCTGATAAAAAACCTTAGGCTAAATTCGCATTCTTCCAGAACCTTCTAGCTTCAAAACAGGGATCGATACGACCCAGTCCTCTAATTTTCTGTGGCGCATCCTATGGATTTTTTAAAATCAAAAACATATGTTCTTTTATTTAATAAACGTAGATTATAGTAGAATAAGATTCACAACTTAACTTTTAGGTGCAGCTGTATTTAAGGGGATTAATTGTCCCCCACCCAGTTTTTTCTAGTTTCAAAAAATCGCGCTTAAAAAAACCTTTTTTTTTCACAAAAATCGCTACAATACGGAATGCTGCTGACCATGTCCGCGGGTTATAATAAGAGTCGCTGTCGGAGTGTGAAACGTCCATACAAAACTGCGTTTGAAAATATGATAAGTAACCATTTTTTCGTAGCGTGCATTTTTCCAAATCTCTACTTTAACGCCTATTTACTCAAAAAGTAGTGGTCTGATCGGGATGAGCTACGACTTGTTTGAAAGCTTTTTATGGGTAGTATGCGATAAAGCAAAATCAATTTCGAAACGATCGCAACTCTCTACAATTAAAAAAAAATTAAAAAAATATTTCGCAAAACAATTTGGTTGGTTAGTTGAAAGCTATAATTTCACTGTGAAATAATATTTCTCAAAAATTGGCAGTACGTTTATTTTTAAGCTTTGTAGTCTTATAGAGCCGAACATTGGCTACAATTTTATTTGTGCTAAATACCATAATTCCACTGTAGCACCCTCTATGAATTTTCGAAAATCACAAATTGGTAAATCGGTTTTTATTAAACAGGAAACAACGAACAACTTCTGCTTAAAAACGATTACTCATCTTGACTAGTAGAACTAAAATCGAATGTTAGTTTTTGAAAAATTTTATATTTGGTAGGACTACACGTCCTCCCTCCATTTTTTTGCCTGACAGATTTTGGATTTGGTTGGCTACTGTAGAAAATGTTAACTGTAACAATTTGTTATTTAGTAAAAAAAATTCTCACAAAAATTTTTGTTACGATTAGAGCAGGTATGATTACTAAGCCAGCATCATTTTTGCCGACGTCACGAAAAACGACTGACTACAACTTGTTCGAACATTCTTCGAGGGTAGTATACCATGAAACAAAATTTAAAAACAATCGCAATGGCACTGGCACCTATCTAACATTTTAGAAATCTATCTTTTAACACAACTCTTAAATCTCGTTACCACGCAACGAACAGAACATTGTAGCGCACTCCGAATTTTTGCAAATTGAACTTGGTAGGTACTTTTTTATTTATCAAACAGGGGACGATAAACATCGGCTGCAGGAGTTTTGCTCACCAGAATGTGATTTGGCATCAAAATGCTTTCGTTTCTGCTTGAATTACTTTAAATAAATATAAAT
This sequence comes from Ctenicera cuprea, assembly GCA_958336395.1. Classification (NCBI taxonomy): domain Eukaryota; kingdom Metazoa; phylum Arthropoda; class Insecta; order Coleoptera; family Elateridae; genus Ctenicera; species Ctenicera cuprea. The sequence continues at coordinate 21,570,530 of OY284496.1, forward strand.
GAGCAACTGTGAGAAAATTAAATAAAGAAAATTCAAAAACCCTTTAGTTCTCACAAGAACTTTTGTACTCTAAATGTACATTTCGACTGCTAAGCAGTCATCATCAGTAGAAAAAATACAAAAAGGAGAACTACAGCGATTTCAGTTTTCGCTGTAGTTCTCCTTTTTGCATTTTTTCTACTGATGATGACTGCTTAGCAGTCGAAATGTACATTTAGAGTACAAAAGTTCTTGTGAGAACTAAAGGGTTTTTGAATTTTCTTTATTGAATTACTTTAACTTTTAGTCAGTTTTCTGTAACTTTTTATTTTTTTGGTTGACCTAATCGTATTTTTCAATTATTTGTAAGTACTCGAAGAGTTTTGATAAATATGTATGTGTATGAATCAGTGCCAGGTCGTTTAAGAGCTCGGCTGGTTGGGCTTAGACAAGTTATGGTGAAAGCAGGTATAAGTATGTACTAAAATCTGGCATTATCTTTGTTGGCATCACGATAAACAACTCGCTGAGCTGTAATAAAGGTTGAAGTATGGATGAAATGGAGGATTGCTTATAGGTATAACTTGTGCTTTCTTAGAAATCTAACGGTCGGTGAAATGTACAACGTTATAATTATAAAATTTACACTTTTGTAAATACGGCAAGTATTAATATCTAGTATGGGAAAGTCCACTTGAAGTCCACACTTCACGTTTTTCCTAATGGTAACCTGCAAGGGTCTTCCAGCTTTCCGAATTTTACTGCTGCTGATGTTTTCTGTAGAGCTGTTTGAATAGTCGACTATATGTTGGAAAATCAAGAAATATTAGAAAGCTCAAAAGAAACATTGGCACAGAGGTCCAAGCCATTCGACATATCATCGACAGTTTTGCCCGATTTTGTCTATAGCATTAAATACAGTTTTTCGTACATGTATATCAAGAACGTTCTGATCATGCGCATAGTTTCCGTTTCATCAGTAGACAAAATTAAATTTGTCTTTAACGCAAAAAAAAAGAACTTTATCAATTGACTACAATAAAACGGACCGTGTCAATATTCGTATATATTTGTAAGTCCATTTCAGCAACGAGTGTAGACAAGCATTAAGTTGTTTGACCTATGCTGCTGGGGTAGAATAGCATCCGATTTGACTTAAGTAATAAAAGTTTTGTCAGATATGTCGTGATATGGTCGTCCTTGTAAAATATTATTGTTGTTTACATTATACAACATAAAATTGGATTTTTGTGTAATCTTTTTTCAATGCTTACTTAGTCTACTCCCACGCTTCCCCTTCCCCCGCTGCCTTTTTCAGCAGTTCCGCGGTTATTGTGTCGCGCTTCGTATTGTAGTTCTTCCATGAGCGGCTTTGCCGTATATAGGGTTTCTTTCTCTTCTCTTTCCTGTTCTGCTGAATGTAACAGTTTTTGAAACATTCTTCCCATATAAGTACTATGCCATTTGTCAGGTAATATTATTTCATCCTATGGTCCTTTCATACGGTGCTTCTAAATCTGAAGCTCCTGAGGTTTTATTTACGTTTTCATAAAATTTCCTGTAGAATCTGTTGCTGTTTTTTGGTCTATTTCTTCTGTTCATCTTATCATTTATCTATTTTTCCTTCTGGAAGTTCGGTTCAAGATTTTACGTTTTTCCTCATATTCTACTCTCGTTGCTCTTGTTTATCTTTGTAGGTTAGTGTGCATTAACTGTTTCCGGTTCAGGTTTGACACCAAACGCACCTGCTCGTCGAGGTGGTGCGTTAAGTGTAAACACTTAAACAGGGAAACGTATTATCAAATGCCGAAAAGTTGTAATAAAAATTTTGACAAGACTTACTTACATTTTAATTAAATAGTACCAATTACCCTACCCTACCTGTACCATTAGTGTACGAAATCGAACAAAGCTAATGTGCATTTATTTTTGTTCCATTTAAAAAAAAATTCAGAATTTTTTAAAGCTTCAGACAAAAATGCTTTAGAGCATGGTCTAACCTACGGCCTATGGTCCGCTCAGGTTACTTTGGATATTATCGCTAAAAATATCCCAAGGAGCATAAACAGTATCATTCCATCATGTGCACAATTTGTTTCTAACGGAACCAACATTACTTCTATTCGTACGTAACATCGGCGATAGGATGCTCTTATAATGGAATTCTCGTTTTCATCGTCTTTTTTGGGCTACTCGGCTAAACACCTTAATCCTTCAGCGTTGAATCGTATTTTTATTAATTTTATGACATTTCATTGCTAATTCCGGCCTGTTTTTTGATCAGTTATAATTGTTCTAGATGAAACCAGAGACAAAAACCATATCCTATTATTAATTATTTTATAAACAATAATCATTGTTTATTTTTTTGTGAAGTGTACCACTTGTTTTTTTTACGGTAGTACAGTATTGCCCTAAATAATAATAAATTTCTTTATATTTTATTATTTATACTTTCTAGAGCAATAATAAATTAGTGAAACGGCACGTCATCTACAAAGTGTCCCGGACAAAACTCCTTATGTTTCTAACTTTTTTATTTGAAGAGATCAACAATAATTTTTTTTAAATGTATTGCCATTTTTATATTACACCATTTATAATTTGATTATAATTTTTTCAGTTTTTTTTTCAAATGGGACCTTATATTCTAAAACATGAAAAGAGTATTATGCTATAAATTATGTGGCAATGCTTTTAAACATAATTATATTTAGGGATTGCAATACCGGTTTACCGGTAAATGGCTTAAAAATACCTTTAAAACAATACCGGTAAATTGGTATTTTTTTACCGGTAATTTCGGTAAATTTCTACGCCCATTTTTCACGAAACAAAGAAAGGAATCGGCAGAAAATACATTATTCTAAGTCTTAACTCAGTAATGTTATTAAATTTTAAGTTTTTTTTATATTGTGTTATGATTTTATATTTTTGTTTCGTACTTTTGATAATTTGATTCGTTAGGTAAGTTAATTATATATTAATTGTTTTGTGCTTCAATTTAATCTATTTTCAAAACCCAAAGTTTATTTTTGTGTTTTTCTTTACTTTAATGTGATTCTGTTTTAAAAAACAAGTTTTGTTTATTTATATGTTTTTTCTATTTAAATTTATTATGTAAATAAAAAAAAATTGAAATTTACACGTTAAATTATCGGTAAACCGGCATTTTTCAAAACAATTGCCGAATTCACCGGTGATTTATTTAAACAGTCTGTAAAGCTGCACTCCCTAATTACATTGAATCATCAGGTAGCCTAAGTTTTCCTAGGCTACCTGATGATTCATTAAAATTATGTTCAAAAACATTGCGAACATAATCATACTGTTAGTACAAATAAATTAGAAGAATGAATTTTAACCAGATTAATTAAAACCAATTTTTATTTACTAATTTTTAAGGATTTTCACAAAAATTGTTTTTATTTGGATAAATTTGTTATGCACCTATATGAAAATAATACATGTTTTTGAAGAAAAAAATTCTTTTAAAAATACATGGTCCAATTTGTAAAATTGAAAAAACTTAAAAATATTTAATATTAATAAAATATTAATTTTGTGGATACGAGTGGGAGTTTTATTATTTTATTAACATTTATGGTCCACTATGAGACGAAGAAGGATACTAACATTTTAAAAACAAAATTTTAAACTGTCGTACTTTAAAAACGTCAATACATTAAACATTTTATTGTTGATAAACTCAAACCACATAACATATTCATTTCTAAGATTTAAAAAATGGTTAATACTTTTACAATTTAGCTCCTTCTGCAGTTTTTTGGCGCTTAAATTTATATTTTGCATGCCACTTGAGCGAAATTGGTAAAAATCTCAAAGATCTCATTTAGACATGGAAAACCGCTTGTTTATTATTAAAAGCAGTTCATATAAAAAAAGATTTAATTTGACTAATTTTTCGTATTGTTTTTGGCTTTTTAATGTTTCTCCGCTCGAATTAATAAAAGAAGCGAATCAAAGCTCGCTTAGAGTTGGACAAGCGTACGGATATGTGATTTGTCATTGATAGATGATACACGCCATTCATCACGCCGGCCTCGGACCACAAGCAGTGACCAACATCTCTCTAATGGACTGGAAAATGCGATGCTGATACAAAATGTTATTTTCCGCGTGATTCTTAATCAACCAGTTCCAGCTCTTACGGCTTAGAATTCCAATTGGCAATTAATAGTGCTATATACGAAGTACGGATGCAAATAAGAATAAAATTTTATTCGTAATTTATATGTGTATTAGCATATCTCACGTTTCTTTAGAAGGGATGCGTGTGTTCTATTATTAGCGGCTGTATGATATCTTTAATTTCACTTCGATTCTAATTTGCGAGGTCGTGTGAATTAAAATTGGATACACATGCAGTGCATATTATACCTGTTACCGATTATTGGTTAGAGCTATTTTTGTGACTACAGATTGTAAACTTAGCCAACAACATGAACATATTTTAAAGATTTCGTAATTGCTTTTAAACTGCAGAATTTAATCAAATTAATTTTACATTTATTCACAGTTTGAACTTTTTTTTTTTAATTTTCTAGAATATTGTTGGCGTAATTAGCTGCATAGGTGCAACTGTATAGGTACCAAAAATGCAATCATCTTAATTTGTAGGTTGAAAATCACTTTAAAACTAGCTTAGATTAATAAAAGTTGTTGATAAAAACTCTCGACATATTCTAATTGAAATTTTTAAAACAATTCAATTTTACATAAAATGCATATTTCAGGAAAGTTATTCATTTTACCTACACCAAGATTGACAAAACGCTTATATTAAGTGGGTGCTTTTTCCAGGGGGTTTATTTTCCAAAAGACCAACTAAACTTTTATTTAAAAGCTTTGCCCTCCGATGCTTGCAGATATTTGAGGTACAAGTGGCTGTTTAATACATGGTCTTTGCCAATCTTGTTACTACAAAATCGGTGGTTAGCTGAACAGTATGTTACCCTGTAGGATCATCACAATAGCGTGTGTTGTATAGTAAATCTCAAGGAATTAAATCACAAAAATAGATTATTTGTTATCAGCAGTATGCTTCTAAATCTTTGTTTCTTCGATAAGAATCCAGATTCTATTAGTTTATTTTCTGATTTTGCTGCTGTATATAGGTATGTACATATTTCGTTAGTCGTGCATATCTTCATCTTTCGTGCATATAATTCCGTGCTTTGCTAATAATAACAATCCAAGTATGTCTTTTAGCGAAGGTCATGCGTAGACGACTCGCGTTCTAAATCAGAAGTCAGAGAGCAGCCCAGGTTAAACTTTAGTCCGTGACATTTTGTACAAATTGCATTTATGAAAGGCGTAACCTTACATAGTCGACACGCGGGAGTTTTTAAATATGGGAAGCGGCGTTAGTTTTAATTTGCATTTCGAGGATTAATTCAAAGGCAAGCTCGAAACACTTTTATGGAACATATATGCGAACTAAAGGGATGCATCAGTCGAAATGAAGTGAAGCGTTCCCTTTGCTTTAAAAAGAGCCCTGGTTTCAATCCATTCATCAAGAATTCGACTTTTCAATAGCTCAATGAAAGCCAAATATTTCAATTACCCAAATGGACACTCGAAAATAACCTACGGTTGCTCATTTTACCTGATGCTTTTGCTACCTTATCAATGACTTTGCTTTTTCATTTCTTTTGTGTACAAATAATGTTGCCTAATACAACTCGCGAATATCTCGAGAGTGCTTGTACGACTTTCTATGATGCTTAAAGTACTCGCAACTGCAGCGTATGTCGAAAAATCAAATGAGGGGGAAAATTTTTGTTATTTTATAAAAATTTACGTTTTGTGCACATGCATTAAGGGATGGGGTGGCGGCGGTGATTGGTAGTGCGTGAAACAGCCACGACATTCGCAGTGGCGCTGCCATCCATCACCGTAGCGCGCTAATGACACGCTAAACACACGCAACTCCGCGAACCCGCCGCTAGACGCGCCCGGGACAAGTAATTAATGTATTCGCGAACTGGCGGCGTGTGAAAACGCACTCAACACTCGCAATTACAAGCCGAAGGCCTCATTTCGTTACGGATAAAATAAGATTTCGTTGCACCCCAGCACAGTCTGAAAAATATTATTTCAGTCCACGGAAATGACACATTGTGGGTCCGGAGAAAAGCCAACCCGATCATAATGTAAAAGCTTCACATAAACATCCCTCTTAATCGCTTCGCATTTAGAACACTCCGGTTACGTTTGCACAGTAATGTCGTGTTTCTGACTTGCACTCTTTTTTTGTCGAAATGCGTATTTTGTACACTTTTACATTTGAAATACTTAAATTTGAAAAGCCATCTCTTTTTAAAAAAAAGTTTTTGAAACTTAAATTAATTTTTGTGTGTTGAGAGCGACTAAACCAAACCCAGAGATGATCCGACAGATAATGAACATAGAAAGAAAAATACTAATTTAGGGTGATCGAGATCCCACACCTGCGAAGGCCAATTAGCCTTTAGTACAAATAGTAACTAAATTTATTTTTTTTTATAATAAGTTTTCCGGATCAGCTATACAGGAGCTATACACAGAACTGTTCACTGAGCATTGTTACTTGTCACTATTATCACTTTGGGAAGTCAGTCCAGTGAATAACTTCAATCACTAATTTCCTCTTCGGATGTTGACAAACTAAAATTTGTTTAATAGTAGATTGGTGTGAGCTTTGAATAAGCAAATAATTTTCCAATTCAGAATAATTCCTTTAATTATTAATTAATTATGAGATCAATACGACAAAGCTGGTAAATTGTATAAAAGCGTGAAAAAGGAAGGAACTACATGGAAGATATTCAAATAATCTATCGGAATCAGATATTCAGAAAAGAAATAAGGCACAAAATGCATATCTTCATAGACACAACCTGACCAGTGGAATCATTCAAGAGATCGCATTTAAATATAAGTTGGTAGAAGCGAAGGTGCCCTACTGTAAATATAAGCCGCAGTTAGTATTAGAAAATAATCAGTGCAAATTGTATTGCGACAGAGGGGCATAACAGATATCGAAATCCAACATAACGGACCAGACATAATACTTATTAATAAGTCTCGTCAAATATCACCATTTATTAACATAACTCACCCAATGGACAGCAATTTAGATCAACAGAGCATCGGAAAATTGCCAAATCAGCATCCCTAAAAATAGATTATCTAGAATTATCTAGTAATATGAATGAAGTGAAAATATTATCTGCTGTAATATGCTCCTCAGGACTGGTGCACAAGAACCTTGCCAAATATATCACAGAGCTAGGACTTGCAGACAATACAATAACAATTATGCGAAATAATTTGATACTACAATCGTTTCGAATGGTGCGACTTACATTTGGCCAATAAGTTGGTAAGCACAACAAATATCCGTAACCCTAGGCTTGAAAAAAAGAGAAAGAAATATAAGAAATTACCAGACGCCTTGGATCGAAAGAGGAGAGACACTGTAAAATAAAACAAAAATCAAGGTCTTAATTTTTCATTATTTGTTTTCAAAATCATACTATAAATAACAACAAAAACAGAACAATTAATCATGTGCGACAATTCATCGCATAGAACAATTTGTTGCGAAAAAGAACTGCTGCTGCAACCCCCTTTTCGCGTTTCCATAAAGTGAGTTGATAAAAAAAATACATAGAAAACGCAGGAAACGGTAAAAAGATATCCCTTTGTGGAGTACTTAGTTCTGTTTATTAAATCGTTAAAAAAATTCAACCTATACCTCAGTCATCGTAAAAATAGGAACTAAAAATTAACGATTAAATTACAACCTAATCTAACCTATTAAGTTAACCTTTCCCAAAATTGCAATTGAAAGTACGGACAATTTCTTTTATTATACCATTTCACCATATAAATAATTAAAAAAATCATAACAATCATCACAAATGGGAAAACTCAGCTGTTCGGTGACGTCACAAAGCCACCGAACCCATTGCTAGTGATGCCAATACAAACGCTGTGGTTAACGTTTATGTACGTTTTCAGTATTTTCATGTCAACGTAACTTTTTCAAAAATCATTTTTTGTGTAGCGTTCCCTATTTAACGATACTAATATATAGGTTACAACAAACCGTGATTTTTATAAAAAAAATTAAAAAAAGTCGATTTCTTTGGTTGAAATCGGATTTTTTTGATTTAAATCGATTCTTTTAAATTTTTTTGTAACAGCGAACCGGTTCACCTCCAATTTTTTTTTTGTTAATAAAATAATCAATTAAAATTTTGTATTGTTAATATATGCATGGGCACCTGTTATTTGACGTAGATGATGTTGTTTAATAAATTCTTGGGGGTAATCATTTTTCTGGCAAAAAAACTTAGTTATACCATCGCATACAGAATTGCATCCCGAAGTCAAAAGTGGGCGAAGCATGTCGTTTGGATGTTCCCATACGTAAAAAAATTTATACTTATTATATTCTCATAAGTATTTTTGTATCAATCTTCTACCGGGGGCGGTAGACGTTTCTTCCGCGTAATGACGATTTAATTATACACTAAAATTAATGACTAAAGATTTATTGGATAATGATTTTGGTGATTGGCGGAATACCAATATTCGGAAAGCTCCATAAAATCGCCGAACATTTGACCAATTATTCAGCTCACCGATTGCATGGTGCATCCCGACTAACGACCGTTAAGCTGTATGGAAGTTTTGTCTCGAATGTGAAAAGCACCTCTGTACCTGCGATGACTTTAATTTTATGTAATTTTATTCTATTCAAGTTTACTGCCAAATTACGCACAATATTGTACTAATTGGAAAATTTCACATGAAAATGACACGCCAGTCAGAACCCAATTGATTCAAACCAACGAGTTTTTTAAACAAATCGTTAGATTTAAATCAAAATTTAAAGTAACTTGATTTAAATCCTCACACTCTGTCTGTATATGTACTAAATGCCTAGTAACTCCATCAAGCAACGATGGAGATTTTTCGCATTGGTAACTTTTCAAAAGGAAACAGACAATTTATGTATGAGGCTTCGCTTTTTTCCCCATTTAGCACAACTCAAATTAGCACAACTACTATCGCTAATTCTGACACACTCACACATCACATCACATCAAATTTTGGCCTACTCTCCAATGACCACATGTTCGCATTTATACTGCCGGGCCAAATTAGCACGCCAAGCACACAGGCTAAGTATTAATTCTTATTTGCTAAAGTAAATAAACGTCGATTCTGTTTTCGCCGAAACAAAAAAAATTACGTTCCGGTGCACGTCCTTGGGATTTTCGTGGTTACGTGCCTGAAAGCAGTGGCGGTCTTCCCTATTAGGCAGGGTAACCTACCCATAATTTTTCAAATTAAAAAGAAATTGAAATGTAAGTCTTAATTAAAAAAAAGTTACCTTTAGATACAATATTTACTTCTTAACATAACCGCGTACAATAAATAGATTGGTGCTTTTATATACTGTTCCGCAAACCGGCATACGCAAAGGCGAGCCTTATCGTTATCAGCCATGACACAATCAACCAATCTGTTATTTTTAATACGGCTGCTTGCACATTGGTAAATTAATGCAATAGTCCGATGCAAAAAAGTATTGGTCATGTCAGGGCGCAATAACCACCTAATAGGCGCGCCTGTTCCTGGTGCCTGTAGTTTTATTTGCATCGTCGGCTGCAATCAGCAGCGTGCAGGTTTGTATTTATTTTATACGTTGTTTGCACGTTTGCAGCAAAGATAAAAAATCTCATGGATCAACTTTTAAAAGACAAATACTTCTTTTGTTGTTATTTGATTAGAATAATGCGCTTAATTTTTGAAATACAGAATTTTAGTGTTTTTTTCATCCTAATGGTTATTTTAGGATTTGCATTTGCCTACCCAAATTTTGAACCCACGCAACGCCGCTGCCTGGAAGGCCCCCATAACATATCTTCGCAAGGGAATCAAAATTTAAAAAATCCGTTACCATCTCTTTGAAGCATTTTCTGGCAGTACATTTTTCTAAATTGTAATACTTTAAAAATCGCATTATTTTTGCTCCAAAAGGTATAGTGTTGTGAAAAATGTTCATCTTAGTGTCCACACCATGTGCATTACAATTAAAACTAAACTCGGAAAGCTATCATAAGGTAAATTTTATTATTGTTTATTAAAGTTGTTCAAAATGGTATAAAATGTGTTCCGATAAAGTTTGTTACAAAAACAATTACAATCCTTTTAAGTAATCAGAACTACGTTGTCCTTACCGAATATAATAATTGTAATAAAATAATATAACAACACGAACCTATAAAATCTGTGTATGCTACGTGGTTCTAATAATTGATGAAAATTAATTGTTAGTTGCAGTAGTATACATTTCCCGAATCTTTAGATTGTAATTACTTTTTAAATGTTAAATGTTACAAAAAATGTATTTCTCACTCCTTTTATACTTACAGAATATTAAAGACGTATAAAACTGATAAGTATTAATCCTACAACATTGCATGTAAGTATGTAATTACAACCGTGAAAAGAAGTCCTTGTAATAGGTAGTAGGTATAGCGATAAACTAGGTGATAGTTGCACATGCTCACGCGAAAAGGAAGTGTCGAGGTGCCGTGATCACTGTTCCCTGAAAGCTCATGCAGTCCGGAAATTAAACAATTTCCCTGATTGGACGGAAGCTTTAAAGAGATTGACATAATCGTGTATAGAAAAATTTAAAACTAATAACCTATAAGTGCTTTTCGTTATTAAAAAGATGGGGGAAGATTATTACATGCTTCTTAAAACTTACCTAAAATGATTATAACAGTCGAATTTTTACGGCAACATATGAAAATTTATATCAAAAACGCGTTCATGAATTTGTGAATAATACTGATTTAAGAATAGCGTAGCTATTTTACTTAATGTATTTTGAATTTTATTAACAAGTTGGTTTTTTAATTTTTTGTTGTCTGAAAGTACTGCTAAAAGTGCTGATTATTGATGGACTTCCGGTACAGGCGAACTTTTTAATAGAGGAAGGGGGTAAATTTAAGTTTGGTTAATAATGTCCCTCTGTATTTATGACAGACTAGTGGAATCCGTGGCCTACGCTTTTCGCTTTTTGTTTATTTGTTGGTAGTGTAGCAAAGTCCTAGTTATTCTATATTAAATTTACGATTGCTTTAATTTGTGTAATCGTAAATGTTAGCATTTGTTATTGTAACTGGAGCTCTCAATATTTGGGTCTATGAAGTGCAGTATTTGTAAACATGATCGTTCACTATTGCAGCTGGCACACATTCTTACAATGTTCTAATCAAAATATGTTTAAGTTGCTTTGTATACTACTGTAAGAATTCTCTTAGTTTCAGTATTAGAAACAGACAGACAGAGATTATTTCATAAGAAAAATTAGTATTATGTTCTCGTTATAAGTATTAAAATTCGTTAGTTTAATTGTTATTTTGTTGCTTATTTATTTTATCTGCATTAGTAATTATTTGCCCAATTATTGCTTTTACTTGTCATATCTTTTGAGACAGTTATCGATATTTTGTTTTTTAGGTTGTTGTGTTTCAAAGGAGCTTTACAATGAGGCATGACTTGATCCATCTTCGTATTTGAAAATCTCGACAAGTCCCCTAGCCCACTCCCGCCCAAAGAAAACTACCATTTCCGGAGCCCCGCAAATTTTATGAATATTTTAACTGAATAGCTCGTGTAAGATTTATACAACACATTTTGTATTCCATGCATGTAGGTTCAATAATTTAACCGTAAAAGATAGTGCGTGGGTGGTCTGTTACATCCTGTATAGGGTGGCCTAAATTTTTTGGTTTTGCAGGCATCTCTGTTACTGTTACAACTATGATTTTTTTTAAAGTATGAGGGGGTCTTATATTTGAGTTATTTCAAAAGATGGAAGGAAAATGTAGACACTTTTCACAAATATTTTTATAAAGAATTTAAATACCGAAACACATGCTAAAATATTAATTTTTTTTCTATACTTCTAATACTTATTTCCAATACAGCAATCGATTTACAGTAACTTTTGTTATTTTTTATGTTTTAGTAATAAGCAGACTGTGGATTTAAAAGGTTTTTTTAGAATCAGTACAATCAAAAATTAATGTAATATCAGCTATTTTCAGCACTTTCGAATTTCCCCCTCCGCAGATATTAAGCAGGCAGCGTAGAAAAAAAAGGTAAATCGTGTTGGATACTAATAAAATAAACAAAAAATACAGAAAACATGTATATTCTTTTGCCCAGATATAAAGTATGGTACAGTTTTATATTTCACAACAAAAATAACTTGAGGCGAGTTAAAAATCTTTACATATAAAAATATGAAATATCCCAAAAATGTAATATTTTGATTGTAAATTGTATAAGTATATTCTTTGAGACTTTCGCGGTTTCTAGAATTGTCAATATTACAAACAAAATAAATTCTAATATTGACAATTGTATCAGTATTTTTTTTTCTGAATAATTATAAATTAAAATATCAATTAACGCTGTAGAGGGAGGGTCGACTTGTCCGCTGTACCCACCCCTTAAATCTACGCCTGAATTCCGAACATTTCTGGAAAGACAATATTCAGATGCGCAAAGAACCGAATTTATCCAAAAATTTAAGTGTTTTTTTATTTACCCGAATGATTCGATTACTTTCTTTCGCAATATCGGGTACAGGACACAACGTCCAATGGCCACATCGCAAGTTTTACCCGAGTATATTATATTTTAAACATCAAGTCTTTACACTCTAAGTGCTTACTGAAAATGTTGATGTGTTAGCATGAAGAAATATAATTTTCCAGTTAGCGTAGACTTTATAATAATATAAAGATTATTATAATAATTCACAGTTCAAAAAATTAACTTCTTGCTCTGTACTGAATAACAAGAATATGTATATCAAGTAGCATTTCTTTTTCATATAATATTTGATTTGTTTATTTGTTTCTGCTGGAAAATGAAGGTTGAAAAAAACATATGACGGCGAAATATCATTTTCGTTAAAGTAAAGGTTAGAATTAACTCCGAAAATTATTTTTACAAGAAATAAAACTCGTACGTAATTTTTCATTTTAACGGTAAAATAACGAGCTTTTGCTTACGTATTATACGTTTGTATGATTAAAATCTACAAATAACAAGTTTGTAGGCGGAGAAATAAAGCACCAGTAACACCCAAGAATATTATTTATTCGTTGGTTTGAGAGGTTTCATCTGAGTGCACTCTAATTATAGTAAATTATTTCAAATTCAATTACAGCTATTCTAGCTACCGAGGACATTAGTCAAATTTTTAAATCTGGTGTAGTTGAAACAACGATAATGCTTTTCTAGCTGAAATACTGCAATAAATGTAAGATTTAAATATAAAAAACAACTATGCTTATTTATAAGTTGTAGTTTTACTTCGTTAAAGTCTACATTTATTGAGTTTAAATACAATACTTTTTACTTCAACAATATTTATTTATTTTAACCTTATACGTATTTCGACATGGTTACATGCCATTGTCAATGGTTATATTAAACAGTAAACAGTTAGTGTTGTTATAGCAACAATAGAACTTGGTGCCTTGATCTTGGCAATCGTCTGCAGATGACTTGATTTCTTATTCCAAAATGTCCAGCAAAGGTGAATTTAACAGATCAATTTGCTCATTCATTAAGGGTACAGTTTTTAAATTGTTTGTGAATTTCAAAAGCTTCTAGTATATCTAATTTACGTTTATCATCACAAAAGTGTAAACATTTTATAGCGTTATTAGATGTCATTAAATGATTACGTTCTAGTAAGTGTTTAGCGTAATTGGATTTATGTGGGTGTTTGTATTTGCAACAACGTACGTGTTTTTGTACCTAATATCAAAATTTCTAATTGTTTGGCTTATATAAACCGAATTACAATGCGAACAATTTAGTTTGTAAATGCCTGAATTTAGCAATTTAATTAAATTAATTTAATTTGCAATCTTCTTCTTAAATGAATGTATCAATAAGTTCATATGCAATTTGTTTATTAATTGAAATTTTTCTATTATAATTAATTTGATCTAAAGGGACCGTTAAATGCCTATATATCAGCTGTTAATTTATGTGTTTTATGATGACAAGAATCGTGTGGTATTGTAATGTCTGTTTGTGTAGGTTTTCTATAAACTGAGTATTCAAGTTTATTAGTAGAATTATTTTTTATGTTTAAATCTAAAAAGATAATGGACTTATTTTGTTCAGTTTTTAGCGTAAATTTCATGTTTGGATGCAAGCTGTTAATAAAAATTTAAAATTCATTAATTAATTCAAATGAACTATCAAAACATGCTAAAATGTCATCAACATAACGAAACCAAATTATAACTTTGTCAGATTGAATTGATTCGAGTATTTGATTAAAATAAATAAATATTGTTGAAGAGAAAACTATTGTATTTATACTTAATAACAACTATATTGTTTATGAAAAACTTTTTATATTGTATTTTTGGGTAATCGGTATAACTATTATTTACAATAACAGTCTATTACAACACTTTTAATTTTTAAATTGGCATTGGTAAACTGAATATGTTTTTTGGTAATTATTACACCGAATTTTTTTGATAACTGCGTACTAGGTGCATCAAATTATCTTGGCGCTACTGTTCACTTAGTTATTGTTATAGAGTTACAGATTAGGTTAAATTAGCAAAGATTTGTAACTTTTATTGGTGTTTAAGTTGGCATAGAAAAAAGGTGTTTTTGATTTATTCCATAAAATAGATTTTTTGTAATGTATATTTTTAGATATTCCGAACGAAAATAAAATTTTTGAACTGTTTTGATCACAATTTAATTATCTTTAAAAATATTTAAAACTATACAGGGTGTTCGATTTAATAAAAAAATATTGTGTTTTTTTGTTTACGACATCTTAATTATACTCTTTTCTAATTTAACCAAATCTGTAACTCTAATAATAAGAAAGTGAGAATAAGTGCCATAATAATTTGATAAAACGCATATAGAGTTGCTTTTGATAACATTGGTATAGTTTTATATAATGACAAATTAATAATTCCTTAATGCAAGTTCTGTAGATACTTAAAATTCAAGCAATTGTCTTAATAACGTAATAACCATAGCTCTTCGAGTAGCTTAAAATTCATGAAATTCAGCAACACGGTTTAATTGCTCCAAGGTACAGTTCTGTTTCTATTTGTTAGAAACTAACGGAAACAGTTTACTTGAATTAGTCAAGACAATAGGTAAAGTAGTCGTTCTGCTACCTTGGCGATAGTTTTCTGCATAAATTTATTTCCGTTCCACACGTCTAATTAGGAAGACGCAAAAGAAATCGCGCTGTAGAGTGAAGAATTTGCTTTGTCCAGTGTCCATAAGGTGAGGATATGAAAGTAACTATTGACCGAGACCGAACGCTGTTACAATGCACGCTTGGCCGGGACTTTCAAAATAGGATTGCGAGGGTTCCGACAACTGACGTCCTTTCTGCACAGGAGAGGATTCAGTATAATGCAATGGACGTTCGCTTCGTTTTTGATTGTTTTCGCGCTTCAAATACGGAAACAAGGGAAGCTATTTTAAACCCTCAACAAATTCGTCACGACAGTACCCACACATCTACAGGCTTTTATTTTATATTGTTCGAGTGTTCAAACACAGGCGATTGATGGAATTCTGTACATTATTTGAATAAATTCGAATCAAGTCGATTTTATATACACTTTTTTGTTAATCTACCACGAATTAGTTACTTAGCACTAATGACAATAAATACACCCTTCACTATTTCAAGACTTGATCAAGTTATAGTACTGAGCGTTAGTTAATATTTTCTAGCATTATGATATGAAGGGTAGTAGTTCAAATGAATTTTTATCTTGTTTTTTAAGTGCAGTAAAAAATAATTCAAATAGAATTGCTTTTGGTTGTTTGTAATAATTTCATGAACATTACAAATTTGACATTTTGAATAGAAATCATGTTTGGGGCCTTCAGTAACCCAAAAATGTGGTTTGAAAAAATATCTGTTAGTGTGTGGGTGGGTGGTGCATCATAACTCCCAAACGGATTGTCAGATTTTTACGAGATTGAGGATGTAAAGGTATAACAAAAATTGACCGATCAAACAAGCTTTTAAATAGAATCTGAAATCAGAAGCGGGAGCATTTGTCTCGGAAACCGAATGTTTTAAATACGAAGGCGGACTGGACTATAATAGGTCTTAGGGCAAATCCAAAATTTTTTGCAAACGTGCTAGTTTTAAAACGGCACGCGAAAGCTACGATTTTTTTTTTAATTTTAACTTTTACCATTTATTACTGAAAAACGAGTTGGCAGATGGGCTTTAAATTTGGTATTCTAATAGCTATAGAGAGACACAATGTCACTATGTGCAAAAAGATTTGAAAAAATTAAAGCTATATAGAAAAACCTTTTTTCATTTATTGGAAACTTTAGAAAAAATATTGCTCAAAATGGGCCATAGTTTTTTTTTAATTGTAGGTTAATAGAGCGGGCAATGAGCTACAATTTGGTTGGTGCCCTGCCCGCTAGTATTTTGTGACACCTTCTATGAATTTTTGAATGTTAAAAATTCATGCCTCTTTATTTAATAAACGGAAGATGTTAAAAAATGCATGTTTAAACTGAATGGCTCATGAATGGTATTATAATAAGATTCAAAACATAATTTGTAGGTGAGTTAATTTTCTCCGTCCACGGCAACCGGCAGACAAGACGGTCATCAGTCAGGTGGTAGTTATAGCTTAGCTCGTTTTGATTGCACGTCATATTATGTCGTTTTTTTTCCACGACCGGTACCATCTACGGCTACAATGTTGCGGATAAAGCTCTTAGACATAGGAAAAGTAAAAGTTTCTCAAGTAGAGGAAAATCAAGGTTCATATTTTAATGATAACACAAGGTTAATGAAATAACTAAATTGATAGGGGGTTCGCAGGCGACTTACCAGCTAGTTATATCGCGTTTGTTCACAATATCAAACAATTTATTTTCAAAAGTTTTAAAATTACAACTGCAGCAAAATCTCTGAAAATTACCATTATTTCATCGGGCAGTCACGGCTTACCGCTAGGCTAATGGTAAGATGCTAACCTTAATATCCATTAACACTACAATGTTGAATTTCAAAAATAAAATAAACCTAAATTCATATACACTTTAATAAAGAAATTGTGTGTATAAACGTTTATTTATTTCTTTTTGTCGTAGAATTATCTACAGATTGAAGGTCAGACGGTTGATACAACAAACATTGTGGATAGAATAAATGTTTTTTTTTATTTGTAAGAAAAAGTATTTAGTACGAACCTGAAATGTTCCAAGAGACAATTACGAATAATTGCGACTCAATTCTTCTTAATATATGCGTCAAGCCACCGGCGCGAGAAAATAATTGGGACACGATGTAGTTTTGAAATTTATTACGAGAGTGTAGTTCTGTTGCTAAACTAACTGTATAGTATGGTGCGAATGTACAGATTTGTATTATTTCTGATAGATAAATCTCTATTATGCAGCTAATTTATGTCAAATAAGTTGTAATAATTCATAGAGAATATTTGTTTTCGAAAAGGTTAGAAATGATTAATGAGGTTTTTATTTAACAATTTTGGGCTGTGTTCAATTAACGTAGTGTAGCTCTTCTGCAGAAATAGACAAGATAAGGTGATGTAATATTCCTTGAGGTGTCCTACAGGATGACGGTCACGCAATTCTGCGATCAAATCGTCCAGCACCACGCCCCGTGTCCCTATTCGTGTCTTCCATAACTCACGCTTTGAAAAATCGTCTAGAACTTAATAATTTAAGAGAACTCCTTTTAAATGCAACTATTATTACCCTCTTTCTTTGTCGGGCAAGGATACCAGCTACAAGGACGAAATATGAGAATGGTACTATTATTGTCACGTTTGTTGTAGATTTTTATCTTTTATTGTGATTGTTTTATCGTGGTAATCATGAAAAATTCTTTTGAGAAAAAGCATGAATATTTATCGTCTTACACAATAGGAAATCCATCTTCTGGGCAAAATAATAGTAATAATAGACAAGTTTTAATTACAACTACGTTTTGCATTTGTAGGTTGTACTGTAATTGCTTGTTATTCAGAATTTAATTTCCTCATTCTTCATAAGCAGTAACATGTGTTCAAAAGTTTTACACATGTACGGTATTATTCTAGAAGGTTTGAAAATTGGACTATACATTTAAATTTTTGTCTAACAGTTTCACTGCAAAAGAGCGATGTTTTTAAATAAAGCGTGGTGAGATAGCAAAGCTTCAGCTATGCGAGTCCTAGGCGGGCACCGTTGTTATTAAAATGCGATCGCGGTTATGCAAACAAACGAGATAACACATAAAAACCTAGCAGGGAGATTTGTTTCACAATAGCGGGAGTCAGAAACAAATGACGGTATTATATTTTAACTTTTACTTAACCCCGGCCTATTTCATTTTGCAGTTTTGCCTACGTTCTCATCACAGCGTTCATATGGTATCGTTTACACAAACGTTCTATCAAAAAACCAAGGTCGCGTATTATTAGTTGTGGTAAAATTCCCCACCTATTTTTCTTTGGTACCTACTTTATACTGTTTGTAGTATTCGGTTATAAATTACAGTATTCCAAAATAAATTCTGCAAACAATATTTTGAGTTTAAAAAAATTCGCAGCAGTGTAGTACGAGCTTCAATCAAAAAATGTGCATCCGACCCATTCCTAACTTACCTACAAATTAATCAATTCGATTATAGTAGAAATAAGGAACATGTGCGAATATGTATAAATTTGCAGACTGGATTTGCGGGTGCAAAGTAAGAAGCGTTTCATTTTGTCGTACTTGCTTAATAATGGATTGTGGTGTCTGTCTTTTCTTGCACAGGCACATGTATAAGACATTTAAAATATTTAACTGAAAAGTTATAAACACCGACAATGTTAATGATAATAATCGATCATTTCTGTAAATCACAAATGTATGGATTTTATTTATGGAACTGTTAATTATAAAGTATGTTTTTATAAATGTAGGTAAAACAATACCAAACACCGTGTTCTTCTATTTTTACTTTCCTGTATTTTTGATTTTGACGGAAATACATGTTTTGGCCCACCAGGCAGTAGAATGAGTTACTTTTAGAAATTCCTGTCTGCGAGTGCGAGCGTGTCGGTCTGTGGGTTACGCTTCATAACTCTAGAACGGATGGTTCAATTTCAATGATCTTCTAAGTAGAAGGGGGTACATCATAAATTCACCAACACAATAAGCTTTTAAAATCATAAAACCCAAGCGGAAGTTGACACGGAATCAGCTGAACCCGCAGGTTCTTTTTTTTTATAGCTTAAAAAAACAATACCAGTCGCGCGCCGTTTGGGTTGTATAATCTCAGTTGCAGAAGCATTCCTCTCAAGTTAAGACAAGTCGAAGGGATCCGGATTTAATATATAGAAAGAATTACAGCAATCGCTGTACACTTCTTAAAACTAGAACTTTGATTTGCAGTCCGCTACGCTACCTACTTAATTATCTTATTTATTACTACAAAGAAATAATAGAAACGCGTTTTAGGATCAGCGCAGGCCTAATAACGGGGCTAA
Organism: Ctenicera cuprea; assembly: GCA_958336395.1. Taxonomy (NCBI): domain Eukaryota; kingdom Metazoa; phylum Arthropoda; class Insecta; order Coleoptera; family Elateridae; genus Ctenicera; species Ctenicera cuprea. Next base: position 21,590,143 of record OY284496.1, read on the forward strand.
GCTGGTACGGCCTGTCGCCGGGGTCTAAGCCAGCGTGTTTAATATGCAGTTTTTCAGAAATTTAATTTTGCGAGTCTGTTAGAAAACTTTAGGGAAATCCAACAGTTTTTTCCCAAACCTTCTAGCTTTAAAATTGCAGCCGGTACGATTTTTTTAAAGCCTTATTGTTCAAAAACGAGTTACCATAAGATTATTACCTATAGTAGCCCTAAGGAAACACATTATTGTTATGTAGGAGAAATTTTGAGAGAATATGAATATTTCAAACAGATATAGCTCGAAAACTAATAACACGATTTTTTTAAAATTTTGTAAACTTATATGGCTAGAGATGAGCTGCAATTTGGTTCGTATCCCAGTCCGCCCATTTCTTTGTGAATAGCGCCGTCTATGAATTTTTGAAAATCGAAAATTCATACCCCTTAATTCTATGAGCTAGTTAGTAGAACTAGCAATGAGCTACAATGTGGTTGTGTTCCAGTTCGTTAATTCCTCTGTGGCGACCTCTATGAATTTTTGAAAATTGTATAATCATGTCCCTCTATTTAACAAAAAGAGGAAGATGAAAAACGTCTGTATAATGAGATTCGCAACTTGATTTTTAGGAGCGGCAAAATTTATGGAAATAAATTTTTTCCTTCTCATTAAATTTTTTGCGGCCAAATTTATTCTTTCGTCTTGGTTTTTCTAAACCCCAAGAAATCTTTTACCAAACAATCGATATTTGTTTCTATTTAAAAAATGTCGGTTTGTATACCATGTGACACAGACTCATGGTACACCCTTTTCTCCTTTGTTTCTCTAGCTATATTTCTGAAATTTGGAACATTGAATATGCTCACTAGACGGCACTTTCTGACATATTTGGAAAAAAATTCAACTTCCGGTTTTTCCGGAAATGACATCAACTTTCGATTTTCAAGTGGGACACCCTGTATATTATTCCATTTTTGGATATCCCATCGATGGTACTTTCGAATGACGTCAGAGTACCACTATGGTACCATTTGAAAAAATGGAGTTTCGAGTAAAAAAACGTTTTGTTTTACTTTTTTGGCACGTATTTCGAACCACAATACTATTTTAATCGAAAATTTTATTTTGATTATTTGGAATAATTTTAGGGAGTTCATGGCTCTATCTAGATCGAAAAATAAAATGGGTGTTCTGACAAATGAAATATCAACTATAAGGTATCATTGGATTCAGATAATTACGAAGATTTCAAAAATGTAATAATATACAGGGTGTCCCACTTGAAAATCGAAAGTTGATTTCATTTTTTTTTCCAAATATGTCAGAAAGTGCCGTCTAGTAGTGCCGTCGGTATATAATAAGACATGCTCCCAGACGAAGCTAAAGTTTAAGTGAGTTGACGCTGTTTACTTGGCTGTTATCAGTTTGGTTCGCTCGCGATTGTGCGGGATAGTGTTTCTCTCCGGTGTGCGGGGAGAATGCATAGCTAGTTCCTGTGGCTTGTACTATACTGTTGAATTTCCTTTATTATTAGATTAACTGCTTAAAAACTATTGGGAAGAATATGCTGCGTTGTCAGTTACATCCACATGGTTATATATTTTATAATTTCAAAACACCTTAAGCGCAATATTGCATGAGTTTATGGTTCAGGTTATTGTCCTTCGATCTCGGCCAGCAAATTCGGTGTATTGGCAGCACTGTTGCGATCCTACAAGTCACTGTTCTCGGGCGAACCGTCATACAAACATTATTTTGAAATATGATACGACAATTCATTTCAAAAGTATAGAAAAGTTCAGGCGAAGTACTTTGTTGATTTTTAGTAACGCTTTTGCTTTCCCGTGCTTTCAGTACCTATAGCAAATTACTGTTTTTTTCAAAAATTTCGATTTTGAAATTTTAAGGCCGATTTTAAGACCGCTGTTGGAAACTCAAGGAACCCAAAGAAACGTGAAAAATTACTGTGTTCGAGAGTGGATTTCTTCTTTTGATTTTGAGGACACTTCAAGTGTATCGGTCGGTATATTAAAAAGTCTAGAAAACAGATTTAAAAATAATCTGAAACCAGCTTTATTTTTTAAGCTTCGTTTACATTATAGCGAACATAAGCGAACGAACGAACTCGTTCGTAGCAATTCGCTAGATGTAAACGGTGAATAGTACACGAACGAACGAATTCGTTCGCAATCGGTCATGTTCCGGCCGGTGTCGGTAAATGAGCAAATCATCAAAGAAAATTCGTGCTCTGTGTAAACAGTTTAAATACGTAGACGAGCATTCGGCAGTTCCTTGCAGAAGTGCAACACGAATCCCACATGATGCTTACGAATGTATGGATCATTAACAACTGCGAATGCTCTGCTAAGTGTAAACGAGAAAAGGTGAACCCTACCAAACGAACGAATCCATTCGTTCGTTCGTTCGTTCGCTTATGTTCGCTATAATGTTAACGAAGCTTTAGAGGACGGAACTTTTCAAATGTAAAAAAAGGGTCCAATAGCAAATCGAATTATTTTATCCACTCTGTATTTAAAAAGCGAACGAATTTTTAAAAATTTTAAATTGAACGCCTATTTATTCAAAAATAAGTTAGCAAATAGATATGAGATTTGCTATTGTAGTAATCTTAGAAGGCATGGGGTTATCAAGTTGTGATTAAGAAAACACCATTAGAAACTGTCAAAATAAAAGCTGTTTTAAAATTTTTTTTAAATTTCTTTAGCTAATAAATCTAGGGAACGGCTATTATTTAGTTATTGCTAAATTTATCTTATTTCTTTGTGACCCCCTCTATGAAGTTATCTAATTTGCAGGTTATTGCGTCAACAAATCAGAGAAAAAGTAGGGTTAAAGTTAAATTAATTATTAGTTTATTACTAAGAGTATAATAAGATTCTAAATATGTGGCGCAGTGAGTTTTAGAGTGAGCGCTTTCCAAGCGTTTTAAATTAAAGCAAAATAAAATTGATTTTGATTCGACTTCACCGAAGGTACCCAGCTCGATTCTCGGTAACTTCACACCCTTGGTGCTTCTGGCGTTTTCAATTAAGGTGCTAGATAACGGCTAATAATCAGAGCAGTTGACGCCCCCGTAGTTTATGTCTGATTAAAATAAACAAAATTATGAACTTCTTGGATGCAACAATAACAAAATGTCGTTCTAGAATTTTGTTGAACATATTTATCAGAAAATATTATAACTGCTGACATGTACAATGAAATATGAAGACGTTTTCACTTTGTTTAAAAAAATACCTTTATTGATGATTTCCTACTCTCAATTATTGCACGAGGTAGAATCACTCATTAATATTATTATTGTTATTAAGAATTTGTTAAGCCTGAGATGTTTCACAACTGCTGATTTTATGCTCTACTCTAATAACACATTATGTATGAACAGTACTTTCTCTGCATGGTACACTTTTATAAATAAATGAAGATCAATATCGAGATAGCAGATTATTAAATACATCCACTGGTAAATATTATCTTCAAAAAATCAGAAACATCATCAAAAATCAGAAACAAAACTTGTTTTGAGTCCGATTTTTCTAAATTATTAATTAATAAAATAATGTAGAGTAATGAGTTAATGAGTTGATGAATAGTTTACGAACTACAGGAAAGGGTTTTTATACAGCAAAGAACAATGTTAATGATTAAGGTTAGAAATTATAATAAATAATATAAGTTTAACTTAGATAAATTGTGTAAAACATTAGTAGTAAAGCAGTTAAGGCAAAAAGTAAAATTAGATTCAGGAAATGCTGTTGTAGGCTAGGAAGACAGAATGATAGCTGATGTAGAATAAGCACTTATTACGATAGAACTGCACGTTATTATAGTAGCGCTACTTGAACAATAAACAAAAAACCAGCACCAATCTCCACGTGCTGCATAAATCAAATACCTATGTATGAAAATTCCAACTTTGTTGTTGAAGGAAATATGCAGGTGGAATGTAAAATTCATAACGAAACTCCTGTGAAAATGGTAGTTGATATAACTGTTTTACTTAGTGTTTTTTAAATGTAGTAGAAATATAATTAATTAATAAGGTACAATTATTCGAAAATTTTACAACCCATTAAAAAAATGTATCTAATAGATAAAAATCAAGCAATATTAATAATCTTCAATTTGGAATAGTTATTGACGTTTCATGGACATTTTTTCAATTAAGTATGTCGATTTCCATGTAGTACTTACTTTTAGGTCGTAGGTCGCACAGAGTTTGTTTGATTAAAGTGGTAAAGGTATTTCACGCACAGTCGTTATAAAAGTGAATACCTCGACTTATCTATACATCTTATTCGAAAGTCGAAGGTGTAGCAAATTTGCAATGTACACGCAGTTAGAGTGAATTGTTTTATGATTAAGTGCTTACTCAGTCGTGACCGTCCGCCACCACGGCCTGGGCTGCGCCAATGCGTTCCAAACGTCCTGCGGCATCCCGAGACATATTTATATCCCAGTTCTGCCTCACAAAATTAACTGTTAACTTGCAACTATTGGTTTGCATTTCGCAATATGAAAGGTTGTTAGTAGAGATCTGAAATTCAACCACCCATAAATCTTCCAATTGGTACATCATCTGCCTTCCGAATTTCTGCTTGTATTACCGTAGTGGCTTTAAAAGTTATTTTATTAATGTAAACTGTCATCACAACAAATCTTTAAATTTAGATTTTCACCAAACACACTGTAGAGCCCTGCAAGGGCCAGGCTGGCTTGACGGGCTAAGACACCGCGAGCTTAGGCCTCGTTTGCAGTGGCGGCTCGTGGTGTGGTGTACTGGGAGGCATTTTAAAGTATATTTTTTGAAAAAAATGGTTCTTACACAAGTTTTAGGTAGCCTTATATTTCAAACCCATCCTTTACGTTGGCAAAATTATCTATTTCTACCAACATTTTTATTGAAGTCTTTAATAGACTTTTCGATAAGCACTCTCTAATAAAATTATTGTAAATTGAAACCCACACTGCCAGCGTGTCAAAATGCACAAAATTTTTCAAGTGGTGTACGATAAACAAATGTGTTTGAATTTTAGTTTTTAAATGTTTGCAGTCAATATCACAATGCATTACCGATCACAAAATAGCAGACAGTGGAAACAAGTTAAAGCATTTTCTTACATGGCATTCACAATCCAAAATTATTTTGCACTGACATCGTACAATATCACTAAATTATGATTACACAACCAACAAATGTTTTCACACTACTACGTCGTGTACGTGCAAATTCCGCATATTAGGCGGCTATTGGCATGCGCTTACCACGGACAGCTGATATCATAATTCTCGGAAGTGCTGGGTCCGTGACCCTGAGGTCTTTAATACTCAGATACTTCTATCCTCTTTTAGCTTGTGTAATATGAGTTCTACCGCAATGAGCTTTCTATTTCACTCTTATTCATTTAAAGGCCTTTTAATCCGGCGGCTTTATTCGGTGGCGTATAGCTGAATTGGGGACTGACAGCCAAATGACCCTCGCATAGAATCGTTTAATGTGCGCGAAATACTCAAACATTCAAACGTTTTCGGATCCTGCGGCAGCACTTTAATAAACGTTCTCGCATAGAAATCTCATACAAAAGTTAACTATAAAGTAGTTTTTAAATATTATAGTGTATAATATGTTATGCACTCAAACAAAAAGTAATTATTTACTTTTTCTTATTTCATTGGGAGGTCAATGACCATTTGACCTAATGGAGAAACCGCCACTGCCCGTTAGGCCAGACCGGCCTGCACTGATCCTAAAACGCGTTTCTATTATTTCTTTGTAGTAATAAATAAGCTAATTAAGTAGGTGGGGTAGCGGACTGCGAATCTAAGTTCTAGTTTTATGAAGTGTACAGCGATTGCTGTAATTCTTTCTATATATTAAATCCGGAACACTTCGACCTGTGTCAACTTGAGAGGAATATGACTGCAGCTGAGATTATACAACCTAAACGACGCGCGACGGGTATTGTTATTTTTAAGCTATCAAAAAAAAAGAACCTGCGGGTTCAGCTAATTCTTATTAAATACGAACTGGTAGTCTAAACGCAGCAGTTTTTTACACGCACCTTTCTTATTGTAACGCTAACACACAATATTTGGGTCTAGTTTATTTTCTGATAATTATTACTTATCCTATTGATTTTGCAAACATGAGCGCAACATCGTCAATACCCGATAAAAAAATCAACTTGGTTTATTCCATTTCATAGCTGCACGTAAACTAGGTGGCCGTATTTATTTTACAAATTTATGAGCAAAGACCGCTTGTAATGTAATTGTTCACATTGATTTGTTCTATTACTGCTTTTATTTGTACATATTTTAAGGAATGTTTTATATTTCAGTAATTGTTTACATTTTTACCACGTTTTTATAAGTGCGTACTAGTAGTGCGCGTGTTCTTCGAGTTTTATTGCATTTTTAAATTGCCATTTTATTTGCTTTGATTTAATATCAATAACTTACTTTATTATTTTTAATAGCAACAAAAAACAAAATTATTGTATTAATAACGGATGTTAAAAATAGCTAGACGCTCGCGCTCTCTGGAGACTAAAATTAAAAGTTAATGGTTAAGTACTATACATGGTTGTAAACAAAATTTAAAGGTGTATCCAAATATGCAAAAATATACACAGTATTACATTAAAACTTAAAAAAATGTTATCACTTCCGATTGAACCGGAAGTCCAAACTTACACCGATTTACGTCGCAATATGCATTTCTATGTGTATATTATTAAAAAAAAATTAAAATTATTATTTTTAAAGATTAAGAAAATGGCCGGTTGTTACATGTTCTCATGATCACACGGTACATTTTCATTATAACTGGAGGTAAGAATATCGCTCTGCAGTTTTTGCACTCCGCTGGCTTCCCCTTCTTGTGTAGCGGTAGAATTATGTTTTTCCCCAACTACTGGGTATTCTGTTTATGTTTTCCTGCATAACTTCTCATTCTCTTTCCTCCCGAGTTGATCATTTCTGATGGTTCTCCTGTTTGTCCATTTTTAACCTCTGTCTTGCTTCGTCTATCTATTTCCGAGTTATTTCTGATCTATTGTCCTTTTCTTCCTTAGCAACTTCTATTGCGAATGAAGTTCAGTTTAAAATTAATTTTTAGTAAAATTAATGTTGTAAATTATAGTGATGAGATTGAAAAACTCCGCATTGGAAAATTACTGCAAGTTTTTTTTTAATTTAATTAAAATGTATTAAGCGCCGCTTGGATTATTTAGGAAATTTAAATTTATTTTATTTCCTTAACTCAATTGTTTTATAAATAATTATTTTATTTGTGTCCAATAAAATAATATCTTTTATGTTTTCTGCCATATTTACAAATGGTTTTTTCGGTACTAAAATTAAAACAACTTTTTCTGGCGTTTTCAAAAACGTTTTTATTTCAACGCGGAACAAATCTATTTGGAAATGTTTTAAATCTGAAAAAATAATTTGCGAAGTCGAAAGAAAAATAATTTTGGACCTAGAAAAATTATTTTTGTGAAGTATAGAAAAATTGGTTTTGTGACCATGAAGCTTTTACTCGTCTACAAGTGGTGGCGCGCAGAAACCTGGAAAACATTTGCCATTCTTTTGTCGTTTGTTGTGTTTTTAAGGTTCGTTATCTTATGTTTGATTCTAGAAAATTGGTAAGTTGCCATGTGCCAAGGTATGTGAGACAAATAGGTTTGATCTTAGACACTTTGTTTGAAACAATTGTAATCAATAGTTGGCCTCAAGGCAATTAAATATCTGACCTCTCGCTTTATTTGGCTAATTAAGTGTTTTAGTTAAAAGGCGGTGTTTATACATCGAACCGTGTATCAGCTAAACATTTCGGTTTCCCCTTTAGTGTATGTACGTTGACACTGCCTAAAACGCTAGCGCGACGGTACCACCTCGTGTGAACGAGTAGAAGCTTTATATCTATTCAAAGAATATTTTTTTTATACTGCACAAAAAAATATTTTTCAGGCAACAAAAATAATTGTTGTGCACTGCACAAAAATAATTATTGTAGTATTCACAAAAATATTTTTTCTAAACTTCAAAGAACTGTTATTAATTCTCGAAATTTTTTTTCTAATAAAGAAATAGTAAAAATAATGTCGGCAAAATAAAAAATTACTAAAAAATTTTGTTTATTTCGATAATACTAAATATTACTGGCCCAAACGGCGCTTTATAAAAATTAATTTTCAAAACAAAAGCGTCTTTGGTTATTAAAGTAAAAGTGTATTCAGTTTCGTAAATTATCCCTACCTCACTAGAAAAAGTGTTGCTAATGCAAAACGTTACGTATAATTAATACCAAATAGCAAACTATACAGTATAATAAAAAAAGCAAATAAATAAGTTAGACGATTAGAAGTTAAGACAATAAAAAAGAGTAGGTATGTATTATATTTGTAATAATGTAAATTGATTACCTTCCCAATGTACTTGTATAAATATAAAAATATGGTGGAAAAATGTTGAACTACATCGTCATGGTTTATTTCAAATACATTTTTTTCAGTTTTTGGTAAACTTTTCTGCGCAATTTAATTTCTGAAATTTGTTGACTTGGTTAACTTTTTTTAACATATCAGACAGTGACAAACTTCAAAATTTAGCTTTTCCGTACTATTAAAAATTTGGAACTCTTTTATTACAACTGATTTTGTTTATTGTTTTTTATATCGGGTGGGCCAAAAGTCAGTTTACCGATTTTTTGATTTTTATCCATTTTTTTATACTTCTGTGACAATAAATTATTTTCCACATACTTGCTTGTTTGTTACTTAAACCAAATCGATAAACTGACTATTGGCCCACTCTGTATTATACAGTAATGCACATATTTAACCATTAATATCTGGCTATTACTTTTTAGCCAAATAATGTTCAATATGTTTTCATTTTCAGTGTCTGACCTACTACTACACATATCTGCTTGGAAAAATGTATTTGACAGAGAATGGATGGAGACGAGATTGAAAGGAATGTAATCAATAACCAATTCTTCTTTGAAAAAGGATGGAGGAAGTATAGGTAAGTAATGTGAAACTAAAAAAATATGTTACTCAATTTTTCATATTTGAAGCGAACTTTTGACATTCTCTCTTAAGAGACGTTTTGATGTAGTAGCATGTAAGCTGCGAGGACGTAAGGCAAATTCTCGCATACTGCAGAGAAAAGTTATGGGAATTTTTCTATTTTATATTTACAACCTATTAAAATTTAAAAACAGAAATACTTATGTTGCTAATTAAAAAATATTTTAATTTAAGGTTGGGTGGAGCAAAAAAAGTAAAAGAAAGTCATAAAATGAAGTGCCGGTCCTGACCAGTTATACAATAACAGTAGGTAATATATCATATATGTTTACCTAATTATCTGAGTTGGTTTAGTTAATAACACTTTAGATTACTTGATTAAATTGAACTACATTATTATTTATTACCGATTCTTCCTGCATCACGACTTTCAAAATGTGAGAGCTGTCGACGGAATTCATGTATACGGGCGTAATATGAGTGCTCTATGAGTTCTATGCTGTGGAATCTCAAGCAATAACGTCCGTCAAATGTGAAATTGGGTCAAAATGTTCTGAAATAATTATTAATACTGACGATCAGATTTTAGATAAAGTTATTTCGTAACAACGAATTCTTGTTTTAAAAAATGTAACGTGTGAAACTATTCGAAATTGGGAATTGTCATAAAATAGTATTATTAACCAAATTTTAACGCTAAATTAATCAATTCGAATTTTCTATAACTAAGAATTATAACTTAAACGCTTTCATAACTTTGATTTTGTTAACATAATTAGAAATTAAAAATAAAAATAATAAAAATTCCGTCAATAAACTGTTAAACAATTTAAAAAACATCACGCAATAAATAATGATTAAAAATGTTGTAAAATTTACGTACTTTCCAGATAAATTTTCGGATACCTAAATATTTTCATTATTATTTATATTTCAAAGACCACAGTCTTTATGGAAAAAAATATTTACAAAAACACAAGAAACAAAAAATGATGCTTTGATTACCTTGCGTATGACACGGAATGCATTAGTAAAAAAAATGTTGGTTTGTAAAATATCAAGAATGCTATAAAAGTAGAATGTTTTGCTTGCCCAAGGTTCAGGTGCGTGAATTTAATAGGCACTATATTAGCACAAAAATGTTAAGCTTAACACACACTACTGTTAGTGCTCCGTTTATGCTGTTTTGTGTCGTTTAGAAATTAGCAGCAGCTCTTACCATTTCGAATTAATTAGAGAAAACTGCTTTATGTTAACGAAATTTAAAAAAAAGGTGGGAAAACTCACACTTGCGAATTCCGAATATAGATCACGGTTAAACAACATTTTTAAACTATCGAGTAAAGAGCTTTATTTCATTTTCAATAACAGCGCAAACATATCACTATCGCTTGGATGAAACGCATCCGTGCGCCATTAGTTAAGCATTTCTAAATACAATTGTACTGTGAAATGCAGTGCCAGTGCCGTCTTATCTCGTTTTGGCACTCGGGGCAGTCGAAATTTCTGCGCCTTTAACCGTAGATTTTAGCGGACGTAAACCGGGTTTTCACGGTCACAGGCGTTTAAAACAACAATCCGTCCCCTGCCTATATCCTCCAGTATACAACAGTTACTCTAACAAAATAGGTAATTGTTGTACAAAAAAATCACTTACACAATAGTACGCACTACTCAACAGTCAGCTCGGCACTGAACTCCCACGCAATGTAGCCAGATGGGTTATCAAATATTTTATTGTAAATAAAACAATTCGTAACTTCAGCAGATCTTTATTTTAGCCTTATACATATTTCAGTGTGTTTACACGTCATTATCAAAGGCAAGATTAAAAGCAAACAGTTGGTGTTGCTATAGGAACAATGAATCTTCATAACTTGATCTTGGTTTTCTATATCTGCGTCCACATGACTTGATTGCTCATTCCAAAACGTCCAATAGAGAAGCATTTAGGAGATCAATTTGCTCGTTCATAAAAGGTACAGATTTAAAATGTTTGTGAATTTGAAATTCACATATGTAATGAGGTATCAGCAGATTATGTTTCAATAATACAAACAAACAGTGTAAACCCAATAATGCATAGAAAACTATAGTAGGCCCGTACAGACGAGTACATACAATTATGCTCTTTATACAAAGGACTTGTAAATTTCTGGCTTCCAGTAGTGGGGGACTTAAGCAGCAAATGTTGATGGGGCAAATCTACATATTGCCGTCTCCCAGGCCGTTTCTTTTTACAAAACATATATTTTATGGGATTTTGAAAAAATTTTAGAAGTATTTTAAGTAAATTTTAACATACATTACTTAATTTTAAATAGAAATCTGGTTATGTTTTTGTTTACGGTAGAGAAATAAGTATAGACTGTAATATGCGCGCAGGGAGAACATAAATAGAAATAATTAGATCTCCAGTTTTTGCTCAGTTTTTTTACTGTTCTAGCATCACTGTTATATGAACTTTCGCCCCTTGGAAGTGCCGCTCTGGGCTACTGCTCCACCTGCCCTGCCCTACAGCCGGTCCTGCTGACGATGTAACACTGCACTAATAAGGTTGCACATTTTTACCATTTTCTTAGAACTCTTAGGGGTTTGACCAACGCCTGCCGATTTTTGGCATGTATTGGAGTTAATCGTCTGTCTTTGTTTTAATTGGGTGGTTTATCACAACATTTGCAAAATCTGCCATAGTGCTGTAGTTAAACATAATATGATTTTTTTTTGATATTATATTACAAAATTCAATCAGTCAATACATTTTTCTCAGTGGAGTAAGGGTAACACTTTAAACACCTTCTTTAATCATGTAAATTTAAAACAACATAACAATTAGTTTTATTCGGAATATCTTTTATATGCGGTATTTTTAATTCATATACAGTTTTAGATTTATCGACAATAATTTTTTTTAGATTTTATTTCTTTACGATATTATTAGGTGTTTCTCATTTGTTTTTATAATTTGTACAGAGTGATCAAATGAAAACTTAATCGCAGTCGCCTTTGAAACAAACACGTCATGTCGATGATTAGTTTGCAAATCGTGGAGTTATTATCGAATAGTTGCGCGGTTTATTATTTTACCGCAATTTCTCATATTTAACATTTTTAACAATTAGCAAGTCAGCATTGTAAATTATTTTTAATGTTTATTATTTTTATTTTACAAATATGCATGATGAACGTCAGTTGTAAACCGTCACCCATTTAACTCACGTAATGGAAAAAAATGTTGGAGGTTCCTTGGTTTAGCGGTAAAGGCGAGGGCTTGTAATCTGGTGACCCCAGTTTAAATCCCGTGACAGACCTGTTTTTTCTTTATTTCTTTCATACGACTTTTCAAATTTTTCATAGGTTTAGTTACTTACTTCTCTAAATCGTATGTAATTTCGTGCATTCATAAAAATGGTTTTAACAAAGCAACATAAAGCATTTTTAAATTTAATTTAAAAATATTTTTTTTCAAATAGAAAAGTAGTTAGTAACTGAAGCATTGAACCCGACGATATAGGTTTATTTTAACGTTGAGAAAAGGTTCGTCAAAAGCTTATTAGACTTAGTCAACAGTTTTTCAATACAACTGAATTTTTTTTCTTGCTCGCGATTTGCATCAAAATTAGAAAATGTCGAAAACGATGAACTTTTATGGCAGAAAAGGAAAGGAGGTCAGAGTTCTTGGTTGTAATTATAGTCGAAATTTTTTTGTCTACAGTTCACCATATTTCAATCTGACGAGAAGAGCGGTGAAATGTTTCTTGTGCTTTTTAGAACCACACACCGTAAGGTAATGATAGAGCCTTCTGTGTGCGCCTTATCGTAACAAAATTTGAATAGAAATGCTACGGATTGTCCATTCGTTTACCACAAGGAAACATTCTGACATTACTGACAATAGTGTAGAATATAAGAATGAAAGACAATGCCTTGGCACAAAGCTGAGCGTCCAGTAATGCGTGCAAGACCTCGGGCAAATTCACTATCGCTCTGCCTAATGATGGCTAGCAAGTGGCGGACCAGGTCCGCACCCACGATGTATATTATATATAAGGGACGTATTTAAAAAATATTGTTTAATTTTTGAAAAGCTTGACGGGTTTTGTTTAACAAATTACTGCGTTCGCTCAAAAATTGGTAAGCCGCTTACTAAAAAAATTACAAAACATAAATTACTTTGAACAAATTTTACAAATTGTTTCAAATGTAACGGAGAAAGCTGGAGGCTTAATAAAACTAACTAAATGCAAGCACGTACGTACCAACATACTTATCAGAAGTATATTTACAACTTCTAAATTTGTTAGTGTGTAAGAGGTAACGCTAATACAGTTGAAATGTAGTGATTAATAAACTAAGCTTTAAATCTTAATTTTAGCCAAACACTAAACAATTTAGTATTCGTTATCCAATGCACGGGTCAACCCTTTTGGAAGATTACTACATTAAAGCATTGTTATGGAATAGAGTCCGTCTCTGTGTACAAGGCGTATACTAAAAGAGATTGCTTCGTACCGTAAAAATTAAATAAGAATACAGGTGTATCACGATTCTACAGCAGAATAAGCTTGTTTAAAGTGACAAGTTGTAAAGGTGAACATTGTGAAACTGTACAAATGTATGATGAAAACTACTAGCGCGGACGGTTTTGCCATAGATTGTTACAACATATCGAAAATGTTTGTTATACTATTTATGTATTGTGTGGACATTAGTAATGAAGCAGCAGTTTGGAAGTTGAAGTACATTTTGCAATAATACACACCCACTATACAATAAGCTAGTCATTACAATGCTGATTGACTTAGCTTAAATAGTACGACCGTGTGGACAGTAGTATCAGATTGAATAAGAATTCAATTGTGATTTAACAAAGGCCGTATTATCACTCAACAATCCCAAATTGAACATATCAATTGAAAGTATGTAGTTGTAAAAAAATGCATTCAATATCAATTAAGTATTGTTGTACTCCAAAAATTAATAAATAATTAAAACAATTATTGATGATACATAAAATACTTAATTACTTCAACAACATTTATTTAATTTAACTTTATACGTATTTGGACATGTTTACATGCCATTATCAAAGGTTATATTAAAAAATAAACGGTTAGTATAGCAACAATAGAAATTTCTCACTTGATCATGGTAATCTATGTCTGCATATGACTTGATTTCTTATTGTAGAATGTCCAATAGAGGAGAATTTAAGAGATCAATTTGTTCATTCATTAACGGTACAGTTTTTAAATGTTTGTGAATTTCAAAAGCTTCTAGTATATCTAATTTACGTTTATCATCACAAAAGTGTAAAAATTTTATGGTGTTATTAGATGTCACTGAATGATTGTGTTCTAATAAGTGTTTAGCGTAATTGGATTTATGGGGTTGTTTGTATTTGTAACAACGTACATGTTCTTTATACCTAATATCAAAATTTCTAATTGTCTGGCCTATATAAACCGAATTACAATGCAAATAATTTAATTTGCAAATGCCTGATTTTAGCAAATCGTATGTTTTTGATTTTGTATTAAACAATGTGTTTAAAATGTTTTTACTCGTTTCAAAACTTACTTTATATTTATTTGTTTTGTTTATAATTTTAGCAAGTTTATCTAATTTGTCACCAAAATATGGGATCGAAGCATATTTAACTGTATCGGATGAAGTTGGGGTATTCGAATACATTTTTTGAATGGCTAATTTATTATCTTTTTCTTTAATTAACGTATCAATAATTTTAGGATTATAATCATGATACATGGGGTTTTGACGGTCCTTTAGATGAAATTAATTATAATAGAGAAATTTTAATTATTAAACAAATTGCATAAAGTAATGGTTAAAATAGTACTAAACTTATTGACACGTTAATTAAACAAAGAGATTATAAATTAACCATTCAAAAAATTTATCCAAGTACCCTAACTTCATTCGATACAGTTAAATACGCTTCCATCCCATATTTTGGTGACAAATTGCTAAAATTATAAACAAAACAAATAAATATAAAGTAAGTTTTAAAAAAACTAAAAACATCTTAAACACTTTTTTCATGCAAAATAAAACAGATGATTCGCTAAAATCAGACATTTACAAATTAAATTGTTCGCATTGTAATTCGGTTTATATAGGCCAAACAATTAGAAATTTTGATATTAGGTATAAATAACACGTACGTTGTTACAAATACAAACACCTACATAAATCCAATTACGCTAAACACTAACTAGAACACAATCATTCAATGACATCTAATAACACCATAAAATGTTTACACTTTTGTGATGATAAACGTAAATTAGATATACTAGAAGTTTTTGAAATTCACAAACATTTAAAAACTATACCGTTAATGAATGAGCAAATTGATCTCTTAAATTCTTCTCTATTGGACATTTTGGAACAAGAAATCAAGTCATCTGCAGACGATTACCGAGATTAAGTCACCACGTTCTATTGCTATAACAAAGACTAACTGTTTACTTTTTAATATAACCTTTGATAATGGCATGTAAACATGCCGAAATACGTATAAGGTTAAAATAAATAAATATTGTTGAAGTAATAAAGTATTTTATCAATAAATATGGACTTCAACGAAGTAAAGCTAGAATTAATAAATAAAAAAAACAGTTAATTTAAGGTCATAAGAACTACTTTTAATAATTTGTGATTTAATTTTGGTGTAAATAGACTGAAGGGTTTATTTTACATTACATGAATTTTATGAGATCGTTTTTTGTTTTCAAGTTTTATATAGTTTTGACAAATAAAATGATATTGTTGGTGGAAAAATACAAGAAAATGAGATGTTTCCTTGATAACAATAGTCCGTTTGGAGATTTGTTATACTTTGCATGCTTTTCTGGACTTTTGTGTCGTATTTCCCTATGTATTTGTCTCTATACATGAATGCACGGTTTAGTGATTTTGATGCAAGATGAAATACGGATTTGAAAGATGTGGGTAGTTGAAGGGTCGCCACCTTTTCCGAACACAATATAGGGAATCATATGCGTCATTGCACAAGGACTGACTGACCAAGACTACTCAAATATTGGGAAAACTACAGAGTACCTTGCATTTCAACAATTTAATTTTTAACTGTTGTTTGATATTTCAAAGCTGCATATTCTCGAGAACTATAAATTTTCTTCTTTTTCATAATTGTTTTCTTATTATTTTTTGTAACAATTACAAACAACGTATACTTTTGAGTTTAATACTAAATCAGTAACATTATTTTAAAAGTGTAATACAAGGTTTCTTACATATTTCTACGCTTCCACTTCTAGGAGATGAATGTAGAGAGAGATTAAGGGAAATACGCTGAAATGCGGCAGTTGTGTCATTCTTTTACCAGATAATCTGACGTCTGATTAAGCTGATTGAAGTGCGGTCATTAGTGGAAAAAGCACCCGCTTACGTCCTAATCTGTCGCCTTCGAAATGATCCCTTCTCAGATACACCAACATGGACTGATACAAAAAACATTTGATCCAAATCCAACCATTAACTGGATATTTCATAAACTTTAAATTGTGTTTTTTAAATTTCTAAAACAATATCGTGTATTATATTGGGATTTTAGCTTATCTGTTTACTTTCTATAAAACAATATTTGAAAATATAATTTTTGTAAGAATGTGTCGTATGTTGTTAACTAGTGAAATGTAATTTTAGAAATCAGTGTAATGTAAGTCCATTCTTCATGTTTAGCAAAAATCTTCGAGTAGGATTTTTTTTTTAATTTTATGACATTCATGCAACTTGCCATCATTTGAGCGTAAAAGTAAAATTGTATTCTATAATCAAATTAATTATATTGTATTAATAAGTTCCAGGTTTACTTCGCCGAAGTTCATATTTATATTAAATAAAATACTTTATTTTACTTCAATAATAATTATTTATGTTTTATACGTACTTCGGCATGTTTATATTGCATTATCAAAGGTAATAGTGAAAAGTAAGCAGTTGGTGTTGCTCTAGGAACAATAGAACTTGGCGACTTGATCTTGGTTATCAGTGTTTGCAGATGATTTAGTTTCTCTCATTTACAAACGTCCAATAAAAGTGAATTTAAGAGATCAATTCGCTCAATTATAAAGGTTCAGTATTTAAATGTTTATGAATTTCAAATGATTCAAGTAGGACAAGTAACAATAGCCATACTATTTGAGTAGCAATTTCAGGATGGTGACGTACGCAGCGACCACCTTTTGCTTATTATCAAAGACTATGCCACTATAGTCTTTGCTATTACGATGTGAGTCTATTATGTTCATCTCTTACGCACCACGTGTTTTGCTATCTACCTTGGGCACTCTTAAGTTGTCATTGATTTTCCTATGCTGATTAAGTTGCGACAGGAATTTTTTTTTATTTTTTACAAAAAGATTCCTCGTGTTTCAAAAATACAGGAAGTACAGTTAATTTTTGTTTTCTTGTATCATTTAAATTTTTATTTGGGGTTTTATAGTATCTTGCATAATAATAATAGTTATAAATATCTCTCACTCGCTCTGGTACTGCCTGTACGTATTATTAGATTGTGTAATCCAATCTTCGTATACTTTCAGTATGGGGAATTATTATTTTTACGAAAAACAAGTGGTTTTAAAAATGTCTGTTCATATGGGTGGGTGGGTATGAGTGTGTGCTTCATAACTTCCGAACGGAAAATTCAATTTCGAGAAGCTTTGGAAAGTGGAGTTGTGCCAAGAACATACCAAAAAAATAAGCACAAAAAGAATTTTGGTTGGATAGACCACTACATGTTTCGTTCTTCTTAGAACTCGTCAGGTGGACACAATCTTACCAATAGTTGAAACCAAATCTCAGTTTCTTATTTATATTGCAGTGCGGATGTTTTTGTGTTTTGTGCATAGAGGCCGGTAGTGATTGCAGCCTTGCAAGTTCTTGTCACACTCAAACTCCAGCTTGTTGCTTTGCAACTTTCCTCGCCGCACATTAGTATAGTTACATTACAAGCGATCTTGGTTAATAAATTTGAAAAATAAATACAGCCACTTCGGGTTTAGCTATGAGATGGAATGAACGGATTTCAATTTCTTTACCGTGTGATGACGATGTTATTATGCTCACGTTTTAAAATGAGTACACTAACAATTAGTAATCAGAAACTAAACTGGGCCCAAATATTGCGAGCTGATGTTATAATAACACACGCGCTTGTAAAAATGCTGCGTTTACACTACGGTTTGCATTTAAAAAGAAATAACTGTACCTGTGGGCTCCTCCTTACTGTTTCTTTTGGCAACTTTATAACACATAAGAATCGACGTGCTTCGCTTAGGTTATATAATCTCGGCTGCAGCTACAATCCTCTTAAGTTCAGATAGGTCGAAAGTATCCGAATTTAAATGAAGAATTACAGTAATCACTATATAATCCCTAATTATTTAACTTATATATTAATTTAAAAAAAAAATAAGGGTGATGCATAGCCCACGGGTTCTGTATAGTAATATTTTCTCCAGGCGTGCTCATCTCAAATAAACATTAAAAAAGTACCTATAATAATCGTAACATTGATCAATATTTTCAGTTTCAAAAATTCCAAGATCACTTTTAAGCCGATAAACTTAAGGATAAACTATAAAATTATTTTTGCTACATTGTATATGACAAAAAAATTTTTTTTTTAAAATTTTTAAACAATTTCAATTAATTGATTATAGGTATATAAAATACTTAATTAATCAACAATATTTATTTACTTTAACCTTATACGTATTTCGACATGAGAAAACATTGCTAAAATTATAAACCAAACAAATAAGTATAAATTAAGTTTTAAAACAACTAGAAAAATCTTAAACACTTTGTTTAATGCAAAATCAAAAACAGACGATTTGCTAAAATCAGGCATTTACAAATTAAATTATTCGCATTGTCATTCGGTTTATACAGGACAGACAATTAGAAATTTTGATATTAGGTATAAAGAACGTACGTACGTTGTTACAAATACAAACACCCACATAAATCCAATTACGCTAAACACTTACTAGAACAAAATCATTCAATGACATCTAATAACACCATAAAATGTTTACACTTTTGTGATGATAAACGTAAATTAGATATACTAGAAGCTTTTGAAATTCACAAACATTTAGAAACTGTACCGTTAATGAATGAGCAAATTGATCTCTTAAATTCTCCTCTATTGGACATTTTGGAATAAGAAATCAAATCATTTGCAGACGGCTACCGAGATCAAATCACCGAGTTCTATTGCTATAACAATGACTAACTTCTTACTTTTTAATATAACTTTTGATAATGGCATGTAAACATGCCGAAATATAAATAAGGATAAAATAAATAAATATTGTTGAAGTAATTAAGTATTTGATATACCCATAATCAATAAATATGGACTTCAACGAAGTAAAGCTAGAATTTATAAATGAATTTCAATTAAACACACTTTCAACTATAGCTTTAACTAATTTCTTACTTCAAAGCTTAAAGCTCTACGTGACCTCCCCCAACAACGGATCGATTTACCACCGTTTCTTGAGAACATTTCACTTACTGTGTGTGGTAATGTTTTCAGGAGTTCGTGACGTTTGCGGTCGTTCTGATCTGCGTTTCCCTGCTACTGATTCCGTTTCCATAAGTTTGCAATGACAGTACTTTATTGTTCTGCTGTCCAAAATTGCACAAATTCGATTTTCAGCTCCTCTCCATCGCTACACCGTAATAGTAGAAGCCCTTCTAAATTTTTCATCACTGAATATTAGTTTGTTTGATTACCAAATAAGAAAGTTACAGGTAATACTAAATATACATTACACCATGTGATACAATTTTCAAATTTTGAAGTCGTGATCCCTTATTGAAATATGAGCTAACAAATTCATATAAATAACAATTTTTTTAATGGCTAATATAGAGCAGAACGGTAACGCACAAAAATATAAAACATTTTTTTTTATTGCAAATATTGTGAAAGTGGTTCTTTTAATATTGAAAAAATAATTTAACTGGTCATATGATGTTTTTTTGTAAGTTTTGCGGTTTGTTGGTGTTTCGGATAAGGTGTGCAACGGTTTCCTTTAGGTTGCTGTAAAACGTCTCTTGTAGTTTTAGTTTTTTTTTAGTTTCGAGTTGTTACCTACCAGTGGTCAGTGCCGGGTTTACCAATAAGCCGACTAGGCTGCAGCTTATAGCCTCAGGATTTTTGGGGCCTCATTTCTTCATCGTAATTTTTGGTCATCGTGCAAAATTGGGACGCCCCAAAATATGTTTTTGCTTATACAACAAAAGTATACATAGTGCAGATAAAATTGTAATATTTTTGCTAAAATATTAACAGTTTCACTGCTAGCGGCACGGATTCGCGTTTTTGAATGTTACAACAATATGCTGACGCCGCAGATCCGAGACGTTAGAGTGGGCAGTTTATTAGGCAGTTTCAATCTTCTGTACGACCGTAGCACTAGAATTAAGTGTATCCACCGTTTCCCAGAAAACTACATGCCTTAGTCAAAAAAATTAATTCTTAAATTTAAAATTAAGCAAACACCTGAACAAAAATTTAATAATTCAACACGTATCAGTTTAATCCCTAAGTAACAACTACGTGTTGTAATGTATTTGTAGAAAAGCAGTTGAGGCTGCTGTCTTGTAAGCAGAAATCCCGGGTTCCTAACCCAGATGGGACAAACCTTTTTAAAACAAATGTTTGTTATCTATTTAACTTATGTATTTTTTTCATCTTTTCATAACTGAAATTTCAATGTCTAATTATGTTATAATAATGAAATAGTTATTAACTTAATCCTTTCGTTGCCTGAAGTATTAAATTTATAAATTACTATATAAATCTTACTCTTTTTTGGAACTGGTGGGAAAATTAAATAAATAACAAACAAAAACTAGAAGAAAAACCTTGCCCCACCCATGATTGGAGCCCGGGACTTCTACTTAGAAGACATCAGCCTCAACCGCTTCTATACAAAGACATTGGAATACGTTGTTATTACTGTTTGATTAAAACGGCTCGTCTTAGATTTATGCTTCATATAAAATCAAGCAATATTATTTTCTTTTACAAAACGGAACTAATAACAGCTAATAACAATTATACAGTTTAAATTCTTAATCAAAGTTTTCTGAGGATATAAAATCTGGAAAATATAATTTCCCATGCCTTTTGCATATAGTTTAACTTTTCCGGGAAATTGTGTACATATTTGTTAGCACCTTAGTAATGTGTTATAACGAGGAATAACTACCGCTTACTCTGTTGCCCTTGGATGCTTTATTTATAGTATGATTAATTCTTCATGTGGTAATATTTACGTCAATTTCAGCTCAAAATGTTTTTATTTTTTTAATATAACAATGGTTTTAGATTAGTCTGCAAGAGCTTTTTAAAAAAGCTTGTACTAAAGTTTTCCCAGGAGATTCATTTTATATGAATTTTTTTTCAGTTTTTTTTGTAAATTAATTTTGGAGGGTGATTTAAGGATTTCTCATGTTTCCTTCATGACTTTTACACTTTTTTTAAAAATATTAAACTTTACGGAAAGTTTAGAAGGGATAAGAATAACTATTCGTGATATATAGGTAAGTCCGGTATACCATCCTCAAAATTTTGAAAAGTTTGTAGTATTTATTGAATAATATAGGTTCAAAAGCGGTATAACTACCCCCAATCCATTGCAACCACAGCATTTGTTTATCTATAGTGCGTTCAGTTGTCGATGTGATAATATTTACAATACTTGAAACTGAAAATATGTTTGACAGCATGACTGTTTCACGTTAGCCTGATTTGAGCTTCCGTACTAAGGTTTTTCTAAGTAATTTTTCATAGATTGTTTAGTGTTTGTGGAAAAGCTGCTTAAAAATGAATTTTCAGAGTGATTTCAGTATTTCCCATTTTTTTCCACGTAATTTTTGGAGTTGTTTTGGTATATCGACTCAATTTTTAAATTATTAATTTCAATTTTTTTGGGTAATATACACATGAACATGGTGTTAATTTGGACTTTCGGTTTAACCGGAAGTGATAGCAATTTTTAATTTTTAATGGAACACCCTGTATTTTTTTGCATATTTAAATAGACCTTTTAATTTCAATAACAGCTATGTATAATACTTACCCATTAACTTTTAATTTCGGCCGCCAGAGGGCGTTTTTAAAATAACCTTAAATGCCTAATAATTTTGTCATAATTATTTTTTTAATTGGCTTAGAAAACAAAGGAATAATGAACTTTAAATGTTTTTTGTTGTTACTTTGCTTAAACATTTTATTGTGGCAAGAAGATATTAAAAAATTTAAAAAAAATACTCAGAATTTAAACGGTCATAACTTATTTGTTTTAAATTTTCCCACTTGAGTTTTATTGCACTTTTTCAATTGCCATTTTATTTGCTTTAATTTAATATCAATACCATACCTTGTTGGTATTTTGTTTTCAAAGCCTACTTAGTTGCAAAAACGTAGCTATTTTTAATATTAGTTTTTAATGCAATAATTTAATTTTTTCTTGCTATTTTGAAAATAATAAGGTATGTTATTGGTATTAAATTCAAGCAACTAAAATGGCAATTTAAAAAGTGCAATAAAACTCAAGTAGAGTTTGAAAATTAAGAATTTTTTTAATTTTTTTAATATCTTCTTCCCGCAATAAAATGTTTAAACAAATAAATAAAAAAATACTTAAAGTTCATTATTCTTTTGTTTTTTCCATTAATTTTCGTTGAACCTGAATATTTAAAATTATATTGGAATCGGTTCACAATTTCTGGTTCCTAGAGGACTAAAACATGTATTTTCGTCAAAATTGAGGTATGAGAACTTAAAAGTATAAAAATGAAATTATTTAGAAAATGACAGCAAGTTTTCAGTAATTTATTTTCGCCTTTGCTTTTCCACCTAAAGTTCTATAGTTTTACAGTTTGCAAAAATTTAGTAAATCTATAGTGATGGGTTTTGCTTATTTTCATGTCAGCCCTTGTATTAACAGTGAATGGAGGACACAATTCTATATATTAAACGGTTGAATGTCTAATGTATGAGTATTTATTGGTATTATTGTAACATAATCTGCCGATAGATTTCATAACAGGAACGACTCAACAGAGCTGCAGCGGGCGCTCACGTCAGTTGACCCAGCGAACAGCTTCAGTGAAGTCGTTCTCAAAAATTGCTTTAGTGGTGGCCAAAATTAAAAGTTAATGGGTAAGTATTATATATAGCTGCAAAGAAACTTAAAAGGTTTATCCAAATGTGCAAAAATATACAGAATGTTGCATTAAAAATAAAAAAAGTTCTATCACTTCCGGTTAAACCGGAAGTCCAAATTAACACCGTCTTATATCGTAATATGCATTTTTATGTGTATATTACCCATAAATAATGTAAAATTAATAATTTAAAGATTGAGTAAATGGCCAGTTGTTACATGTTTTCGCGGCCACCCGGCATACCTATAAGTGGCGCTGGGGTTAAATTTTACATTTTATTAATGAAGGTCTGAAAAGGGTTGTGAAAACAAGAACTATTCATGAAATATAGAACAGTCCTGAAAAGAATATGTTTTCCCTAAAAATTTTGTGAAGGTTGTAGGAGTATAGTTAAATAACAGAGTATGATGGGGATAACTAGTTAACTACCCCCGACTTCCTTGCCCTGTGGCAGGTTTTACCTTTAATACACCCAATTCGTGATGTGATAATATATACGTTAATTTCATGGCAAAATTTGTTGACATCGACTATTTCATGTTAGTCTGAGCTGAGCTTTTAAAAAAGCTCGTTGTACGATTTTTTCAAACAATTTGTTTTTGGTTGCTATTTTCGGTGTTTCTTGTAAAGCTCTTTTAAAATGAATTGTTGACGGTATTCTAGGGTTTCTCATATTTTCCCTATGACACTTCTTTATCAATGAAGGTTTGGAAAGATTTAGGAAAACGATTTAAAAATATTTAATCCTGACTCCTATGATAAGAGAGAAATTGAAAACAAATCTACCTTCTTTAACATTTTGAAAAGTACGAAGTAGTAGTTAAAGAAGAGGATCTATAGGGGGATAACTACCTCCTACCTCTTGCAGCATGATTTGTCTATATTCAATTATTGATGTGATATATTACTTATGTCAATTTCAACCAAAAATTTTTCACATAAAATAGTTTCACATCACGGTCGTCTGGTTCGGGGTTTTAACAAAGCTCGTATTAAGGGTTTTCCAACAGATTTAGGTTTTAATAGATTTCGTTTTTTTAAATGTGTTATGGAAGGTGATTTGGGCGATGTCTTATATTTTCCTCATTACTTCTACTGTAACCAGGGAAGTTTTATTTTTTTAAATGAAAAGAGTGGGAAAATCAAGAACTGTTTCTCAGATATAAAAGTCCTCAAATTTTTCAAAAGTTGAAGTAGTAGGTAAATAATAGTATCCCAAGGGGGGTGGGGTAAGTACTCCCCACTGCCTTTTGCCTGCGGTATGAATTCTGAATGTGATGATACGTACATTAATTTTAAGCCAAAATTCGTTGACGGACAAATGTTTCACATTAGTCCTATTTTTGAGCTTTAAAACGAGTTCGAACTTAGGTGACAGTTACACCCCCTTCTGAAATCGTGAAATATCGCAGGTAAAAAAGAGGGTGTGGAACTGCGAAGACATAAAATAGTGGAAAACGCGAAGAAAAGGTTATATCGTTCCTGCAATAATTAGGAAGTGCGCAATGACATAGTGAAAGCACGCACGCCTTCTGTGACAGCGCGACAAACCGCGCTCTCAGTGGTAGTCTGACTGCCGTAGTAAGAACGTCGAGTCGTGTTGTCACTGGTTGTCGCCGCGTGAGACGCGCGCACATACCGGTAATACGATGTGTTTACATTTTTGACAACATTGGAAATTCCGAAAAATCTTCCCAAGAGTGCAAGTTTAGTGAGCTAACTGTCTAACAGTGACGTTCTTAAAATCTAATTTAAAATAAGTTATTAATTGTTATGTTAATTATTAAAGTGCAAAACTTTTGCGTTGTTTAAGTCTAATAATCGTCAACTTTCATGATCTCAAAGTTACGAGAGTAGTAGTAATTGATTATCATAAGTTTGCTGAAGTACCGTTCTTGAGGTGTCAATCGATTGGTTATTCCAGCGAATCTATTTATGGAACTTTAGTTTAAATTGGGTGTAAAATTCTTCATAATACGATGGTGCAAATACACGTTCAGGAGAATCAATATCATAGATTTTATTGAGAGCTGCCAGAACTTCTAGTAATTCTTCATGTCACATGTTTATACTACACAATTAAGACGCAATTATGGTATACGAAGCAGTATGAAAATATGCTACGAAGACAAGTTAATAGCCGAAGTCGTTAAAAAAATTTAAATAATAATAAATAAAATAAAAGTATAATCTGTCAGTACTAATTGAGTTGATCTAATCAGCTGAAAGGAGACGAAATTTAACTTATTGTGATTAATTTGCTGTGATTACAGGATGTTAATCGATAGTGCTAGTATCGATTTCGGTGTACCTAACCAGTATTAAAATTTTTGATTAAATATCAACTTGAAGTATTATTGCTGCTAGTGAAATTGAAATCACCATGGGCGTTATAGGTAAGTAATGTGATTCATTTTCGTCGATATTGAATGATTTTGAAATAAAATTTCAATTTAAAAAACGGACAAATAGAACTTAAAAATAGTTTTAAATTGCTGAAGCACCTACAACGAAACTATCAACTCAAAACATTTAACGCTTAAAATTTAGAAATTCTTCAAACACATTGTGAACCAAATAGCTAAACAATGTGAAATTTATAAACAATCATATAGTTGCGCATTTATATACCTAAACATTTACATTTTAATTAAATGCTGCAGGTGATATTGAAAATGACGATGTGTAATATATTACTGCCAACATATTGGGTGTTTATAGGAAAGAATAACGATGTTGCATAACTGTCAATAATTAGGGGTCAAGGTTACGAAAAAAAACCGTAAAAGCGAACCAACACTGGATTGAGATTTTTTTTAATATTTATTAGAGCTTTGATATTTTTTACTAATTATTATTCAAATTTTTTAAATGTCCCGAAAGTCATTGTCTTTATGAGTAAATTTAAATTTAAAACCAAAACATTCGTATATTCTAAAATAAGAACGACCACTTTTTATAATACGTATAAATCACGTTTCTAAAAACTCGACTTTGTTAAAACTGACTTAACCCACATTTTTCACTACAACACTATACTCCTACAAATAAGCAGGTGTTATCATTGATTATGTTAAGTGAGCATGTTGTACAGTATATCTACATAGATCTGTACGAAGATAAGTCTAATGCAAACAAAGATGAATTGAAATATTAAGTAATACCTCGCTCCATCTACATCTTAAATTAAAAAACTGGATTTAAAACCAAATGAAACAGAATTATTAATTTGGTTTGCTTAAAACAACTTACAAGAAATTAAAGTAACCCATTGTAGTAACCTTGAGAGATTATGTAGTTGTTGTCACGCCCTTTTTTTGGTAGTTTAAGCCCACCAACCCCATTTAGACCTATTACTGAATTAAACTGTATTTAATATTAATATTAAATCACATCAACTGAAAAAACAGGATTGTATGGAAAACTTTGTCGTTTAAGTTGCCAGCTATTTTTTTATATGGGCTTTTTGGGTAAGCCCCTAAACCACTCTGATTTTTTAATAAAATGATATAAAAATGAGTTATTTCTCACAATATTTTATGATTTTCGTAAATTTCAGTTTAAGGTACTGTAACTAAAGCTTTTAATTACCGCTGTCAGTTATTAATGCAAATACCTAAAGAAAAAAATGTTGCAACTACACAAACGTTTTTCAAATAATATTTTTATTTAAAATTTGTTGTGTCAAAATTTAAATTGAGTTTAAACCAGATATTAATAACAAGGCCCGGTTTGAACTAGGTTTATTAATTTTCTTTTGTTTTTAGTTACCAGAAAGAGTTACGATTATTCCGAAAACCATAAAAAGATGTTATAGCGGAAGTCCCTGAACTGTTAAGATTTAAAACTGAAAACTAGAAGAGAAACTAGGGCACAAGTTCTAGGTTTCCTAAATGTAAACTTGCTGAAACACTAAAGTAGGTAAGACCTGCGAACTTCAGGTTACATGTAATAAAAGATAGTTTCGGTCTTTGAAACTTAGTGAGATCATAGAATTTGATAATAACAAATCCGTTGAATGCTGATGTACAAAAACATTTAAATAATTATAAATTTAATGTATCCCTAATACTTAAAAATAAAAATAAATGAGCGAAGCACTTTGCCTGGACTTTAGATATTGTTACTTATCGTATATTCAAAAGTATTTTATTATTAATGTGTTACGCACCAACACTGACTACAATAACATCCCACTTAGCATAACAGTAATATTATAAGAACATATGATATTATTAAAGAAAAGGGCAGGACAAAACAAATTCGTCCACCAACAATTGGACGATAGGGGAAAAGTAAATTACCCCCCCCCCCCCCCCCCCCCCCCCCCCCAATATTACTGTACCTAAAAATAAGTTGAGAACTTTATTCTACTATCACTCATGATCAATGTAACGTAAACAGAAATTATTATTGGCCCCCGATTATTAATTAAAGCTGTATGTATTTTCAATTTTCAAAAATTCATAGAAGGTGTCG
This sequence comes from Ctenicera cuprea, assembly GCA_958336395.1. NCBI lineage: Eukaryota > Metazoa > Arthropoda > Insecta > Coleoptera > Elateridae > Ctenicera > Ctenicera cuprea. The sequence goes on from OY284496.1 coordinate 21,617,901, forward strand.
CAGAGAAATTAGCGGACTAGGACACAAACCAAATTGAAGCTAATCCATAGCTTTATTAGTCTACAAATTTAAAAAAAAAAGTGCTGTTCGTTTTTGAGCAACATATGTTTTTTTTAATTACCAAAATTTTGAAAACATTTTTCACTTTATAGTTTAAATCTTTTTAAAATTTTTGTGCGCAGTAAGGTTGTATATAGGGCTATTATTATAAAAAAATGATCCCGATGTTTTAACATGTTTTTGAGTAATAAGGCGTTGAAGTCAAATTGTTTTGCAAATTGTAGAAGCCGCTATTTTGAACCTAAAAGGTTCAGAAAAAAACATTTATTTTGCCTTAACTTTTTCTAACTGATTCGGGAGTTATGGAGCGCATACCCACGGACAGTAATTTTTTTAAAACCACTGTTTGAGTTTATGGTGGTTTAAAACATGTATTTATTATATCAACAGTGATGTGAGATCATGGTAATTATTTCTGCAATAAATACAAAATTTTTAACATTTTGTTATCGTACTTAGTACCTGATTACTTATGAAAGATCTGAATTGACACAACATGTATGTCATATTTTTCGTGGTGAATTATAGAGCACAATTACCTGATTGTTTAAGATTGCAATACGAAGGTTTTACATAAAATTGTTCATAATTAGTTCGGTTTCTTTCCTCATGCCGAAGACGTTGAAAAGAAAATCAATGTTGATTTTTAGTTTTTAGTTCCCATATAAGTAGCTTTAAGTAGCTAACATTACTCTACCCACCCAGCTACTTAACTTATAGAAGTTTATAATAGGAAGCTCATTAAAATAACTAAATAATTCTTCCGGCTTCTAAGGGCGGAAAAGTAGGGCATATCTAGCTTTACTGCTTTACGTTTACGCTGCCTTATTCGTTACTTATTTTTTATTTTCATATAAAATACTTATTTATTGTTAGTAGCAAAACGAGTAGGCAGATAATCAGACAAAATATTACGTACAGAAAAGACATTTTTTGGAAAATGCTCTAGGTTACTCATTGTTTTGTTCCATTGTTTAGCGAACCCTGAAAAGGTCAAAGTTCGATCTCCACAGTGCTGCCGTGATGCGGAGATGAACAGACTTACTTAGTTAACGCGATCTCCTGCGCAGGAGAAAACATATACGCGAAATGTTGTCATAGTAATATTTGCTACATCTACACCTGTAAAATTTAGAACTTACGGAATTGCTATGTATTTAAAAAAAATTGTGAAGCACCATTTTGGCTATAATAACTAAGAATTTTAATGGTTGGTTGGGTTATATAGGTGAGCTTGTTATTTATTAGCGCTGAATAATTTTCATGGAGCTTTTTTTTTATAATTTTACATTTAAAATGTTTTTCGCCAGTGTCACTCCCCGCGAGTTGTAGCAACAAAATTAGACTTGTTGGATTCAATTTTTGAGCTAATACGAGTTAAAACTGTGCTAAAGATTTAACACAAAAACATTTAAGTTGTAACAGTATTGGTGGCCTGGGGACCAATGGCACAGGTGGGTACGCCTGTCGCAATGTCACCGAGAAGCGGGGATGTCACCCGAATTAAAGCGCAAGCGCTGGGCGGACCGCGGCTTGTCACCTGCAGATACGCCTATTTCGCCTACTCCGGAATGCCACCTGGTGGGGGTTGTTGATATATAATCATGTTCAGATCTCCGATGCAATTACTATAATGTAACTAGTCATTCTTAAAACGTTATGGGAATTTTCCTTCTGAAATTAAGAGCAAGAACGTGTTTTGCTTACTTATTTGTAATTTATTTATTGGGCTAATTTTATTTTAAAAACAGCCCCCTTTCCTTTAAAAATGATGCTATATATTTTTCTACGTTCTACATCCATTGTGATTTGCGATATCCTTTTCCGTCGTCCCGAGCTCGCTGGAAAAGCGTTAGTCGCACGTACACTCAGTCTCATATCGATCTTAGCCCGCCGTCTTATGTATTAAACGTGACTGGAAGGGCTTCGATGTCTTGATTCATTTATTCACTGGTTTGTTGTTGAATAGGGCAGGTGACTTTATTATTAATCCTTAATATATTATTACGTTTCAAACGATTTTTTTACATACAAATACACTTTTATTAAAAAATATTACAAAACGCGTATAAGGTTTTGCACTTTCCTTTTATAACTTCATGGGAAAGAAATAAAAATTTGATGTTACATAAGAAATAAAAGGGAAAAGCGCAGTTAAAGCGCGCAGAGGCGGAGCCCTACAGAATTGTCACTGCAACGACGACTGTCACTTGTCCCCCAAGTCAGCGCATGCGCGTCGTCACGGGGACCATAGGCCGTCGCGACGCTGTGACACGCCCGGCGTCCAGGCGACCCTTGACCCCTCAGTGCCTAACTGACGGTCATATATGTGTGTGTATGCTGCTCGTCTGCTAACAGTCCCGGTTTGATTACCTCGAAGTGTGACGTAAAAACCCGAGCATTTTTCTTATCCAGGGAAGTGGTGAAATGATAAATTCGCTACAATGCAATTTTCTTCAATAGGTAGTTTGATGAAAAATGGTAAGTTAAAAAAATTCAAAAAAATACCAAAGAAAACCCTCAAGAAAATAATCACGTGGTTGTTATCTTGCATTTAAGCTGCTGTTAAACTAACTATAATTATATACAAATAATAAAAGCAGTTGACAGGATCTAGCATTGGCCTGCGACCTTAGCTGTGTTAAATTAAAAGGTTTTTTCGAATGACCCTCTCTTTTATCGCGTATTTTGAACATAAATCGGTCAGAACGGTTGCATATCGATAATTAAAACAGTCTCTCCTGTACTTGTTGCAAAAACATCCATAATGGATAAAAATTGCTTAAAATTATCCCGAACAAATATTTATTTATTCATCCCAGATAGATAAATATCGTGTAATCAACTTTGTAAGTTTAGCAGGTGGTTTCTGTTTTGTTTTTCGTTCAGTAAGTATGCCGTACTCACACCTTGTACTTGAAACAAGAAAAATAGTTCTTGAAGCTTATTTCCAGTTTTTCGTCCCGCTTATTAATTGATATTTAGTTCGAGTTACGACCGCACGTGGTGTTTGTAATCACTTTCAGGACAAGTTATATGCTTACAGTCACGTTACGTGTGTGCAGACCAATTATGCCCTGCAAAATTATCCAGTCTTAGATACTAAATTCTAAAGAAAATAAAATTTCTTCGAGAAATATAATTGCTTGCTTGCATTTAAGGTTGTTTTCCTTGTAGAAAATTTCCTATCGCATTTTTAATTTTTTTTTCTGAAACAACACAAAGCTATACAGAATTACTCATTGTTTTGAAATTTCTTCTTAGGTTAATAAATGAACCTAACCTTACTCAAGCTCGTTCGGCATCAAATGGTATACAAGTTTTTCCCCTTAGGTATAGATAAACTTTATAACTAAATTTTTTTACTTCAAATAAATACTTATAGATTTTTATCACCCTCCTCGAAATTATTGTGCTGGGTTACTATGTCGATAAGTAGGTTTGTCCAAATATTCTATGTGCAAAGTTGACTTTAACCGAAGGAAAAATATTTCCGTTTGAGTGAATAGTGTAAGTTGAGTTGCTGGCGCCTCCACCAAAATTATCATTCTTATTTAATCATTTAACATTTCTATCCGTAGTAAAATTGCAAGTCGACTTAACCGATTTTTTCGAATTAGCAGGCTTGGAAGAAAACAAAATCGTCACCAGTAAGAGAACACAATACAACTTTGCCTTAAATTTTGCTTTTCTATTAGGGGCTAGAACTTTAACATCGTTAAGAGTTCTTTTGTGTTTAAGGCAGCTGTTTTATTTAAAAAATTAGATGTATGCTGCATAATATTTGTTTAAAAATATGAAAACAATTTGAAGTACGTGCTTTAACACAGGGGCGCGCCTGGCGGGGCGCCATCGCAAAAGAGGCGCTAAATTTTCAAAAATCTTCAAAATAAATAAAACATCCGAACCTTAACAATGACTACATTAGCAAACCACCGAATGAAATTTTCGTAAAAATGGGACTTCCTCGATCCCCATAGTGTTTTGCTGTGTCGTTCGAAAGCTGTGCAAAGCTAAGTGAATATTAAAAACATTTTTTTTCATTCGGTTTTCAGGGCGAAGGTGAAGTCACAATAAATAAATCAAAAAATAAACAATGTGGTGCGTAAAATTGTGTATTTTTTTTCAAATTTCTGGAGTAGAACCGGACCCTCCTCTACGTCCCTACTTACGATAGGGCGCTAAACAAAAAATTGCACACGGGCGCCCACCTCTAGGCGCGAGCCTGCTTTGGCATATTGCACCAGCTTATGAACAAGCAAGAAATAGTTTAAAGATAACTGTTCAACTATGTTTTCAAAATTTTTAATTGCAGGGAATATCAAAAATTAAAAAAATGCTCTTGTTAAAAGTCGCTATATCTAACAGTTTTCAAGATAATTCAATGTTTTTCAAAATCGAGTTGCCATGAAGGTCTAAGTGTTTCCCTAAGATATCCAAATAATTTACTTTAACTTTGAAAGCGAGTTTTACACATGAAAACGATGAAAAAGTTCCTATAAACATTTGTTCGGAAGCGCTTCGTTACAGAAGTACTGTTTTCGAAAGTGGGAAATTTCAAGAAATCAAACTATTGTCTCTTTAGGAGGCTGTAACTCCCTAAGGAAGCATTTCCGGAATCATGTTTATAAGCAATTATTTTATTCTTGATTAGACTGTTATTTCTTCCGAGGTCTGTAAGTCCGTAAATAAGCATTCTTGGAGATACATTCATATGAACTTTTCTTCATGAAATAACCTAAAGAATCACCTCCTGAACACCTTCTGTACGTACTTAGTAAACACCCTGTATTTAACGCAATTTTTCCTATTTTCTTTATTGATAAACATTTCAATAAATAAAAATCGCCATAACTCACTTATCTCTTCAATGTTTGTTCTATATATGCAGATAAATGCGCTAATGGGTTTCTTTTTGAGTACTATGTTTTATTTTCAAACTTTACAGCTTTAAGTACAAAGAATTTTTTTCACTTTCTAAGTAGCATATCTGACCCTTGTAATACGTACTCATCCTGTGAGTAAACAGTTAAAATCAACTCAGCGTAGTCGATGATAGTGTGTGCTGTGCAAAGCCCGAGGGCTGAATGTTTAACCAATCTGCTAAACACTTGGGTGTATATTACACTATTAAAATGGTTATTTATCGACGAAATGAAGCTGTGTACTACCAACCAGACAAATTTAATTGAAAGCTGTGGCGATTTAAGCAACTTTTTTGCTTCTTTTAATTTTCTTCGTAGCTCAAAGCACGTTAGGTTTAGTAGGGCGACATATCACATAATAAAATTTTACGATCCCTTTTATTATTTACGGGTTACCGTTGTCTTATGTTATCCTCCCTTGTTACAGGAGAAGGAGGCAGTCGAAGTCCTGTTGTACCCAATCAGAAAGAAAGAACAACGACAGAAATGCCTGCAGCCGCACTTCCATTAACTGACCGACAGTTTCCAACAACTTCAAATACGGGACTGATGATGGAAGTGGTAAGTAAGCAGACGATTTTATCGATTTAACAGTACCCTCTCTTTTGTATCTTGCACGTGCTTAGTCTTCGCGCAAAACCTGTAAAGGTACTACACGGAGCTTTTGAAAGCTCATGTGACAATAATTGAAAACTTTGAACATCCGATGAACAGTTCATATTCAGACAAGTACGGCCCCACTACTTTCCGACATACATACTTTCATCTTTTTCTAGGTGATCCTCCCCCATTTTCTTCTTCTTATCCTCCCGCCCCTGGCGTTCAGGTAAAATGAATACTGACCATCTCAAGACGATGTAACATGTGATGCATTAAATGCCATGAAATTACCGTAACACTTCAAAGTCAAACCCACCAGGACACAGTTTGTTGGGATTAATATTATCAAATCTCTGACTGTTTGGAAAATTGCTACCTTAATTTTTTCGAATTAAGAAATGTGCGTTAAATTTTGAGGGGACACATCAGAATTCGTGTGCATTTGTGGCCGTCAGATTTAGCGGGCGATCTTTAAAATTAAAGAAAACTCGAGTTTAATTTGTTTCACAATAACTCCAAATTGTTTTTAGATCTAATTAAGAAGTTTAATTAGGAAAACTAGCTATTTTAAAGAAAAATTTCGTTTTTAACCGCCTCCGTTCGGTTTCCGTCGAGTTGCGAAGGCCTTGGAGGGGGATCTATTGGTTAGTCCTATAGCTCACCATTGCGGCGATTGCAGCGGCGCGAGTTCTGAACTGGTTGTATGAATCAATCATAAATATACAAGACATGTGTTTTGGCGGCTTTAAATGGACCTAAAGTGAAGGATATATATTTTTTCCCGCTATTTCACGAACAAAAGTGGCAGTGAGATTTAGCCCCCAATTTTGTTCCAAAATTACGTTTTAATTATTTAAACTCGACAAATTTCCAAAATTTAATTATTGGATCTTATTCGGGGAAAGTTTTACAGTAAGGCGAATAACGTGAAGTTACACCTTTATACTAACAATAATAAATGGAATGTGTGAGTGCTTAATAAATTTACTAATAGAACCTTAAAGAAATTTATGGATTCAAGTGGTGCTTTGGTGACGGTGAAATGCAACCGCGTAAGTGATAGTGAGTTTGAAACATCCATGCTGACTTGCACCCCAATGCTTCTGATGCCTAACAGCAGCAGAAGTTCTTCGCCGGGCCCAAGGAGAGGGCCCTCCACTAGCTACGGGCCTGCTTTAGATCCTTACTCGTCATTAAATCTTATGGGATCTGCACAACATCTAAGACCTTCTTTGAGTGTAAGTTAGGAACACTCTTATAAGGTCAAAAACGCAAACGGCGCTTAAAAACTTCTGTTTATTCTGACGGACATTTTGACAGGTTGAAAATCAAAAACCTATTTGCCCATTACAGCAAAACTGTATATTTTTATTTTTCTTCTAAAATTATTTTGAAATGATAATAAGAAACAAAGCAAAACATTAAAATTGTTAGGTTTTTTCTTACTCATCTGGGTTCAAAATCAAAATATTTTATTAAATTGTTTAAAGAAAAACTCTTAATGGTCAAAATAAACAAATTTCTTCAAGATCATATGTTAACAGCAACGGGGAATGCTCAAAATGTTAACATTTATGTATAAATCTTACTGTTTTTGTATGAGAGAAACGTTCTTATGAGTGTAAAACGGACATTTATTGTTTTGAAATAGGATTTTTTTTAAACATGTCAACAGCATAACAGGTAACAAGTGCAAGAGAAAAACAACAATTAAATTTAAGTATAATGAACGGTCCTTACATTAACTTTATTATTTGTATGAATACCTATAAAAATTTAGGTTAACGGGAAAACGGGGATGTAGGTACATTTTAAATTCAACTGAATATTTTTAAAATTTAAGGGGTAATGTGAGATATTTTTTGGCTAGCTTAAAGAAGCCTAAAATAAAAATGTATAGGGGATTAGGTTGAACAAAATATTTAGACGTCAATTTTGAAACAAAATTACATCCAGACATTAGGGATCGCTACAAAATGAGCAGAAAATTTAAACCTGTTTTTATTATAATCGTCGTTTAAATAATTCAGTTAAATTATACGCTTTGGTAACGATTTAGTTGTCATTTAATCAAACATTTAAGCGTCTTGCGTGCTAAGGAACATACACGGTCCTGCAATTACATATACTTATAGCGTGGTCACAAGCTTACTATTTTAGTTCTTACTAAAAACAAACTCACAAAAGCTTTCTCTTGGTTGTTGATGTTTTATTATCCAGAAGGAACCTTAAAAACTAAAATAGTGTAACTCTTAAGTATATTGGCTAATCAGATTAACGAGTTGATAAAACAATTGCTTTTAGGATATTAATTGATTTTAATTGTGTCCACGCGGCATTGCTGGTGCTTTGTATAAGTTTTTAAACAACTCCGGGCGGTTCTCCGCTGCAGCTCTGTTTGCTCGTCTGCATATATTAAACCAGTGCTCTAACGTAACTTATTACCGATGATTTATTAGCAGGGCCTGTTTAATCAGGCTGTACCTATTTAGTTATGTTTAATGCTAATGTGCTCTAATTTATTACATTTGATACATCGGTCATTATTGTTTTCAACTCTGTCTTTGATAATTAACCAAACATGTGCTACATCTTCAAAATCTTTGCTCGAATAACCCATGAACATGTTGTAAATATCTTCTTCTAAGTTATAGTGCGTTTTTTAGAAACCCCTTCATAAATCTTTACTAAAGTTTAGGTGGTGAAAATAAGAATTTTTACAAAAGAAACACAAACGACAAAGAAATCAGGAACGTCTAAACCTTCATAGCCCAAGTTAATCATCAGTAAATAAAACGATTGTTTGTAAACACTATGTTAGTTTCTAAAAATGTGTAAAGCCATCTGTTTACTATTTCCATTTTTTGCCAAACTTTTCCTAAATTTAATCTCCGTAATATATTTTTTTGATAAACATGTACTAGCGTAATTAGCTCCCATGCACATACGGACACAAACACCCTTGACGAGACCGGGATTCGAACCAAGAACCGGTTGTTTGTTAAGCGAACACTTAACCCACTGAGCCACAACGACGGCTTCTTCTGTAATAATTGAATTTACAAAATTTTAATATGCAAAATTATTCTTCAAGCACAAATTTCTTGTCTGGCGTAAATTTTTACATAAAGTGGTTTATATGAATTTGAGTTAGAAGCTATTTGTGAATTATTAGGCAGTTTTTTTCCAATTCTTATAAGAGCTGTTTCATGAGTGATTTTATAATCATCGGTTTTGTTTATTATTGACTTATTATTAAAGTTGTCGTTTTGGTTTGTTATTTCAATTCTGACAAACATTTATAAAATGTTGTTTCTTATTTTCGTGTAATGTTAAAAAACTTATATTCAAAATAACTTGTTGTAGGCAGGGTTGGGCATGTAGAATATTACATTTAAAATATACTTACTATACATAATATGTAGAATATTAAGCTATTTTTCTGCACATTCTACATGTAGAATAATTCCGATGCAAAATCAGACAGTTTACACGTTAAAAGGAGACATTTCATTAAATGGTTCATTCTTCGTGAGGGGGGGGGGGGCGCTATAGGAGTCTTTCGAACTCCGTATCGGATCCGAGAAAGGATGGGTTATAGCAAGGAATTTGGATAAAGTAGGATTTCCGTGGAAAGTACTGTTCTAGTATTTACCTTGTGGGCCAGGAAAACCACGGAAAACTTGAGCCAGGACAGCCGGCCGGGCCAGGGAATGGAACCCAGGCCTCCTGGGTGGACGCGCTTACCGCGGAGCCGCTTTTCTCGGTTTTAAACGTAAATAAACACGTATACAACTTAACAGGTGCTCCCCCAACACCAAAGTAAAATAACTACTGTTAGTAAATTAAAATTTAAAATATCTCAAAATAGTAAAAAACTAATAACGTAAAATTATTGCTACCAGTGTCGGAATTATGGTGGGGACAAGCAGTAATTCCACCCCAGACGTAACGATTTAAAGGGCGCAATTTTATTGTATATTTTTTTATGGAGACAATTGATATGTCGTTTGATAACTGCTGACGATTAAAAACATTTTGCAGTGCTGTACGTTTGTATAGAGAAAATATGGGGCGCGTTCGTACCATTGGATAGTCACATGTCTCCTCACACATTAATTTTATGCAGGTGTTTTTGTAGATGCAATCTATCGGTTTATATTTTACATATTCTACATACTTTACCTGTATAATATATTGTACAAAAAAGTAGATATTACTAGTATTATTAAACATACATTTTCAACACATTTTTTTTACGTGCAATGTAGAAAATAATAATATATGATGAGTAAGGTTACAACACTGGACCTTGTAGGTTAATTGCAAAAATTAAATTTTACTCTTAAAACGGTTCTTTTTTGTAGATTACATATTATTGTACAAAATGAACCATACGCAGCTTTGTTGTTTTCTTCTTGTTTTATATTTAACCAAATTAACCAAACAAAAACTACGCGAAAAAATGATTTTTGCGATCAGAAATTTTGCTGTATGTTATTTCTTTTTTACTTCTCATTTCAGTTCTATTACCAAATTAAAAAAATAGTTTTACTCGTGTTTACGTAACCTAATCTAATTTTAATCTGCACCAAAAACCTCGGTTAATTTTCGTGCATCATTTTTACTGCATCATTTCCAATCATTCAATTTGTATTCGTGTCGGAAGCATAAACATTGCTTCTTTTCCATAGAAGTATTTTAATATATGAAAATAAAATTATAGTTTGATTGTGTTTAATAACAGTTACCTGAGTTTTAGTAACTTTTCGATTTTCTTTTTGACATTGATAAAAATGTAAATAGGTGAAAGGGCGCAGGAGTAAAATAGCGATTCACAAGTATAAAGAAGATTTTGATTGTAACTTCTATTAGTTGATAACAATATTGCGTGCAGCCAAATATTGCTTGTCTACAAAATGATGAAAAAGTGTTACGACTGCTTAATAATAGCCACTTTAAAGAGTGAATGTGAAAACTGAGAGTGAGTTACTAACATTTTTATTTTTGAAATAGGCAAAATTGATAACTGAATGATTCGTAAAAAAATATTTATAATTAAGTTTCAAGTAGGCAATTCTTATTTCCATTCAACCAACTACTTTTCTAATTTAATTATACCTAGAAGAATAATATATTCATATTTATCCTTTATTTTAAGAAACATATTTAAAATTGCATGCGACGAAAAATTGAGAATGCTTGCAAGATTTAGCGAGGTTCAGGTCTGCAATTACAGCAAGGATAAATTGTGTTATTAAGTGGTTTTGAATTTTTAAAGATTGTGTTCCTTAGTGTGTTTCGTGAACAAAGAAGTTGTGCACGGTATCGCATGTATTCCTAGAAGTTATTTAAAAATTGGAATCGTTGGCTTGTCAACATATCACACCGTATGTTGTTCCACTCGAAACTAAAGACTATAATCGAAATGGAAGATCCGCGAGCTTTAAGCTTTTTACGCTTTAGACATAAAACGAAGAGCAAGGGAGTTTGAGCTTTACAAATTTTGTCATGAAAACACGAACATATCGATGTTAATTGGTTATTGGACATGTGTCGATGCAGTCATGAAGAGGTCTATTGTTCGTACCTGCTTCGACTGCCCATTCTGGAGAATGTTTTGCGGTCTAACAAGTCTGTGGTTCTTACCATGTGTTCTTTGGCTGTCTCGAAATTTGTGGCACGATTGTCGTATGTTCGTTACAGCTATAATTATGAACGTTTAGTGGCATAACTTTTGTTCGCGGCTGTTGGATGGTGTTTTTCAATCGAAGCTTTCGTATCGTATAGACTAAATACATAAACATAACATATTCTGTTGATAACTGCATGCTCTATAACCTCTTGTTCTAAAGAACTGTTAGGTAGTTACCGCAACGCAATCATGACTAGCAAACGGGAATACAATTAATCATCCCGAGCGCATCCGTATCAACACGTTTTACACACGACTGTTTTATTTTCGGATAATTGGGAACGGATTTGGAGAAATTGACACGTATTCATGAATTTAGCACGTGTCAATTAAACTAGTCGAGTTATCCAGAATTTTCCGTAAATCCGCACTATTATTACCAAGGTATTTGATATTATTATACCCGCCATAAGATCACAATATCTAGTATTTATATATTATAACTAACAATATGGCCCCCAGCTGGATAGACAAGTCCGACGTCCAACGGCCAGGTGCAGGATTGGGCCAGGCCATATTGTATAATAAGTACAGTCTATAATAAATTATTGGAGGCTGAGATATAGAACATCGAATACATCCAACTTATACCTGCCATAAGATATGGTTATTTGATTCGGCGCTCACGAATACCGATGTTTTGACTGAATGTGAGTTACAACCGATCCAAATTAATGTTAAGTGGAAGCTTAGATCTATGCGGCACTTTTCGTTAAAAGATGCGTCTTTTCTCATTTCTTGTTTTACCATTTAATAATTAGTTTTGGTGCTTTATTACTAATTTCGATAAATGATTACAAAAGTTACCGTTTGCGTTATTTCTTTTAGATACGACAATAGCCAAAATTTGACTGCTTTATTCGTTTTATACTGCATAAGTATAAAGACAAGATAGATAAATTAGCTAGCTTTTTTCCAAATAAATATAATGAATTTCTTTAAAAAATGTGTAATAAATAGTGCATTCAAAATAATAAATCTTATTTTCACCACATATGCAGAAATCTAATTTTAGCTTGCCATTGGTGCTTTGTAATGTGTTAAATCTACAGCTCATAGTTACAAAATAGAGACAGCATCGTTATGTTATTAGGTATTACGTACTTTAAAAAAAAATCAAATTTGTACAAAACAGTTTTTTAGTACGTTTCCAGTCTTCCAATTTTTATTTCAAAATGGCGGGAAAGTAGGATTTTTTATTTCAGAGATATTTCATCATTAAAATGTTTGAAAGATTTTCATCTAATAGCAGTATTATCGCGTTCTCATATAAATATATAATTCGAGAGCTTCTTACTGTCTCATACCTGCGGTATAGGGAAGTATTGATTTCATGAAAATTTTCGAATTCGAGATTTTGATGGAAATACACGTTTTGGACCTCCAGGAACTTAAAGTGTTTTTAAAAACAATTCTGCATGTAGATTGGTGGGTACATGCGCTCCATAAATACCAAACGTATGGCCCAATTTTGATGAGCTTCGGAATGTAGCTGCATGTCAAAAATTCATCGGGGAAATGAGTTTTTAAAAAAAATCCAAAAGCGGAAATTAAAAATGGTTTTTGATAACATTTTATCAGAAATTATGTCAAACATACACGATTTAATCAACAACGCGTAATTCTGCAGACAATACTTTATACGTTTTTGCAAGTTACCAAGAAACAAGAAAAAAAATTAGTTTGAATCAAAAATATCGATATAATCAATAAAATCGGATTTAAATCAAAGAAATCGATTTTTTTATTTCTTTATAAATATCACGATTTTTGCACCTTTAAAAAATTGGGTTGTAATAAATTCCTTCTTACCGCTTATGTTGTTTTTAACCATCATATCAATGCCAGGCTTAACATTACACTTTATGAATGAAGTATTAATTAATTCTCTCGGAAAAATAAAGATATGGCATTATCATAATCTATTCTAAATAAATTAAATCACGTTCTTTATGTAGTAAACGTTAAGTCAGAAAAATTTGTAATTTAGTAAAATAGATCATATGCGAAATAGCTCACAATGAATTGTTAACGACTTTAAAATACACCGTTATAGGTATTGTATAAAAGTGGTATTAAAAAATTTCAAAACTGCTATTCAGTTCTATTTCAGTACATTTCGTTGAATAAATTACGTATAGTTTTTCCAGATTGATGTTGGTGTTATTAATCGGTAAACTTTTTATTTACTTATGTTTATTTGTCAAGTCAAAGACATAAATATTATACCTACGTGTTATTGAGCAATCAATTTTTCTTGGTTAAGTAGAAAAACACACCAAAGAGTTTGTTGATATACTTCATACCAATGAAAACCCTTTAAATTACATTTGAGATATATTATAAAAAACATGTTTAATTTTTTCAAGTTATAAAATATTAAAAAAAAAAAGTTGGTTAGAACTTTATGTATAGTACATTACCACTTATTTGATGTGATAAATTGTCTTATGTTTTTTTCTTTTAATTTATAGGGCAATTCCGAAATCTTGAGTTACAAATTCTCATTATAATAAGACTATGCTAATACATAATACGTTTATAATACACCCATACTACCTGTCCAGTCTATTTTGTATACGCATTAATGTGCTTAGAATTAATTATTTGCAGTTAAAAACAAATTTGTAGTAGGAAAGTTATTTTAATGTTTGCATAAAATGTTGTACACTCATTAATATTTGCCCTAGAATTTATTTGTGTTTCTAATGCTGTTAAGTAAATCCGAATAGCAAAATTTGCATATTTATACCTAATAAGTAAGGCGGAATTTAATAACTTTAGAATCTGAATTGGTACGTTGTTGTGCGTAATTTATTGTATTCATGAAAAATTTGTAAACTGTCAATTTTGAACTGAAACGAGTAACTTAAACTTGGCCAGTGTTGTTTAGTTCAGTTTTTTGGGTATGCTGAAATTACAATCATTAAATAATAATGCACCTCCATCCTACTGAAATTAGAAACTCACTGTATGTGTATAGGGAAACCACCCAGTCTTAGACGCTGAAACTCGAACTTCCAATTAACGTGTATTGCTAGCCGCGCGTATTGCATACAGGAACTAGAAAAGCAACTAAAGAAAATCGCGTACATTGCCAGTGGGAAGTGTTTTAAATTGTTGCTAATGAATTAAATTAAACAAAATGTTCCCCAATAAAAGTACATTTTTTTTTAAATGGATATAACTTGTATATCGGCCAGTACGCCCAACACGAAAAAGCGAGAAAGGTAAAAATTTGTCAAAATGTGGAGATTCATTCTAGCTTGACTGGAGAGGAAGTGTAAAATACTTTTTTTAGATACAGGAATGATAATCTTTTTTTACTTTCCTATACTTCCAGTATAGGGAAGTATTGATTTCATGAAAAATTTCGAATGCGAGATGTTGGACAAAATTACATGTTTAGGACTTCCAGGAACCCTAAAAAGTGTTTTTTAAAAATGTCTTTGTGTCGATAGGGGGTACGTTAGTTTCCTCTTATCGCCGAAACGGTTGGACGGATCCGATTTTCAATGCGCTTGGAAATGTGGGGTTATATCAAAAATTCAGCAACAAAATAAGCTTTGGAAAAAATCCGAAACCGAAAGCGAAGTTGGACATACACTGTGTCCATAAAGTAACCCCCCCCCCCCCCAAGTAACTTTTGAACGACTTGATTTTTTTCCACAAAATTTGGTGTGCTGTAATGGGAAATTAAATACTATTTTTCAGACCATATTAAAATTTTGTATCATCCAAAATGGCGACTGGGCGCCATTTTGATTTTTTTTTAAATGGTAACGGGGGTCGAGTTACACCTCATTGGAAAGAACTTTTAGTTCTGCGTCTGATCGTAAAGTTTCAAAGAAAAATATTCAACCATAACAAAATGACAATGTTTGAAGGTAAAGAAGTCTATTTAAAAAAACTAAGAATTAAAGCTTAAATTAATTAAATTAAGTGTTCGAAATGTTTACTATTCACTTCTTGGCACATAAAATGTCGGTTAGGAAATTCCTGCCTACATTTTCCTAAGTTTCTGGAGTGATAATTCTGCAAACTTCTGTAATGCGTTGCTCCAGTTCTTCAATTGTTTCTGGACGGGTTCTGTACACTTTCGATTTCAGATATTCCCATAGAAAAAAATCTAAGAAAGTTAAATCTGGGGAGTGAGCCGGCTATTCTACAGGCCTGCAAATGAAAAAGTGGACTACTGAATAAGAAAATCAAAACAATTTTGAATTGAGTGAGTCCATTTGTTTAAAATCCGCCATTTTGTTATGGCTCAATATTTTTCTTTTAAACTCTAGGATCAGACGCAGAATTAAAAGACTTTTTAAATGAGGTGTCACTCGACCCCCCTTTCCATTTAAAAAAAAAATTCAAAATGGCGCCCAGTCGCCATTTTGGATGATACAAAATTTTAATATGGTCTGAAAAATAGTATTTAATTTCCCATTACAGCACACCAAATTTTATAGAAAAATATCAAGTCGTTCAAAAGTTAGCTGGGGGGCGGGGGGGGGGGGTTACTTTATGTTTTTTTGGTAGCAGATTTTTTCAAAACAAAATCTTATAAATTTTAAACGGTATCTGATAGAAGAATTTAGGGCAAATGCAAAGCTGTTTACCGAACTTTCTAGCGTCAAAATGGCGACCACTACGATGTTTTGAAAATTTGGCTAGCGCCTTATTGTTCAAAAACAGGTTGACAGATCGGGTTCAAATTTTTTATCGTAAAAGCTGTATAAAAACAAAATGTTACTGTGCACAAAAATTTACAAAAATATTTCCAAAATTTTGGAAATTTTTACAAAAATATTGGCCAAAAACTGACACCGCACGATTGTTTTTAAATTTTGTAAGCTCATAGAGCTGGAAATGAGCTACCATTTGGTTCGTGTCCCACCCAATAATTATCCTGTGACGTCTCCTACGAAATTTTGAAAATTTGGTTTTTAACGCATAATTACTCAAAAACGAGTTATCAGATCGGAATGAAATTTGATATTGGAAATTACCTAAAGGTACCAATGTTAGGTAGAGTGGTGGTAGCTTAGAGGTTAAACGCTTAGCCTCTAACGCTAAAGGTCTAGGGTTCGATTCCCCGCCGAAGCCATGCAGCAATTAAAATCTTTGCCGCAACCCGCCATTCACATTCCCCAATCCGGTGTAGGCAGCCGTGGGGTCTTAATGCCTGAAACCTTCTCTAGTGTTTAGTCGTTCGAATTCGACGTTAAACTGTAGGTCTCCCGTACTCCACCTTAGCGTTAAAGGTAGTACGTGACAGAGAAGAGTGCCGGTGCCCAGCAGTAGTACGTAAAGGCTGACTACGACGACCAATGTTACAAGCTATTAGATAGAACGTTTGGAACTACTGAAATTGTGAATTGAAAAAATATCAAAGCGTTGACTTTTTCAGAAAAAAATTAATTAAAACTGTAGCTACACGTTTTTTTAATTTTATAAGCCAATAAAGCTAAGGATGGGCTATAATTTTGTTCGTGTTTCATTCCGCTAATTTGTTTGTGACGCTTTCTATGAGTATTTGT
Source organism: Ctenicera cuprea (assembly GCA_958336395.1). NCBI lineage: Eukaryota > Metazoa > Arthropoda > Insecta > Coleoptera > Elateridae > Ctenicera > Ctenicera cuprea. The sequence continues at coordinate 21,634,715 of OY284496.1, forward strand.
TCAATAAACGGGATATGATAAAAAATTTGTTTAAGTTAAATTAAATTAAAATAAGAGTCACAACTTCATTTTTAGGTCCAGTAATATTTATGGTGTTAATTTTTAAATCAATTTTTTGGAAACGAATTTATGCTGACGTTTTTGGTTGTTACAAATCCCAACCAATCTTTTCCCAAAAAATTAAAAAATACGTTCTTTACTCAAAAAAACTTTCTGTTGCTACATACAATAAGACATGCCCCCGGGCAAAGCATAATTTTTTAAGTGAGTTGACGCTCTATGCTTGGCTTGTTAGCATTTTGGTCCGCTCGTGATAGTTGCGGGGAGGACGTATAGTTAGTTCCGTTAGCTTGTAGTAGGCCATATACCTTATTCAAAATATTACAACCAGATTTTATTTTGTCAGATAAGACGTTAATACTAAAATACTCTCGAAAACATGATAATAGTAACTAACTAAAGCATAGGGAAGCCTAGGCGAAGTGTTTTGCTCATTTTTTAGATACAGGAATGGTATTTTCTATACTATAATCTCGCACTGCTTGGTCCAAAACTCATTTTGGCCAGTTTTGGAGTAATCGACTGTTTTCTTGCTCGAAATTTAAAAAAACAAGTAAAATCCTTGCAGGTAAACTTTATTTTAATATCCAGGGATGTTATTTTGCAAATCTCGCCCTGCTTGGTTGTAAAATTTATTTTTCCAACTTTGAGTTGATTCTAACAGAGGGGCGCTCGTAGCAAGAAAACACTAAACTCGTTGTATCTCGAATCACCTCAAAATTGCTCAAAATAAGTTTTGAATCAAGCAATGTTAAAATACGAAGTATCATCTCTGTATCCAAAACATCTGTGTCTATACCTCGTGTCTAGTTAATTTGGGATGACTTTGTAGATAAAAAGAAACTGTTTTGCTGCACTTAATTGAAAAAAAAAACATATTTTATTTAATTCAAAGTTTTTGTACCTGCAAGTCGGCAGATTTGTTGTAAAACTGTTTGATATTTAGAAGTACAGAAGTCGCAGTCGCATATAAAAGATACCTACAAAATTTATGAATCCGCTAAGCGGAATTACCCCACGGCTTGGAAAATGTTTTGTTTTGCTAATTAGTTAAGAATTGTGAGTAACAACTTCTCTGTTAACACAGAAAAAAAAATTCGATTCAAATTCTGAACTGAAGGCATCTGAGTTTTTTAAATTTTGTTCAAATACGAGTCCTAAACTGTATATTTGATGAAATTGCTTTATAATTTGATGTTTTAAACCCCGTATTTTATTAGCAGCCAAAGCACATAGAAAACATGTAAATTCGGATATGATAAACAAACACTTTGAAGGTAAAACGGTATACATACGTGTCGCATTAAGTCCGACGACGATCGATGGGAATTGGCGGCCGGTGAAGCATCAGCGCCGGCCAAGATTCTGACCCATCTGCCGCGACAGATAACCGACTGGTATCTGTTTAGCATATAGGGTGTGTATGTGTTTAAATAACTACATCGTTTTAGTAGTAGGCTTAAGGTGGCCATTGTTGCTGAAGAAGTGCTACCTAAAATACATTATATTTATATATAGGTTTATTTAATAATGTAGTCTGTCTGATCGAGAGTTGGTGGGCGGCTATTTCAATCTGGGCGGCTCAAGTGATGCCTTATGAATTAACAGAAAGAATTTACATGTACAGGTCTGCTGTCTTGTAAACTTTTCTACACCTACATTCGGTTGGCAGCTTCTAAGAAAGCTCCTGTAGCGGATACTGTCCTAGCAATAAATTTTCTTGTCGTGTTTGTCAACAGCCGTGTAATTTCATTATTAATAAAGGTTCAGTTGCTTATAAACTAATAAAAATATTTATCATCAAACAAAAGCTCGTCGTCGCTAGTGTACATAAATTTATTCCCCAGATAGGGCGACCCTAATGTCATGCACTTAAAAACTTCCACGGACCTAACGCACACTAAAAATGTTCACTTTAGTAGCTTACTTCATGTAAGATAATTGTTTTGACAGACACACGCTAGTTCCATAATTTTATATTTCAATCTGTTTGGAAATGTACTCTTTATTATTTTAGGTATTCCTATTCACAGTTTCACGCGGTTATTTACATTTTTATGGTTTTATAAAGAGAACACCTGTTTATTAATTAATTTATGGCACAACTCGATTTCTTTTTATGGTTCCATCAGATTCCTTTTAAAAATTGAGGATTTCACGTGTTTAGAGTTAGAAAGCGAGAAAGAAACTTATGACTTGAAACATCTCATTAAATAATCTAAACAATTTACTATTCTTTTATAAAATGGGAAAACCGTCATTTAATATCTCTTTATTTTGCTATAAAGTGTTTTCTTTTTTGGTAATTTCAGAACAGAAATTACGTACAACAATTTGCGTATTTGTTTCTAGTAAAGTATTTACGTTGTATGTAAATTAGGATGTTATAAACCCAATGTAGTAAAGAGAGGGATTTGCGAATGACGGTTTTTACAAAGGAGTCCCTCGCTTTTACAAACTATTGAATTTGATTTAATTTTTTCGTAATAAGTAAGTGTTTCTGAAATAAGTTTAATAAATTTGAAAGTGACAAAAATATTTAAAAAACCTTTTAAATAAATATATGTCTATATTCGCCTAAAACCTTAAAAATTTACCACTGTCCGTCGAAAAATTTTCCAAAAAAAATATTTTTAATAACGTATCACATTAAAATCTATTATTATTATTATTATTTCAACTTCTATTGATGGAAGCGCAGTAATTTATTTTTGTTAACTGTTAGTTTTAGCAAGAAAAACAAGGATGCTTTTTTGTTGTTTTTTAGCAATTCACACAACATAATATGGCGGAATATTTACAAAACAAAAACATTTTAAAATACAGGGTCGCTATTAAAGATGGAACCAAAGCTCTCCTGCTAAAACGGTTTGAGATATACATATGAAAATTGGAAGGCTTCCATTTGAAATAATTTCGCATATTTTGAGGTTAAAAAAAAATTTTTTTGACACATGATTTTTGAGCGCGGCCGCCATCTTGAATTTTTTTAAATGGCAACATCATTAGAAAGCTTTTTTTTTCTTTCTTACTACCTTAATCATGTATGGTGTTAAAGTAGAAAATAATGCCATATGCCTGGCTGGCTAATGTATTGCACTTTAAATCTAGATACCTTTGCAATAACGAAACGTCAAAAATAAACAAAAAACAATCAGCGGGAGTTTAATAAGTGACAAAAAACACAGTACATATGGTTTGTTTCCTTACAACTATTGTATTACGTGACAAATAAACCTTAATTTCGTGAAATATGGACCATTTGACAGAAACAGAACGCATTATTTTCTACTTTAACACCATACATAATTAAGGTAGTAAGAAAGAGAAAAAAAAAAGCTTTCTAATGATGTATCACAAAGCCCATGTTGCCATTTAAAAAAATTCAAGATGGCGGCCGCGCTCAAAAATCATGTGTCAAAAAAAATTTTTTTAACCTCAAAATATGCGAAATAATTTCAAATGGAAGCCTTCCAATTTTCATATCTAAATCTCAAACCGTTTTAGCAGGAGAGCTTTGGTTCCATCTTTAATAGCGACCCTGTATGTCGCTTCTCACATCGTTATTTACTGTTTGTCATATTTTGGCACAAATTTAAATCTTGGCCAGTAATTGTTACGGCGAGCTGAAAATTTGAGTTGCTTATTCATTTAAAGGTTTAACAAGCAAGGTTTTTCAGACATATAAGTTTAGCAAAAGTTTATACATAATTTCGATTGAGGTGGAACATGTGAGTTTAACATGTAAAAACTGAATTATTTGTATATTATGTCCCTAGTAGAATTCTAATGTTTGCAGTCATCCTAATTGGGAAGATGACATTTTAACATCATCCAATGACAATTTAGTTGAAAATTTAATACAAATAATACTTTAAATATATTATTTTATAATAATATTCAAGCTTGTAGTGCATTAATGTAAACATTTGCCAAATAAACCCTCGGATATCTCGGTGACAAGTAGATATTCTGCTTTGTAAGCAAGACATTATGAGTTTAAACCCTGATGAGGTTTCCTTTTTTTTCAATTTTTTGTATTAACATAAAGCGACAATCAGGTTTATATTTTTATTTGAAATTAATAATTCTTTTTTTTTGATGCTACATAACTCCAGTTTTGTAACGAACAGTATCAAAACTAATCAGGTGAAATGTAAAAAGTTACCGATAAACGTTTTACTGAATAAAGTAAATAGGTACATTAACGGAAGCCCATTAATTGCACTGCTATTTTACATAATAACTAAAATCAAACATTTAATTTGAGTCTAATACCAAAATGATTTAAATGCTGGTAATTATTGAAAACAATGTTCTACCAGAAATATTTTGTTAAACTGCGGTTTGTTAGAAGTTGGAATTATGTAGCATTAAAAACTAAGAATTATTCGTTTTGAATAAAATAATATAAACCCGTTTGCCTTTTTTCAATAATTAAAAAAAAATAGAAAACACGAATTTTATCAAGGTTTGAACTCATAATCTGTTGCTTACAAAGCAGAATCTCTACATGTGCGCCACTTAGACAACCGAGGGTTTATTTGCCAAACAGTTATATTAATGCACTACGGGGGTGATTATTATTAAATAATTTATTTAAAACATTTTTTGTATCAAATTTTCAACTAAATTGCCATCACCTTCTATGTATAAGTCGAAAAGGCTTTTCCGTTTTTAAATTGTGATTTTATGCTTAGCATGGTAGATATTTTGTTAAATATACCGAACGTTCATTTTAAAACTTGAATTTTTTTCATTTTACATTTTAACATTATTTTTGAGTTTTGGAAAGCTAGAACAACTAATAAAATTTGCGTGTGAAATTGAACTCCATTACCTGTAATAGAGTTTTATTATTTTCTATTAAAACTGATAATTTGCTTAAAATTCCTATCATATTCATATGGCAGAAACAAGGCAGCTTTGTTGCTATTAATAATAGTATCAAAAAAAAATATGTTTAAATTTGTAGCTAAATTAACACAAGATTTCGCTAGGGCTTATATTTTAAAATTAAAGTAATGGATGTCGTCTACAGCAGTTAAAATAAAAGTTTATCTTAAAAAATTAGAAATGAATCAATGATGAATTTTCTCAAAAAATGTGTAAATCTTTGTTTTTGTAATTTTACACATATAACACTAACAACAATACAGCTGTTAATGAACTTGAGCCACTTAGCTGGTATATCAAAGCGCCCCTCATGAGTTGATCTCGTTATTTTCTCTTAAAACTGAAAATTAGCTTATAATACGCGAAATTGCCACAAGAATCTGCTAGGGTTTAATGTAGTTCAATTTAAGTCATCTATTCCAGTTAAAGAAAGAAGTCTGCTTAAAAAATTGAAATTGCTATATTGATGAATTTTTTCAGTAAATACGTTTTTCGTGTAATTTTATACAATAAATAAATTAAACTATAGGTATACTTGCAAACTTCAATAATAACTAAAATACAGCCGTTAATGGACTCGAACCACTGAGCCATACGTATCAAAGCGCCCGTCTTGAGTAACTTACGATTTTATTGTCTAACAGAATTTTTTGGACGCCGTTGTTTCTGGGAAATCATCTACTTAACCTTCTTTCCGCAATAATAATATAACTGTGAATACTACAACGGAGCGTGCTAAAGATACATTTTAATTAATTAGTGTTTAAATAATTCTTCAGAAAGAACTTTGAATTAGATAATGGTAATGCTTTGTAGTACTAAATTAAAGTGTTTTAATGTATACGTATTTTGTTTATCAAAACATGCACGAATTTTCTCGTTAAAATATTTTTGGAACCTTATTTTAGTGTACTGGTAGGTAGCAGAGGCGGATATAGAAATTTTTAATAGCGGGGGCAATACAGGGTTACACTTATTTAATAAATTGATTTATCGCTGATTTAAATCAGATTTAAATCAAATTGATTTTTTAACAAATTCAACTGAATTAGATCATTTTTTCAATAATTTAAGAATTTTGGTAATATTTAAATCATAATTTTATGTGCATGCTCGTGTTTCCAAGTTTTTTTCATTTTTATTACTGCATGAAAATAATAAAATATGTACCTAATTGAATTTAGATTTGAGAATAAGATTATTTTAAGCCTATAGATTATTTTAATGTTTATAAAGATATAAAAGTTTACAAGAAATAAAAGTTTAGTTTTTGATAATATATAACTTTTTTCATTTTGCTTAATGAGTATTTTACACCAACTAAAAATAGTTTAAATGTCTTGAAAAATTAAAAAAAAATGCGATTTAAATAAAAGAACGGCTTTAAATAAAATGAAAATTGATTATTTTTGAATTTCAAAAAAATATTGAATGTTTATGCAACCCTGGGGGCACATTCAGGTTTGGTTATTAATGTTTTTCCGCATTTATGGAGGTATAAAACTTAGTTTAGGAGGAAGTTTCGGGTTCCCTTCCAGAAAATTTTACAAATATTAAAGAAGGATCTACAGTGTTTGGTTACCTTTTTTTTGTTATTTGGCGCCTTCGAATAACGCCTTTTACTGACATTACCCATGCAGTATAGAAAAAAATTAGCTAAGCATGTTGGTTACTAATAAAATATAATATATAATACTAATGCTCACATATGAATTATATTCCAATTTTATACTTCTCTACAATACATAATTATTTTTTTCCTGAATCAATGGTAAACCATAATTAAACTTTAAATCAACGGTATCTCCCGCTCCCTCCTCATGACGTAGCGTGGAAAAATATTCGTTTTTAAAGGGCGTATTTCTGGTCGAGTTTGGCACTTAGTCAATTTGGCTGAAACTCAAAAAATGACAGGTAGGACAGCCTTTCATTCACCAAAAAACCTGAAAATGTTAGTTCTTTTTTTTGGGTTACCATAAGTTTGGCCGATTAACACTTATAAACAGTGATAGTAGTTTGTAAAAATTTTACTTACAAGATTTTTTGTTTAGTTAGAAGTATGGAAGCAAAATTTTGGAAGTATATTGTTTAAAGAAGGTGTTTTCGGGTGTGGATTTTTTTATCTGAGCATGCTTTACTTGCACATACCTCATAAGGAACACAAACAATTATGTACATACTTGGATAAGGTACGATTAAAAATAATTTAAAAACTCATGTAGGTATTGTAAAAACTAATAGAATGAAAATGAGCTATAAAATATCGTTCTGCAACTTTTTGCGGCAAAAACCGTTAAGAAGCACTAATCTACCTTAATCATGGTCAAAAACAGTAATTTAAGGTCTGGGAGTTTTTCATTTTAACGGCGACTGATTTTCGCTATTTTTAACGTTTGTTCTAAAATCAGAACGTATGAAGGATGTTTTTGTATATTTTGAAGTTTATTTTTGCATTCTACTGCTATTTTCTTTCTGTTACGCGATTGCTTTGTATCCAGGGCATCAATTAAACGCGCTAGAATGAATTCTGGAATTATTTTCAATCCTGATTACATCTACTGCCCTTAAAAGTGCTTATAGTCCCAATGTTTGGTTCAGAAGTGAATTTGAAGAAATTTTCAGTATTTCTTGAGGTAACTGTTCCTAACAACATAATAAACATTGATATTATTTATGAGTTAAACATTGTTAATATACTATATACTGTTAAAATACTAAAATACAGTCAAGATCAATTTAATTTAGTAGTGAAGGCGCATGCTGCTATGTGTAGTAATATTATAAGGTTTTTTCTTTTGCTATTTACAAACAGTAAGGGCTGACTCGAGGAATTAAAATTATAACGAAAGTGCATATAAAACATTAAGCCAAAAGCGCCAGGAACAGCCTCCCGCAAATGAAACAGCCAAATCAAGTTTTAATTAATATTAGCTGAACCCGTGGGCTATGCCTCACGTCTTTTTTTGTTTTTTTTTAGGTTTATATTAATACCTAAATAAGCCAATTCAGTAGGTATTGTAGGGGTCCGCGGATTAAAGTCCTAGTTCTATGAATTGTGAAGCGATAGCTGTAATTTACATATTAAATTTGGATTTCTTCGACCTGTCTCAAGTTCAGAGGATTGCGGCTGCAGCCGAGATTATACAACCCTGCGGCCCGCGTCGAGTCTTATGTTTTTCAAAGTTACCAGAAACTGTAGGGCGTAGTGTACGGGCACAGTTATTTCTTTTTAAATGGGAGTGGTAACGTTAACGCAGCATTTTGTGCCTAGCGCGTTTGTTATTGTAACTCCAGTTCCTTATATTTGGGTTAAGTTGAGTTTCTGTTTGTTAATTGCTAGTCTATTTATTTTAAATAGAGCGTAATAACACCATCTGCACACGTTAAAGCATTTACGAGCAGAGATCACTTGTAATGTAATTGTTTTTAATATATAGATTTGCGTTCTTTGCAGCACAACAGAAAAAATGCAACGTAAATTCATAATGTAGTTGCATTGTGTATGTTTTCGCAAGCAATGTCGAGACATCAAATACCTAATCATTGAAATAAATGTATCGAAATTATAAGTCTATTATTTCATTGTACACAATATTGTTAGTAAATGTACCTACGTGTCCTTTAAAGCGTCCCTGTGTGTGTGTGTGTTCTTAATTGTAATCTTCCCATTGTACTGTAGGAGATGCTGCTTGTGATCTTGTAAATAATTTCATAGTTTACAAAATGTACATAAAAACACCGCATCTTTTTTCTTCGAAACTTGCTTGGTATGCAAAAGTTGATGGTCATAACAAAATTTTATAGTAGCTTCTTAATCAGTAAATTAAGAATTAAACAATAAATACCAGACATTCTTCCATGTGCCGCGCCACACTAAGTGACTGATACATAAACATTCGCCCAAAATAATAAATAAGATGTGCCGAAATGGAATAGCCCGTCGTCGTGTTATGGTGAAACAATTCGGGATTTACTATATAAATATCCGCCATACATAAATTAAAATATTTCATTCAAACTTTGTAGGAATATTTTACTATTGATGATTTACATTTTTACTTGTTTGTGTTTACATCTGTTAACAAGGGGCGTAGCTGGGGTGGTGCGCGACGCACACTAACGTACTCTTTTTCGCAGTGAATGTTTAACTTTAAAATCTTATTCTTCGTATAAAAATACACAAACAAGCTTTTCTTGTAGAATGAAAGTCGGCAAATCTAATTGTTTTCGAGATACTTTAATCTCTGTGAAAAATGAAGTTGCAATGAATGTCTGAGCGTTTCCTTAATGTGCACAAGTAGTTTGTACAAACTTAAAGGATTAGTTCAACTCAACCACGTAACAAAACGTTTCAATGAACATGTTAATCAGTTTCAGCCTTCGAGTCGGTTCCTTCAACCAGAGGCTATACCTTTGTAAAACAATTTTCTGGGTCTATCAGCATTAAAATATCTGCACAAAATTTAAATCAAGTATTTTAATTTATGGCAGAAATATTACTTTAAATGTGATTAAATAGTTTTATCTCCGGAAGGCTGTAACTCCGTAAGAAAGCGTTTACGAACTCACTTTTTTTTATTGTTTTGGTTCTCCGGATAAGCACCTAATTTTTGGCAAGAGCAGAACGGATCACTTTGAATTTCACTGTTTCGCGGTTTTCTATAGTTAAATTATCGTTTAAGAAATTGTCTCTACAATCTGATATATAAGTTGTTAAAACGTTTCTTGCTTTATTAAATAAAAATCAAAATACATCAGAAGAAAAGTTTGTTTATAGTTCATTTCCGTTCATAAATATTTTTAATCATTAATAGTTTTATTACCTGTTTTTATTACACAATAATGTTAAGTGGTGCTGAGTTGCAAATTATTAAAAAAAGGATGTGTCATTTACAGAAGAAAAAACGTTCAATTTATGTAGGTACCACAACAGCTTTTAGGTGTCGGTCGGCTAGTTTTTTTTTGGCTGTTTAGAAAATATATGGAATTGCCACTTAATTATGTCCGATTGGACTTTTCGTTTGTAAGCCACAGATTTTGTACTAATAGGTAATCAGTTGACTTTAGATGTCTAAATGAGTCGATAACATTGCAGTGGCGTAGCTGGCTGATTTATTTTCAAATTCTATGTTTGTTATTGCAACTAATATTAAAACACATTAAGTACATTTAATTGGGGTTATTGATGGTTAATAAATTTATGTGTAAATGTACATTTAGGTGCAATTGCTTATCGTGAAACAGTTTAATTATTTTCAAATTAATAACAATTTGCTAAACATAAAATCCGCCATAATAACAACAGAGCCACGTATTCGCCGCAGTCGTAAATTCAAAATAACGACATATAACCACCACCTTCTTAGTTACATTTTCTCAATAATGTATGTGCAAAGAGAAATGTAAATTCTTTAGATTATGCTAGTGTCATCAACTTCTAACAAGAATTATTTTAAATGAAATTTAAAATAATAAATCTACATCCTAAACAGCATATACATGAAATAAATAAATATTGTTGACGTTCTAAAGTGTTTTATTTATACATGCGCGTATACATAAATTTGCCATTTTTCGAATTGAATAATAATAGTTAAATAGAAAATTTAAACTGCCTGCTATAGAAACTGCCGTAGTGGATTGCAGATTTGCGGAATAAAACACCGTGTTTTGTCAGCTTGCGAAGCTGTTACGGAAAAGTCGTTTAGAACTGCATGTTCAGATGATGATGTATTTTAAAATTTTTTGTAATTATAATGAGACATTTTGCAAAAAAAACTTAGTTATCCCTTTAACTAACTATCCTCTTCAATTAACTAGCCCTTTTAACTGAAAAGGACTCGTAATAATAATCTAGCAGAGCCCGTGGCGTACGCCCCACCCATTTTCTGATGACTTCTTTTAAAACATGCAAGCTTTTGAAATCAAGTGCGGCGTCGCCCTTCGTGATTGTCATGTAATCTTAAGAACCGGCAAACGTAATAAATAAGTCGTGTCGAGATGTAAAAGCATAGCCCGTCGTCGCGTAAAGTTGAGACAGTTCCAGTTTTAGTATATAGATCATGTATCAATTTTGTATATAACAGCAATGAGTGAAAATAGTAAACAGTCTCATTTACTTGTAAAAGAAAGAGATACATACACGGTGTTGATTTAGATTTGAGACAGGGTTCGAGCATGTAAAATCTAAACTATTCCAAATATTGGCCCCCTAATTATTTTAGAGCAAAATAGTGAAAATGTAATTGGTTCATCATTAAACACTGCATCTAATGCATGGTTTAGTTGTTTTTTTTTAAATTTTGCAACCATTTTCCATAAAAGTAAGAAAAACTTAAAAAAAATAACCAAATTAACAGCAGCTGACCATGACTTTGGCAATCGAAAACAATCATTGCTATAATAATAATAATTATAATGTTTAATAATTCTTAATAACTATTGTGGTTCACCATTTTGTACAAATAAGTCTCAATGAACGCCCTTTGAAAATCTATGAAATAGTTCTTATTATTTTAATATTCAAATTATTGTATTGTTCATCCATCATTGTCATTGCTATTACCTTTTGTGTATTAATCTTGACGAAGCTGTGTACGCAAGCTTTTGAAAGGAAACGTCGCGACCACAGCGCCGCCGGGATGTGTAGCTTGCGATCAAGACGCGATGTCTCGTTCTCCGAGTCTGTTACGGGAATACGGTATCAGCAGCAGTGTTGTCAGTCCTGTAACTTAAAAATCACTAGAAACTTTACTAAAAAGGTACTACATATTTAAAAAAACTTACTAGATTTGAATTTTATGTTAGATTCACGGTTTATGCAAAACTTTTCGTTCACATAATTGTGCATTTTAGTGTAAATGTATTAAAATGAAATAAGTAATGTTGTTTACGGTTAACCTAAAAAATTAAAATATATTTCATACTATGTGGAAATAACATTTATTTGTAGGCATTTCAATACAGTATCTAATAGTGCATCGAAAAAAAATTTAAACCGGTTAACTGGTTTTGCACTTTTTCACTGGTTCTTGAAAACACGGTTTTTGACCTTTCTAAACTGGTCTGATAAACCGGCCTCTAAAACCGTTCTGAAAAAACCGGTCTAAAAATCCAGTTTGAAAAAAACTGTCAGAAAAAAACGGCCTGAAAACCCGGCCTGAAAAAAAAACGGTCTAAACAACCGGTCTAAGATAATCAGTCTGAAAAAGCGGTCTGAAAAGCCAGGCTAAAAACCGGCTTTAAAAAAACGGTCTTATAATTACGGTTTAAAAACTGGTCTGAAAGACCGATCTGAAAAACCCGCCTTAAAACAGGTGGTGACATGGCATGTAGATATACGTAAACTAACAAAAACTTCTAGCCTATTATTATGTCATTCCACTTTTTAGAAATGAATAATAAATACTTGCTTACACCTTATACTTATAATTTTGTTTTATTTTTTATTATACTTTAAACTTAATTCTTCTTATCTATATCGGGCATCCGGATACGAAGAAAAATTACTGACTTGTATAATGATTACATCAAAACTAGTTTAATGCACACATTGAGACCGTTTTTTTCAGACCAGTTGCTCAGGCTGTTTTCTTAAATTGTTTTTTTCAGATCGGGTTTTCAGATCGGTCTTTTCAGTTGTTTTAAAAACCGGTTTTGTCTTACCGGTCTTTCAGATCGGTTTCAAACCGATTTTTAGAAAATTCGTAACCGACGGTTTCCGTAAAAAATTAACCGTAACCAGTCGACAGCACTAGTATCTGGTACAAAACCACACAATAACATAACACATACACCATAATCCAACGAAGGAACAACGCCACGCCGACCATCCACAAGCCAGTGTTGCAAGTTTAGGTCGTATTGTACTAGTTTTGTTACTTTTTGTAGTAATACAGCGGCGGCAGGATTTTAAAAATGTTTTTTCTTTATTGTTAAGATAACGTTAAAACGTACTAGATTTTATTTTGCTGTGCTAACGTGTGAGATCTTGTACAAATGTACTACGGCTGGCAGACTGATCAGCAGATTATGTTCTAGTTACGCAAGCTAATATTGTACACATTGGACCTGTTTTTCTAGAATGATCTAGCGGGCGATTGTGCAAGCAAAATTTGTGCCTTCTGTAATGGGCGCGTAAACATGTCGGTTGTAGCAGCGGGGGCTGGCCATCACTAAAAGAAGTTGAAGTTTTTGATGAATATATTTGGGCTCGCTCAAAATTTACGTACATATTTTTTCTTGTATTATTTTTTAAATTAGTATAATAATAATAAAGCTTATAAATCCGTAAAACAGTTGCATACGTTACCTAAGTTTGTGCAACTGATTTTGCTAGTGCGCTGAATATTTTAATAGCATTTCTTCAATTTTTTTCTGATTCCAGTGAAGTGTTTCAGTAATATCAAGGTCGACGTGATTTAATTAAGTGATCTTTTTTATTTTAATCAATGATTTAAATCATTTTACCAAAAAAAGCAATTTAAAATCGAGTTTTTCGTTTTTCGAAATTTTGTAGTTTGTAATATATCTTTAATACCGCGCAATAGTTCTTTGTAGATTATTTTAAGCTACAATTATTTAAATAGAACTAAAATATAGCTAAATAAATTTCGTTTGGATTTAGAATGTTTTGAAATTTCAATTCGTTGTTTATACGAAACTTAATTACACCGCAGGTAAACATTATAGAAATGAAAAAGAAAAACTTAATCTTCAGTGAGGTAAGTGTTTCATTTTACATTTTTAAACGAAATAGCCTTGTTTTAGGATTTATAAAGGAAATCGATGATTATTGATTTTTTTTATCGTGATTGTTTTGCAACTCCGTTTGAAACATTCTTTAGAAGCCACATGTAAAATATTAATTGCCATGTTCGACTTTCCTGCTTGTGTGAGGTACTCTAGCGGCAGAAAAGTTTATAGACGACTGAACAGCTAAGGTTATATCGCGTCTGTTTGACAGTCCTTGCAATTTATATGCCGTGGAAGTTCTAAACTGGCAATTTCAGAATAACCTGATCATTGCCAAAATTTACATGAAGACTCAAGGCTTACTAGATGATCGGCTTTACCGCTAGCGTAATAGGACGTCCTTTAAAAAGCAAAATTTATTCTTGAACAATGTAGGTGTGCATTAATCAAGCTGACTTGATTAACTAACCCTCCATGTAAAACGAAACCGCGTATTAAATTATATATTTTAAAATAATTGTTTTAAATTAAATGTTTTTTAACAGATTGATTTTTATTTAATAATAAATAAATTAGCAGATAATTTTAAATTAATTTAGATTTCTTTTGAAATAGTCGGTGTTGGGTGCTGCAAAGAAAAGAGATGTGAAGTAAAAAACGTCTTATTTGTAATAGTTTTCTACGAAATATTGTTTTATGATAAGAGGTCGTTGTTGTACAAGTACAGTAAAAACAGAATCTATTTGTCGTATAGTGTTAAAACAGTAAGTAAAGACATAATTACATGCGATTATTGCTAGTTGAACGAGTGAGAAACAATGTGCACTTGTATGTACTACAAGATACATGTGTAATTTTTCAAGCGTAATTAGCAGTTCCAATAAATCAATCGAAATTGCTGGACAATTAAAAAAAATGTTTTTGTTTGTATATGTAAATATCGACGCGTGTATTGCTTTATTAGTTATTACCTAGTGTTCAGTATGTATTATTTATTCGTTCATTTTGAAGGAGATGCAATAACGCATTAACGTGTAGTTATTTTAAATAAGTTACATCGAATTTATCAAAGTGCATGGAATATTCTTATCACTTAACCTTGGTTGTAGTACTTCTTAATGTATGTATGCGACATGTGACATCCATATTTAATGATGTTATAATTATAAACTGCACCTTTGTGTCCAGCCGCGATCATCATGGATCACAAAACATGCATATGCAATTTTTTATCTTTCATAAATGATCTCATTAAACGATTACAGATTTATTCCTAACAAATAAGTTATGTTCTTATCTTAAACACATTGCATGTATAGTTGTAATAAATTTAAAATAATATCATCGTTTTAATTTAAACAATGAATTTTGGTGAGGCATATACCGTGAAAAAAAAATTTGAAAAGGTTCAACCTGCTATTATTTTACAAACATGCCTCTAACTTCCAGAAATTAAATGGATCAATGTAGAAAAAATCCCAAAGAAAGAAACCAAATGATGTGATTGAATGTATGTGAAAACCGTAAAAATAAAATCGATAGAAAATAAATATGCCGATGCTTTCCAATTTTTCGATAAAAATCGTAAAATAAAAGAATGAATAATGTCCAAGACGCAAAGGAAAATCACTCCGAAAAAAACGTAAAAATCATATTTTGTAAAACTAAATCAAAAAATACAACAGGAGCGATAATAGAGACTTAATTAAAATATGAAACAATAACTACTCTAAAAAAAAGGTTTTGTTTTAAATTAAATATGATAGGTACCCCAATTCAGTCTAAATTTAAATATTTAACAAATTATTACAAGATGTCTGATGTCATTATATTAAGAAATTTTCCATCCCTGCCCATGTTATTATGCATTTGTGTTTTGTAATTATAAGGAGACTTTCGTGTCTCTAAGGACATGATTTTAAAAATATCACCATAATTGGCAAGCAGATAATTTATATCAAAATAAAAACTTAAAGTCGTCGGGGTATCGTTAAATTTTTAACTACAGATAATTAGAACGGACCAAACTGCAGCTGCATATCAAATAAAATTCAGTAAACTGCGAGGTTGTTTTGTTCATCTTTATTTTCCCAGATTATCGAAACGTTTATGGTTTTCTCGATTTGATCTTGAACTGTTGGAAAGATTGGTTTCTAACAGAATTTATAGACCAACCCAACCCATTCTCTCGTAGTACGTAAAAATCGCTTGAATAAAGCTTATAATGTTGCAAAATTGTTACAGATGGACGATGTAGGACATCTACGATCTCAACTAGTTCTTTGCAAAGGTTATAGGCGTGTATGGGACGACTATAGAAAAATTTCGGACGAGTTAATTAATCATATGTAATATGTTACACAATGTTAAAACTTGGCCAGCGAAAGGAATGCTTCCCGGACGAGGGAGTCTATGACCATCACATTTCGAAAGTTGAATTAACGGAAAATTTATGTACTTACTGCGGTCCGCTTAATCTATAAATTCTTTTAAGGGACCGAACCCGTATTTTTTATACAAAATAAAACAGAATGTCTCAATTATTGCAAATTATTTGACGTTCCTTCGGTAAATATTATGATTTTGGTATTTGTTTTTGAATTTGGAATGTATCTTGCAAATAGTTATGCTAAATACAAAAAAAAGGTCTTCAAAAACAACAGTTAAGTAGGCGTTTTTAACCATTTTGAAAGGAACTGTTTATTTTTCCATATTCTTCCAAAGTACTGACATGAAATTTTTCAATATTCAGTTTTCAAGGAATAAACTTTTTTGAGAAATATCTGTGGGTGTATAGGTGGAATGTTTGTTTGTTTCTTTACATTTCCGGAGCGACTGGTCCGATTTTGATGTAATTTGAAAATTTTTGTATGTCAAACATTTATCAGGAAATTAAACTCTTATAAAATATTCGCAGTAATTTACTCAAAGTGACTAGACATATTGGAATTATAACTTAACTAGTTTTAAAAGCTGTATATTTTAATGTGGTAAAAAACCACCTGTGAAGACATATTTGCTAACACATGTTGATGAAATGTCTAGTAATAAAATTACAAAAACTCGCCGTCCTGCAATAAATAATAAATAAAAAAATAAAATAAAGACAAGTATAAAGGTATCAAACATAATCCTTGTAACTTAAAATAGCGGAAATCCGCTTTAAAACTAATGAAATATTTTCTCAAATTAAAGTATGTGCATTACTAAAATGTTATTAAATAAACTTACTTTGTTGTACAGTAATGAGTAAAACAGTAGAATATAGCAATAAACTAATTTGATTAAATATTTACCCCTTAAAACGCAAAGCGGAAAAATTAACTAAAGAAGAAATCCAAAACGATTTAATTGAAAAAAGTATTACTTCTTCTTCTCTTGCCATACCCTATTCAGGGCGTTGGCGACCTCTCTCCTATGTGTGTGTTTGGTGCGCGGCAATAGATAATTATCTTAGTCACACATAGGGGACCTACAGTTTAACGTGGGCTCCGAACCACGGAAAGTGCATGCACTTCTTCTCCGGAGAAAATATTACCGTTCAGCCAAAATATACTAATTTGTTATCTGCCATCAGAAAAAACTGACGAAAAACTTTAACGCGTCGTTCGCCAAGATATAGTGTATTAAGAAAAAAAATATGAAAACCTTTTACCTAAAAGGTGGAAAATAATCAAGAAACAAATTGTTTGTCTAATTTAAGTTAAGTTATAAGTGTTACTAGTGAAACCTGTGGGTTTTGCAATTTTGTTTATTTTGTTTTAATATTAAATAAGCAAATGAAGTA
Organism: Ctenicera cuprea; assembly: GCA_958336395.1. Taxonomy (NCBI): domain Eukaryota; kingdom Metazoa; phylum Arthropoda; class Insecta; order Coleoptera; family Elateridae; genus Ctenicera; species Ctenicera cuprea. The sequence goes on from OY284496.1 coordinate 21,652,152, forward strand.
GATAACATAGCAGGCCGCAAATCGAAGTGCTAGTGCATACCTAGTTATTGAATTCGGATCCTTTCCCCCTGTCTCAAATTTAAGTGACCGCGCATTCAGTAAGATGCCTTACATCTCGACACAGCTTATTACTATAATTCTGTATAATAAATCCGGATTTCTTCACTGCTTCTCAAATGTTAAGGGACCGTGCATTTAGTAACATTTACACTTTACATGTCGACACAGGTTATTTACTATGTTTGCAGGTTCGGATACCTGCGGAATGTATTAATTATATCATTATTTTTTGTTGGTGTTTGTTATTGTAGCTGGTGCCCCCTATATGTAAATCAATAAAGTATGGAATTCCGAGCATATTTATGTCTCTATTTTATAATTTTATGAGCAGAGATAGTTCTCGTGGCGGTTGCCCGACAGCTTTTTAATAATAAGAGTGCTTAAAAATTCCAGTCCCAGTAATGAATGCTGTGTTTAAATAAACCGTATAATGTTCTGTGTGAAATGCTTTTATTACATCAACTGTCTGTTATTGAGTGAAATTATGTAAAATGGGCTGTGCGAGATTCTCATGTCGGCGCGATAAATATACATTTCCGCTCCGCTTGATTTATAAATAATCAAATTATACCAACAGAAATAACAGCAAACGTAAACTTTAACCAAAAACAATCAATAAACTGAGCCGACATGGAAGCGGCAGCGTTTGTGTTGCAGTGAGAAATCTTTCCAAGATGTAAGATTTAGTTGTTTTGTTATGGTGAGACAGTTACGGATTTAATGTAGATAGATAAATATTTCTCGCTTCCTTATCGTCATATACTTTATAAAAATTTGTTCAGAGCGCAAACATAGCGTTGCTCGACATTGTAATAGAATATAGAATAACAGAATTTCCATACTAAGAAAATTTTTTACTGATGCTGCTATTTGTTGACCTTTTTATTATTAAAAAGCTGCCGGGGAACCCGATACAACAAAGGTCTTCTCACAGACATTTTACAAAATAAACAAATGTACGTTACGCATTTCACAGTCCATTGACTTACATATTGAGAACTCAAGTAGCCATAGCATTTATGTTCGAGATATGTGTAATTTTCTTAAACAAATTTGTCAAAATTGATTTATATGAAATTATAGCAATCTCTGTAAAATGCATAAAACTAGGACTACGATCCACGGTCCGCTACACTAGCAACGTCAGTAGTTTCTATGTTAAACCGGATACTTCAACCTATCTTAACTTGAGACGAACACGGCTGCAGCTGAGATTATGCAACGCAAGCGGCGCTCGACTGGTTAATTGTTTTTTTTAAAGGTTATCAAAACAGAGCGTGGAGCGTAGTCCTCAGATTCAGCTAGTTTATAAATAAAACCAGAGATTCTCGTCTCGTCTCGGCAACATTACTGGGTTGATTTTGGGGGGCTATTCTTTTTGATTGTTCGATAAATTTTGCTTTTGATCGCTGCTCGTTTAATCCCAATCTTTTTATTTTAATTAAAATCGATTTTTTGCTCTTATCTTGTGAGGGGAATGTTGTCGGCTTTTCACAACACCTGTATTTGCGTAGTCTTAGCTTTGTTTCTAATACTTTTCAAAATATGAAAGGTAAAGTATTTTTTTATTAAATTTATTTTATTGATCTCATACACTTTAAACTATACAGTTTGTTTTACGAAGTTTGGTCTACATGCTCGTCTTAATATCTATATAATAAGAACAAATCACGTATCTGGTCAGAGTACTCGCTCACTATTGCATGAATTCCGGGTTCAATTCCCATACAATTGTTTTTTATCGTTTAATGATAATTTTGCAACATTTTTATAAAATACGAAGTGATTGAAGGGTTTTTCTTAAATTACTTAAAAATATTTGGTAAAAACTTCTTTATAACTTAAACAACACCGACAATACGTAACAAAAATGTAAAACATTTTCAAACAATTTCAAACAATTAGAAAATGTATACTTTGATCTCTTTGAATTTAATAAAAAATAATTAAATAAAGGAATTTTATGGGAATTGAACCCGGGATCTTCATATTTGGTAAGCAATTGCTCTACCTGAAGACTACTCCCACCAAACGCGCAGTTTGTGTTATTTCTTGGTTATAAAGACAAACGTGTAATGTGATTAAATTCCGTAGACAACTTTTTTTGATTCTAACCGAATTTATAATATGAATAGAATGCACAGGCCCGTACTCCCTGAAACACCCTGTTTGTAATATGTGAAATGTATAGCAAGCCTGATAATTAAATCCTGAAAAAATATTAAAACAATTACATAATAAATGTTGGAAATTTGTGGTAAAAGGGTTTTTGTAAAAAAATGTTTAAAAGTACTAAATATATTTGCTACAATTAATTAAATGTAACACATTCATAGTTACGTTGTTATAATATTTGACTGCAGTAGTGTAAAATGGTTTGCACTCAATAATGTATTTATTGACATCAAGCTATAATTAGCAGCAAACTATTTCTAAATATTTTTTTATCCGCCAATTTTTGTGTAATTGTTGCTAGATATTCAAAAATGTATTTTTTTTACTGGATCTAATAAAATCATAATGGAACCTCACTGTGTATTTCAATAACGAAGGAGTGGTGTACAATTTGAGGAGGTGCGGCTTTCAGCAATCGCTTTTTCATCTTAATTGGTACCTCATGCATAATCGACATATGCGAATATGATCGTCTATTGGGGGGTTCATTACAGATGTGAAAGGAAGGGTTGACATTTAACAAGGGGCTTTACTGCAGGAAATGGGGTGAAAATCTATGGTGACGTACTGCAGACTGTTCGTGAAGGCGTACGTTTGCCTGGCTTAAAATTAATAAACTCAAATTAAATGCGATACTAAAATTGAGATTGCTTTTGTGTTCCGGGAGGAAATATCTTTATACGAAAAACGTAATATCTTAAAAGGCTCGTTCAGGTGTTAGTAAAAGCTTGTGTAATAAAACGAATAGTTTTGGGATTTAATCAACTCTAAGGAATCTAAATTTGAATCGGAATGATAAGCTTGTCTTTTGTCTTGGCCATCAACAGTCGGCTACAGTAAGGGATGAGAAGAGTACATCGTTCGCCAGTTGTCTAACTCAATTATTGATCAAATATGGCGGAGTTCCCACCCCACAGTCTCTATTAACCCTTTCGCGTCGAGGGGCTTGATAATTATGTACCTACCCCCATATTAGTCCCTTAACATAACCAAGCCATTATATTTATGTTCGCGAAAAAACGTTAGAGAATTGAATACAATCGCAATGGATTTCCCATTTATTTTTATAAAATTCTCAAAAGAATTTGCGCCCAAGCAAATTGTATCGACTTTTTTCATAAATACAATTTTAAAGACGTTTTGAAGTTTCGTGAAATGGGTATTTATTCGAAATAATTAATAGACGTTGGGAATTTTCCAATTAATTTTTCTTTTATGACGTCTATTGTTGTTAGTGGGAGGAGTTACATGACAGAAAATTGTCATTTTATCATCTACACGTTATCAGGTATAATCTGAGTTGGCAAAGTACCCGCCCTGCCTGTATAGTTAATGCACCCTTTTCGATACACATCTTGGTTCGTTAGATAAATGCTTATTTTAGTAATGCAAGGGGATCATTGACGAATTGTCATGCCACATAGTGTTGAGGGTTTTATTTATTGCCCATTTCACGATTTTTACTCTAATTTTATGTAAATCTATTTGACTACGTATTTTTGTGAATGCGTTTAAGTTAATTCGATTGTTTGAAGATGAGAGTGCTTGATGGCGCCTGTTAATAGATCTTCTCTTTGGGAATTTCTCTGTTGATTTTTACAATTAGTATCTAAGTAGTTGAGGTTTTAAACTAGTTTTCATTTTACTTTGACGGTATCGGAGCTACATAAAATAAAGGTGCCGATGCGGTAGTTTTTAACCAGAAGGTAGAATAAACGGGACATGGATCATCTGGTTTACAAGGGCAGTGTCTTTACCTGTTTAAGCTGTTGAAATGATTTCGATTTTACTGTATAGGTAATTAAATGCCAATAGCGGCTCGTTAACGTACTTTCAATTCGATATTCAATATAGCAGAAGTCTTTCGTTTAATAAAATTTAAGGAACCGTGCATTCAATAGCATACTTTACGTGTCGACACAGGTTATTTATTATGTTTTAAGGTTCGGATACCCGCGGAATGTATTAATTATATCATTATTCTTTGTTGTTGTTTGTTATTGTAACTGGTGCCCTCTATATGTGGATCAATAAAGTATGGAATTCCGAGCGTATTTATGTCTTTATTTTATAACTTTATGAGCAGAGATAGCTCTCGTGGCGGTTGCCCGACAGCTTTTTAATAATAAGAGTGCTTAAAAATTCCAGCCCTAGTAATGAATGCTGTGTCTAAATAAACTGCATAATGTTCTGTGTGAAATGCTTTTATTATATCGACTGTTTGTTATTGAGTGAAGTTATGTAGAATGGGCTGTGCGAGATTCTCATGTCGGCGCGATAAATATACATTTCTGTTCCGCTTGATTTATAAATAATCAAATTATACCAACAGAAATAACGTAAACGTAAACTTTAACCGAAAACAATCAATAAACTGAGACGACATGGAAGCGGCTGCGGTTGTGTTGTAGTGAGAAATATTTCCGCGACGTAAGATTTAGTTGATTTGTTATGGTGAGACAGTTACGGATTTAATATAGATAGATAAATATTTCTCGCTCCTTTATCGTCATATACTTTATAAAAATTTGTTCAAAGCGCAAACATAGCGTGGCTCGACATTGTAATAGTATATAGAATACCAGAATCTACAGACTAACAAACTTTTTTACTGAGACTGCTATAGATTTCCACTTTTATTATTAGAAAGCTGACGTATTTATCATATTCCAAGTTTTTATGCAGTTTTAGTTCATGAAGAATATGAAAGTTCACTAAAACATTTATATTAATTAAAGTTTCTTGATGTAAGTTTTATTATGTTGTTAAAACTACTCCGGGGTAATTTAAGATGTCATTTTTTTTCAGCTGTTGATTTTTGATTCATCATAGTACTTCTCGCTGTCTCTCTCTTTCTTAGTCTTTAAACTTTTATCGATTTGTTTATTGCAACGCTGTTCTCCATGTTTGTCTATCCTGGGCCATCCTTTTCAGGTTTTGTATGTTTGGCAGTTTATACCTTGCATTATTTGTATACCTTTCTATGCCACACAAAATAAATTTGGCTGCAAATTGATGTAATTTTTAGTCTTATTAGGGAATTGTTTGTTATACTTAAACAACGAGTTGTTACTGTTGCATAAATTTATTACCTCAATTAGCCGTGGGAATTTTGTTAATATATTACAAAATGAAGTTATTGGGTCATGCTTAATTTAAATATGATGCCGTATATTAAATTTTAATCTCATCTTTATTTATTTTCTATTATTAAACCAATATAAGGGTTATTTATAAAAATTAGCATTCTGATCTTACGTGCCTCAAAGCTTCTCTCTCCGGGTACATATTTACATGTTATAAAATTTACTCGTGCCTCTCTGAAGTATTTTTAAAATATGTGCCGCATTTAGGGTAGATACACTAATAAATCCCTCTCCCTTAAGCAAAATTTGCTCTCAGTATTTGTATTCAACACTGAATACCTAAATTTGAAGACCGTGTTTTGCGTCCATCTTAAAATCGCCGAAGGCAATACGGTCATACGATGTTCATGGATAAGGTAGCTCATATAAAATGCAAACCGCGAAATCCAATCTAGTTGAGAGCAGCTATTTGTTTTTAAAGCGTCGCAATGTCAGGAAATACAGCATTCGACTACCAAGTGTTAGTACATACATCACGAGAAAGTGCTGCGCCCACCCATGTCATTTGAATATACTAAGTAAATACGTAAATCTACCAAATCTCTAAAAAACCGTGTTTGCCATTCACGGCGTCTTTGTATCTCTAACATTACCCTTGTTTAGTAGACTGAATTCTAAAGTGAAATAGAAAATTACTATGCAGCGAGGGAATTTTACGAGTTCCATACTATATGTAGATTAATGAAAAACTAGACGGCCAAGCTCACCGCATCGCTAAACTCAGGAGTTTTATTTTTCTATTTACTAGAGCTCGTTTGCTGATTAAAAATAAGCACAGTGTCTTAGCACCCCAGAATATTTACACTATGAACGTGCAATCAATTTTGTCATCACAATATAGTGGGTACAATTTTGGAGACAACATAAAAAAAAGGCGGAAATTTAGAATTGTATATTATCAATGTATGCGCCAACAATGACTATAAGATCACACCATTTTTCACACGCTTTTGCTAGTGCGGCGGGAGCGTAGCTGCATATTAGCCATATATTATAGGAATATACTACATGGTACTTAAATAGTATAAATACTATAGACCGGTTTCATGTAAAAAAAATAGTAGTAGAAACTTGTTTCAATTTGGCCTAAACAGACAAAGTGCTAAAGCAGAAGGCGTGTCGGTTGAACATTAGCTTTACTTCAATCATACACCATTAGACTGTATGTTTCGGTCTACGGAATATCTTTCACGAGTTTTAGAAAGAGATAAAATAAAGTGGTTGTGCACTAACACGTTACCGAGAATTGACTAAAGTAAAAATTTTTTTTGTGGGGGGAATTCGATTTATTGATGTTTAGGAATATTTTTTCTTGGGTTTACAAAAAACCGAGGAGAAAATTGTTTGAATATTACTGCACTTAAAAACTAAATTGTAAATCTTATGCTACTTTCGCTCATGGCCAGTTTAGCTTAAAAATGAATGTTTTACCATTTATTAAATAAAGGGGTATGTATTTTAGATTTTCGAAAAATCCTAGAAGGCGTCATAAAGAAATTAGCAGATTCTAACACCATATAAATTGTAAATCATGTAGCTGTATGAGTCTAAACAATCAAAAAAAATCGTGTGGTCAGTTTATGAGCAACGTTTTAAAAATTGTACAATATTTTTTATTTCACTGTTTACATTTCATCATTGGATTTGACCTAAGGTCCTCTGTTAGTTTCCCTTTTCACAATAAAAAAAATCAGTTGGCGAAAAAACGCTTAATTTGTATACTATTTCAAAGCTTATTATAATCGACACATCCGAACATCCCTATACCGAAACCATAGCAAAGTTAATTCAGTAAATTTAATTCAAGTTGCCAAAATACTTAAAAATGTTTAGAAAATCATGGTATGTCTTCACAGATGTTTTACTAAGGAGATTCTTGATACCAGCAACCTCTGAATTATAATTAACCGTTGAGTCACCCTAAAACATGAGTTTTATTTTTTGTGATCGCGTACTAATAGTCTAGTTAGATTTTTTGTAAATTTAAAACTTTTTTGCAGTGGTTGTTTTATAAATTACAATTTATACTGAAATGTACAGCGTGCGGAAACTTAAGCTGATATTTCTAAAACTATAAAAGATTGAGCAGCAATGTTTTTCTGATTTTATGGGATGGTAGTGGTCGTGGTTAATAATAGTTAGTTATAAAAAGTCGCTCTATTTTAAGGCATGGGGTAACTTGAAACATTTAAATGTAATATTTTAATTTTTTATCTCCACTTCAAAAGAGGTACACAGCCTATGTTTTTTGAAAACTCCTACGAAAATATTATTTTTGTTTTAAATTTAAGGTTGGTTGGAGTGAATATAATTTATTTTATTGTTTTGGCTAATTTAGTTTTATTTCTTCTGCTTATCTGGAGCGTTCTTTAGGTCTGACTGTTACGATTTATAGAAAAATATTAATAACGAAGCGGCTATTGATTATAGTTTGTTACATATTGTTAGTGTATCGCCCAATACAAAATTTAAGAAACTGATAATTCAAATATGCATCAGGTAAAACAAAACATACCAAAGTAACATTATTTTAAATGAACAATAAATAATAAGCAAATTAAAACAACAAGCATCTAAAGATAACTATATTAAGTATTTGTTGCTAAATAAATTATTCATGCTTCTGCATAAACTGTTACTATATAGTAATAACTTCTAAACAGAATGAATGGACATAAATTACGAGTAGTTGCTTTCGCCTTTCATTATGTGTTAAAATCGATTAATTTATTATTCCTGGTACTTAGTAGAATTTTATATTCTCATCCATATTTTAGTAGTTTGTTTTTATAATATTATCGTTATTAGTTATACATTTTAATCATTTAAATTTTTTTATTGTATGTGTATAAATAAGCACGGATATTATTAAAAATTTTAAAAATTGTGGAAAATACACAAATAATTTGAAGTGTAAAAGCATTAAAGAAGTGATATGAGTCATTTAATAAAACTGTTGTATATGTACTTCCGTGTGATACTGCTGTATAGAACAAGAAATAGTACTGGTTTTCCATAATCCAGGAAAGTTTTTGTGCTGCCTAACTACTACTGGTAAAAAACTATTTTATATAAATGCGCAGAAAAGATTGCACCACTCCTATAAATCGCAGACGCCTGCATGTCATACTGCAGTTAGATATCAAAAATTGTTAATGTAGAAATGATATTTATTTCCTCGAAAAAAATTGTTTGTGATTTAAAAAAACCAGAGATCCGAAAAAATTGCGGCTCAAAGTTAGGAAAGAAGTAAAACATTAGCCTCCCTAAACATTACACTACTTATGTAAAAATTTATTTTAGATCCTTGTATTCTAGTACCACATATGAGCAATATAGTTCAAATACAAATGCTTTATCATCCCCTGTTTATTAAATAAAGGCGTACTAATTTTCAATTATCAAAAATTTATAGCGAGATATTGTAATATTGAGACCAAAACCAGTTTTCGCATACCTCCAGCCCTATGACCCTACAACGTTAAAAAAAAGCCCAATTGTCTCGAAACTCAAAACAATTATTTATTTCATGGCTTTCATAGTTACAAAAATTCTCGTGTTACATAGTTACACCAGAGCCCGTAGATCCATTACAATAACCAACGTTTATACCGTTATGGCAAATCATTTTTTTAGCAATGAAGCTTAAAATTAGAAATTTTCAAAAATATATAGCGCAAGTCATGGTGAAGTTAGAAACTCAGAAAAAAAGGCATTGCTTTTATTTTTAGGTTATTTTATTCATGATTTTTTGTACTTCTACACTACATCCCAATCCCACAATTCATTCCAAAGATATGAGAGAACCAACGAACGAACGAACAAATGGAGGGATAAACGAACGTACAGACGGACAAACGGAGTACTGGTGGACGGAAACGAACGAACAAACGGACGTGCGACAGACGAACACACGAACTTTGCATTTCGTGTTAGTCCTGTGTGATGCATTTTTGCACGTTATACATACATAATTTATACAATAAAATTTTCAAACATAGTAATCTACCTTCTGACGTCGGTGATTAGCCTTAGCAGCAGAAATCGGCTGACAATAAACAAATATATAAAAAAATGTACAGTATTTTTATATTTATTTAATTCATTTTATTAATTAAATTAATTAATTAATTAAAGGCAAGTCTTTTTAAAAAACAGTTTTTGGTAAAACGTGGTTTGTGAAAAATGTTTGACTAATGATAAACCCTGGATGTTTTATTTGTAATCTAAAAGGTTCTTCTTTCGTAGGTTTCTGCCAGAAACTTTTTCAAAAGTACTATTTCGAGATTTATTTTTATTATTGAATTTTTTTTTTCTATAGCGACATTTTTTCTAATGAAGTTTCCCAACATAGTCAAAAAAACAGAAATGTAGAATGCATGAATTTTACTTTCGATGTTTGTAATGAACGTTTCCGTATATGAAAACACTGAAACAGGACACTAATCAATTTCACGCGAGTTACGTCAATTCTTTTACAATTATCACGTAGGTAATTATTTATACTATGATTAGAGTTCGTTTTGCAGCTTTAAAATGGTGTAGCTTGTCTCCCGCGTTTGTATGCTTTTTAATTTAATCAAATCACCTATCTCATTGTAGTGACGCTGTATTTTTCTCTTTTATATTTTGCTGCTGACAATTTAGTTAAAAATTTAAGTAATGCCAATATTAAAATGTTGGTATTACGAGGTTTTGCAGGGAAATAATAAGACGTTCTTGTGGAAATACCTCGGATTTAATTAATATTAGTAATTTAGTTAGTAGTTTGATTATTTTGAGTAATGAAAAATAGTGTTAATAGGAATAATATTAAGCATACTTGAGTAAAAAGTTTCGTTTCCGGGGAGTATTTAAAAATATTTGAGAATACAGAATACTAGCAATTTGCCGCTATCGCTTAAATAAATCATACATTTGATTCGCATGCTATTTCAAGTGAACTATATTTATACTTGCAGAATTAAAAAGAAAAATAAATTTAATATATTTTGCCGACCTATTTTTTTTAATATGTCGAGTGTTTGAATGGTTTGCACCGACGTGGGGCGTCTTGCGGGAGACGTGTTTCTTGGGTAACTAAAAACCATGTATTTTTACACCCACTATCGGGCACGTGTTCTGGATGTGTCACTAAAATAATTATGATAATGTGTCGAGTGCTTCCATTAGAATGTTACAAAAATACTTTAGCGATATGCGGTTAATTTTTAGCCATGTTCTAAGGTTCATTAACATCTTATACTCGTTCAAAACTGTTTTAGTAAGTAAAGTAAACAATTTCAGGTGACATGTTGGCATATGACAGTCGAAATGCTGTTATTGAACGCCATTGTTCTCGTGAACATGCACAGGTAGTTTATTACATGGCCGTTTTATATCCCAGGCGAGTATTCAAGTGGAGAGGTTAAAAGACACCTCTTAATCATACGTTAAGCACTCTGGTGATTTATTGGGTAAACTGTCACCTACTATCTAATCTAATCAAGCTTTCCCACGGTTGATCTTTTAGTGGTAATTAACTTACATTGCTGGAATAAATCAGTACGAAAATGTCTATGAAAGCTATTTCACATAGCACCCTATAATTATTTCAACTCAAGTAGTCGTATGTATACAAATACATATTGAGGTGGTATGATGATCCCATTACACTAATTCGTGGTTGGTTCCGGTACTCCTGGTTGTCGATTTCATTCATGGGAATGTAATATTCATATCAAGTTTTTGTAATAAATTCTACTGGATATATTACCAGAAAACAATACGAAATCGTTTTATGTTACCTAAATGGTTATCGTGAACGTCTTTGTAAAGTGATACTAATTATAACTTTGAAGTAATTGAGTTTTCAAACAAGAGGAAAATAATTACCACTTTGCAGGGCAATTTGGCATGGTTTTATTGTTTGTAACTTTAGTTAACATTATTCAAAGATATCATTTTTTAAGAAATTTTTGTTGATACGTAAACAGGGTGCGTAATAAACGTACATTTTCACTCTTATTAAATTTTGCTTGATCTAATTTTGGTTGCTTATTTTAAGTACGCTTGTTTAAATTGAATTCAACGAAATAAAGCTGGAACTTATTAAATAAAAACAATATTTTGTTCCGTTTTTTAAATAAATTTTGTCCTTTTCCATTCGCGACAGTAAATGTTTTTAAAAAATCTGAATAATATAGGCTGTAGGTATCTATTTTGAAGCAGATATAAAAAAAAGTGTTTAATAAATTACGGAATTTTACTTTCAAGTTACTCCCTACTCCTTAAAATAGGGTGGCTTTACCCATAAACTAAAAAAAATATTGTTTCTCAATCTTTTATAGTTTTGGAGATATTAGCTTGTAACATGTTAGTTGCCGCACCCTGTATAGAAGGTGGTATTACTTATAAAGAGAGAAAATTAATATACGCTTACTCTGAAACTTTTTGTACGTACAGGTAAACGCAATTTAATAATTTAAATACAGACTTTTACCGTATTTGCAATACATTTGCTGAAAATATCTCTGAAAATGCAATCATGCATGCAACCCTACTTTATACATAAAATATTACTTTGTACTAATACTGAATAACACAATTAACTGTTGTTTCTAATATTTTATTATTTTTTTTAAATTAGTGTCGTCACGTCGCGTCGTGTTGTCTCGTTTTCAAACAAGTTTTCACATTGAAATGCGACAAGATTTCAAAATTTTCCGTGTCGTTGGCATCACTAACCTACATACAGAATACACTTCAAAATGCACTTCGTCTGGACTTTCCCACAGTTTAGAAATTATTGCTTATCATATTTGCAAAAGATTTTTGTATAAACGTTTTAGCCCTAACAGTGACTATAAGATTGCACACAATTAAAAATGCATGGGAGACATTTCTAAATAATTAAAATTATCTTGGATATTTTTAATTCAAATATATTTACAGTGGAAACCTATAATTCTTTAAGATATTTATGATAAATTAATAATAGCTCGAAAATATTTTCGAAATGTGTCAATATTAATGTGATTTTCCTGTAATTCACCTGCACTAAAAAGTAAAACAGCGTTCTACACACTTCCTTAATACTATTTACGTAGACAGGTGTTAAACGATGTTTATCGTGTGTGATATGGTGGCCTCTAAGTTACCAATAAAATAAATAGTTTAATTTAAGAACAGATACTGTATGAAACGTATAATAAAAAAAAATGTTTCTATTTCCAGTGGGCATCTGTAGCATCCTGGTTCTTCCGACCATCCGAGACCTTACCTTTAACGACAATTGCAAGTAACGATCAGCTTTCACCTACTTGCACAGCTTCCTCGCGGCCATTAGTTCCTTCTGCTAGATCTAGTGCATCTCCGGCTACTTCCTCCGGAACTTCTCCTCCGAGACCTTCTTCGGCAAGTGCTAGCGCTTTACATCGCGAAGAGCAGCGTTCCGAACGCGAACGAGTCTTCCAGCCCCCTACTATTTGTACTGTAAGTAATAATGTCTTTATAAATTGATAAAAATCTTTTAAACGCTATTTTATAATCAAAAAATAAAATAGGAATATTTGGGAAAATTTGGAACGCAAGGTGAAAACCTGCAAATAAGGGCATAAATAAAATTCGGGGATTCTAAAATAAACTAGCATGTCAAGCCCATAAAAATGTAACATATCCAATAGAAAAGCCCTAGCATATTTATTAGTGATCAGCAGTTCCATATTGGAAATAAAGAATTCTATTAGTGCAACGCTTCCAGCGTCGCGACGATTGATACCTTACGTGCGTGTTGCACAACGCGACAACCGGCAATTTCCTTTCAAGAAATGCCAGCCACTTATATGTCACCATACTTGCACGCGACTAAAGTACATTATTATAACAATACTGCATAAATACATGTCGTTAACTGAAGTTATAGTATTACTTTACGTTTACGTGTCTTTCAAACGCCCAAACCACGTTCTTATTTAACTGCATTGTTTTCTCTTACTAACATTCCTATATTTTATTTTTTTTGTCACGTAAAATGCAAACGAATTTTGAATAATTTAGAAAGAAGCGAGTTTTTTATATTCATTATAGTTAATACAGAAAAGAGGGATTTTTGCAACTCACGAAAGAAAACGAACAGATAATAAACTGGGCGAAACTGTATTGTATCATTGATTTTATACCAACAGATTGACAAAGTTTATATGTAAAGTGGGGTACCTCACCATCAGATGGTACCACTTACCAATTCAGTAGCGAAAGTCTTAATAGTCGATCGGATGCGTTATTATTATCAACACCTTCGCACGCATTTTTGTGTCTTCAACTTCTAATAAATCGCATATTATTTTAAATCCAAAGACATTACATTACATAATAATATTATGAAAATATTAATTTTGGAAAAACAATTAAAATTTAAAAGTCTAGACAACACGATAAAAATTATAGTAAAGTAATACAAAGAATTCTTCAAAAATGTCAGTAACATCCGATAAATTTTATTGTATTTAAGTTATTACAAGTTTTTGAAGCGAAAGTCGGAGAGTTGTTAATAAAATGTAGTTAATTTCATTACTTTTTTTTAAATTTAAATGAGATCAATTTAAAATGCCTCATATTTAAATAGTATTTTGGCAGATTGGAATTCCTGTCGAAGTATTCTTAGTCAAAGTTATTTACTTTTTTGGGGTCAGCTTTTGTGCTTCAGGTTGGTATGGGTTGATTATATAAGCTTTTTATGGTAGTATTCAATACGACACTCAATAATCGATTCGTGTCGCCTATTCTTAATTAACTCTATTGTGGCAGGTTTTCTCGACAAGTGTCCTTTGTGGAATCCGATTATCCTGTACTACCTCGTGTCACATCGACGGCATGACAAATTTCCCATCCTTTTAGGGTTTAATTTTCGTTATATTGATTATCAGCTCGTTTGAAGTTTGGAAATACCTCGATTTTAATTTTAAACGTTCTAGGAGTTAGTTTTGTGTGCTGGATAATTAATATTGGTTGAGTTAGGGCGTGAACATTTACTTTTTTGCCTTTTGTATTCAAGATGTTAGGCTGAGAATGAAAAGTGTCAAAATAGCAGATCTCTTTAAACGCAATATTTTATACAAAGGGCCCTTTTCAATAGCACTCAACAAAAGACCTCGAATTTTTCTAAATGACTTTCAAAATTATATATTGACTGAGTGACATTATGGATCTTTGTCACTTAAAGAGGCACGTGAAATAGGTACCTCTTCACACACAATTCATCGACGTTCGCTTAAGAGTAAAATTAGAAAACATTGTCATTAAATTTTTTCTTAAACATAAATACAATTCAGATGATTAGTAAATGGTAGGGATTTAACCTTTTGCTTGTGGTAATTACTAGGTGTGAGTTGAAAATCTAGGTGTGTTCGAAACGCAAACAATAACAATAATGGCCAAGCTGAGTAAAATTATTTTTAATAAAATTTATCTTAATTTACAATTTCTGGGAATATGAAATTAAGTGCATTTTATTAACACCCAACATTTGTTAAAATTTGTTATTAAAATGATTTTAATACGATTCTTATCGAATTCATTTAATGTTACTACTCTGTGTTCAAGATTACTGCTCGAAATATTCTTTACATGTAATGCTATTTTCTGATCAACTAATACCGGTTTTTAATTACTAGCGCCCTTACGGCTCTTATGCCTTAAGAGTGGGGCTGGGACAAAAATCGATAACGAAACTGAAAATCGATTGTAATCGAGTATTTTAAAATCGACCCTTGATTTAAAAAAAGTCGAAGAATTGTTTAATTTTGTAATCGACTTTTAATTCGAATCGTTTTTTCATATTTTAATCAAAAACTACTTCTTACTAAAATCGATTTATGTTGCTTTATTTTTAAAATTTGACATAAGTATAATAATTTATTTGTGTGTAATCGATTTCAACTTCCCATTTGATGCTAATACTGTACAAATTTTTAAACTCATTATAGTTTTCTATACCCAGGTGGGCTATCTGGAAACGATTTTTATAATCAACCAATAAAATCGATATGTTAATAAATTAATAGAATCCATTATTATGATAAATTCTTAGAATCGATTTATATAATCGATTGTTGCCGAAAATCCATTTCAAAATTTCAGAAAGTCGCAACCCTAAACTGGAGAGCACAACATCCAACGTGTTTTTTACTTTCCTATACTGCTCCTGTTTTAGATCTTCAGAAACCCAAAAAAATCCCTAGCTGTGGGTATATGTGTATGTGTGTGGTGCATCATAACTCCCGAACGGATAGTCCGATTGAAATTTAAAATGTGGATTTATATCAAAAAATAACGGACAAAATAAGCTTTAAAAAATTCAAAACGAGAAGCAGAAGCAAGGATTGTTTTAGAACTTTCTAGCGTTAAAATGGCGGTCGCTACAATTTTTGAAAAATTTTAACCTTAACCCTTTATTCTTCAAAAACGAGTTGGCAGATAGGGACCAAATTTGCTATTGCAATAGCTCTATATGGGGACACAATGTTAAGATGAACAAAAAATTTTGAAAAAACTATAAAGTTAAACATTTTTTCAAAATTTTAGCAATTTTCAAAAATATATCGCTCAAAAACTGACCACGGAATTAAAAAAAAAACTGTCGATTAATAGAGCTGGAGACAAGCTACAGTTTAGTTGCAGTGTTTCAGTCCGCTATATTATCTGTGATGCTTTCTATGAATTTTCTAATATTTTGGCTTTAATGCCTATTTACTCAAAAACGAGTTATTATATTGGGATGAAATTTGGTATTAAACATTCCCTAGGGGTATGCAATGTTACAATCTAAGGGAAGTTTTTATTTAACAAATACGTATAAAATTTCTGTTGAAGCGGAATGGCTCATGATTGGTAGCAGCATAAGATTTGCAACATAATTTTTTAGTGCGGCAATATTTAGGGGGAGGGGGGGATAATTTTCTCCTTCTCCCAAAGGAATTTGTCTAAGGTTTTCTTCTATTCCAAGGTATCTCTTTCCCAAAAATCAAATATTAATTTTTTGACCATAAAAACACAACAAGACGGCAACCGGCAGCATGTACGGTCATCAGTCAGGTGGCAGTTGTGGCGTAGTTCGTTTTGACTGCACGACCGGTATCTTCCGTTTTCTGTACGACGCGACATTTCATTTGCGCTTTGCCAAGTAATATCAATGTACGTTTATTTTCTACTGCCACTGCCGTGGGGTTACAATGCCGTTGATAAAACTTTTGGACTTATGCAAAGTAACACAAAGTTCCAGTTCAGACGAATTGATTTGCCAATTTTTCATAAACAAGCATTATGTTTACGATTATTATGTATCTGAACTTACAAATGTGTTTTATTTATAGCCGTGGTTAGCTCCTCAAAGTTCGGGAAATTAACGATTGTGTTAAGTCGACGACTCAGAATCCGAAATTAATTTCTTATATTTCGATAACTTAAGATATTTGCATCGGCCGTCATTGGAGCGACCGTGTGCATATGAATGCACGCTAATAACACGCACGTTCGCAGGCGCGCACATCCAGTAAAAACATTATAAAGCGCATAATCAGTATTTAGTTCCTCTATTTACGCAATATAAAATAATTAATAAAAACGAATGTACAACTTTTTAAAAAGCAGTGGGATTGAAAGAAAAAGTTAACCCTGTCGGGGTTTGATTTCGCAACTTGCTACTCCGTAAACGCATTTCCTAATTGAGCTATTCCGTGTGCTTACAAAAAGTGCAACAACATTGAAGATAAATATAGCGTTAAAGACCCGGATGTCGTAGATTTAACACAGGCGTTAAATCGCCGATTCGGGGAGCTAACTACTGCTTTTGTGCGGTTTATTGAAGGCTCTTTATGTTTATACATTTTAGAATGCTGATTTGTTATTAATATTAATCATGTGCAGCAAGAATAGCTTTAAAAAGTTGCTGTTGGGTTATCTACTTAATTTTTATTGTGAATTTTCTGTAAACGATTTAGATAACACTGCGACGATTAAATACACAATTTCCATTTTAATTTATTTCCAATATTTTGTCCAAGTAATGAGTTGCGTAACTTAAAAAGATTGATTGATGTCTTAAATTTTTTTTCAAATTATCCTTCACTGCTAATAGTTCATGATTTAGTACTTCTATTAATAAAATCAGCGAGTTCAATTCTATGTTTATCGCAGTAGTGATTTTAGATATATAGACAACATGCACAAGCCCCTAAACAATGTTAATACATACCAAATTGTTGCAAAAGTTTGGAGACAAAGATTTATAGAAAATTGTCAACATAAATAGAAATTAATTATTGTAAATCGTGACGATTTTTAAAGTTGTATAATTTATTAATGTTCGGAAAAATTATATACTATTTGTTATTCTGAATACCTGATGTTTTCGAATTAAATATAAATTTGTTAACAATTAATGGTTGCATAAATTTCTAATAAAATATAATTTTACCTTTGTGTTACTTTTCAACTACATATATTAGAGTATTTTTAAAATTTTAAAATATGTTTTGACTTTTGTTTCAATTCAAAAATGTATCTAATAATTTTCTGCAAATTATGCGATCACAAAATCATTTGCGGCAATCGAAATCTGCATATATCTTTATTCATGAATTTTTTTATATTGATAGATGCGAATTCCACTACCAAACCTTAGATTACAGCGTTTTTTTGCTAATATGATATTTTGAATTATGTTCAGTTATTTGTCTAAAAAAGAATCCTATATTTAATTTTCATCAAGAAATTTTATATTACATGTTTATTTATATGCACTTCAGATCTATTTATTATATATTTGTTTTAGCCAAAGCGAGTTTGTATAATTTTACTATCAATATTTGTCCTCGTATTAACACAGGCATATTTGTTTTCGGTACATTTCATTTAATTAAAATCGTATTAGAATAAATACAAATTTTTGGCATTAGTGATAAAGCCACACTTGAATGAAGTCTATACCGTATGTCCCTTACAATATGAGACATAGAATTATAACGTGGGAAATTGAATTTCCTTGAATATTATTTATCTCATGGATTTCTGTCTTTATCTACAGAGGTTATCATAAAAGTGTACGTCATTAGTTCCTTTTTGTGCTTAAATTTATGTTTTTATCAGTTAATTGTACTTCTTAATTTAATACTGTTTAAAAGATAATTTTAATGTTAATGTTCATAAATATCCATGTGGTGAATTAGCGTAATGTTATGGAGCCTCGCCGAACCCCATTTTCTATAAATCGTTTGGCACAATATTTTTGTTAATATCTATTTTAATATGTCTTGCATAATAGTAAAATTAAAAATTTAGGTTAAAAATCAAATAATATTTAAATAAAAATTAAGAAAAAATAAGTGTACTGTAAAAAAAAGAAATGTTTGCCGTGCACGCAAGTTCTAAGTGAAACTTTTTAACGTGTTCTAACTGAAAGTGAATTTTACATTGTATGATTTAACAAGAAAGATTGCATTACTAAACAATTATTTCTTTTTCGACTGCGGGTTTCTGTTAGCTAGTATAGATAATACGATTCTCCCGTCCAGCAAGTATAACGACAATAAGCTGGGCAGATACTGGCTCAAGCGCGGAAATATTACGAATATGTGCCGCGCACAGTATAGTAAAGACGTAAAGAAGGGGCCCAAAGGCTGATCGAGGCTAGGGTAACAACTTCATCCCAAGATTCACTTTTTTTTTTTATCTAAGGCTTGGGTGTCCAGATAATCGTTGATAAGAGTGTGACGCATTTTCGTGTTCGTATTTCATCGCCACAAATTTTAGTCCTACGAAATATGTAGGCAACGGTAAAAAAGTTTCATTTAAAAATATTAAGGAAATGTTGGTGAGGCCAGAGCTTTCAATCTTTGGCTTCCCATGAAACAATCAAAAGCAGCACTGCTGACAGCTAGGCTATGCAGCTCTGCATTACGCTGTATTACATGGATATTTATGAATTTCTTGAAATTATTATTTAAATAGAGTTAAATTAATAGGTACAATTAACAGATGAGTACCACGCATTTAAACACAAACTGCAACTAATGATGCATACTTTTGTGATAACATCTGCGGAAATGAATAAGAATAAATCAGAGAGATGTAATATTTGGACAAATCCAATTTTTCATTATATATTCCTATGTCCCATATTCTGAGGGACGCGCGGTATAGGTATAAGGTGGATTAGTGGTTTAATTTTAACAAATATCAGTAAAGAAAATAATTAACCATTTATATTTTTTCCGAAAAATGTTGGTGTAGAAACGTGAAATTATTATTGTTATTTTACTAAACACTCCTTACTGTTTCATTTCCTAACATGTCAGGTTTTGTCGCCTTTATTTAAATACGACTATTCAGGGTTGTATTAATATGGTTTTTGGTATTTACATCTCGGTACTGTTTTGCTTAGGTTTCTACAGGCAACATGTGTTTGATTAAAATAAAACAGCGTACCAATTACAGTTAAATTGACTCATTGGAAATTAGGTTAATGTATTAGAAATTAAAATGATTATACGCAAATGTGGTTCTGTAAATGGCGGAACATAAAACTATTACTTCTATAGAGCATTATTTTAGAACAATATACGTATAAGTACCTTGGGCTCTAACTATTATGTGTTAATGCACTAGTGCGCCAGGTTATTCTACTCAGGAATGTAGAGGCATTAAATCCGGATGATTCAAAAATGCCTGTGCGGCAATACATTATGACAGCTTTTACTCTATAATTTTCCGTATTAATTAAAGAAAAACATTCCATTTATTATTGATGCTGGAGAAATAAATGTACTTTTTGTAAAGACCGATATTAATTTTAGTAATTTGACAGTGTGAACGACAGGCGGCCTTTTACGTGTTGAAAAGGCGTCAAATGCGGCAGTGACAACGTTTGATAAAGGATTTGGCGAGTCATCTCCTTGATTAGGGCAGATCTTAGTTGCCTCTGGACCTTTCGATGATGCGGCAGAAATAAGTTCTGCTTCTTATCCACCTTTATATCAGGGAGAGGCATCTCGAACCAAAGCTTTTTGACTTAATATATAGTAATTATTTGACGAAGAATACATATAGGCAGCATTTGGCGAAAGTTGCCTTGGTTTTGTTTTCCAATTTTCGAATATTTAATTGTTTTTTTGATAAATGAAGGTAGCTTTGGTATTATTGGTTTGTCGTTCTCTGTAGATTTTTTAATTTAAACTAGCTGAATCCGTGGGCTATGCCTCATACTTTTTTTTATAATAAATATGTCAATGAAGTAGGTAATGTAGCGGACTGCGCATAGTAGTGCTACTTTTATAATTATATAGTGATTGCTGTTATTCTAAATATTAAATTCGCATCTCTTCGACCTGTCTCGAGAGGAATGCGACTGCAGCAGAGATTATACAACCCAAGCGGGACGCGACAGATCTTATTTTTTGAAAAGTTACCAAAAATAACTGTAGGGCGTAGCGCGCGGGTATAGTTCTTGTGAAATGCGAGCTGTGTCACCAGCACGTCTGTTATTGTAACTTTTGTTCTCAATATTTGAGGTATAGTTTATGTTTATTAATTGTTAGCTTAAACAAAATCAAATCAGTGCATTTCATGTCATAGCTATACCTGACACGGCCGTATAAAATTTATTTGTTCAATTTCTGTTTTGACTTGTACATATTTTTGAATTTAGTATTAGAAATGAATTAGCGCTCAGTATGTAAAACTAAACAAAACTCTCTATGTCACGCTAAATTGCTGGGTTAGTAAGCTGCAGCTTAACACTATCGCTTCTAAAATACGAATGAATAATCGTTTTAAAAAGTAGCTCCGCGTCTTGAACATAATAATAATGCCTAAAAATCACAGCCCTAGTAATTAATGCTGTTTTTAATAAAATTGTAAAATTGTAATGTTCTATGTCAATAGCGATGGGCACTTTTCCGGGAAAGGTATTTTTGGGTTAAGTGTCCAGGAACGTGTTCAGAATTTTTCCGAAATTGGGAACGTTGTGGGAAAGTCTGAGTAAGGATTTATTTAGGCTTTTTGCAAGTTCAGTGCGATTCTGTGAATTCAAAACTCACCTATCTACATTTCCAACTACAAGTTTGAGGTTCAAAACTATTTAGAAAATATTCAGTTTAATAAATACGTAATAATAATAGATTTATTCACTCAACAGGAATAATAAAAACACTCAATTATAGTACGATATAATGATGTCAATGAGTATATAATAAGACTAAAAGGCGCCAAAACAAACTAAAATTCGCTCAATTGAACATAGTATTTTTCATCTCATCATACAACTCTGATTCAGATTTTTTCATCGTATTCGAGTCTTGCTCAGATCCTTCATAAGGTAGACTCATGTCCGGTTCTGAGTCTGACGAATTGTTATCTCTAAAATCAGATCTTGCTTCTTTGGTTTCTGGGTCAGTTAATTTTAATCATTTTGTAGTTACATTTAACTATTGTACACTGTTCTGCCAAATCAACATTTATGGTAAGTTCTAGATTCTCAACAGCGTTAGACTATGCCACACTGTAGGTGTTTGCAAAATATAAACACCAAATTATAATATAATAATATAATAAAGAAAAAAAAACAAGTTTAGAAACGCAAGCACAGCATTTCATAATTTACGAAAGTCCATACAAGTTTTTTAAACTTTTACGACTAGGGAATAATGTTCTTGGGGAAACGTTCACCCTGGCACATCACTATCTGTACAATGCTTTTATTATATTAATCGTCTGTTATTACAGGAAATTATATAAAATGTGCGGTGCGAGAAGATGTTTACTGTTTATAAGATCCGACCCGCCAGAATTAAATTAAGCTATAAATAACCAAATTATAGCAACAGTAGTGACTGCAACATAACCATTTGCCGAAAGCAAACACAATTTGAGTGGTGGTCTAGGGGCCTGTTGTGTTATGGTGATAAAATGTGTCGATATGCAAGTGCCCGTCGGTCGTCGTGTTATGGTATATAGATGTAGAAAATTATCGGCCAATTAGAAGCAAAATAAGAATACAAAATCTTAGAAATCGATTTATTAAAATACTGTTGCATAACCAATGCCAAAATGACAGAATGCACATGAGCATGATCATATATTGCTCCAGCGCAATGTATCAAGTAATTTTAATCGTTACTATAATTGCAAGTAATTGTAGAAATATTTATATCAGATTTCAACGAGGGTCGGGCAGTAGAGCAGCGTTAGGGTCGTTGGATTTGGCACTGCTTTGTTAACCCGTTTGGATTGAATTCCCGGACAGGGATGGCACAAGGCTATGTGTATGCGTGTTTCTGCATTTTATAGATGGGGACCATATGATACTGGTGCACCCCGTAAGTGTAGCATAAATAAAGTTTCCTATGAAAGAGACTAATAGTGATTTTTGTATGATAATATATTCGAGTTTATGTTTTTAAATCTTAAAAAAAATTATTAGTTAAGTGTATAAAATATTATCGGTAGAACTCAGTTTTATATACCCAGTGGTACAGTTGCAGATAAAAGCATCAAATTATTATTACAGTTAAAGCTAAAAATCGCATCATTATAATCATTGGGAAAATTGTACAAGCAACAGTGGCGTAACTTTAGGTTTTGGGCCCGGGGGCACGATACCTGAATGTCCCTGGCCCCATTCTCAAAAAAACTTCAATAATAAAGTAATTGATAATAAGAACAATTTCTTCAATAGGAAATAAAATTATTTGCAGTCTAGTAAATCAAAATAAATATATTAAAGCCGTGTCTAATTAAGATAAGTAAATCTTAAATTTTCTGAAGTTAATGTGTCTGGGTCGGTACCAAAAAGTGTGGGTGTTGTGTTATTACTAAATATAATCTCACTTCAGTATTTTTCATTGTATAAGTACATACTTACTTACATGGAATTTAAAATGTTTTTTGTTGAATAGAAAAATAAAGACTCGAAAATCAAAAATTTTTATTGAAAAAACTTCGTAATAGAGAAATAACAAAAATAAAAACTCGCGGCTCGTGGCAGGGCCCTCTAAGGCCTTGGGCCCGGGGGCCATTGCCCCCTTTGTGCCATGGTAGTTACGCAACTGACGAGCAATGTTATTGCTAACATCGAAATCTTCCTTAACTAGAACAAAAGTTTTATAATTGTATTGTTTTCATTATTTTTATTTTTAATTTTCAATGGATTTTCGATCTTATATTAAAAATGAAGTAAAATCTACAAGTTAAGTAGCTGTAAATCAAGGTTCTTCAATTGGTTTGCCATAGTGAAACAAAAACGAGATAATTGAGAAGCAGGTGGGTCATAAATATTTACTTGTTGTTAGTTCGAGTATATCCAATAAATGAAATTTATGGTCTTTGTAAATATAAAAATTTTAAAACAATACATTGTCTTAATTATTAGAAGACAGCTTGATGAGCATATTGTAATCGGAATTTGCTCCTAACTGCGAAGGATTTTTATTCACAAACAATTGTAACTTGATGTACGCATTTCCGTATGGCCAAAAGTTTATTTTCCTTGTAAATCATGTTTAGATTTTTCAGCTTCTGTATACTAAATAAATTAATGGTCGATTTCAAACAGTGATTTTTTTTTGTTAATAAGTTAGTTGAGTATTAGCTTTGAACGTATGTGAAATCACTGCTGTAATAATTGATTAAGATACGCACGTGAGTAAGAAAGAATATACTTTTGTATTGATTACAATTTTGAATATAGTATGTGGTTGTGTTAAAATGTTTTGTTTCGTGTTAAAATTACCAACACGACAAAATTGAAAATTACGAACGAAACCTGCACGCTTCTGTAATTTACTGGTTGCCGTTGCTGGGGAAACTTCTAATTAGAAATTGTACTGTCGTTATACGAGATGTACACCTACCTGTAACCGGTTGTCATAATACAATTTTGCGTCCCTCGCAAAATTTTGTTCCTACGGCAAATTAAAATTGTAAACGCGAAGCTGAAACTTTTGACATTCGAAATATATTTTAACCTTGTTTTATAACGGTATAAATTGTTTTTACATGAACATAGTCGTAGGTATCAGTCGGTAATTATCTTTAATATGGGTAATAATAAACCTATTGTTCTCCTGTAACTTCTATTCTTGTTTATAATTAGGAAATTTTTAATTTAGTCGCACTTTGGTATAAAATTTAAATTATTAGGAAGTAATTATGTAGATTACTTTTACTGTTATACAAACACAAAATATGACCAAAACAACAGTGAGAACTGCAAATTTAATATTAAATAATGCTTTGGATTTTACAACAGCTTATAAAATCCACACCTTCACAGGTTAAAATCGATCGAAGCATATTAACGGCTTTTAAACCTAGTTTTATAGTAAATTATTAGGGGTACTTGTGCCTATGTTATTATACACTTATGGAACTGCTGATAGTCGAGCAATTTGCATAACTGATATGCTAGTACTTGTCGACGGAACCCAACTCCGCAAACACTTTAGGCGAAATTTGTTAATTAAATCCGAAGCATACAGTAGTACAAAAAAATTAAGTAAGCACTTATCATTTAATAGCTCAACTAAATCTAATAATTCTTAATAAATAATAACGCAATCTTATCTATTAAATGGTGATACGATTAGTCAAATTATTTGATGTTTCACTCTTTCTGCTTATAAATTACTGATTAAACAAAAGTGAAACTAATGTTTAGGGAAATTACATTTTTTTAGGTCTGTTGTGCAAACACCGATGTCTAAACGAAGCATTATGTCTAGATTGTCCTATACTTTAGAACTGGAGTTTTGTATCAACGTTTTACGTGCCGACAGTGATTATAAATCGTACTATTTCTACCACTAGAACGAGAGCGTAAGCACAACTGAGACGTTATAGCCGGATACGGTCAGCTGCATGCCGAACTGTAGCTTACAGAGTTTTTATTATTTCTGGGAAGAAGAAGAAACCAGAGACCAAAGAAACAAATTGTAGAGCAAAAATTAGGAGATTGGGGGAAACTAATCCTTTTAACTATTGCTGCGCCGGAAAAATAACCCGTAAATATTATTCTACTATCACTTATACACAATTTAGCTTAAGCAAAAATGTTTTATCGCCTCCGTTTGTTTAATATAAATTTTCAATTTTCAAAAATACTTAGAAGGCGTCACGGAGAAATGAGCAGCGGGATTAGGGGCTAGTCAACTAAAATGTAGCTCATTCCTAAGACTATGAACAATTTTTGAGCAATATTGTTGTAAAAATTTTTAAATTTATGTATATATTTTTCACTTAACAGTGTTCATTTTATTAATAATGCTCGTACATAGTAACACTGTGTTCTTTAACTGCCTATACTACAGTTTTCTGGGTGCAAAATTTCGGTACGGGGTCGACGATCTGCCGGCACGCTCAGAGGGCGCCTCTCTTCAAGACAAAATAGAGTAGTGAAAATAAATACTGCATTTTAATATTAAATAAAATTTCAAATAAACTACTTAAATTAAGATGTGTTGAGCTAAAATCCTTGTTTCACCACTGCTATAATCGATAGATATAAGACGTAAAATAGAATAGCAATCATCTAATTTTTTTTATCAACTTTAATTACTGTTATGATGAACTAGGCAATTTTTAATAGATAATAAATATTAAAAATGGAACAAAATATATAAAAATATATTGAACCGGGGCCGGACTGGCTCACCGGGTTACCGGGAATTTCCCGGTGGGACTGATTTGACAGTTACGTCGGACTTTTTAGTTGTCGTTTTATAACTAATATCCCGGGTCGCATTGCGCAGGAAGTCCGGCGTTGTATTGAATGATGAAATCATACCAAGACATTTTTTAGCAGTGTGTTAAAACGTGCATAAGCATTAACAACCTAATGAGTACGACGGTCTGTCGCTAGATATCGCTAATGCAGCTGTTTTAACCTAACATTAGATTAGAACTGTTTCTATCAATACCTGGCTTTTCTTGCGTATTTGCGATTTAATTATTAACGGGCACATCTACACATTTATGAATTATATCATTGTTATCATATTAATATAAGATATTAATGTTTAAAGAACTGATTCTATAATTAAAAATAAAAGTACAGTACACAGTTTACTGTTTGGTACATAAAGAAACACATCACAAACGAAATATTTATACGTTGATTCCATCTTTTTAAAAAAAAACAGCGTTTTCGCATGCCACATTACCGCCTCACCTTCCAATCGAGAGTACGGGTAAATACACTACTAAACTGTTTTACGTTCGATGCCAAATGATAATAATTATAGATGGTGGTATGCAGGGAGTTTTTTAAGTACGTACAGTCTTTAAGGGCGATTCCCTTGGTTGTTTCAGGAAGAAACGTTCATATGAACATGTCCAGAAACGCTTTCTAAGCTCATTCCTAGCGAATGATTTCTTATTTTAGAAAATAGAATACATAATTGATTTACTGAGAAAAATAATAGTCAAAAGATAAGCGATTTAACTATTGATTATGATCAGAAATATATTTTTATAATCAGTAGACCCTAGAAAATTGGAACTACTGATAATGACTGATAAATATCGATTTTCAAATTTTTATCAGTTTTATTCGATTTTCTCGAAAAGGGCTGCTTGTATCGACTTTTAGCAAAAGTACCTTTTTTTGACTATTTTTTTCTCAGGAATTTAATTTATTTACTAAATTAAAAAACTATAAAAGCATTATGAACAAAAATTCACTAGGAAAGAACTATATCTACGCCACTGATGAAAGAAGAAATCTGAAAGAATTCAAATTTTTATCTTTCACGGTTTGGAAAGTTTGTTAAAAAATGAGTATTCGTACATTCACTTTAAAGGGCTGTAGCTCCACTAGGAAGTATTTATGGACATGTGTTTATCTGAATTTTTCTCATGAAGTAAAAGGAATCACCTCCTTACCTTAAGTTTTTGTACCTAAAATTGCGTCATTTAAAATATAAATACGTATACACCATACTGCAAATTTTTAAAGAAGTAAGTAATAAGTTACTATTGCTATTTTTTTTACTTTAATTAATGTTTGCAGGGCTGGTTAAGGCACGGGTCTGGGTGCGATGCAACTGTCGGTGCCTAGCACTGGGCCTTCCTAGCGCTATTAGAATAACAAAAGTTAATGGCAATTTGGCAATTGGTTTTTGAATAATAAGGCGCTAAAGTCGAAATTTAAAAAAAATCGTAGCAGAAGCCATTGTGAAGCTAGAAATTTTCGTTTCTGAAAAAAATGCTACCAAAAAATGAGTAACTGCCGATTTTGGTTTTTTGGATTTTTTGAAAGCTTATTTTATCGATGATTTTTTTTAATATACCTATCCTCATACTCACACTCAAAAGCTAATTGGAATCGACCCATCCGTTTGGTAGATATGAAGCGCACACATTTATAGACGCATATTTTAAAAATACACTTTATAGACTTCCTGTAGGTCTAAAAGATGTATTTCCGTCAAAATCTAAAAATGTTCATAAAATCAGTACTTCCCTATACTGAAGGTACAGGAAAATATTGGGGCAGTGCCCGTGGGAATGCAATGGCCAGAATAATGAGTTTTAAATAAGGTGTTTGATTAAAGGACTGTCTTGCTTAGATTGAAGTTCGGCCCTGTATAACACATTATAGATGCGCATCTACATAAATTGTTTAGTAGTGTTATGTAAATTACTGAGCATCATATAAATTATTACGTGTTACTTATTAAACAACACACCTGTGTTAGTGACAATAATGGGAAGTAATTTGTTTTGTAGTAATCTTTGAAAATAGTTCTATAGACGTTCATATTGAGACGATTGTACAGGTACTATCTGTATTTTATCTATTTTAGAATTATGGATGGTATGAACATCATCGTTAATTTATTGTAGTGTTTTGTTATTGATAAATATATTTTTTTTAATTGTGTCTTCTAGATAATTTGGATATTGGTTTGACATATCACATGAAATAATTAAAGAAATAACTCATCTCCATGTACCGAGAATGCGATCAGTGAGCCAGCGTACAAACTGTAAACATGCGATGCACTGAACAACTCATTCTTATTAATTTGTTTATTGAATATTTAAATTAGCGAACCAAATTGTCTCGTCTATATTGCTCACGTGATATTGCTTTGAAATCACCTTGACACTTCTTAAATGACAAGGTAATATTAATGACTAGCATATTTATTCAATTCAGCAAATTTGTAAATACAGAAAACGTTCATTTTATTGTTCAATTGATACAAGTAAATTTGAAGCTGAAAACAGACATATTAAGCACTATAAGTTGAAAATTAAACAAGAGAGAAAAACAGTTTAAGTAAAATATGTGCCCTACGCATACGCAATGTTTTTTTATCTTAACCTGGAATTTGATAGTAGACTTTAGGACAAATCCAACGCTTTTTTTCGAATTTTCTAGCTTCAAAATTGCGGCCGCTACAAATTTTTGAAAATTGTGATTTTAGAGCCTTATTACTCAAAAACCAGTTGGCGGAGCGGGATCAAATTTGGTATTGCAATAGCTCGAGCGGGACACAACTTTACTATGTACACAAAAGTTTGAAAAAATAAAAACTATAAAATAAAAAAAAATTTTCAAAATTTTGGAAATTTTCAAAAATCTATTGCTCAATAACTGGCCATTGAATTATTTTAAAACTTTGTGAGGTAATAGAGCTCTAGATGAGCTATAATTCACTTTGTGTCACGGATCGCCAATTTCTCTGTGACACCTTCTATGAATTTTCTACAATTTTGGCTTTAACGCCTATTTACTCAAAAATGAGTTGTCATATTGGGATGAAAGTTGACATTAGAAATGCCCTAGTTGTATGCTATGTTACAAGCTAGGAGAAGTTATGGAACTAGTAAAACTGTCAAGTAAAAAAAATTAACTTTTGCATTTTCAACACAATAGGTATTGCTTTGAATCTGACAAAAAGATTATTTTTAAATTTTGTAGGCTCATAGAGCTGTAGATAAACTACAATGTGGTTCGTGCTTCAGTCCCAATTTCTTATTGACACCTTCTATGAATTAAAGAAAATTAAAAATTTATGCTTCTTTATTTATTAAATGGGAGACGTTAAAAAAATATGTTTAAACTGAATTGCTCATGATTGGTAGTAGAATGAGATTTACAACCTAATTTTAAGTACGGCAATATTTTGAGGGTTAATTGTTACACCTCCCTCCCACCAATTTTTGGCAGACGAATTTACTCTTCCGTCTTTAGTTTTCTTTAATTCTAATTTATCTTTTTCCTAATATCTAAAATCAGTTCTTTCCCATAAAAACACAATATGATGGCAACGAGCACGCCGGACGTTCATCAGTCAGGTGGTAGTTATAGCTTAGCTCGTTTTGACTGCACGTCATATTATGTTGATATCAATGTGCGTTTATTTTTTACTGCCACTGTTGTAGGGCTACAATGTTGTGAATAAAACTTTTGTCCATAGGAAAAGTAAAAGTTTCTCAATTATAAGCAAGTCTAGGCAAAGTGCTTGGTCCGTTTTTTTTTTGTTCTTTTGGCATTCAAAGCCATTGTTTTTGAAAAAATTGCCGCAAATTTTTACTTTAAAATAATTAAATTATTGTATAAAATGTTTAAAATAACGTAGAGCCAAATAGTTACGGTTTTGTGTAAATGTGGGGCTAATGATTTGAGAATTTTTTTTAAGATTTCTCAAAAAGTGAGTAAATCATACTTTCAAAAGTATTTTTATACCACCGTTTTAGGCTGTAACTCTGACTATACGATTGCATAATTCCTACTACTTTAGTGGAAGCGTACGACTATAGCACGTACTGTAGCTAGAAATTGAGTATTTTGATGAGAAAAAAATTCTTTGGGATTAAGAACAACAGACACCAAAAAGCAAATTCGTCATCCAAAAATTGAGAGGAAAAATAGCCTCTTGATTATTGCTGCACTTAAAAATTAAGTTAAAAATTTTTGTTTTTTATTACTCGTAAGCAGTTTATCTTAAAATATAAATGTTTTATTGTCTCCTCTTTAATTAACAAAGAGGCGTGAATTTTCGGTTTTCAAAAATTCAAAGAAGGCGTCACAGGGAAATTAGCGAATTGGGACAATAACCAAATGGTAGTCATTCTTAGCTCTGTTAATACAAAAATGAAAAAAATCGTGTAGTTAGTTTTTGAGCAGTATTTTATTATTATATTGAAAAATTAAAAAAAGAAATTTCACTGCATCTTATGTTTTCAAAACTTCTCGTGTCAGTAACATTTGGTTTCCTTAGGGGTTTTCTAACAATTATTGTTTATGTCGAACTGGCAACTTAGTTTTTAGTAATGAGGCAGTTAAGTCAAATTTTCCAAGAAATTATAAATGGTGTCATTTCAAAGATAGAAAGTTTGGAAAAAAGCAGCAGGTTTGCCTTAAGGTCTTCTATCAGATCCCGTTTTCAAATTTCTAAAATTCTGTTTTGAAAGAAAATGACAGCAATAAAACTAATAAATTTTCCCGATGAGATTGTAATAACTCCATTTCAAATTTCATTAAAATCGTCCCATCCGTTTGGGAGATATGAGAGAACGAACGCATACTTCTACCGACGGACAGACATTGTTTAAAACTACTTTTTTGAGTTGCGTGAGTTCCCAAACAAAAAATAAAAATTCTAACAAACTTTTTAAGCTTCTCAATGCAAATTCATGGATACTCTGTACAGTATTAAAAAACACAATTGCGCTTAAAAATATGAGAATTATGCATACATGATGTGCTGAAATGTTAAAAATTTTTATTAAACCTGATCAGCATAGCCATACATTAATCATTCTTTCTTTTTCAGTTTCATTTCAATTTCATAGGTTGCTGCTTGCTAAATCGTTTGTTTTACGAAATTGCTTTTGTTTTAACATTTTTCTTTCGTGCATTTTCACATCCACAAAAAATTACTGTTTTATTTAAACAGGAACTGCATTTTAACGCGAAGCGCAGTACATTTTAATTTGCAACTGGTTTCGTTTTCAACTACGAACTACCTACACAGCACAAAATATTTCATGAACACATTTTGTGCCTGTATGTTTACAGAACTTGTGTGAGCACTGTTTAATATCCGAAGTGTTTAGCATCGGTGACCTCCGTTATATAGTTGGCATATGAGCTCAGGTCGTGTCGTTTCTTTGCGTACTTAATAACAGCGTTGCTGTTTTTGGAGAGACGTAATCAAAGCCACCTTGCCGGTTTAAACACGACTGACTGTAAAGTTGTAATGATTGGCCATCGAATTACCTGTATACAAATATGCATCTTTATTATTCCCTGTCGTGTACATAAAATATGTTTTCAAAAATCATTGTTTTAAATTATTTTTTTGCATAATTATAATACAATGTGATTTATGTTTTACATAACTATTTATACATTTTAGGCAGATACTTAAAAGACGCCTGAGCTGTAAACTTGTAGAAAATATTTAAAAATAGTAGTGGTCGATCAGGTTTCCTTGAGGTGCATCATATTTAAAATTGTTAATTATTGTAAAGTAATGTTCAAAATTTGTTTTCATTACAATGGTTTTAATATCAATCCGCTAGTGGCAACTAGCTTTGTATGATAAAAACGTTTTATCTGCTTAAAAAGTAAGAAGCCGCTCGTTTGAAAACGAGAAGTGTCTATAAAGACGTAGGCAGAGGCGGCAGGCATTTGTATATTTGTTTAATCGGCTTGAACGTGTCGGTAAACAAACCGGAGCTGTGAAAATAGATCCCGGTTGTAGAGAACGACAGGTAGCTTGAAACTGCACTCAGACACCTCACACTTTTAGTATATATACAAATAGTAATTTTCTAACATCAACGCGTCGTAAGCTGTACAAACTGCAGATAAATTTCGCTACATTATTATTGGTAGGTAAAATATTAAAATTAGAACTCCTCTATTTTTATCGTTTTGTTTTGCTGAGTTTTGTTGAATCATTGTGTCGAACGGAATGTTTTCAGTCTTGATCGAAGCTTTGGAACATATTCATGTCAAATACTATTATCATTACAAATAAAACGAAATATGACATCTAAATTTGAAATCGATGGCCGCTTTTCATTTGTCATCTTGTCGAACAATAGATATGAGGATGGAATGACAGCATTCCTTTTAAAACCGCAATGTTTTATGTCAAATGATACTATAAGAATTAATTGAACTTCTGTTTAGTTCATGGAATTATACAAGATAGCATTATATACGGGAAGCACATATTTATTAGAATCATACAGGGCGATTCACAACATGTGGGAGGAGTGTGACGCAGATTACAATCTGAAAAGAATGAATAAAGTTTCGATAAACATAGATCCGGAAATGCTTCCATACTGAGTTACAGCCTCCTGAAAATGGAGCAATCTAATACCTAAAAAAGGCAATGCTCAATTGTTTTTGTAAACGGCATCTTCATCGACATAAAACGTTACAATTTTTTTCCATTTAACCGAATTTCTAGGTCGTGTGGTTTTCGAGATACCCATAGTGTGTATCTTGAAAAATGTATTTAGAATAAAATATTACTCTATCCGGCATGAGACGCCTCTGGTGCACTTATTCGAACAAAAATTAGTAGAAATACTAAATTAAATGAGTAACGGTAGAATTTCAAAATTTTAGTGCAAATAGTGCAAAAATTGTAGACAAATAGTTATTAAGACTTCAGCAGGCTGTAACTTAACTTAACGATCTATGTTTATAGGAACTATTTTCTTTGCTTTAAAATCCAGAATCCACCCTGCAAGTGCGTCCCACATGCCATGATATTTTCAGTCTGCGTATTTTTGATAATTTTTCACATAGACTATTTACAGCGATTGTTGGTCGGGAGCACAATATCTAGCGCCTTAACTTGAGTTGGTAGCAAGTATTGAAAGAGCTCTGAGCCACGCAACTCTCGAATATAATCAAACACATAACAGTAGCAGGCTACTATATATACATTAAAAAAATTAAGTATACAACAAAAGTAATTTGTAATTTATATATACCGCCGGCGGCCAGGATCAAACCGAGTATTTTTGCCATGATATACGGGCGATATGCGGGGTACACGATTCGTTGCGCAAACGCTTTTGAAATGCGTACACTTGCTAGTGCACTGCATATTTTTGTTAAAACAATGTTGTTCGGTCATTTGTTGGTGCAAGGTTATTTAAAAAGTAAGAAGTTTGAGAAAGTACCAGCAACGCGTTTCGCCTGTTTTTGCTTTTCCATACTTCCCAGTATAGGAATGTATTGTGATAGCGAAAATTTTCCATTCTGAGATTTTGACGGAAATGCATGTTTTAGACTTCCAGTAACTCAAAAAAGTGGCTTTTAAAATTTCTTTATTTATTAATATAATAAAATAGAATTTTGGAAGTTATGCATATAAAACCTTATTATATGCCAGATGCTTCATTCTTTTGCTGGTCGGAAGTTACCCCAATTTTTTTATTTTTAATTGGAACAGTACCCATGTGTTTTTTTTTCATTGTGCTCAGAATTTGATTCCGCTGGCCAAAATGTACATATATACAGAGTGTTTTATTTTAAATAAGAAAGCTCTTTCCGGTGAAACCGTAAGTGCAAAAAAATTGAAGTGAGCGTCATATAATGTGGTTTTATATGCATAGCAACATCTCAAAATTTAATTTTATTATATTAATCAATAAGGAAAATGACAGGGGTGAGCCTACTTTCATTGACACGCGGTATTGCTAGGGATGAGTTACATACAATTTGGTTCTTGTGGCAGTCTGCTAATTTTTGTGAGTTTTTGAAATCCAAAATTTATGTCCCCCTTTTTAAGAAACTATAAACAATTTATGTTTAAGCTAAATTGCTCATGAGTGATAGTAGAATAACATTCAGAACTTAATTTTTAGATGCAACAATATTTAGGCCGGTTCGTTTTCACTCTTCCTCCCTAATTATGGCGAACCAATTTGTCTTTCCATTTTTGGGTTTTGTTTAATCTCGAGGAATCTTCCGTCGTAAGTTGCGTAGAAGCATCGATGACAACTTAAGAGTAAGCGAGTTAGATTGCAAAACAGGCAGTGCGTAAGAGTTAAACATACTATAATGATGTGATAACAGACAGATGAAGCTGACCCGATAGCGGTGTAGGTCGGGTAGTTTATGAGTGTTGACAGTTGTTAGTTGTTGTTCTTGCAAATTAGGGATTAGCAGAGGTTTACATTTCAAAGCCGTACAACTTCAAGCAGTTCTTAATTAGATGTGCTGTACTTGTTGTGATTATATATATTAAAGTAATTATTTTGTTTAAGTATAGGAAAGTAGAGGCCAAGTGCTTTGTCCACTTTTTATAAATATAGTTGATCAAATCAAATATGTAAACAGTTAACTAAATTGTGCTTAATTGAATCATACGAAAAATTATCATAACACACAAATTGCCTTGATTAATCACATTCACATTTTCCGCCTACATAAGTTAGTGAACTAAAGTAGGTTTTTATTTACACTTGAATTGGGAGTTTCTCAAAGCACTATTGTTACAAGAGACTTTTTTTTAATTGAGTTAAAGTATGTATGTATTGCTATGATATGCGTGGTCTTGTATTTACTAGAAAACAATCCCCTAAATGCCTGCAATTCACGCAATTCTAAATTATATTTTAAATGAGACTCTTTTATTAACTTTCTCAGGGTTGTTATTAAGCTTAGAAAAAAAAATTATTAATAAATAAGTTTCAAAAAGAAAATACACAAAAACATATCAACGTTACAAAAGCTTTTATTCAATAAATCAATTTTGGGGTCAAATTTTCGAAAAATCAAGAATTTTCTTCTAATACTACTGTTCTTAAAAACTGAACACTTATCTTTGTGTCTTCTTATCAAAATATCCTTCACTCGGCAATCGTTGAATGTTCTATTCTCTGCTCTGGTTTGCAGCTTCCTCAAACACCACAGCACTCGCCTTTGGTTAGAATCCTCCTCCGCTGTAGTACTAATATGTACTGGACTGCTTTAATGTTTATTTATACTTGGCTTTTCTTCAATGATAACTGGAAATACGTTCTGGACCGCTTTTATATTTTTTATTCTTTTGAATTTTTCCACAATTAGTTGATAAACACTTGTATCCGTTTTATAATAGCTTCTTTTCAATTCAAAATCACTTTTAATTAGTTATAACTCGTTTTTTTCTCCTTTTTTCTTTCAGAGAATATCAAATCCTGTGTCTTTGTTTACAGGACGAGCCGTATCTAACCAATAAGTTTTAACTTGCTTTTGTCTTCCTTCTTGATCTCTCATATTTTTAAATAAATCTCATGAAACAATGAGTGTTCTTTTCATACATTTGTCAAATTGACATTCACATCCAAAACCCCCACAAATGACATTTAACGATGCACAAACAAGTAAATCTAAAACTTTTTATAAATTAAACCTTTTAAACAATTCTGAACTAATTTATAATTAAAATTAACATAAACAATAATCGTATCAATTTGATTGTGTTCTTCTTTCTTTCAGAGTAAACAAAACTTCACAAATATGAAAATATAAATGATATAAAGATAACCAACCACATTATTTGAATTTTAAAACAAGAAATTACAGCAATAATAATACGCAACCCTGAGTCTATAAGTTTGAATACCAAAACCTTACAGTCTTCACAAACCTCCAATCATAAATTAAATTGTAACAAGCTACCCAAAAATTGCCTTCCAGGAATCACAATACTCCAGTCAAATCATACAACTCCGAATATCATAGCAGTATATTGCGGGAGTATTTCATTTGAGGAAAAAATAGTCGCAGGTGCCAATAAATTGCATATCAAGACTAAGTAATAACCATCGTTCTCTGAGATAGGAAAAGGGTAGAACGTGTGTATAAACGAGTAAATAATTTGGGACACGCAATGATACGCTTATTGAGGTAATTATAATAATTAACTATGGTACTTATTACAATCATTATCACTAAAAGCACCTGACAACTGCGATAGTTTCACATGACATTATTTCTACCATATCTTTAAAAGTAATCACGAATGTAGCGATAAGGTGTCCTTATCTAGCAGAAACAAGGCAAATGCCGTTTTAATAAGAAAATAAACAAACATGATACATGAATGCATTTCTGGAATTTATAGGTCTATTAAATAATAATTACAAATAAACATAAAACGTTAATTAAACTTCTATTTAAATATGTTAAGTCTCGGAGATGTTAAAATAATCTTAGTTATTTCCAGTGCTATGCGCAAGTAGTTGATGACATTAAGCTGTCAAATTTTTCTGTTGAATTGTGGCATACTTTTACTGTTTTTTTTGATTTTTATAAAAAATTTATTTTTGAATTATATCTTCTGCCCTTTCGAAAGGTGTTTTGTTTTTTTACACGTTTCTGTTACAGAAATTTGTAGATACGTTTGAAGTTAAACGGCTTGTCCTACACAAGTCGGCGCCTATACTGGTTAGTTTTAGGAAGAATAAAGGTCGGTGCTAAGTTCTTCTTATTGAGCTATTAGTAAGGTATAAAAAAACTAGTAGCAGTAACAGCTTTTGTCAGTAAATATTTACTTAAGTTTTCAGAGCAAACCCCGAACAGTTAGTAAAGTCCAGCATTGACACACACGTCAAATTAAATGTTTACCCTCGATGTTATCCCCAAAAAGTTCATGTTTATTATTTCGGTGATAAATTTTAAAGCCTATATTTTAGGCAAAATTTGCAGTCTCTTTACATATACGCATATTTAAATATTGAGTATTTCTCAGCATCTCAATTCTTTGGAAAAACTACCTCAATAATGTTTACGAAAGGGGAACTCCCACCTTCGCTAACTTCAAAGTGGAAAGTCTCTATCATGCCGCCGCCGTCACTCGGCTTTTTGACTTTTATCAATTTTAAGGATTTTTATGAATACAAAGCTACGAAAGTTCTACACGGATTTATTTTCCGACATGGAAAGGGACTAACTTTAAATATTTTTTTGCTTTTATTTGTTGTCCAAATTTAATTTGGGAAAGATTAATAAACCGAATGTGTATGATGATACATTATACATCAGTAAAATGAAAAGAAAACCGAACGGGATTACAATGTAAAAAAATGTACACAGAACTTTATATACAGTTTCCCAGAAAAGTTAAACTGTATGCAAAATGCACGGGAAATTATATATTTCCAGATTTTATGTTCCCAAGATACTTTGGCTAAGAATTTAAAACTGTGTTATTGCTATTAGCTGCTATTAACGCCGTTTAGTCCTGAAAAAATAATTTTTACGTTTAAAATTAAGCAGAAATCTAAATAATTATTAATAAATTGGCGATGTATTATTTTAATCTCAGAGTAACAACATGTAGTAATGCCTATGTAGCGATGCGGTTGAGGATGCTGTCTTTTAAGCAGAAGTCCGAAGTTCCAATCCTGGCGAGACAAAATTTTGTTGTTCGTTATTTTTTTCACGCCAGTTCAAATAGTAAAAAGAATACAATTTTTCTACGACTATTTTAGAATATAAGCATTTTGATATTGTAGTGGCGGTAGCTCAGAGGTTGGCCGCTCAGTCTCTAACGCTGAAGGTCTAGGGTTCGATTCCCGGCCGAAGCCATGCAGCAATAAAAATCTATGCCGCAACCCGCCACTCACATTCCCCAATCCGGTGTAGGCAGCCGTGGGGTCTTAATGCCTGAAACCTTCTCTGGGATTTAACAGAAAACGACAACGGTTTCAACTGCAGTGAATGAAATTGTAAAGATTATAACAATAGTTCAGTAAATTTACTCGAAGATCTTCATTCAGAAACAGAAGAAACGTACCAAGAAAATTTTACTTGCTTATTTACATGTCATTATTTTTATGTTACG
The DNA here is from genome assembly GCA_958336395.1 of Ctenicera cuprea. Classification (NCBI taxonomy): domain Eukaryota; kingdom Metazoa; phylum Arthropoda; class Insecta; order Coleoptera; family Elateridae; genus Ctenicera; species Ctenicera cuprea. The sequence goes on from OY284496.1 coordinate 21,690,382, forward strand.
TCACATATATGTGTTATTTCTTTTCGTGTTTTAGTAATAATTAAAAAAATGGTGTATCTAAATAAAATTATTTGTATATGTATTCAGCTTCAAGCACTATCAAGGTTTACGCTTACGATACGGCACAGAAAGTGCAGAAAGTACAGAAAATGCACGGCGTTTTGATTAAAAATTTATACCATAATTCCATGGCCATATGATGTCTATGTTTTGCTATAAAAATTTCCTCAAAGTTTATACTGATTTCTTTTGCTGCATTTGTATTTTAAGATCTACAAATAAAAAAGTTTGTTGCTCAGTAAAAAGTTCACTACTTCGAAAGCAAAGTCATATTCGTAATTTCTTAGCCAAAAAAATAATTTTTCCTTGGACAGCGCGGATGTATCTGCTGTTAAACAAAAAAATCAAGTCGATATGCTAAGTACTTCTGGAGATATTACGTTATATATATTAAAATATGCTTTGTTTGAAAATTGGCGATTTGGGATAATAAAAATGTTCGGTACAAAAACTTCGTAGATGGTCATTTTTTATAGCAAATAACGTACCCATCAACAACATGTCGATATTTTCTAGTTTAACACAGAAAAAGCACGTTTTTTAAGGAAGCAATTTTTAACTTTTACCTAATTTAGTGCATATTTCATCAATTTCTAATTTATTGTTATATACAAAAGTTATTAATGTTTCAAATGACAATATTTAGTAGTAAAATGATTATTTTTTTTGTTTTTGTAAAAAGGAAACATTCAAAAGTAGTTTAATCTTGAATCAAATATATTATTAATCATATCTCTATCTTGATGTGCTGTTCGTAGCTTGGTTTAATTTGACTTGTTGCGATCTCCGCGCACAAGTTGATATTTTTAAAGTCTTTTGTTTTTCATCTATTGCATTCGTGTTGAATACAATCAACAAATTGATGATTGCAGCTATTTGCATGTGCCCAACTAGGGTATGCTGATGATATATCGCACCAAAGCTGAAATACTTTAAGTGGCTAGAAATATCTGTACCGTGCACATTTAAGAGTTAAATTATCTTTTTGCAAAATAACTACAATTTAGGTGAGTGGCATGCAACGTCTAGACTAGACGTATTTCTACACTCCATACTTTTGTTTTATTTTCTTCCACACCTACCAGCACTTATAAGTTATTCAGATTTTTGAACTACCTTTTAACAACAAAAGCTTCAAAAATTTCAATATCACAATGAGGACAGCAGGGAAAGTCTTCATCCATCAATCAGTGGCAGCTCGAACAATATTTATAAACTGGTTATAGTTGAACCAGAATTCGGAAAATATTTTCTGGGTGTCTAAGATAAATATTTCAAAGTGAATTTTAAGCTGCTTTTGCGTAACAACAATTTTTTGACAAATTTGTAGCTACTTAACGGTCGTACTTGAACAGTTACGAGATGCTTATGTTTTCTTGTTTGTAATGTTTAATTTCTAATGCAATAATGATAACGATGAAATTTTTAGCATATAATTGAGTTTTAAACCAGACATCTGGAGTAGTCATAGAAAAACCTGTTGATTATCCAGTGATTCTAAAATGTTTCTAGTAAAGAATCGAACGACTTCCGTCGGTAAAATAATCGCTATACTGAAACACCTTGAATTTAAAACTGTTATTTACCATGTCAATATTGGTTGCTCCATGGATTGTAGATGTCTCTTAAGCAGCCAGTACTTTACCTGCATTAAGTTTTTATACCCATCGTGATATACAGTGTGTCTACATAAGTTGGCAGCATATAGAAAACTTTTTTATTATTAGTTTTAGGAAAAAACGTTATTCTTCCTAAAAAGTTCTCCATGGTCCAAAACCTAAAATGCAACCATCAGATGTCAAATTTTTTCAGTCATATACGGGGTTGGTCAGAAAATCAGAATTTTGCACATCTTAGTAATAAACAGTTATCTCTTATATCCATTAAAAATTTAATAACTTTTGCGCAGCGAATATTTAGGACTTTCTACTGTAGATAACATTACATTTAAAGTCGTGTCCTCACTTGCAACGAGTTTTCGACGTTTGTTACTGAATTTATTTTTAACATCTTCATATGTTTTGAATACTTTCATAGTTTTCATTACTGTTGTATTGTGTACATTTTTGCCTGGATATCTGTTATTAAATATTTCAGCTGTTTCCCGATACGTTTTATAATTGTCACCCACAATTAACACAATTTCTATTTTTTCTTCCAAACTCAATGTCACCGGCATTTCTACTTATTTAGAATTTTAAAATAATATTAGACGTTCAATGACAGACATGTCACTGTCATGGCAGCTTAAGTAGGCACACTGTATATGTGAAAATTATTTAGCAAATACATCATTTAACCGCACTTGGTGCATCAAATTGTTCTTTTTTACCTACCTATGTTATTATAAAACCTATTTGAAGTTAGACACAACTTTGTTTTATGCAAAACGGGAGCTTGGTGCTTTTACATTTTTATAATGAAAAAATTCGACTCAATAAGCATGCTGGTAGCACTATAGGAAGTAAACTGAAAAGAGTATGAAAATCATATGCTCTTTGTACCTTCCATTGGTGGCCAAATTAAAAAACCTTTCCATATACCGTTTTCAACTAAAATAAGGCTTAAGAGTATGCGGAACATGAATGCATTATGATTGACGTAAAGTTAGTTAGAAATAACGGGATCGTTTGAGTGAGTGCAATTTTTGTCCCCCAGTTTGTGGATGGAATCATTCATTACGTCTTCTTATAATTTTCCAACTGCCACTCGTCGTAAATATTCATTTCTTATAATATTTTAGTGGTAACAGCACCACAGAAAAAATAATTTCGGTTTTTGAAGGCCTTTATTTGCCGCAGTGCCTACTTGATCAGGCATGAAATTTCATGACTAGTTTTCTGAGAGGGCGTAACATTACCAACCACAAATCAAAAATGCAGTGGCAACTCTCATAACCTGTTCTCCCTTTTCCTGATGGCCCGTACTTGAAATATTTTATTTTAAATGTTTGATTTATTTATTTAAGCAGTTAAAACTATTTTTAAATAAAGTTTTGACGAGATACGCTCCTGTTGGTAACAGTATAATCAAATTGCAAAATATAGTTATAATGGAATAAAATTTGCGAGGAAATATCAAAAATGATTTAAGTAAGTGTTGCAAGTACGATTCTGTATTGTAAGTCGAATATGCTTTAGGACACCCATTTCATTCCGAAGTGTCATTGGAATACCTATGGTTTACTACTATCTTGTGTATTTATAGCTTGTTGTTCGAACTGCGGTTTCGAACAAAGGGTATATTCTTTAACGTGAAGCTTGTTAACGTATTCCCATATGCACAATATTTCATTTTAAATAACATTGTTTATATTTCTTTATAGTCGGCTTGGTTCATTTAGATGTTCGTGTAATAACGAATCGACACAACAATAAGCAATATGCTGTCTTGAAAATGATTACCTTTTCTGTGAACGGATTATCTGCTGCTTCTGCACGGTGGACGTAGCTAATCATAACATTTTCAATACACTTTACGAAAATGGAGAATTGTTCGTTTTTCAAACCCTTTTATTTAAAAACGTTTTTTTTTTAATATGTGAGACCACTCTTCAAAGCGAATACAACGTTGCAATTGATTTTTTTCAGTGCTTTGCTTTTCTCCGAGCAGCATATAAAAAGTTTAAAATATTGCGTGAGTTTAAAAATTACTAAAAAAATTTAATTTAGCTTAGTTTTGTTTATTGAGGTAATAATGAATTTCCGTAACGCAGAAATCTGAAAAATTTCCAGTTATTGGAAGCTATGTAAAATATTCAAATAAGTAGCAAGACAATTTTCCGATAGTTATTTCTTAATACAGGTCTAAGTTTTTTTATTGCAAAAGTTAACGAGTTTGAACGCTTCTTGCATAATTAAGCGAATATGATTTAAAACAATTTTATTTTTACCTTCCTGGTCGGTATACGAAGTATATCTAGAAGGCAGGTATTGTATTCGTCAAAATTTCGGAAGTTGAGATTATGACGGACAATCACCTTTTAGGGTACGAGAATAACGAACAAGTGGGGTTCTCTATGGTCGCTCTGTGTGTTTGTCATATAGTCCGTACGCCTTAATGCAGAAAACCCAATTTAGGTTCAAAACTCAAAAGATTAATATTCGCACCGGATAAAATTAGTGATGGGTTAATTCAAATGAAAATAATCGAACCATTCAATTATCGAAAGATCTTGAGAGGTTTCAGGAAATCATTCAATGGATTTTACAATTTTATTATTTTCGGTTATTGTTTGCTTCTGAACCGAGCGTTGAACCAATAGCCATAACATTAGTTACCTGCAAATGTCCACTCCGAATGCATAATAGTACTACGAGTCGTAGTGTCATGATTCGAATGCAGACAGAATTCACGGATTGCGAATGAATAAAGACGGTACCGCCGTTGTTCGGCGAGCAAACAGATAAAAATAATTAGGTTTCAACATTCGTATATTACTGATATTGATATTAGGAATAGCAGACACAGCAGTTAGCATCGCACTGTTTTGCGTTTCGCGGTCATTTCAGCACATGTATGTATTTGAAATATATAATATTAATATAAAAATCCAATTAATAAATATTATGAAACTATAAATAGATTTAATGATATTTAGAATAATGCTATTTACAAAAAGAACCAGGACACTTTACCACAAAAAAATAAAAATAGATTTTTTATAGATTAACAATTAATAATCTACTTATAAACGAATCAGATATAACAATAAACTCATCAAGACTTTCTTAAATTAGTAGTATTTTATATAAACTGTATAGTTTTTTACCCAAATTGCTTGTTGCAAAGTTATTGTCTGAAGATTTTATGAAATAATTCTAAACAGAGTCATAAAAAATTATTTAAAAAAAACAACTGGTCAGAATTAGCAATAAAATGTGATTAAATTCAAATTACTGTAAAAAAATAATGTTTTAAACGGAGCACCGGAACTTGCTTACGTAAAAAAACAAAAGTAGGGGAACCTTTGGGTTACGCTCCACGCTTTGTTTTCCCGAAGCTTCGATTGCCCAATCTCAGCTGCAGCGGTATTCCTCTCAAGTTTGAGACAGGTTCAAGGGATTCGCGTTTATTGTATAGATAGATAAGGTGCTTAAACTGCAGAAGAATAGAGCCTGAGGGAACCGTAGCGACTACTACAGCCGTGCCGTGCATCCAAGCACTCGAATTTCGAACTATTTGAAGACGAAGGTTACGCTGTTTTTGCCCGGGAAAACACGATCAGGAGGAGAATTCTTAATAGCAATCAAGAAGCAAACGGAGAGTGTTTTTACTGCGTTTTACTATGGGCAGAATCGAATACTTTTAACAATCGCATACCTTTGAAGAATCGATTCTTTTATTCGAATTTATAACTCCGGATTCCGATCCATAAGGCCGCTTGAGGAGTCTTACGATCTTTCGGGAAATTCTGAGACCAGTATTTTCTATAACTAAGTAACTATTATTGTTTTATTTAGGTGCGATACTTACTTTTGTTTAGTTATTGAAATATGACGAATCACCAGGTATCGTTTGTGTCAATTGTCTATTCATATTTGTCTGGTGGTGTACAGTAAGTACATCTCAATGATTCATTCGATTATAAAATTTAACAAACGACTATCATTTGATTATGAAAATCATTCAGTTATGCCCATCACCAATTAAAACCGCAAAGTAAGGAGGTTTATCTGTTAAAGACCGGCGGAAAGGGCGAGATACTCTATTTTAATATAGGTGCACTATTATAAAGAGAAGTTCAGATATGTATTCTACGCATACCAAACAGTCCATCAACTATAGCACGATATCCCCATAATCATTCCACTAATAGTTTTTCGCTTATCTGAATATTTTATAGAGAAAACGCAGCGTATCCGAGGAAGGTCTTGTTGGATTCTACTGCAATTTTTTAACAACAATTTAATTAGAACAAGTGATAAAAAGCTATTTAGCTATTTTAATGCACAGTAATTAAAGCAATAAGAACACGGAACCTTTAAGACTGGTAGAATGGAATATGGGGACTGGGGACGGAAGCGCTGACTGCGGAAGCTGCAACAATTCGTGCAAACAAGCATACACGTAGTTTTCCAAATTTTGATTATCGAAGTGAAACTTCTTTACCGGCAGGAGTAACAACGCAAATGATAGAATGGAAGTGAGGGGACGGAAGTAATAGAATGGAAATGAGGTCACCTAAATCGGCCTAGATTACCGCGTAGTACCAGATTATACCGACATTATATTGTTAAGTACGTTATTTGCTATACATAATGCCTATTTACGTCGTTTTTGACCGGCGCCGAACTTTTTTATTAAAAAAAAATGCTCAAATTGCCAATTTTCAAATTAAGCGTCTTTTAGTAAATGTAACTTAATATATCAAAAAGTACTTGTAATGTCTACTTGATTTTTTGTTAATCTAAAAGCACATTCATGAGCGCTGTCGACGATATTATTTTATTTCCAAAAAAAAATTATTTTTTTCAAAGAAATTACCAATGTGACTTATTGTTTTCGATGTAGTGAACGTTTTACTAAGCGACAAATCTTTTTATTTGTAGATTTTAGCATATACATGCAGCAAACAAAATTAATAATACGCTTTGAGAATTATTTTAAAGCAAAAAATAGATATCTTTATGGCCATGATTTTGATGGTATGAATTTTTATCGATACGCCGCTCACTGAGGACTTTCTGTGTCGCACCGTGGGTAGGCGACATAAGACATAACACAGGATATTTCAAAACCTTAATAGTGCTTGAGGCTGTATATAAAAATAACTTAATAGTTGTACATTTTCTTTAATTATTAATAAAAACCAGGAAAGAAATAATACATATATGTGACGTAATATAAAAATGATGATGTGTAAATAAATGAGTAAAATTTTCTTAATAAGTTCCGTCTGTTTCTAATTGATGATCTTCGAGTAAACTTACTGAGCTCTTGCTACAATCTTTGCAATTGCACTGCAGCATTTCAGTCTTTTTTTATGCAAAGGACCATCCATGTTTGCTTTTTAATAATCATCTAATATTAAAAATTATCAGCTTATACCAAAAATTCAGTGTAGTAGATTAAGTTTTTGTTACTTCAAATTGTTCATTAGGAACGACAAATTATAGCTGTTGAAATACAACATTTTATGATTTCTTATTTTAAGTTAAATGTAATTAATGACATTTAATTGCATAGTTCTATCAAAGGTGTTGTGGTTGCAAATAATTACCCACAAAATCAATTCGACATATTTTAAATTTAAAGAGTCTCTTTCTCAACGATAACACATAATTTAATTTTTTATGGCACAGGTTGTATTTAGGTGCAATTGCCATCTGTTGTATAATTTTTTCTTGGTTTCTATATTAACAAGACCGGAACATTACGTTTAACGTAACATTATCACAGAAAATTAGTTTTGTATGTAGGGAACTACTTTTTGCAGACTAGTCTTTACCTAATTAATAAATCTTGGTTACATCGTTAAATCAAGTTCAATGATAACTTAATTAATTGCATGTGAATAAAAGTATGTTCTATTTATTTCTGTAAGTATATTGGAATATAAAAAAATAGTTTTGGTATCTTTATACTCTATATTTTTATAAAATATACTTGTAAAGAAATCTGGGTGGTAACAAATGAAAGTAACTGCAAAAAACAGACGAATTATTTGTAATGTAGGTCTCAAAATTAGTGTCTGGTGATTTTAATGAAAACTAATAACGATCATTATAATACCAAACAGGTAATCTCTTAAGTCGTTATTTCATTTCATTAGAATTAAGACGTAATTTAAACTCGGACATTATCAGTACGATCTAGAACATTTCGCTAATAAAAGCTTTCTTAATACTGACTGTAACGCCGATAATTTTTAATACAACAGGAGAAAACCCATTTTTAAATTAACTCGCTAGGGACTTATGTTGTTAGCTCTGAATTTATTTGATTCTAGTTTCTATACTACGGTTTATTTGCATTTGAGTTGTTGAGTAGGTACTGTTGTTTTATTATAATGGGCCCTGCGGCTTAGATGGATATATTATATGAACAATGTATAACCATTAACAATGACACCATATATTTAAACTAGTAATGACATTCGCGTGTGTTATTACTATAATGTTAAATAAATTGAAACTGGTATAATGAAAAATTCGAATAAACACGTAATGCGTTTTTGTTTTTGTCTTCTAGTGGGTATGACAAGTTTTATATTTATTTAATGCTAAAACAAAACCAATAAATGTATTAGTAATAACGACCGATTTGTTCTCCCCAAAAAGACGGTTCACTCGAAATATTCTTGTTTAATTTAAAAAAATTGATAAAAATAAAATTGTTTCTAGATTTCTTAACAGTATAATTTCGAACAATGAAGGAAACTGCTAAGAGCGTACATGAGATGCCCGATAGTCCTAAAAAGTTAAAAAAGTTTTACAACATATATTGAAATTGGTTATAATGTTTTTTATATGAAATTGGCAAAATTCAAATCAGATCAGGTTTTTTTGTTTATTTATTTGAAAATGTTAATTATTTTTTTAGGTTAATAAAATCGGACCTTTGTCGCGAAAACAAAAATAAAGGGATTATACTGTAATGAAACATGATGATACATTAAAAATTTAATATATTGAACAGAATTATTTTCCTGAAATCATTATCGATGATTATGTGAACTTCATGAACTAATAAGGTATTGGCGGAGTACGGGCTATATCATTTTAACCACATTATTAATTAGTTTACATATTACCTGCTTGTATTATTATATATGAAACAAGAGAGACTTTGAAAATCAGAGATGTAGTCCGAATGGCGTGCAGGATCCACCCGTTCAGCAATGCAGCTACTATAATAAAGTTTTTGTTATGTCATTAACTACACTTTTCTTTGCGTTAATTTGTAATAATAATTGTTGAATTTGAATATTTATTCTACGAAAGAAATTTTTTTATTTTTTATGGTTCTTTGGAGGAAACAGTCTCAGAAGAACGACGGATTTATTTAACGTATACTACTAAACCAAAAACCTAAATAAAAAATTAAACATTATTAAGAACAATAATTTATTATTAATACAACACTTTGTTATAATTTATAAACTACAATAGATGTTGACTATTCACTGCTAAACAATTTCTAAGTCTATCCTAGAAGTTTCGTCGCACACTTTGCAGCATTCTTGCTATAATGTTAAAACATGCTTCTCTTACGCTATCCTTTATAAACTAAATTAAGATGGCGCTGTAAATTATAAATTTTGGATTTTAAATAGCCCCATGAGCAAAGTCGTTTGGCGCTAAATCTGGTGATTTTGGAGGCCATTGCACTGTATCGCCACCACTAATGAAACTGTTAAACGCTTCTCAACTGAAAAGTGGCCCAGTGCCTTCGTACGGCTACCATACAGTTACAATACCTTGGGCTTCGGCTAGATCTGCAAATTTTTCCGATTAACACATCTAGGTATACTCGACCTGACAATGGTTCTTGTATAAAAAATGTTCCCGCAATTATGGTCTTAAATATATCCGCCGAAATATTGATTTTCTGTGGGTATTGAACGCGGATTTGTATTGCCAAATGTAGATTCTCTGAGCTCTACTATCAGTAAGTTTCAAGTATTTGGTTCCCGTGCAAATTAAACGTACTTTTGTAAGAAAAACATGCTGTTGCTAATTAGTCAGGATCTTCAATCAATTTTTAAAAAAGTTTTGCACAAGATTGATATTTTTTCCATGTCGAACATTGAACATTTCTTGTTGTTTAAAGTATTTGTAAGAAAAATTACCTACGTATTTAAGCACACGACGACGGTCTTACAGTCTCAAGAATGTCAACTTTGTTTTATGTTTTGCTAATGCATTCTGTAGTTTTGAAATTTTTTAGAATTCTTCTTAACAGTGTTTTTTCTAGGAACAGGTCCATTTTCGTAGTATAGACGAATTAAATTCGCCGTTCTTCCAAAACTGTTTTTTTTAAGGAATCATGAAACAATTTGAATTTTCTTTCTTTGATTATTATCCTTTATTATAGTACTTAAATTCAACAATTATCATTACAAATGTACGCAAAAAAAACGGTAAATTTTATTATGACAAAAGAAGAAAAGTACTTTATCATAGCACTGGATCGCATTCTTCTATTAAAAGTAACATTGCAATACAAACAGCTGGTGCAATAAAATTTTCTAAACAACCTACCTTGATCCTGGCTAATTAATAACATGGTTAAAATGCTACTAGCCTTACCCTTGGGCTACTCCCACGCAAGTTTTTGAAATTAATCGCCCTACGTGACTGTTACATAAACACTCGCTTCATATACTGGTAGCAAAATAATAAACAAGCTGTTTGGAGATGTGACGGCATAGCCCGGCGACACCAAAGTTTGAGATAGGTGGGAGGGATCCGGATTTAGTATATACCCGGCCCGTGCTCCGTGAAACATCCTGCATATGACTGGGTTAGGCTATAAATTTTAAAACGTTGCTATTAATTAGGAAGAGTAGTTTTATTTAATAATTTAATATTTAGTAGATTTTCTTTCATTTTTTCGCAATATTTTTTTCTAGATCTAAATCAGCCTTTCACTGCGTTATTTGCGGTTTTAATATAATCAAAGTTCGTATGCGTTTTGTACGTATGTTTTGACATGCATTGTATTCTAAGAATTTCTCATGTTTATTATTATTATTAGAGTATACCGGAAACGAATCTTAATTAAATTTGGTTTTGGTTAAATAATTTGCATAGTTATGTCTAAGTAACAGCATTTTTTGTGAAAAATTTTTCTATCGTGCCTTTATTATCTATGTATTTAAACTGCTTTTTCATCACCTTGCAATTAGGTCGTAATCTAGGCATGTTAATTTAAAATATCTGAGAGCTAATAAGTTTGTTTACCGGTTTTTCAGTGGCATTTCTGAATTAGTTTCACAATTTTTTGTCGTAGTTTCCGATCAATTTCTATACTGTTTGCAAAGTTGGATCTAATAGAAGAGAGCCAGAAAGTGGAATGCTTTCCCGAGAGGGTCACAGCTTGTCTTCGGCCCATTTATAAACATGTTGCTTGTCGGCATGCAAATCAGACAGCTACGCCGGATTTTGATTGATCTATTCACAAGATGGATTGCGCTGCGACCGCATCCATTGTCAAAGTACTTCTCTATTGTATCCCTAAAGTACATGCGTACAATTGGGCATAATGGAAATTTGATAGGTAAACATAGTTAATGAATACAACATTTTTATACGCTACCACCCTTTTGATAAGGGCGTTTTGCAGACGTTTAATGAGCGAAACATTTTCGGTATCACACCGTTTAAATGTTGTTTTGTCGACGCGATCTACTGTTAAGGTGCACGGACAAATAAATTAAAATCAATCTCGAAGAGTAGTAAACAGGCCGACTCCATTACTCTTAATGTCATGATTTTGAATTCCGGTTGCTTTTTGTTCACAAAGTGTGCTCTTTGTAAGCATGACTAGACGGAATGTGGTCTAATGTATGTACATACAACCATGTATTAACATGTTTAGGGATCACTCGGCGTATATTTCTTCTTCCCCGATTGATGTGAAAACTCCTAATAGTTTTTCTCCACAAGATGGAAATTTCTCCCACTTTTATTAAATTTAACATATCGGGACTCGTTGTATTAGAATCTTATTGATCTTTTGTTTGCTTACATCCACCTAGCTAATACATAATGTAATTTTGGTTCAATAAGAGAGTGTCCATCAAAATGGTGCGCAATCGATACGCTGTCGTTATTGGATGATGGTTGAGATGAGTGTTGACAGTTCAATACTGCATTAATCCATTAAAACACATCAGCTTAACGATCTCGAAGATCCGTACGGATTGAGGGTGCTCTCAGCGATCGTATCTACACTGCGACATTGTTGCAGGAATGTGAGCATAACGACTTCGTTCCATTAGACACCTGGTGTTAGGTTATTAAAATTTCGATCGCTTTAATTTCTAGCTTGTTCTTTTCAAGGTTGGTGTAGATTTTCATTTTGTATAGAACTACAAAGGCCACACTTACAATTGTAACAGGTACTAAAGGGCAAGGGTCATTACTTTAATAGAAAGTGAAAGAGAAAATGTGCTTCTATTTAATTTTTATTATTTTCTAGGATTGTATTTTTGTTATCACAAATGCAATTCAGTAAACAAAACGCAAAATTACAATATTTATATTATACGTTACGCTTTTGCATATTTAAACCGGCTTATAAGTTCTAGCAGCTTTTGCCAGTCATCATGGTAATTTTCAAAGATACATCTAAATCTCTACACGCTGCAATGTTTAAGTTTTTGAAGCGTGAAAGCTTGAGGTGTTCAATATTTGAAATCAGATATCGAATGATGATTAATAAAAATTGTTGATAAGTGCTCGATTATCACTGTAATAAATAGATTTTTAATCAAATAAATTAGCACAATTTATTTTTGAATTTTTGAGCTGAGAACTATAAAGATAAATTCATTCCTAAAGACAAGTTTATATTCAGTAATTTTATTCAAACATACTAATTGGACACTTTATCGGAATAAATTTAATTTGACAGATTTATAGAAAGAAATTTGGTGGTAATCATTGAAATAAATTAATTTATTGGTCGTTTGAATAAATCAAAAAAGTTTAATTTCTTCACACCCTGTATGTGGCAATTCCACATAAATAATTGTGTTATAATATTCCAGCATGTTTATTTCAATGGTTTTGCGTTAGAGATGTAATTATAGGTGAATCGGTTCTAGAAAAAATTAATTTTTAAAATAAAATAAATTATAGTTTTAAAAATACGAATTCTTTGATGCTTGATCAAATATCGGCGCTTTGGTGATGAACATAAGAACGACAAATATTTCTGTGCTATAAATGAGAAGTAAATATAATAAGATATGTATTTGTATACTCATTTAATTTCCAAATATTTTTGTGTAGGTGACGCCTTTAAATGCGAAAGTACTGAACCGACATTTTAAATGACGAGGTATATCGAAAAGTGTAGTTCTAGTAAGCTTTTCAGAAAAATCCGATTCCGGAAGCGGAAGTTAGACAAGTGTTTGGTAGCGTTTGTTTTCTAAAACTTAATTTTGGAAATTTGAACGCAGGATCTGCGAGAAGAACTTAAGACAAATTGAAAACTTTTTTACCGAACTTTGTAGCTTTAAAATGGCGGCCGCTACGATTTTTTGAAAATCTCGACTTTAACGTCTATTTACTCAAATATGCGCGAAACAGGTCGCTGATACTTTCCCGTACTTTTTACGTTTTAAATATTCTCGCGTGAAGAAGTGATGGAAATTTACATCTAATCTAGCCGGTACAAGCCCGCTGCAGACTCAAGACGTTGGTTACGTACGGGGCGCGCTCGCCAACTACATAAATGCGCTAATGTGGATAATGCGCTTACGACCTCGGATGAAAAATGGCTATAACAACTTTATTTGTAGAGTTATCAAAAATATGCAAAGAATGAAAAATATTGTTTTTAGAGTTAATTGATCGACGTAGTTAACCTCACGTAACTGCCGGAAAACACGTTGTTGATATTGAAAGGTATCGTTTTTTTGTTAGTTTTTAAAATAGGCTGTCAAATAATATGATAATTTGTATTGATTGGATATTTTGTTCTTGAGTAATCGAGCACTAAAGTTAAAATTTTCCAAATTTTGTAGAGGCCTCTATTTTGAAGTTACAGCATTTGGAAAAGGAGCTTTTGATGTGTTTAGAAAACAATCTATACCAAAAAAACAGGTCTAAATTCCGTTTCCGATTAACGACCTTGCAAAGAACTACCTGCAACTAAAAAACTTCTACACATCAAATCTTATAAAAATCGGGCAAGGGGTTCTGGAGATACAGGGAAATGAACGCACCCACCCACACACGCACACACACACTCACACGCATCCACCCACAGACAGACATTTTTAAAAACTACTTTTTTAGGTAAAACATAAATGATATACTAAAAATGTTTGTATGTTATCGTTTTTTTTTCTGCTTTTCTCTCTTGGTGACCATACCTAATTTTATGTATATCAAAAATAACTTTTGATCATCGTTTTCTATGAAAACAATTTAATTTTTCTCTAAATTTTTGTCAAACGTGTTTTAAGATTTTAAATTTCAGCAAATTGAATTCTAGAATATACAGAGCCATTGAATAAAAAATTAATTGTAGTCGCCTACGAAACAAGCGCTGCCTGTCGATAATTATTATGATTTTTAGTTTTGTACAAGTTGCAAGTGAACATTGTATAATATTTTTAGTATTTATATTTTGATGTTACAAACATGCGTGATAAATGTCAGTTGGCAACCGTGACTAGTTTAATTCACACAATGGAAAACATTTTAAACGACATATCGGTTTAGCGGTTAAGGTGTAATCTTGTCATTTGGCGGTCTCAGTTTAAATCCCGTGGAAAAAAGTTATTTTAAATACGGTTTCATTTAATTTAAATTTCAAACACTAAACAATCATAATGACGTAAGGAGCAAACCAATTTGAAGTTACAATAAATATTAAAAATGTTGTGTATCCGTTTCTAGACGTACACGAACTCGTTTTTTTTCACGTTTTTGGTAATTGTGTCAACTTTGCCAACTGAAATGTATCGTGCACGTGTGTAAAATAAAAATAATAAATATTAAAAATACTTCACAATGCTCACTTGCTAATCGTTTAAAAATAATAAATATGAGCAATTGCGATAAAAATAATAAACAGAGCAACTATAATAATAACAATTGCAAACTAATCAGTAGTCATCGACATGCCGCCCTTGTTTTATAGGCGACTGCGATTAAATTTTTATTTGATCGCTCTGTACAAAGTTATTTGTGAAAACTCTGAGAACTTATATGTTGGTAAGACAAGAAGTTTGCACATTACTTAGACGACTTTGTGTAGATATGCATTGGCGAATCATAAGATAAGAAATGCATTTTATAGTTATAGTCGATTTTATGTTTCCGTTGCTTCTTGGAAAAGTTTTAAATTCTTACATTTATAAAAAGGTTGGATGTTCCAAATTCTTTGTTTAGTAGAACTAGGACATTAAACGTATTTAATAGCATGTAATATCTAGTACTACTTAACAAGATGTGGTGTTATTTTTCACGGGAGGAAGCAGCTTTTAATCCAGCTTTGTTGGTATTCATGTTGAGTTACCAACCCTTTAGCAAGGCGAGCGCTATAACTGGACGTTATCAAAAGTACGTGCAGCCACAATGGCTTGATAAAAGGCCGGATCATAACGAAGTAAGTTGGTGCAAGTGCTTGATTGTTAGTTAAGTTTAGCACTCACAATAAAGGATTAGCGATAAATAAAATCCTGGATTCGTTATGATGCAGTTGTATAGACAGCTCAATGACTAAGGTCTGAAGGTGAAAATCAAATTTAAAACAGACGATACAAACACCCGTGTTTTGGCGGGGATTCGAACCCCAAACCTTCTTTCGCATTATCGGCTATTGGTCCAACGCACCTAGCCACTAGCCTACCGTGGTTGGCATGTAATATATTGAGTCACAATCTGTTTAAGTAATCTTGCAACAACGTTTGATTTGTTATTGCACATATTAATTTACCAAACTTTTAATGGTGTTGGTGTATAGCAGCATAAATTATTTTTAAGATCGTTATTATTAGATTCTCAGAACGCCTGCCGATTTTCTTCGTCTTTTTTTGTTACCAACTTGAATTCGTATGACATAGCTAAAATAGAAGCACTACCTTCTCGGGCAGCTGTATCTTTAAATTGAAACAGTTGAGCAGGTGTGAACACGGATTCACAATGATAATGAAAACCACTTTTTCGCAGGTATTTAATATAACTGGCTAGACTTGAAGTGTCATGTCTTAAATTGAAGTCACCCGAAGGACAAAGCACTCAAAGAATAAGACCGGCCCGTAAATGCAGGCGTCGATACTTAGTATATGAGGCGATTATAAAACTATATGACTAGGGTGATGTCTTTATAGAATACGTGGACATAAAGCAAGTTGTTGCCCCATGCCGCGGCCGTTCGTATGGGTCGCCGAAGAACTTGAGGCGTGTGGTTATAACCCGCACACCGGCGTACTTTGATGAAATGCATTGACGCAGTTTGTAACGACATCATAAAGATGTTCAGTTGTCAACCTATAAACTTTATGGTGTCGCGGTTTACCGCAACTTTTCAGAGAACATTTCCTAAGACGTGTCAACTTTTGCAGCTAAACTAAGAGTTGAAGATTCATGGTCAATTTTACCAAGTGGTATGCAAATTTGACGTCAAGCTCTCGTAAGAGGAAATATGTGGTAACACTTTTTGCATCAAGACATTTTCCCATGTGCTTACAGTAGAGACTTAATTAATGTTAGTCGTCGAATAAACAAAATTAAATTTGAAATTTTGGAAATGGAATGAAAAAAATGTTGTCAAAGACATTTTTGAATCAGTAATTTTATCATATTGTATTTTGTACGTAACCTTCGCACATGTGCTTTGTATCAAAATCTAGTTTTCCCCTGTTATTTTCTCGTGTTTTCATGTTTGTTCCTATGCACATACTTCAACTTGACTGCTATAACTAAAAGTTCATCAACAAAACGTTTAAAAAAACAATTTCATTTCCTTGAAATTGTTAGAATACTCTACGATTCTGTGAGATATTTCTAATTGTAGATTGTAATCGTTGTACTGAAACTGCTCCTCCCTACAAATTATGGAATGTGGAGGTTTAGATAAATTCTGATTGATGTCTAATAATCCCTCGCACTCATGTATTTATTCACGAACGGAAACTATTGGACATTTATGTGGTAGTACGGGTAGGTAAACATAAAATCGGACGAATGTACGCTATGTTATGAAAACAATAATAGCTATTAAACAGATTATTTGGAATTTCCTGTATACCCTAGCCAAATGTCAGAGTTGGAATGCGTTTTGCTGTTTTAGAATTTAGGAATACTTTATCGTACTTCCAATACAGGAAAGTATTGATTTTATTAAAATTTGTCTTCGTTTGTTTGTTTCTTCATATTTCCCGAACGGATGGTCGGATTTTGACGAAACCTAGAGTGCGGTGAGGGGGGGGGGGGTTTATAAAAAATTGATTGGGGAAGTAAATTCGGAAACCGGAAGCGTTATTTGGTATCATTTTTTTCAATGGCGGAGTTCTGTAGGTTTGAAATCAAAATCGGATAGATATCAAACATTACAATTTTATCTGAAATATACCTCTTCAAATTCGCAGCTACTACGGGCTTTTAAACGTTTTGACTTTAACATTTGTTTAATTAACCACATCCATATAAAATTTGGTGTCGTGTAATATAGTTGTAGGAGAGTAAAATGTTACGATTAAGACAGATTTTTGAATTGTTATTTTAGAACTATCAAAAACGTAATTGGTTTTAACCTATGGGAAAATCCAGGCAAAGCATTTCACTCATTTTGCTTTCCAATACTTTTACTAGAAGTACGGATGGTTACGATTTCATGCAAATTTTCGAATCTCGAATTTTAACGGAAAAGCACGTTTATGGCTGTGGCTGCGTGCGTGTGGTGGATGCGTTCGTTTCCCTATATCTCCAAAACCCCTTGGCCAATTTTTATAAGACTTGGTGTGTGGAAGTGTTTTAGTTGCAGCTAGTTTTTTGTAGGTTTTTAACCGCCCCCGGAATTAGATATGTTTTTTGGTATGGTAAATTCAAAAACATGGTGTTGTAGTGCATCTAAAGGTATATTAAATGTTATTTTTCCGAATGCTATATCTACAAAATGAAGGCCGTTACGAATTTTTGAAAATGTTAACTTTCATGTCCGATTAGTACAAAGAAAATACAAAATATCTAATCGATAAAAATTGCGATATTATTTATTAGCTCTTAATCGGTATAATCATGTGTTGCGAAAATTTTTATTGAAAATGGAAATATGAAAATTGTAAAAATATGCACGTTCTAGAATATTTGGAAATTTTCAGAAAATTATTTCTCATAAACTGCAGTAAACTGCAAAATTGTTTTTTGACTAATTTCCCAAATTTTATTCCGACGCCATCCACTTCCTTCATACGAACTATTATAAGTTTTTTTACCGGCACCGGAAACAGAAGTTAGATATGTGTTCTGTTTGGTAGCAGTTTTTCCGGAAAACGAATTGTTTAAGTATGACGGAATCCCATAGAACACTTTAGAACAAAGCGAATGCTTTTTTCTGAATTTTTCAGCTTTAAAAGGCGGCCTCTCCTTTTTTTTTAATTTTGACTTTACTCGATTTTACGATATTCAAAAGCGAGTTGACAGTTCGAAATCAAATTTGGTGTTGTAGTTTCTGTAAGGAGACTGACGCAATATTACTAAGTCGTAGAATTTTTAAGCGCATACAATGTTTAAGCCAATGAATACTGTTAAGTCAAACTTATTTCGAAATTTTGGCAATTTTCATATAAGATTGTTCAAAACTGGACACATGGTTTTTTTAAATTGTGTAAACCGGTAGAGCTGAGGATGCGCTACAATCCGGTTCGTGTCCCAGTCCGCTAAATTCTCTGTGGCGCCCTCCCCCCTTCTATGAATTTTTGAAAATTTTTGTTTTAAAGCCTATTTATTGAAAAACGAGTTATGAGATCGGGATGAAGGTAATGGTAATGCGTAGATTAATTACAAACAATTTGCAACGGCCATTAATATTATTCAATTACGGACAACGGTAGAGAAGATTTGTAGGTAAAAAGATGCTACAAACAGTAGTTGGCATTTTTGTGGACTTGTAACATCTGTTAGTCATAAAACCTTGTCCCCTTCTTGAGAGGTTACAATATTGTAGTAGTACCCAGTCCTCTTTTGTATTTTTACTAGTGCCACCTTTATAATTTAGTTATCACAAATCTGTAAATAGAAATATGACCATATTGATTTAATATTGATGCAACTAAACACTATTTAGAATGTATGATTTGATCGTCATAGTCGCTTATGCCTTTGCTATGTTATTTAACTTGCATTTAAGATTATAATTATCACAGGCGCAGAGGTACCTGCTCTTATAATTCGCGACGTCCATACAGCTTTTAAGGGTCATAGGGGTGAGTTTAGGATAAAGTGTCATTTACTTGAAAGAAAGTTATATTGACCTGCCATCTTATTATAGTTACTGTTGGCGCGTAAAATTTTAATACAAAAATACTTTGGAAAGTATAATAAGTGAAAATTGCTGCTTCGTCTATTTTTTTACACATAGCTGTACACTGGAGAAGAGACTATTGTATGAGTAACAAAAATGTAGTAGTTTAGGGTAACATTTTTCAATTTTATACTCCTTGAGGCTTTCGCGGTTTCTCGAATTGTCAATATTACAATTTACTTTCGGCTTAGACCGCGTCGTCATTTGGGGATTACGCCCATCATAAGCAGGTAAGGACCGACCTGTAGCTTGTCTGCCTTTACAAGCATTTGCTCTAGAAGTTTGAGCAATATTTGTTCGTAGGCCTTATGCCTGTTAGCTGTTTGTGAACCGATACAAACTAACGTTTCGCAAGACATTGCAGCTTGCATTTTCAGAGTGAATAAAAACACTGAATTCAAATCCGGGAGGCGGAGGTATTTAAACCTCTTTGAGCCAGTCGGGCAGAACGGCGGAGCTCTGGTTGGCTGTCACCGTTGGGCAAAGACGGATCCGGTGGAGCGTGATCGTGAGATCGATGATGCTTGCGAGTTCTTAGAGGATATACAACTGGAGTATGAGCTTTACTGAGTCTAAAACCATTCTCTCTATTTATGTTGTTAGGTTGTTTCTTAATTTCAATTGCTTCACGTATGATACGAGGGAAGTAATGAGTCCAAAGTCCATCTTCTTCTTCTTGTGGTACCGTCTCCATTTAGTGAAGGTTGGCAACAATTGTGGCAAATTCTTCTCGGTCTTGTGCTGTTCTGATTAAAGTATGTGTGTTTAGACCTGTCCAGTCTCTTATGTTCTTCAGCCATGAACATTTTCTTCGACCTGGACCGCGTCTTCCTTCTATTTTTCCTTCTATCATTAGCTTTAGTAATTGGTTTTTGTGGTTTCTTGTGATGTGGCCGAGATAGGAGGTAGGAGTCCATCTTATGTCCAGTTAAACCAGTATGTTCAGCCACCGCAGATTTTGTGATGCGCTTATGTTTGCAATCAGCTTTGTGCTCTCGCAATCGTAACTCAATGGAACGACCAGTTTGTCGTTACTCTTGCGAAACGTTAGTTTGTATGAGTTCACAAACAGCTAAGAGGCATAAGCCGATTAAGTATTATTGTCTTGGCAAACAAAATAACATTTTTTTACCTTCTTTAACAGATCGTTAAAAATTGAGGAGGGGCCGAGTTAGCATCTAACCTTGCACTTCCAACTTTTGTTAACACCCAGGCATCTTCAGTTATTGATTCTCTCTGGGGAAAAGGCTACTTATTCAACCACATATATGTGTCCGACATAAATTACAATGAAATGTACAGTAAAATGAATTACGTATCTTGTAGTTAGGAATATTTTTTTACGTCTAATTTTATTGCATTGTTCAAACAATTTTTGTTCTTTTGAATACAACCCTTAATTTCTTTTTAAATAAAAAAAAATATTTAAATCAAACGGTTTCTTGTAATTTAAGTGTTCTTTATGTTAGCGATAGAATGAAGAGATGTGAGTGCAGTTACTCTTTTGTTACGCCACTGTATTTTCCGTTGGTATTTAAATGTTCTAGGGAACACCAGACATCTTTTATGCTTTCCTGAAATTTTTGTTGAGAAAAAAACAAGGACGTCAGTATTGTCAATTCTGAGATGGTCATTAATAAAAAGATTTAATAAATGCCGCTCATTAGTCAACTCATACATGAAACATCTATTGCAATTATGAGGTATTCATTTCTCAAAAATACACAATCGCGCATAGGTGTGGATACATTTCGGCCTGTGTTGATCGTTGCTACTTTCAATTTCAAAGATATAAATTTTTTTATATTTCAATTTAATAAGACCATAACCGTCACGAAGCTTTTTTAAATGGACTGACTGTAATAAAGTTATTTAATATCATTGTAAATAGATTTCGCGTTTTTATTTCTGTAGCCATATGATGATGTGCTTTGATGTATGCCACTAATTTACGTTAATTGCGAATACACGACTAACGATCATAAAGCAGTTGGAGTACGTACGCTAATGGCAATCACGATGTATTTCAAATTTTTAATAAAAGAATAAGTCCAAGAATAAAAACCGCGCATCTTTATCAACACCAGAGCAGAAACTAAAACAATATACGTGGCTCGGAGGAGACAACACATAAATTATTAGAGTTGTTTTTGTTATTCTCGCACCATTACGCGCCGCTAGCAATGTCTGGTGGTAGGATATTGCACTATAAAGTCACATTTCCCGTTGCTCTGATACAGAGAGAAATATCTGGGGATTTTGTGGCGCAATTCGAAGGGCAAATTCGCAAAAATAACTCGCATATCAAGTTTATTAAATTTAAACTAGGAACCAGCCCCTATTCGCATTCTCCTTCACCATCTTTCAAAACAATACGTTTTAAACTACCCATAATCATGTAACAAGTCGTAAACAACAAAGGAGAGAAATATAACGCCTAAAATCACGCAACTTACGCAATAAACACCGAGAACATAGAGGATTCGTAGACGCACCTAGTCATGAATCACGTTGACATCGCAATTCTTATAAAAGGTTCGACATTAAGGCTCGCATAATACAATGTGACACGAAACAAGGCGGAAATGACAGCCGTGTACCGGAACTAAGTCCGGGAAAACATTTTTTTAAGATGGCGATTCGTTAATCAGAAAGAATGGGGCGCACCTACCCCGTATTAAGACTTAGTGCCTCTTGTCACGACATTCAAATCATTAGGATAAATCAATAGCAAACAGCATAGGTTATGCAAGCATCAACAATGAATTCATCAATGTCAAGTCGTGAAGGTATGGCAGAATATATCAGCTTTTCAGTAACTTCAGATACTTCTGAAACAACACACTTCGAATAAAGGTTTTCAAACTCTTTCTAAAATTCACTGTATTTAATTTTGAAGCCATGTCGTTTGTTATATCTTGTTTGGATACACTATAAATCTTCAACTTGTCGTAATGTTTCCTTTAGGATGCGAAAGTTCAATTATACTCACCTGCGTTCTGGTTTAGAATAGCGGAGAGTAATTAAAATATTTGAATTTTCTGTTCTTCTCTACGAAGAGTTAATGCTTTAGATTTGAATTTTTCAAAGAAATAAGCGTAATTAATTCAACGATTCTATTTTTGGTATTAGTACCACGGGTTTACCGGTATGCGCGTTTGCCTTCAGATCGACGATTTCGGTGTGCAAACCTGGGCGAAGCCGATGAAACGCCCGAGTATGCATTTGTCAGTAGGCAGTGTTTGCACGTAACAACTCTGTAGAGTAAAGATGTCAATCGGGTACGGGTTTGACTAAGTAACCCGACCGGGTCAAAGTCGAGTACGGGTTGGGTATGGGTTGAGTCAGGTACAAAAGACCCGTTGATATCTCTCCGGTATAGGACAGATATTTGACAAAAATTTTAGATGATGTAATTCTGTCGTTCGTAATAAACCTTAAATGCAGCAAAGTGCAGTACCTGGGGTTTAGTGGTATGCGCGTTTACCTTCAGACTGGGAGTATAGTGTTCAAACCTGGACTAAGCTTATGTAACGCAAATGTAGGGATAGGGTACGGGTCAAGATCTGATTTTTGAGAATCCGAGTTTGAAACCGGGTTCGTGCTTGAGACCAGGTTCGAATTTGAAACCGGGATTGTGTACCAGGCCGGGCCAGGTCTAAGTCGGGTCAGGTACAAAAATCTAGATCCGTCGCATCTTCACGGTAGAGGACAGATATTCGGCAAAAAATTTAGATGTAGTTGTGACGTTGGTGGTAACTTCTAGATGCAGATAAAAGGCAGCACCACGGGTTTAGTGGAAAGCGCGTTTGCCTTCAGACCGAGAAGTTTACGGTTCATGCCTGGCCGAAACTGATAAAACGCATTAATTATGCATCTGTTGGAAAGTATTTGCACGTTACATCCCAACTCTGTAGAGTAGAGATGTTATTCAGATACGGGTTTAACAGGGTAACCTGGCAAGTCTGGTCGGGTACGAGGTGGGTACGGCTTTAGTACGGGTTGAGTACGACCGACCGTGAAATGTGGTTCGTGCTCAAGACCGGATGCGGGTTTGAAATCGAGATCGTGCTTGAGACTGGGCCAGGATTTGAAGTCGGGCTGAGTTGGACTCAGCTTAGGTACAAAAATTTAGACCCGTTATCCGGTAGAGGACAAATTCGGCACAAATTTCAGATGTAGTTCTGGCGTTGGTGGTAACTTTTAGATACAGAAAAGGGCAGTACCTCGGCTTTAGTGGTATCCGCTTTTGCCTTCAAACCGAGGAGTTTAGTGTTCAAACCTGGACTATGCTGGCGAAACGCACGGGTGATGCATTTGTCAGTGGGTCAGTGTTTGCACGTAACATCCCAACTCAGTAGGGCATAGATTTTAATTGGATACGGGTTTTACAGGGTAACCTAGCCGGGTACTAGTTAGGTATGGGTTGCATATGACTGAGTGTGATACCGGGTTCGTGCTCGAGACCGGGTCCGGGTTTGAAACTGGAGCCGTACTCGGGACCGGGCCCGAATTTGAAATCGGCCCGGGGCCGGGTCGGCTCAGGTACAAAAATCTAGAACCGTTGACATCTCTACGGTAGACGACAAAAACTTCAGATGTAGTTCTAGCGTTGGTGGTAAGATTTAGATGCAGCAGAGGGTAGTACCCTGGGTTTAATGGTATGCGCGTTTGCCTTCAAACCAAGGTTTTTGGTGTTCAAACCTGGACTAAGAAGCATCACACGTGCATTTCATCAGCTGTCAGTAGGCCAGTGTGTGTACGTAACATCTCAACTCTGTAGAGTAGCGATGTAAGTCGAGCACTTGTTTGACCGGGTAACCCGGCCGGGCCCGGATCGTGACCGAGTCGTTACGGATTGGGTACTGGTAGGGATCCGATTATTGAGGATCAGAGTTTGAAACCGGGTCCGTGCTCGGGACCAACCGGGTATGGCTCGGGATCCAATTTTTGAGGAACCGAATGTGGAACGAGTCCGTGCTCGAAACCGAGCCCGGTCCGGGTCGGTTCTGAAACAAAGTTGTAGACCCATTGACCTATCTCTACAGTGGAAGACAGATGTTCGGCAAAAATTTCAGATGTAGTTCTGACGGTGGTGGTAATCCTTCGATGCAGGGAAAGGGCAGACGGTAAAAATTTATAACTATATTAGTTTGAAATTTTACACATTTAAAACATAAATTTTGATATAAAACAATAGTCGTTTAGTATATAATTGTATGTACTTTTTAACTTTGTTCTAACTGCACTTGCAAAATTTACCTTATGCTTATTTTAATTTAAAACGCTTTTCGGTGTTTTCTACTAATATCAGTTTTAATTTTTCTTTTTAATTGATTCACATTATATAGAAAATTTTTATTTAAGTTTATAATGATTGGTGTCGAAATGTATTTTAAATGAAAATGTAAAATAGAAATTTCCAAACCTTAAATGTTAGGGGCTTTAAAATCCACCATCTAATAAAATATTACGTGTGAGAGAGATCTTGCAATTCCTGGCCTTCTGCTAATACTGGTCCTGTGGGAAGTCCCTCAGATTTCTGCCGTTCTTTATAAAATAATAATTCTGTAAAATTCAGTATAGTTTAGAAAAGGAGGTGATATGATTTTTTTAAATATGAGGATAATTGGTGCTTTTAGAATAATTCGTAATTTGTATTAAATATATTTAAGTGATCGTAAAATAGATAAAATTAAATACCTTACTTGAACTTTCATAGAACTGTTAAAAATAACAATTTAACTCACTGTTATTATTGTGTCTCTAGTATTTTTAAATTTTTTCGAAATTCTGGAATATTGAAGAAATATTTAGAGCTGCCATGAAGTCGATTTCTTAATGCTGCAGAAACTTTCATCGCAAAATTATCTAGGCGCAGTTGAAATAAAATTTTATTGTTTAGTATTTCTATTGTTTGTTTTATAGATCATAAAAATTGCTAGTTTTTCTAGTTTTATCGAAAGACTGGAATTATTAAATCGATTGTTATTGATGTTAAAGTAGCTCTTACTAAAGGTTTTGCATAATATTTTTATATTGGATTTTGCAGTTATCTTTGAATATTAATTGTTGGTAAAACGCAGTTAGAGTTTTATTTTTGTCAAATAAAATAAACTTTAGGATTAATTGTTTTATTGGATTAAACTTCAAATGTGGTGCAATTACATTATACGTATAATTGAAGGGCTTTAGTAAACCTGAATAGCTGTGATTATTAGTGATTAATTATCCATCAATTAGCATTAACTATGAATTAGTAGGTTTAAAGGTTTAATTACTGTTATATAATTTAATCTGGTTTAAAATATAATGGACAAGCGTATCTAATGACAAATAGGGATTGATGACTTCCTGATCGATTATTTTTTTAAATTTAATTTTTAAGGTAATTATTATAAAACTATGTCTTGTTTTAATTTTGGTTTAATTTTATATAATAGGGGAATGCAGACTGCATGCAGTTGTGTTTTACTATCAACAACATTTTCTCGCGATTCTACTGCAACGTTTTTGCTTCTAACAAGAGTAGGTAGATTGATACGTGCAGATTAATAACTACTTAAAGTTTATTTACAAATTAATTACTAGCGGTATACCTATTTCGTTATGCTGAGCGTAGGCCTTTATTAAACCACCCTTATTATTATGTTGTTGAATTTTATTACAACTCATCTTTGAATTATTGCCATACCCGCTACAGCAGCATTTTATACTGTCCATAGTTGTAGCCCACAGAAGGTCTAAGATTGACTTAATTCTATTTTCAAATAAACTTATGTCGTAAACCACACACAAGAAGTACATTAAACACCCACTAAACCTTTTACAAAGAAAATTATGATGAGAAAGTTATAGAGTTGAATATTAACTCATATTCAACCTTATGCTATCACTAATACACCGTGCTTAACAAAATTTTGGGGTAGGGTTGACTATATAAGACAAACAAAGCTTAACATAGAACTTAACTCACACAGTCACAAATTGGCATATACAATTTTTGTCTAAATTTTTGTGAATCGTACTGTATCATTAAACAAAGTCAAAAAGTGTAAGGAACAGTCAGAAAAATAAAATATGTTGTTGATTTTTCGCAAAGTTACGGCGTAATACACTCGTAAAAGGAATTTTCAGAAAAACCTAAATATGTTTCAAAATGTTTTAATATCAGGAACGTAACGAGCGAGAAAGCAAAGCACGTCGCCTGGACTTATTTTTTAGAAATTGTTACGTGTCAAGTACTTTTGCATCAACGTTGTTGGCCGAATCGGTATTAAAACTTTTGCAACCGACATGAGTATAGTCACCCGGTGCGGGGTAGCTATCTTGTGCTACGATTCAATTAGTCCGCTAAAAAGCGTTAAAACTGCAGTTACACACCGAATTGCTAAACTTTTTGGCGGAAAAATTTGTTGGATGCTTTTAACTTGGATTATTTTTGGTGGCCCTTCAACTTTACAATTTATTTTATTTATTTGTGTTTTTTTTTAAATAATTAAAGAAATTAATTAAAAAAACAAACTTTTAGAGCACTCATTTAATAGTGTTTATGTTACATTGCTTCTGTATTAAATATTTGGTTACAGATTCTATTTCTGTGATCGCTTTGATTTTTCGCGGGTTGATATTATTCCCTATGTGTAGAACGCGTATTTATCGAGCAGAACCAGAAGTAATCCATAAGCGCTGTCTGAAAACTTTTGCAGCCATCCTCTATGTTGTTTTAGCGAAGTTATAAACACTAGAGTTGTCAATAACTTACAAATTAACAGAGGACGGCGTGTTTCGTTGGCAGCCGTGAACAAAATAAATGATTTGGGATTTATTTTTACAGCGGGATTATATTTAATTTGGTAGCTTCCGCGCGCGTTTAATTTGAACGCCAGGTTTTTACCATTCAAGTTCGAGTAATAATTTGACAGATTCTGTATAATAAAAGTTTAATTTGTGAACTTAATTATAAGTCGTAATATTACTGAGCCACGTTTTAATTAAGCTCTGTCTCGGGAAGATCTCCGACATAAAGAGTTTTAAGCAATTTCACTTTTGCTTATTTTACCCCTTTGCTCTAGACAGTTTTCGTTGACTCGATTTTAATATTCAACTATGCCGCTTTATGGAAAGGTAGTTAGATCTTAAAAGAAGGAACTCATTTAACATGTAGGCGCACGCAGTATCACTAGTCCCCCATGCCGGGAATTCAATATTTACTAGGCGATAAAAATTCACGCTTCTTAAAATCCATGTTGAAAATATTCAAATTGGCCCTCTTTAGAGCTCTCCAGGGAGCCATTGAGGTTGACGCCAATTTCCCTGACATGATACAATGAGGCCGGTGCCATCGGGAACCTACCTACCACTCGGGACTTCTTACTTCTTAACTACTTTTACGATACGGAATTATTAATTTTTATTGTTTGTTTTTAATTTAGTCTTCAAAGGGTTCAAATATTGACTATTGCAGACTTTCAGCTTTTAAATACTGTCTTTGCTGTTCAGATGTTTCGTTTAAACCGCATTTTAATTAAAAAAAACCCGAGGACCATGAAGAATAAACTAAATATAATGTCATGAGGAAACCCATATATTATATCATACGTGCTTACAACATTGTTAAGTTATTGATTCACTTCAAATACATTTTTGTCACAAACATGTAAATACGTTTTGTCTTATATTCAAAAAAAAACCAATTTCTAGTTCTTTTGTTATTTTAATTTTTGTGGTTAGTTATACTAGAAATAAATTTATATCGTTAGTTTTTACTTAAACATTAGTTTATTTATTGTTTATAAACTAAAAATTGCAATCGAATGCAGTTTAACCACAACATAACTACTCTCCCTACTCTGCTAGCTTTTGCAGGACTTGATAAGATGGGTCAAGGGTACTGTAAATAAAGTAATGTTTGGGTTAGGAGTTGTTAATAAAACGCTATTTTGGAGGAGAAAGTTTTAATGAAGTTTTCACGTTTACAAATAATTTTGATGAATGTTTTATAGTTATGTAAATAGCAACCTAGTCGCTAAGTTACAAAATACAATTGATAAACCAGGCTGCTACAGTACTTAAGTTAAACCAGAAGTACTATTTCTCGAGCATACAAAAAAATCGATACGCTTTAAAGCTGTAACACGACACCCACTGACACAAATGTTTTAAACGCAAGGTGGGTCGGGTGACACCTCATTTTAAAGCTCTGATTAACCTGCCTATGATAGGCCGATTTGTTTTAAATTATAGTGCGTCCATATAGCATCCCTCCTCCTTCTCTACTATGGGCACTGTAATTATCAACAAAACAGCCTTGACAAACAACATAAAAATGAGCGAAGCACTTGGCTTGGACTTAACTATTTTAGATATTGCTACTTATCATATAATCAAAAGTATTTTTTGTTAAAGTTGTACTGCTCAAAAATGTTTATAATAAGATCCCACAGCCTTCGTTTTTTATAAAAGTAGTTCTGTAAACTTTTCGAGAATCTTTTCATTTAATCAACAACTGACTACAAAGAGAGACAGTAGTGAAGCACAGGTCGACTCGTTTTAACACCTAGCTGTGTACTTCGGCCAACGCATGGGTTTCTCACAGGCTTTAGAGAGAGGGGGAGAGAAATGTAAAGTAAACTGATAGTACGCTGAAATTTATTGTGAGGGTAATTTTCGTTTTTTTTAAATTTTTTTTGTAAAGAAATTTTTTGCGAGTAATTAATACTAAAAATGGAAGAACAAATTTGTCTGTCCAAAATTGTGCGGGAAGGGGAAATTAACTTGTTAACTAAGTTGAGAGCTTTATTCTACTATCTCATAAGCAATGTAGGCTAATCAGCATTTTTTGTCCTTCGTTTGTTAAATAAAGGGGTAGGAATGTTGGATTTTCAAAAATTCACACAAGGTGTCACAGACAAATTAGCGGATTGGAACACGAACTAAATTGTAGCTCAGCAATAGCTCTATTACCATATAAAATTATAAAGAAAATGTGTAACCAGTTTTTGAGCAACATTTTACTAAAACTTTTTAAATTTTGAAAATATTTTTTTTTATTGTTGTAATTGTTTTGCACATCTGTGTGCGCAGTAACAATATATAGGGCTCTATAGGGCTGTTACGGTGGAAAATATGATCCCGATCTGTTGATTTGTTTTTAAGTAATAATCAAAAGTTTCAAAAAATCGCAACGGCCGCCATTTTGATGCTAGAAAGTTAGGTAGAAAACCATATTATTTGCCCTAAGATCTTCCATACGATTCTGTTTCTAAACTTTAAAAATTTTGTTTTGAAAAACACTGTTGCCAAAAAACATGTTTATATCTTTCAGTTTCGGATTTTTTAAAGCTTAATTTCCCGATGATTTTTAATGATTCTAAAGCTCATTCTGACTATCTGTTTGAGAGTTACGGGGACCACACACAGTCACAAACAGACATTTTTTAAACTACTTTCTTGGATTCGTGGAGGTTCAAAATGTGTATTTCCGTCCAAATCTTCAACTCGAAAATTAATAAAATCAGTACTTCCCTATACTGAAAATATATAGAAAATTGTAAAAAATTAAATCACCCCCTCTGCTAATTGAACTTATTGCGTCGGTAGGTGTCGCGGTGCCGCGCATCGATTTTTGTTATTGCACAAAAATAGCGTTTTTGGTGTAACTTAAGAGTCTTTGGCTTTATATTTACAAATTGCGTTTTTCAAGAGCTGGCGAAGGGGGGAAGGGTTACTTTATAGATGTACTGTATGAACAATAAATGTACGGATTAGCCATTGCTGTTGTATTGTGTGACATAAAAACGGGACGTCGTGGCTTGATTCGCACGCGCACTCGTCATCATTGCCTCAACCACAGAAGTCGTCATCATTTATTAATTTTACAATAGTAGTATCGAACATGTCAAAAATAGGGAAAATTAATACATGCCATCGACTGAATTTAATGGAATGGATATATAGCGAGTGTTCCAAAGCCCACGTTCCCTCTTTTTTAACGCATGGTTGAAAGAATACATTAATTTTAAAAATTGCAATAGTAAAAGTAATTTTGTTGCTAAAATGCTTGTTTATGTAGTAAATAAAACTGCTAGGTTTATGTTATTTTTGCAAGCAAATCTGTTTAGTTGTGATAAGAACTGATTTTGTCGAAATTGTTCTTAAATACAGTGTAACTTTTGCTATGTAACGGCTACAAACTTAAGAAAGTGGCAAATTATTGCTATTTACTAGTGTGACAGCAGTAATGTGTAGAATAAGATGACAGCGGGAGTAGGTACGCATGCTGCTCAAGTCGCGACATACAGTGCGGCATCCATGGCCTACTAAAGGTAGTTTTTTACGCACAGTGTATCTTAGGGATGAAAGAAAAATAAAGTAACGTTTGATTAAAAAAAAGTCAATTTGAACAGGACACGCTGATCAAGGCCTGCTGTAATTCATTTTACTTTTGATCGCGCCGTAGTACTGACGAATATACATTATATTTATATGTGTGTATGTATTTGACTCATTTGTTTTTAATTTCTTTAAATATTACCAATAGAAGAGACAGAAATGTTAGGTATATTTTAGGTTTTAAATTTTGGTGCAGATTATAACGAAATTTCTAACTTAAACCAAGTTTTATTGAAAAAACTAAAACTTTATTTGGTAAACAAAAACACATTCTTTAAAAATTGAAATTGCAATATATTACAGAACTATAAGTATAAGATATTAAAGTATGTTTCTCCGATCAACTGTTGTAGATCTTATGTTGTGCTCATGATTTTTTCTTTTTTTTTGTTTTAGGCCATTAAGTGCACAGTACCGAACTGCAGCTGTGAAAGCTTTGTACCTGGGAAGCGACATCTCCGATACTGCGAGACTTGCAAGCACGGCTGGGTTCCTCATGGTGAGTGTAGTTCTTATCCTTCCCGAACAATGAGGCTATAAGATAAGCAATTTGTTTTAACTTCGACGAGGTTAATTAGAATGGTAGTTAATTAATTTTAATAAATTGATATTATATCGTGGTGATGAGTCTGAAAACTGAAAACCAATTCTTTCTTCACAATGAGCGCCTGAAGCAGCAGGACCTTCTCCTTTATGTGTCGATGTTTCGGCGGGATAAGAGACGTCCTGGATTAAATGTTGTAGACTGCCTGCTCTAAATCACGTCACCCTTTTTCATAACTTTGCCCAAGGCTTCTGCTACAATCTTTTTCTGTAATGGTCGTAGTCTGTAGTGGTTTTTTACGGTCCTCGAGCTTTTTTTTGTTTCGAGTCACAAAAATATCGGGTTTTTAGTTCTAGGCTAAGTATAATCATCACAATTATGTTTTCTAGATGAAGTATATAATCATATGGCCATCATTTAACTCGTCTAATTGCTGAATTTATCACCTTTACAGGAATGAAAGTTGTGAGAATGAATCAAGGTAATACATAATTTGTTGGCCGTTTTTTCAGTAAAATAACAAAATAACTTATTGAAATTGTTTGAAATATGTATTTAAAGTTTATGTAATAATACATCTTTTAGAGTTAGAGGTGCGGAAAGTAAGAGGTGTAACAAAAATATCTAATGGTCAAGTTTGCAGGTTTGATTTCTATAAATGATAATAGTATGTCTATAAATAATAAGTCGCTAAAGATCAATCTATACGTCCTTATCACTGCAATCTCTTTGTTTATTGGATGGGCAGCGTGTAGGAGCCTTACAAGTTATCGAATAATGAACTGTCATATTTGAGTTATCGACGGCAAGGCACCGCGCCCAGTCATACAGAATTTACATTCGTTTTGGAAACGGTTTACGAGCATCCCTGGTGCCATCTATAGTCTAATGCGACCAGTTGACCACCGCTTCGGGCCACTGTCTATGCATAGGAAATGATGTCCAAGATGAAATTGTACTCTGGGGACTTCCACGCTTTGATATGTATGATATACTGCATCACCTACGTATTGAATATTTAGGTGTTTACGTTCCTTTATAACAACCGACATCTTAAATATTTATGTTCCGCAAAATTCGTGCTGAAAATACATTATAGAACTATAAATATTCTTTTAAAATATGGTTGTTATATTTAAATTTATACAGAGTGTCCGGGAATTCAAGTTAACGGAAAATTGTGAAATGTTTTCAAGCATTGGTCGTCTAAATATTAGGCCGTTTGGAACTGTGGGATTTAATATAGATCAGTGGCTTGGGAGTACTTATCTATTTGATTCCTATAAAATAATGTTCACACAGTTACTGTACAGGTATCACTTTTTGGTATCTTGCCTGTTCTTAAAGCTTCGCTTGTTAACTGCAGTTGTCTAAGTAGTCACGAATGTTTAGACGTCACTTGGGACACTTTAAACTAAATATCTTTTACATTTTACTTAACTTTAATCATGTTACTTATATTGCATTCAGTGTGAAGTAGTTGGGACATGGAAAGTCTGATGTTACAAATCAACTGTGTTATATGAAGCGCTGTTTTCCTTTTTACCCAGACTTAGGAAAATAAAATTACATTTTCTCAACTCGTCAATTAATTTGTGTCAAACAATGAATGTTTGATGTAGCAAATTAACTTTCAGTCGTCGGAAATTGATTTTACTTGTTGACGTTCAAAAATCATGGAGTTTTAGGTAAAAAATATTTATCTATCACATCCTCTAATCGAATGTTTGGCGCCAGAAATTTGTTTATTAGGGTTCAAATCCATTTTATGACGGCAAAAAATAATTTTTTTGGCATATGATAATCGTTTAGGCAATTTAAAATAAACAATAGAAGGTAGAAACGAAACAATTATTCGTAAACTTAAATAAATTATTTTTATTTATTGCGTTTGAAATTAATTAATTAAGGTTAAAAAGGGTCTTGATTACGCTTTATTGTATAATTCTAAATTATGTAAGCGATTTTGAGAAGTCAATTTTGATTTTAAAACATCGGGAAACCAACTATCGTCGTCACAAAATCAATTGTTGACATCACAAAATCAACTTATTACTTCAAAAAATAAATAATTTTTTCAAGTCAAGATATCCGTTTTAGTTAATAATAAGTAAATAGTTATTTAAATTCCTACATCAAATTGATGTTAAAACGTCAGAAAACCATTTATCGTCGTCACAAAATCAATTGTTGACGTCAAAAATTAAACTTATGACGTCAAAAAATATATTTTTACACCTCCGCAAATGATTTACTTTAAACAATATATTTTGACGTCATTGAATGATTTTTCGACGTTAACAAATGATTGCTTCAAGTTAAAGTACCCGTTTTAGTTATTAATAATTTTTTTTTATATTTACACTAAAAAATGATTTTAGAACGTCAGAAAATCAATTTTTGACCTCACAAAATTAATTGTTGACGTCAGAAAATCAACTTACGACAAAAAATATATATTTTAGACGTCCGCAAATGATTTCTTTTATGTCAAAATATCAAAAAATCGTTTATTAACGTCAAACAATATATTTTGATAAATGATTTTCTGACGTCAAGAACTGACTTTTTTGCCTCAAAAATTTAGTTTTTGTTTAAGGCAAAATATCAGTTTTAGTTATTATACATAGTTATTTAAATTCCTACATTAAAAAGATGGTTTTAAAACGTTAGAAAATCAATTGTCGTCGTCACAAAATCAATTGTTGATGTCATAAAACTAACTTATGACGTCAGATAATAAATTTTAGACGTCGTAAAATGTTTTTCTTATGTCAAAATATTGAAAAAATATTTATTTACGTTGAACAATATATTTTGACGCCAATGAATGATTTTCCGACTTCAAAAATTAGTGTTTGAAGTCAAAGTATTCGTTTTAGTTATTAATAAATAGTTCTAATAATTTATACAGTGAAAAATGATTTAAGACCGTCAGAAAATCAATTTTTGTCGTCACAAATTGTTGACGTAACAGATCAATTTGTGAAGTCAAAAATAAATTTTAGACGTCCGCAATGATTTTCTTACGTTGAAATATAAAAAGGAATATTTGTTGACGTCAATTATTAATTTTTTGACGTCGAAAAAAGTATTTACGTGTGAATGTTTAATAAAAAGTAAAAGCGCGTTCTTTAGTTTTAAAGGCGTCTGTCTTTAACATGAAAATACAAACGTTTTATAACTTTGACAGAAATCTGCACTTTTCAGGTTTTTGCCCAATTACAATGTTCAATGATTTTCTGGTCTCAAACATTATATTATTTTATTTTTATTAAGCTGTTTAACACAAATATCAATATAGTTTATTAGTTAGATACATTTCTAAGAGAAAATTGAAAATATTAAATATAGAGTTCTTGGCTATTTTCTAGTTCTGCGCTATTAATTGTAGTAAGCCATAGATCATTGTGGTAAAACTACAATAAAATCTCATATTGCCTTATCACAAACTACCTTTTTAGTTATGATCAATGTAAATGATTTTGAAGCTCTGCGAGATAAATTGTTTTCAAAAACGAATCAACAATTTGCTCCCTTAACGCACATCACAGCTATCACGCAGACCTACCAATAATTAACGTGAAACACGGGAAATGACATCATGACGGCCGCAAATTGATCCATTGTGATTTGGGATACTTTTATGTCAGCTCGGGATTAAATCATCTTTTTAATTTGTACGAGCATTCGAAATGACCACTTTTGGCATCAGATTTATTTGCTGTTTTTGAGTTTTCTGAAAAATGTTTTAGCAAATACTGATTTTAAAATTAATTTGTGGTACGCTACCTTATTTATGGAGTCTTTATTTTGGTAATTTAATTTTTATATGTTATTTTCTACTATTCAAATATAAGAACTCCATTTTTATACAGAAATAAATTTTGTAAATTGATTCAATGCCTATACGTAATTTTAAGTTAGATTTTTTTTAAATATGTACGACGTACATGTGGAAGTATCGATGTTGGGAAACATAATGGGAATTTAAATACATACTTCAGATAGTATCATCGATGAAAGCATGCGAAAAATACTGGCATGCGAGTAGCACCACCGCTACGCGGAACTTCTGCTATGAAGGTAATTAAATGGAAAAGTTGAAATTCCATATAAATTTAATAGCATACACTATGGTGAGGATTAATTTCTCCGAATTATTTGTGCTTGAGTAACGTTCTTAAAACTTATTCCTCGTAACGAATCGTCCTGTTCCTCCTTAGTTCTCGCACTTGATTATTTCTTAATCATGGTTGAAATCTTTATGATGTGTAATAAATGGGAATAGTTAGGTTACGTACCATATATTAATTTTCCTCAGGTAGTTTTAAAATCATTTATTAAATAATGGAATTTAGAGCGGCAAACATCTTACATAACATTCATAATTATTCGTTTCATATAAAACTTTTATTTTAACTGTACCTGCATTATTTTAGATTTAAATTTATTTGTTTCAGTTTAATCAAGAAAAATAGCAGTGTATTACAAAACGGAATCTAGAACATTTGTACTACATTTTAGCGTCAGTAAATGAGGGGGTGGATTAAAACAAACTATGACTCTGATATATTAATTTACAACCCAGACAATTTGTAAGCCGCAGGGGACACACATTAGGGGAAGTCGTCCGGCTCGGTGACACATCAAGACATCGCCAGGGAAGGATTAAATATTACTGATATTGTAGGCCCGAGCTTTGAATTAAATTAAGGCGCTATGTTACGAGATATCCTGCTACTGTTTATTAAATTAAAACGTAAAATAGTTAGGGGGACAAAGCATTAGGAAGCTAAAATTCGCAGTCATTTAACTGCTGTTGTTTCATATACCCCACATTAATAAAATAATAAATCTTACTTCTCTCACTGCACGCTAGAAGTAGTACTTTAATGTACACAATTCTTCCATGATTTAGTAATCAATAGTAAATAAATAAGCGAACTGCTGTATACTTAGATTATTATTAATCCTATAAAAATAGCAACAAACACTAATTAATTTACGACATCAGTTTTTTTTGCATTTCTTAAAGGGTTACCAGGTTCCCGGTTTTGGAGGCCGCGGTTTTTTAGCTGTTTGTCCGGTTAAAAATTTAAGTTAAAACCGGACACGTATTTTTTCAGTTTTCGATGTTTCTGCATTTTTAAGTTGCAGTAATAGATTTATGGTGATAGTTGTTGTAATTTAATTTTTTCACATAAACAAATTAAATATTTAGCGCGCATTTTTTGGCATGAGTAAAAGGTCATCACACACTACGCTTATCGCGTTCTGCACAGTTCCACATACGTACATTGCACTTTTTTTTATGTATTTCGAAGGATCTGATTGCGTTTATTATATTCTTTATGGTTTTTTGCATACCTACAGTTACCAATTGAAATGGGCTATAAAGAAAAAAAGGTAAAACACTGTCGCACGTGATATAAAGAGCGTGAAGCGCGAGTGAAACGGTCTTAAATTAACTAGCACGAATTCAGTATCGACCTAAGCTTATTACAAAAAAATCTTAGACGGCAGGGAGTTGACTAACAAGTATGTAATTTTTTGTACTAGTATGAGAGGTTTTTTCTTGCAAGAATTGTTACGACCAGCTGGACACGTAAGGAAACTATCGTCTATGACTGTCGGGTTTTTTAAACAAAATTATCTGGCAACCCTATTTTCTTGTTATGTATATTCTGTCAACTCTGGTTTTTTATGGTCTAACGTTTATTAAATAAAGAATTATTAATTTTTTAATGGCAAAAATTTATAGAAAGCTACACGGAGAAACTAGGGCATTGAAGAAAACCCAAAATGTTAGCTAATTTAGTCAGTTTTTGAGAAATATTTATTTGGAAATTCTTTAATTTTGAGAATGTAATTCTTATACAGTTTTTATGGTATACCCTTATAATAACATAGTATACGTTTTTCCCCAACTGTTTCAGTAAGCGATTAAAAGGAGGCATTTTAATTTTTTTCAATAAAGGGTTGTTCTTAAACTAATTTAAAGTTTTTACTGAGTTTATATCGAAAATTTCGACATTTTGAAACAAATTAAAATTTTGGGGGTGGTATGGATATCGCGCTTGTGCAAATCGGTCAATTGGTATCCGTAGAATACAAATCTGAGCTTTCTTTTCGAACCCGCCTATTTTGAAGTAGAACATGCCTTTCCAGTCCTATTGACGGACCAACCTCGTTACTTGGAGAGTTCATCCCAGTATGATCGCTTAACTTTGGAACCTTTATTGGGTTTTTGCGTTAAAGCGTTTTCGCTATAAAAAATATACAAACCCAAACAAAAACAAACAGGCAGATACACACACACGCCCAGACAGACAGCACAGACACTATGGCGAAACACGGGTTTTTGGTATCCTTGGAGTCTAAAACGTGCTTATCTAACTTTAACGAATGCAATACCTGCTTCTTATATATTTCGTATACTAGCTACGTATTTGGCGGATAGTACGCGGTAAAAATTGCTTACAAAAAAATTTTTGCAAAACTATTTATTCATAATGCAAACTGAGTGGTTTGTTTGTAAATTGCGTTTCCCTATAAATCTCTCCCTTATAAAATCATTTATCACATTAATTTGAATTCTGCACCGATCGCAGGGCATTTTGTCTATTTGCATATATAATCTAAAATTTCGACACGTTTGAATGTTTATTAGTAGAATGCGTCAACATTATCGTTGCTCGCAAATATCACACATTTCATGTATTCTGTTTCAGAAGGGTTATGACAGCATTACTCATAGATCTCAGAATGTTTCGAAAAAAACCGACTATTACGATGTGTTTATGGAAGGTGACATGTGTTGTAGCAGTTAGCGTCGCGGCGCGTGTAAACATATCGGCGCCGGTTGCTATATGACTTGCGACGCTGTATACAAGACACCTTTACACATGTTTACATTTCACGCTTGTTTAACATTTACTCGTTGACAAAAGAGGTAATTGCTTTCAACTTGTTTATTTACAGTGTTCGTCGTAAAAAATAATGTTAATAGACGTCGAACGTTTGCTTTTAAAATTAGCAGAACTTTTTTCCTTAAATACTTATCATAGCTATGAGATGAATTCGTCCTCAATGTTTGTATTAGTTCTAAATTTGCAAAAGAGAGTTAACTAACGCAACTTGTAAAAGTTATTTCAATAAAACCCTAGATTTATGAATACCTGTTTGAAAAAATACATGTATGAACACTCCATGAACATAGCATAAAACATAAAACTAATTATGTGTGATAACCATAATGAGCTTTTGTATTCTGCACTTTGCGTCTGTAAGTTGATGTGTTCATATACATATATATGTTATTTTATTATAGCTTTTACCTGAAATTGTCATTATGAACATTTTTTAAAACAGTAAGTGTTGTAATAATTTTGTGCTATAAATTTGTTTAAAGCTTGAGTTCATTAAAATTGACGTTATGAAATAATATAAAAATCGCAAATATTTATGAAAAATAAAAAGCGTTTTACAGTTAATATTTTAAAGCCAATTTGACGAGAATATGGTTTTGGCAATGGTGATAATAAAGTATGAAATAATGGGTCCTACTGATGTTAATATTCATTTTATCAAAAAGCATCTTAACTGAAAATACTAACATTAATTTTTACATGGCGCTGTTTACAAATGTTTAAGAAACAATTTTAAATTGCTACACATAATAAACAACAAAATTTATTAATTATCTACTTAATCACTATTTTCCCCCAGTTCTAAGGCGAATCCAAGAAAAAAAAATGCTAAAGATAATAATAACAACATAAATATCAAATAATAACATTTAGACACATAAAAATCAATTGCAAAATTACGTTCAAAAAATTATTAGATATCTGAAACTGCAGAAACCTAAACGAAAGGCAAACTAAACATGCCTACATAAAACATTATCAGGTAAGTATACATCAGACACGCTGTAACGTTTTCAGCAAATCATATTTAGAGGGCACATTTAGTGACCAGTGAGATCTCCAGATCTCGCCCCTCTGAATTTCTTTTCCAGGTTCATCTGAAAAGTAATCTACCGGCACAGCCGAACATCTTGGAATTCAGACACGAAATGGCATTAATACCAGCAGAATTTTTTCAAAACACTTTTCGTCATCTGCATCGGCTTGCTCATTGCCCAGTTAATGGAGAGCAGTTTGAACATTTAATTTAATAATTTTTTTCGATATTGTTTACCAGTGCATGTAAAATTGGGGGAAAATAGTGCTTAAGATACATATACTACAAATCCGGATCCCTTCCACCTGTCTCAACTTTTACTGCAGTCGAGCTCCCGCTACTAAAAGCCGCCCATACGCGTCGGTTATATAAGGCGCATAATCATATGCTCTGCTTTATTGCGATCAGTCTACTTTTTACGGCAAATAAGGTTTGCTCCATTTGGTTGGATGTTTGGGTTGCGAAGCGCAATCTGAACTTCGCGGCGGACACATATTGATCCGGCCAGTGGAATTCTGTAACTAAATATTCGAGAACACGTTTTAAAATTAAAAAGATATAACTTTACTTCCTACAGAAGTAATCAGAAATTAAACTTGACCCAAATATTGGGAGCTTGCGTTACAATAACGTTTACACCAACCAGCTTGTATTTAAGAAAACTGTTAAAAAAATTGAAGCAATCACTAAATAATTTATAAAAATATTACTTCGATTTGCGATTCGCTACGCTACCTATTTCATTATCTTATTTATTATCATCATCATCATCATCATCTGACATGGAGCTGACTCGAAGGTCGATCCTGGATTACGCCAGGCCCACCCCATGCCAGTAGGTGGGTAGGAATATATGTGATAGATTGGGAATCGTACGTAGTGTTAAACAGCGTTAGTATGTCTGCAATGCATACCGCAAGAAACCGCTGCTGCAACACCGGGTAGTTAGTAAGCTACGCATCAATGGGTGTTTTGAGTACGTAACCGAGACCGTTACGCAATTATGCAATTTGACCTAATAAACTTTGATGTCAAAGTTGCACATAATTCTCATGTCACACTTATCTATTGTTCTAAGATTACACATTGCAAATATCTTAATTTCCTAATAGTTATTAAACTTAAAATTTACCCCGAAAATTTGTTTAAACTTTGTTACTACTTAATTTTAAGGTTCCAGCAGTTCGATTTTACTTCCTTCTGTTTTAGATTTTCCCTTTGTAGATGACAGGTTTTCTCACCCTTCCTCACCGCCTTTCTGCCTCCTCTTCCCTGTTAGCCTGAACTTCTTCTTCAATCAATTCTTGATACGATTCGTCAACCAGTGTGTATATTCTTCTTGGCTCTCTTCGTTTATCTTCTTTTCTTCTTTTTTCATTATATTATTTATTATGTAAAAAAAATTTTAAGAGCGGACCACAGGGGCGCGCTAGGTTTTAAGCCACCCTTTATATTTTTCCCACATGAAGGTAAGTAAAAATGAATATTTTTTAAAACAAATAATAAACCTATTGAAATATGAAAGCAAAAATACAGCGACTCATTTTGAAAAAAGTGCTAGTGATATGACCAGTTAAATGCAGCAAAAGAAAAAATAAACCAATAGCCCGAATTTGACTCTACAACTTTCCTTTGAGGTATTTTCTGATAAAATTAATATTAACGTTAGTAGAACCATTATATTCTACTTAATAATCACTCTGTATGCATAATATTAATTTTCATTAAAGGGAAGCTTTCTCCGCTACTAACGAATGAACAAAATCACCTCTTGAAAGACGAAGAAACATTGGGTAATTCTGTTTATACTACCAAAATGTGGGGAAAAACAAAGTATGAAAGTAATAAAGTAAAACGAAAATGTAGATTATGGTTTGTTTCTGAAATGTAATAAGAAACACTAACTTTATAAATGTGTAAATAAAATATTTTATAACTTCAACAATATTTATTTATTGTAACCTGATACGTGTTCACATGTCATTACCAAAGGTAAGATTAAAATATGTAAACAAGTCAAAATACGTACTAGGTTCATATGAATAAATATTGTAGAGGTTATAAGGTAGTTTATTTATATATCAATTGAACTTCGAGGAAGTTAAGCTGGAACTTATCAATAAACTAACTTTATAGTTGCTTTTACGTGTTTATTTATTTTTACTTTTCTATGCTTTCAGTATAAGAAAGTATTGATTTCATGAAAATTTTCAAAATCGAGATTTTGACGGAAATACACGTTTTGGGGCCCCAAGAATCCCATAAATGTGGTTTTAAAAAATGTCTCTCTGGGGGGGGGGGGGGTGTAAGTTTGAACAAATTGACCGATTTCAATGCGCTTTGGAATGCAAGGAATATCTCCACAATTCATCGGCAAAATAAGCTCCTAAAAAATATTCAAAACCGAAAACGGAAGTCTAAAAACTGAATCAGGTAGAAGACCTTAGGGCAAAGCTAATATTTTTTGCCGAATCTTCTACTCTTAAAATGGTGGCTGTTACGATTTTTTGAAAATTTTGGCTTTCACGTCTTATTTCTTTAAAATAGGATCGGATTAAAATTTTTTTATCATGATAGCCCTATAAAGATTTAATGTTACTGTTACTATTTTCGAAAAGCTATAAAGTGAAAAAAATTTTAGAAATCTTCGAAAAAATGTTACTCAAAAACGGGCCTTATAATTTTTTTTAAATTTTTTTTGTCTATTCAGAGCTTGTGATGAGCTACAATTTGGTTTATGTCTCGGTCCGCTAATTTTTCTGTGACGCCTTCTATGAATTTTTAATAGACGCGGGACGATAAAATGTTTCTGTGTAAATGAAATTACTCATGAGTAACAATAAAATAAGATTCAGAACATGATTTTTAGGTACAACAATATTTAGGAGGGTCAATTTTCTCCTTCCTACCCTCATTTTCTGGAACAAATTTGTGGTTTCGTTTTTAGTTTTTTTAAATCTCAAGAAATCCTTTTCGAAAAAAATTATTTTTCTCAAAAAAATCAATTTATTCTTAACTTGTATAGCAGCATCGATGACAACTGAGCGAGGTAGATTGCGAAACACGTAGTGCGTAAGAGATAATAGACGAAGCTGACCCGACGAGTTATGACTGTTGTTAATTGTCCTTCTTGCAATGAGGGATTAGCAGGGTTATATATTTAAGTACCCTACAAACTAACAACAGTTCTTAGTTGGATGTGCTCTAACTGCTATTTTTATTTTTTTTTTTCTAAAAATTATTGGTTTTTATTTCTGCCGCTCTTTTCCTTCAAGTTTTTTTTTGTTTACCCTCTTTTCTTTTACATTTCTTTTGTTGTAGATTTTGTTTTAGGCATTAATTTGCACAGTAGTTTTTTACGTGAGGCCACGGTTTGGCAGTGCGTAGTGTCCGATTAACAACTAAACGGCCTCGGGTTCGAGTCCCGGTCTGTGCATGTGCATGTTAGCTGACGGTTAATAACTTTAAAATAAAGTGTCAACTTTTTTTTAGTTATATTATGCAAAGAAATGAATTAAAAATTTATTATTTGTTTTCTAAGGGAGTTACAACATTTAAAGAGAAAAGGTCTTAAGGCGTAAACTTACAATTCCTGTTTCTGTAGAGATTTTTACTCAATTTGGTTAATAAGGAATGAGATTGCTTACGGATTTTATCATCTGCTATTAAAAACCTTTAGTATTACATTTACGTCTTAAGCAAGATATAAAATTCGTGATTGCGTGAGGTTTAACTATAGAACACCTCATATTTTGATATATTACTTTAGGGATTCCTACATTACAGTGATTGAGGTAATATTGGCCGTCCTTGGAGAAGGGCCATTGATTATTGCAAGTCTAAGTTAATTCATAACTGTATGACGCTAACCTAATATCGGGGATAGATGGGGAGTGAGCCAAAGAGACTACTGTCATTTATCAAGGGCTTCCAATCGCCGATGTCGCGCTAGTAAATGATGTCATCTGTCAAGTAGAAAGCAACCGGGGCTCAGAATTCACGCATTATCTTCTACACCATAAATAATCCTCGATAACTCAACTACAAAATTTTGGGCGACCCAAAGATATTATATTTAAGAGCCCGGCATTTTTCTGCAATATTCACTTCTTAGGGTGTTTCCTAACTTCTGCTAAAAGGAAAATTTCATATTTTGTTAGAGTAAACTGGTTACATCAGTACTTATAAATTAAACAAATCGACTAAATTCGATTCTTGGTGGTAACAACGTAAGTCGAGTTTTTTTTGAATAAATGTTGCAACTTTTGGAAAAAGAAAAAAAATACGTAATATACGCCACTTTTCATCTGCCT
Source organism: Ctenicera cuprea (assembly GCA_958336395.1). Classification (NCBI taxonomy): domain Eukaryota; kingdom Metazoa; phylum Arthropoda; class Insecta; order Coleoptera; family Elateridae; genus Ctenicera; species Ctenicera cuprea. The sequence goes on from OY284496.1 coordinate 21,733,870, forward strand.
GACGTAAAAGTCAAAATCTAAATATTCAGCGTGATAAACGTTGGAATAAAATCATAAGTTACGTCCGATTCGTCGGCTCCTACGTATAAATATTACCGATTCGCATCCGCCACACGTGCTTCCCATCGGTCGCCGTGTGTAGTACTCATGCATACGGGATATGTTTCATATATGTTGTCTAATATCGCGGTCACCCTTATCCGTTGCTTCCATTACTTTTGAACTGTCGATTGTCCCCCTTGTAGACGAATTGATAACCAATTTTCATATTTACTGCAGGAAGTTGGCGCTACTTTACTTTTTGTTAGTATACAGTCTGTTCAAAACAGATCGGAATTATTACTTTAAAATCGTTTTATATTGGACAACTTTTGTCAACTTTTACCTCAAAATCAAAAGAAGTTTATCATTTTCTGAATTAGTTGGCAGCAATTCTGTTGGAAAAATTAAAAAAAAAACGGGAATTAAAAAACTTGTAATTTTAAAACATCGTAGCTACAGCCTCATATATGTGTCTCGCTCTTGCTTCTCAGTACATCTACTTGGCACTCGCCGTTCTCGCAAAATTATATTTAATTTTAATTAGGAGTACCCAAACAAATACTAAAATTAATAACTAATTCAGAATAATGCCCTGTTTCCGATTACAATGATAAAGATTGACTAATTTTTTGTCTAGGCTATGTTCTGGTTGGCTTTGGACAAAGTTGTATGTTTATGAAAAGGTAACGAAAACGGCCTGTTAAAGTTTAAAGTATTAAATTTAACTGAATTTCATTCAAGATATAAAAGAGTATAGTAAACTTGACGCTGATATTCAGAAGAGCAGTAAACTAAATTACAAAACTGTTAGGCGCGGGGTGACACTCTTAAGGTTTTTAAAATATGTAACTAACCTTTTTTTCACACTGTTTTTTGGCAGCTAAGTTTTCCCCAAAAAAATTTCCTATTTCCCGTTTTGTAAGCAGTAACGACAAGCAAGTGACTCAATACGTCTTCAAGCCCTAGAGGGCCAAATTGCGGCGTCTTCCAATTCCGCGTCCTGATCCACCGGGACGGCTACCTGTTCCTGATTTATCACTCGTCGACTTCACTTCCCGCTAAACTTATCCTTTCTTACGAGGGATCCTTTATAGTTAGTTAGATTTAGGAGTTTCCCAAAGAATAAACTATTAGGAGAACCGAGACTGAAAACATTGAACGAATTGCAACAATTATTGTCGGACATTATTTAACTCTCGACGTTTTTCTAGTCGCTTCCTTCCAGTTTAGTTGCATTTTTTTGGAAAACATAATGCACTTCCACGTCGTATCCCAGCTTCATGATAAACAAGATCAGGACGATAATAAATATCCTTTGGCCATCCAGAGTTATAAAGGATTCAAATTACATCATTAATCTTTCACAGTTCGGTCCGTTTTTGCATGGTTTGTCCATTATATCATACGTGATCGAGCCTCAGTGACGAGAATAGGGATTGCGGCGTCCAGTGTATGCCCGGGTAGGGGAAGAACCTGCGATGCAAGCAGGGACGAGTGATACGGTGGCTTTCTTTGCATTATTTAGTAGATGCCAGTATCCCGCCACTTGAAATGATCGCTTATATGCTATCGTAACCCGACACTGTACTCAATTTCCACTTGACAATGTAACATTACTAATAAATACCTGATGTGGGTAGAATAAAGAGAAAATTAAGTTCTACACAGCAAAAAAAATTTTTTTTCGCTTGTATGGGGAGCATAGACTTATAGCAGCTTCAAGTATTAATTTAGCGTTACTTAACTTCAATTAAAGGTTTTTAAATATTATAACATTGGGTGATTTTTTTACAACCGTTTGTTTCTATTACTTTATGAATTTATTCCCTTTGGCCAATTTCATAGGATTTCCGGAACATAAAATATAAGAAGTGCCGGTCAGAAAACAGAGTCGTATGATGCAAAAACGCGGAAACAATATGGGGTATGGGCGAAAATTTAAATTGTCTAAAGAGAAAAAAAATGTATATTATAGTAGGACGGCTCTAGAGGACCACATAAGAAAAAATAAAACTAGAAATTTCTATTTTTTGCTTTCCTATACTTCCAGGATAGTATATTTCATGAAAATGTTCTAACTCCAAAATCCCAAGCCTAAGCTATATCGCGTGCGAGAGTGATAGCGACTTCTTTGGTCACCTGCTATTGGAGTTGCTCTCTCTACAGTTGGGGAACATTAACACCCCAAATATTGCTGTACCTAAAAATTAAGTTGAAAACTGTATTCTACTATCACCCATGAACAATTTAGCCTAAACGGAAATCTTTATCGCCCCCGTTTATTAAATAAGTAATTTTTAAAAATTCATAAAACGTGTGACAGAGGAATTAGCGGACCGAGACACAAACCAAATTCTAATTTATTCTACAAAATTTAAGAAAAAACTGCATGGCTAGTTTTTTGCACAGTAACATTGTATCTTCATAGAAATATTACTACAAACAATTTGATTCTAATCTGGTAATTTCTTTTTGAGTAATAAGGCGTTAATGTCAATAATTTTCAAAAATCGTTACTGGGCGCAATTTTGAAGCTAAAAAGTTTGGAAAACAAGCAATAAATTTGCCCTTAGGTCTTCTAGGAGATCCAGTTTTCTATTTTTATTTTTTTGTGACTCTTCATAGCCATCGTATTATAGAGGATACAGAAAAAGAATAAAAATGGGCGAAACAGGTCGCTGATACTTTCCCATACTTTTTACGTTTTAAATATTCTCGCGTCAAAAAGTGATGGATCTCCAGCCGGTACAAGCCGTCCGCTTCAGACCCAAGGCGTTGGTTACGTAAGGAGCGACTACATAAAGGCAATAGGTAATGCGTTCATGACCTCAGATCAAAAATGGTTACAACCACTTTATTTATAGAGTTATCAAAAATGCAAAAAATGAAAAAAAACTTTTTTATTAGAGCTAATTGATAGACGTAGTTAAAATTACGCAACTTCTTAAAAATGCGTTGTTCAAAATTGAAAAGTATCGTTTTTTCCAAACTTTTAATACGGTTGAAAATTATTGCTAATCTTCAAATAGGTTGTGAAAATGTTTAAAGTTTATAATAATTCGGGTTTGCGTTTGTGAAGAAATAATTAGTCAGTCCATTTCAAAATTTTCAATAACTCCTGGAGAGCGTCAGAGCAAAAATTTGGGGGATAGTAAAAAATAAATTTGTAGTTCATTACAAGCTTTATCGGCTCAGAAAGGGAATAAAATGGTGTATTAGTTTTTGAGGAGTAATTCTTTGAAAATTTCCAAAATTTTAGAAGCTAGTATATTTACAATTTTCATATTTCCAAAAATATTTTTATATCACTTGATATTGCTGATTAAGGGCTATCAAATAATATGACAATTTGTATTTATTGGATATTTGGTTTTTAAATAAAAAAACAATAAAGCTAAAATTTTCAAAAATTCGTAGCTTTCTTCATTTTGAAGATAGATACAGCACTTAGAAAAAATAATTTGATTTGTCTTTAGATGCACTACAACGCTATGTATTTAAAATTTCAAAAAATTGTTTAGGAAATAATCTATACCAAAAAAACAGGTCTAATTCCGTTTCCGGTTCCGATTAACGACTGTACAAAAAACTACCTGCAACTAAAAAACTTCTACACGCCAAATCTTATAAAAATCAGGCAAGGTGTTGCAGATATATAGGAAAACGAACGCACCCAACCACCCCCTCACAGACAAACATTTTACAAAATTACTTTTTGAGTTCCTTGGACTCTAAAACGAGTATTTCCGTTATAATCTAAAATTCCAAAATTGGCATAAAATTATAACTTTCCTTACTTCAGTAGAAATACGGGAAAGTAAAACAACGGACGAAATAGAATGGAAAAAGAAGGCTGTAAATTATTTAGGAAGAAGATGCGTTAATTTGCCGAATACATAGGTTGCTAGTTATAATTGATGTTGCCTACACACTAGATACGATTTTATAATATCCAAAGTATTTTAAAGTATTTTGAAAAACCTTGTTGTATATATTACAAAGTGTTTCAAAAAATTACAGGTTTCGTCGTTAAAATTGCAATGGCAAATTTAATTTTACTGCACTAAAATAAACTAAAACTAAAAGTAGTGCTAAGGCAAAAATAAAAAAATTTAAGTGTCTGTCAAAATATTGCACATTAAAGTAGCTAAACTACAAGGAATATTATTCCTTTCGCCCTCGTTACTAATCTGCTATTTAATTTTAACCGGAGAAGAACAACAATAAAATAATAAAACTGTCTACCTGATTGTATGTATGCACATAAATGAATTCCACAAGGGCGTAAACATGAAACACATCAGGTTTATTAGCGACATTTAATCAAACACAAATGTAAATTTGAAACCGGCCCACTGCAATTTAAACTCTAATTGTACAGGAAATAAATAATCAATGTTGCATGTTAGGTGTAATCTTGAATGAAATCTTAACGTATCCCTACATAGAGCGAATGTAGATATATCTATCTAATACCGCATTGCATTTAAAATCTGTTTCTAAATGCAGTTGAATAACAATTATTCGCCCATGAAGAATGGCTTCCTTTGATAATGTCGCGAAACTTTACGAACATGGGAGGCGATACTGTCACGCAACTTTAATGAGTTCTATTAAACGATGTGATTGTTTAGTTACATGTGTCGTGTTATCCTGTGATAAATCACAGTAAGCGATTTTTTCGTGTGAACTCACCCTAATTACAAAGCTTTTCAACAAGATAAAAATGTAAGCCGCTCAACTACATAAAAAATCAATGATAAACAATTTTCCACATTCTAAAATAATTATTTGTTTCTGCTACGATTGTTTTGCTTCCGTTGTAATTAGTGTGTGATGCAATTAGTTTCTGACACGATTTCTAACTTCTAGTGTAGATTATTAATACCAATTAGATGTAAGATGGGGGCAGTTGCTCCTCCCATAATTTTGTTCGTATTTTCTATGTAATTATGTACGTAATGCTACAAAGATAAATTAACTATTCCCACTTGGCGACTTGGTAAAATTAAAGTTTTTCGGAAAAAATCGTTACGCGCTCTAAAATACGTTTTCACGTGAGAAAGGGGTTTATTTTTAAATTTTGTTTCTTTATTTGTGCCTCGTAAATCATAGATTTTGTCCTTGTCTTGTTGCTTTTTATTCAAACTTGAGATTCAAGCTATTACTTGTAGAATCAGAGTGATGATGTAGATTTTTTCATTGGCATTGGATCATTATGAATTGATGTAGAGTAGATTTTTGCTGCTACGATACCCGTGTCGGCTTCTGTCATGCTAATAAACATATATTAATCAAAGTAATGCTAGGGAATACGACGTTATATAAAAGAAATCAACGGAATAATTTATATTTCCTACGTTTATCATCTTTGACAGTAAATGATGTCAGTTTTTTGTATCGCTACTTTCCTAGAGGTATCCAAGTACGTCTTGATAAATAGTATGGGAAAGTTGATTTTTGATGGAATCTATTAACGAACAAAATAATTTACTTACAACATGTAAATAAAATTCTTCCAAGTTTAATAATGAATGCTATAACGACCAGTATTTTATTTTAGTTTGCTAACGATCTTCCTGTTAACTGTGGCTTATGTTATTATTATCCTATATAACACAAATTATAAAGGGATCTAGACTTATCGTGATAAAAGGAAAGTGTTTAAAAAAGTAAATTATTAATTTTCGTGTAATTGAAATGGACATGAGTTCGCCATGTTAATTATAAGTCGTAATTAGAACCACGATCAAAAAGTCAACATCTAAGGATAATTTAGTTGCGGGTAATTAAAAATCCATTAGCAGAGCCTGTAATGTAAATTCGTATTTTTAATAAGGAATACATTAGGCAGAGGCTGCACACCTTTATGGCTATAAAATACGTACCTCACCGTCAGACTTTTTGCATTAATTAGTCTGAGACTTAAGATGTGATCTAATTTGGTGCAATACTTTTTTCTTTTTGTTTTATTTTAATGCTGATACATCACAACATGCAAACTACCTTATACCTTTGCGTACCTTTCTTTAATAATACCAATAATAATAGTAATAATAATAATAATAATATTAAATTTATTAATGATAGTTTTTAATAAAGCTGTATTTTGTGGTAACATTTTTAATATTTTCTTTATTAACAAATAGCATATACACCATTTTCCAGAAAATTGAACCTTATGCAAAATGCATGAGAATTATATTTTCCAGATTTAGTGCTATTTAATCAGAAAGAACTTAAATTTAAGCAAAAATCGAAATAAATAGTAATAAATTCAATACGTGTTCTTTCACTCACAGAGTAACATCAAACTATTTTAGTGACTTCGTAGAGACGCGCTTCACGATGCTGTTTTTACGCAGAAGCCCCGCATTCCAATCAAGGGGGAGAACTTTTTAATTTTTTTGCAGAATTGTGCTAAGCTATTTTCCAGGCTTATAAGCATGTTATTTATTCAATTTTCACACCAGCTCTACAATCAAACAACGATTTTTACAGTAAATTATAAATTTAATATTTCAGGTAATGAAATAATTAAATTGCTACCTATTCCATTATCATAACATAATTAAACATTAAAGCTTCAATTATGAAAAGACGAACAGTTCAAAAATTAAATAAACAACTACAAAAACATTTAAGAAGTCTGTCTCTCCCAGTATTGCAACCCGGAACTTCTGCATAGAAAACAGTAGCTATTTTGTGATTACTCTAAAATTAAAAGAACACGTCTTGAATTTGTAATATTTATTTAGATTTTTGCTTTATTTTTATTGTAAAATTTATTTGTTCTTGACTTAACAGCACTTATAGCAATCATACAGTTTAAATTTTCAACCAAAGTATCCTGGGGACCTAAAATCTGGAAAAATATCATTTCCAATGCATGTTGATCGTAAAACAAACTTAACATTGGGACTCAACTAAATTTTTTATTTTTAATTATTATTCAAATCATGATCTGTTCGTAAAGCAGTAAGATTAAGTATGTTACAACAAAGGAAACTTTAAGAATTTATCTTACTGCTCTGACTTTTATTCACGTTTTCTTTACCGGTATTTCCAAAGTGATAATAAATACTTTGAGGACAGATAGCAGATCAGAAAACATTAGTAAACGTTCAGATGAACCTGCGTCCATAAACGTTTCCTTACTTTCGAAGACGGAACAATCTGATTGTGCTCTAATTGGTATCTCCGTTCATAAATTAGTAAAAAATTAGAGTTGTCATGAAAGTCCGAGTGTTTCCTTAATATGCGCAAATAGTTTCTACAGACTTTGAGAATTAATTCTTCAAATCAATACAGGCCTCCTTACGGAGTTACAGTTACTGTTGGGACTGTGCGCTCTTCAAAAGGTTGTAACTTTTTACATTCGTAAGAACTTTTTAGCTTTGGCTTGTAGAATTTACCCGCGTAGTTTGTACACGCTATTATTTTTTTTGCATTTTAAGGAAACATTAGGACTTTTTTTGACAAACATTGAATTATCTCCAAAATGATTGGATTAAGCGACTTTCAACAATGTAGAAAATCTTAAGTGCGTCAAAAAAACGTTGATTTATGTCGACCACCATTTACCTCTACACCCCTGGTTAATAGATTCAAAGGAAACCAAGTAAAAATGTGAATAATCAGTAGTAAAATTTTCATACAAAATTGAAAAAAAATTTTAATATATGACAGAGTTATTATTTAAAACGTGATTAGTCTGCTTCATTTTCAGAGGGGTGTAACTCCGCAAGTTGCGTTTATCTACACTTTTCTTAATGTCTTTTGATCTGCTATTTATTGTCAAAACAATTACCTTAATTTTGGAAAAACTCCGCATGACTTAAATACTCATCGACCCCTATGTAAATTGAAGGGTGGGATGATTTAAATCAAATTGATTTAAATCAAATAATTTATATAAAAAAATCGTCGAGTAAAATCAATACGTTTTTGAGTGTCGCTTTCATCTGAAGTGTTCCAATTAGTACAATAAGGTGGATAATTCCGCAGTACGCTTATTACAGAATAGTCTTAAATGTGCGATTAAAAAACTTCTAGGTAGGGTTGACTATGGACGAAAAAAGTTTTCTTTTGACTTTGTTCGTACAATGTATTTGGTGCTTATGGAGGTCAGACATGAAAAATGTTTCCAAATACCACTCGAAATAGAAATTTTTTATTCGCATTTATTTGAATTAAAGTAATTCCTGGGGTCGGCGATAGAGTCAAAGTTTCAGCCTTCGGAGCTACTCTGCCAATAACTAGTGGGTTCGAATTCCACTCACTGCGCTTTCCCTTGTGGTCTGTAAGTGTTTTTATAAAATAAGCATATTGGATGGGAGCCGTACGGGCTCAGTTGTTGGATAAGACATATAATAGAAACTATCTGAACCCGTGGGCTATGCCCCGCGCTGGTAACTTTAAAAAATAATAATACCCGCCGAAAACCGCTTGGGTTACATAATCTCGCTGCAGCCGTATTCCTCTTAAGTTTGAGGCAAGTCGAAAGGATCCCGATTTGGTACACAGGATATTTCCTAAGAGAGCTAGAATAACTAAGGGGGTGATTCCTCAGGCAATTTTCTGAAGAAAAGTTGCTATGAACATGTGTGCTTGGAGCTTTAGTTTTCGAGATATAAGGTGTTGAAAATTTTTATTTATTTACATTTTTTTAATTTTATTTTTTTATAAATATGTTACTTGTCACCATTTCAAGGCCAGCTAGAGTTATTAATACGACCGACATGCATTTAGTTTTGTCCAATTACTCGTGAACGAATGGAATTGTCAAAAAAACTGCAAGAGGTTAAAAAGTTTTTAGTCTTATCAGGGAATTTCAAAAAATTCATTACAGTAACCAGTGGCGTATCATAAAAAAGTTAAGGACCAAAGAAGTGTTCATGGCCCTCAAACAAAGTACATCATTTTCCATCAAAATGTTGTAACATAGTTGCTTTTGCTCCTTAATAATTTTCGCTTACTTAGGAAACACCCTGTATAGAAGAGATCTATCACCACGTTTATACTACTGAGACTTTTACAGAAATACATTGTTAAATAAAACAATGCCTTTTATAGAATGTTTGCACAGTGAATTCTGCAGACAATACGGTATTAGTTTGTGCTGGCAACCAGGTTTACTTAATTATTTACAACCAAAAATAAGTTTAACAAAAAATTGATTTAAATCAAAAACATTCTTTTTAAATTCAGTAAATCGTGTTTTTGCTTTTTGCATCATGGTAAATTATGGCTAGTAATCGAGAAAATTCTTAATTGTTGTGTTTTCCCAATTTTTATTTACTAATGTAAAGTAAATTATTGTAATTTCAATAAATTCACCTAAAATTGCTTAAAATATAGCAATTACACTAATTATAATTTGTATGTCAAACATAATATTCCAACACGTACCTCTGAATGTTTTTCACGTACCTCCGAGGGTATGCGTAGCGGCCACTTTGAAAAACACTGTTCTTTTGTTTCTTATTAGCAGAATATTTTTAATACACTCTTGATACGATTCTATCCAATAACTTTATTAGTCTCTGCGTTTTTATTACTGTATTTACTATTTCATATTTGGAACCAAAGTGCAATAAATTAATTAAGTAGATAAATTAAAATGTTTCTACGGTTAATTGTAGTAATGTAACTTCTCTTGGTCATAATTCGAAAAGTTGTAAGAAACATTTTCTTTTATCGGGATTTGAACTCGAGACCTCCAACTATGTAGATTGATGTCCTGCTAACTAAGCTAGCAAGAAACTGTAGATAGCTGGAGATCTCGGGTTCGAATCCCAATCACGGAAGAAATTTATCACAACTTTGCTACGTATGACCGAACAGACCTAGAATAATTACATTAACTAAAGTTATGAGTATAATATTTTCAAAAATACTTAATATTTTTTTAATAATGCATAGAAATCTTACAATTATCTATTAATTTTTCCTATTACCTGTATTTGTCAGAATATTGTATCATAACCTATTACTGTTATCATTTTTTCAAATAGTAATTTAACTGCAGCTAGCAGTTACAGTTTTATCGAAGATTATTGTTTGACTAAAGCTTTAAACATATAGGTACTGTTCTAGATCATCAAAGACCATGAGAAAGTCCTTAGGTCCGTGTGATATATTAGACTTGTGATCTGTTTGCACATAACTTAAACTAAGCAAACAGGGGTGCTTAATCCATGAGTTTAAGCATAAATTTAACAGTGTAGCGTCTTGGTAGTATAGGGTGGGTTTGCTAGGGGCTGCGAAGACGGTGAGCAAACGCCAGCGACTCGGTAAATACCGCAATGAGACGGCGGGACTCTCTAGACCGCGAGCATCGGTTCACTGCCTGCAGATTGTATTATACAGTTTGCGGTTGCCAAATCTAACCACTTATTAAATCATGCTCCCGAATTACCGCCAATTATATGATTACTTCAAAAAAAGCACCAAAAGTTTATGTAATTCTAAAATGGTAAGTACATGAGGTGGATCTAGTCCTGCTGATAAATATTTTTGGGTGATAATCAGGCTTTAAAAATTATTTCCATAAAATCAAATGTTTAATACGCTTTTATCAAAATAAAAATTGTATTCTAAGTTTTCCAATAAAACTTGACGCTTTACACTTTGTCGCGGGGAAAATGATAGCGGTTTAATTAAATTTTGCGTGTAATTTGATCTCGCGAAAAGTTCTGATTGGCTTTGTAATTAAGACATCAATTTTAATTGGCAGAGTTATATCAACAGCACCGAGGCGCTCATCTTATCTATAGATTTACCCTTGTAATTGCTCGTCAGGATTAGCTTCTAGTAGTGATTTCTTAATTATTCATTTTAATCTTTGAACCCTTTAAATTTAGAAGCATCATAATTATTACGTGTGCAGGTATCTGCCCTTGTAGTTGCTTAAAAATTTTTATTCTGGAAATTGCTTTAGAGATATGTAGTACAGGGTGAGTCATTTAAGCATCGCCCCCCTACTATTGAGAATATCGATTTTTTTTCGTTGTTTGGGCCTTAATGAGCTACTTTATGTCACAGTTTTTTGTACTGTCACGTGAGTTAGCGTTGATTTCAGCTATAATTTTCTTTAATTTCATAGGCAGTTATACAGGGTGTTAATGAATTGTAGGGCTTGCAGAACACAACAAAGCAAACAACGTTTGTTAATAAATGTGTGGTCAAAAGTGTTTCTTTTCAGCGATAGAGCTTCTCAAAGATTCTTTAAGAAGTACTGAAAGTAGGCAACCCAAATTGCATTTTCAATTATTTTGCACAGGTCACACGGAATTTTGAAAAAAAAAACGATCTAGACATACATGCATTCAAATAACGTCAATTTTGACACAATTCGATATTTTTGTGATATTTTTTGACTTTTCTTGCATTCGTTTCTTTCATGTATGGAGCTGCTTGGGGTAACGCACGCGAAGCTGCTCGCCTGTACCAAGAACATTTTCCGAATAGGAATCATCCATCGCACAAGGCCTTTAGTGTAGATGTGCTTTATGTGTAGAAGCGGGGGGGGGGGGGGGCGACGTTTTGAACATTTACTATAATTTTGTTAATTTTTGAATTAGTTATTGTAAATTGCTTTGTAATTTTGGTTTTTCCTATTGCTTAGTTTTGAAACATTTTGTTAATTAATTTATTTTAAATTTAATTTGAATTTGAAAAGTAGGAAAGAGGGCTTTATTTATCCTGTATTAATTTCCGTCGTTATGGAAACAAATAGTAAGTAGTAAATTGAGTTTTCTACATTTAGGCGCTTCTTAAAGAATCTTTGAGAAGCTCTATGCCTGAAAGGAAACACTTTTTACCACACATTTATTAACAAAAGTTGCTTGCTTTGTTGTGTTTTGCAAGCCCTAGAAGTTTGTCCCTACAATTCATTAACACCCTGTATAGAGATTATTTTTCTCATTTTAGTGGCATAAAACTTACATACTTTTACATACAAAGAAATTGTGAGGAAAATGTAAATTCTGCTTGAAGTAAGCAGACTATTGATTTAAAAAAAAGCTTTAAATACTACGATACTTTTACTTATAATAAACAATAAAAGCGTAAGTTAATTCACTAAATGTTCAGAATTGGCTCCAATGGCAGTAACACAAGCGTTGCATTTGCATCTACCTGTGATGGAATTCGTGGAACGCGTTACGTATTGCACACTTGTACGTCTTCTGCCATTGTTGGGGTATACGGTATATCTCAATTTTAACAAATTTCTACAAGAATAAATCTAGGTGTGTGAAGTCAGACTATCTCGGTGGCCAAGCTATAGGATCTCCCCATCCTGCTCAATTATCGTAAATAAATTTTCTTAAAATTAACATTGGAGACATTTCCGAACTGGGATTAATTTGTGAATTTTGTTTCTTAATGCTCCGTAAATTATGGATTTTGTCTTTGTTTTCTTATTTTTTTATCCAAACTTGAGAGTCGAGATGACTTCTCGATTTAATGATATAAAACTTTCGTATACTGTTACATAATAACTTATATTTAAAATAAACAATACAATAAAAATAACGAAGTTGATTTACTAATTGTTCAAAATTGCTTCCATTGACATTAATGCAGGCGTTGCATCTGACACTGATAATTCAGCGAACGCGGTGTAGCATTTGTGAAGTAATTTTGTGAAACGCGCTACGTATTACGCTCTTGCACGTGCTCTGCCTTTGTTGGTGGTGTATGGTATAACGCATTTTTAACAAATCGTCCCAAGAAAGTAAGGGTGTGAGGCCAGCAGACTTTACTTTATGACGTTAAAAACTGTTTTTTGGTCAATAAATAAATTTGACGTCAATTAATGATTTTTTGACGTCAATATTTCATTTTTGACGTCAATAAATGCATTTTTGATGTCGGAAAATGCTGCCACCTAACGGGATACTTGATATGGTAGTAGGCACGTCACAAAATCAATGTTTGACGTCATCAAATCAATATTTGACGTAAAAACATAATTTTTAGACGTCTATCAAATATTTTTGGTGTCAAAAAATCACATAATAAAAAATAAAGTATTTGACGTCAGTAATTGGCTTTTTACGTCAAAAATTTATGTTATAACGTCAGAAAACATCTAAACAAATTTATTTCCGGACGCCAACAAATATTTAATAAAAATAAATAGAGGGGCGCAGAAACATAAATTTCCTAGAGGTTCCAATAATACAAATTCGACTATAGATATTTTCATTCTTTTTCAAGGTAGCAAATGGGGAAAAAAAATAAAATTTGGATATTGAAAAATAACAGTTGACTGTATATTATTTTAGTTTGTTCGGATGTGTTAAATCATTAATTTTTTTTATAATGTGAATTTATGTGTAGCAGTGTTATATGTTGTATTTAATTTATTAAATTATATCATTGTTTACAATTTTTTTATATTATGTTTTTTACATTATAATTCTTTATAAGATCGTTTCGGTTTTTCCGTAGATGAAAACGAATAGGACTTAAATAAACAAATGTATTTTTTGCAACTTTCATTTTCACATGTTGACAATAAAATAATGTAAATAGTACAATAAGGTAATTAAATATTGCTGTGCAATTGCTCGAAAATTTTCTGGAAAAATAAAATGAAACTGACAAGAGTAATAAACGTTTTCTCTAATATATAACAACGGAGCGCTTTAACAATTTTAATCGCGCTTTTTGTTCGCCTTACTCTTTTCTCTTTTTTGTGTAGGAACGTAAAAGTTGTTAATTATGATAAATATTCACAGCTTTTTCCTGGGAGAGCCATACAACGGAAGTCGGTATTGTTATTCTGGGGGGGGGTTCGTTTGTATTAGTGTTTAACCCTTCCTTTTAGCTCGGTAACTTCCTGCTATCCTTATGCCTCCTGGGAACGAATACTGCGAACTGAAATCCTGCTACTATACCTTATGTCCTTTGACTATCAGTTCGTTAGACTTTCCACTTCTACATGTTTATAGTGTGTGCTCGTGTTCACTAAACACATAGAATTAGTTCCCTGAAGTTGAATACCCTCAATTAACTAAACCCAGACACTCTGTAATCCACAGTTACCCTAAAGCCGTCAGTCAGCATTCAATCTTCCAATGGATCGAAGACTAGTTTGCCTGCAATTAGAACGTCTCGATACCCAAATTCAAATCAGACAATGAATACCAATTATCTGCCACAAAGGGAATGTTTATTGTCTAGCAATTTTGAAACATCGAATCAACTTTCTTTATTTATATATACCTAACTTTTTTATTACTTTTTTCGACGTTTTAGCCGAGCCATTTACTATCATTAAGAATTTCTTTTTAATAAGCAAAGATAAATGTTAAAATTATATGCCAAGCTTACGTCAATTTTAATTTACTGCTCCATAATTTTGAATTTTGACCTTCTGAAATAGCGATCAACTTCACTAAGAAAAAAAAAGAAAAAAAATTCCGAAAATTATTTCAAAAAGCTATTGAAAATTTAGAAAATAATTTTTAATTCAGTAAGGACATTGCCTTAACTGTAAGAAGTAGTACATCACTAATAAGTGAACATAAAATAAGAAGGAAATATGTCTTAGTTTTTAATTTTTTTTCTTTTGATATTGCTCTTGTTATTTAATTAATTTCGCACAAAACATACTCATGCAACCATAAAATCTGCTGCCCAATAAAATGAGAAATTGCTGAGATAAAGAAAAAATTGTTTTTTTAGGGCAAACTGTTTTCTATCTTGCCTCTATTTCCCTTATGTTTTTGTCGTTGCTTTTGTAACCGCTAAAGCGCGCGACTATCCTGAGTGAGAAGTGTGTACAGCGACACCTATTGCTCTATTCTAGAAATACAGGTAGAAAATGTTTTCACACGCGTTATTTGTCATTGACTGTAGAAGTTTTTATTCATAGTAAAACCGAATCTCTTCCCCCAGTCTCAGTTTTTGGTGGCTATGGCCTATATGCTGTTAAATCTCGACACGGGTTATTTATTATTAAGTTTGCTGGTTCCAATGTTTATGTAACAGGAGCTTTTTTACAGGCGGGTGGGGAGTTTCTCTTTCTTGAACGGTTTTTCCGTTTATTTTGCTGTTTTCTTGACGGGATTTTCTTTCCGGTAATGTTTTGCCCATTTTTCGCCTGGACTTACAGATTCACAATATCCTTACAAAATTTAAGTCACTTCAGGAAGCACTTGCGCCTCAGGGAACCAGTTTTTCCAGATGGTATGTCTCCAGGATGCTTTGGCTAAGAATTTAAACTGTATTATTGTTATTAGCTGTTATTAGTGCCGTTTAGTCAAAAAATATTAATTTTTACACTTTTATTATATTATGCAAAAATTTAAATAAATATAAATAAATTCAAAACTTGTTCTTTTAATCGTAGAGTAATAATAATGCTTTGTAATGTTTCCGTAGTTACATGGTTAAGGACGCTGTATTTTATGCAGAAAATCCGGGTTTTAATCCTGGGTAGGACAAATTCCTTTTGATTACGTCGCGTAATGAAATAATGAAGTTGAAACCTACTTTATTATTATAACATAATTAAACATTAAAATTTCAGTTATGAGAGTTGAAAAATTATATGATAACAAAAAACATTTTTTAAAAATTTGTTCTACTTAGGATTAGATTCCGGGTTTACTGCATGAAGACAGTTCCCTTAAGCATGTAGCTAAGGAGACATCACAAAGCGTTATTGTTACTTAAAAAGGACACTTCTGGAATTCATTAATATTTAGTTAGATTTTTGCTTAATTACAATTGTAAAAATTATTGTTTTTTTCACTAAACGACACTAATAACAGTTAATAACAATCATACATTTTAAATTCGTAGCCAAAGTATCCTCGGAACATAAAATCTGGAAAAATATAATTTTGCATATAGTTCAACTTTCCTGGGTAACCCTGTGTACTAAATCCGAATGCCTTCTCCCTGTCTTAACTTTTGTCGACGACGGGCTATGCTCTTATATCTCGATACAGCTATTTTGTTATTATGTTTGCCGGTTCCGATGTGTATGTAACAATCACGTAAGAGTGACGCGTGCACTTAATTTCAAAAACTTGCATATTTTAAGACAATACGATTAAAAGAAATCGTGGCGCGTACTGTAGGGGTTCTGCTATTTTTTTTATTTATATCGGAATAGTAAAACTATTGAATGTTTATGAAAAAGGGTACATTGAATACAAATATATGTCATTGTTTTTTCTTACACCTTATTTTAATGCTTATAAAAAGCCACATAAATTTAATAATTTTACAAAAGTATGGGGTTTTCGGTGAATTAATGTAAGATTTTTTGAAATTTCAAGTAAGACAGATATTTTAAAATTTTTGCAGCAATTAACTAAATCGAAGCATAAGGTAAAAACAACCAATTACTACTACTTTTTTACAAATGTTTTTCAGTTTTTGATAAATACTGCTTTAATCAACTAATTTTTTGAATTCGTTCTTGTAGAATTAAAACAGCCCACTTATATAAATATCCTTGATTAAAAAGCAAAAACACTAATGTATTATTTTAGTATATATCGTCTTCAGCTTTAATAGAAAAGATTGCAATTTTGATCAGATTCACCAGTTCGATGAAATTTGGTCCCATGGGAAATTCTTCCATTTCGCCACTTTCCTCTGAACCAATTCGATATTACTTGTACATAATCAGAAACGTTAAGCTGCAAATGCATTATAAATATGAATCATTTTAGTATTTTATATAAAAACTGCATTACGTAGGTTTATTTGTGTAAACATACAATAATATTATTTTAAGCACATAATTAAAATGCATTTTCACAAATTTAACGTGGCAATATAAATAAAACGACCTGTATGACCTACAGTAATTGCCAGTCGTTATTGACACATGTGACATGTCGCAAACCGCTCAAGCTGACTGGAAGAGGTCACAAGCCAAAGTTCAAAATGTCATATTGGTATCTGTTCCAACTATGTACAGTAGCGTCCATGTCATATAAATCACAGAATATTATTATACGTACAGTAAGAACCTCGTATCCTCAGCACAAATGACTTTTTTGTTGTTTACTTGTTTAGTTATGCCTTGCATGTAATGATGTTTCATTTACATTTATGGTCGTCTGTAGATGAGCATTCTTTGTTCTTGCCATTTGTTTAAAATAATGATGGGTGGCGCAAGTGAGGGCGATTAAGAATCGTGTACATTGCGCAGTTTTAACAAATTGCGCTTAGTGTAATTTGCCCCAGTCTTCCATTTCGAACTGCAGCCAGTGCGAATGACAGAACTGGCGAAAGACGTTGCAGATGCAGACGTGTTATTAATGTAAAATGTAATTATTTTAACCATAAAGAAAAAAGCTACACTGCAAACAATAGGTGATCAACTTGAACCGTAATCAATCAATTCTTTGTCTCTGAAGAAATTAAAAACTATTCTGAGGACGAGTAACGCCCACTTTTATAGTTGTAGAGGTTCCAAGCGGACCGTCCAGCAGCTATTGGTTCTTACTTGACAGCCTCTAGAATTATGATTCAAAACTGATTAGATTATATTCTCGGAGTCATTATCATCTCTCAAATAACCAGTGGCTTACGATGCCTGTATTGAGTTACAAGAAAACTCAGCAGCCTATGAAACTTGCTAATATATTACCAACTGTCTGTATGTCATTGTAAATGTTACGTATAGTACTATTAAATCTATCTTTTAAAGCAACATTTACGTTAAGTGGAATTAATTCCTAAATGTAGTTATTATTGGCAAAACAAAAAAAAGCTATCAACAACTATACATATATGTTAATAGTAAAACTTTTCTTCAGTTGGTAGATAAATCACAGTGTTATAACCGCAAGCATTTTTACTGTCCTATAACTTTCGCTATTGATTTCAAGAAAGAAAATTTTCGAATTTGAAATTTTTACGGAAATATATGTTTTGGACACCCAGGAACACAAAATATTGATTCTTAAAATTGTGTGTGTGTTGGTGGCTGTGTATGTGGGTATTTTTTCGGATAGCCAACAATTTAAATATAAAAACGAAAAATCTGATGCAAAATCCAACGTTAGCTTTCTGAATTTTCTAGCTTTAAAATGGCGGTCGCTACAATTATTTAAAAATTTTGACTTTGGCTCTTTTTTACTCACAAACTTGTTCACAAAGCCGAAATTAAATTTTATATGTGATAGCTCTAGGGGGATACAATAGTACTATGTAAAAGAATTTTTGTACAAATGAAAACACGTTAAGTGAAAATTACTGTTAAAATTTTTGGGAAACTAAAGAAAATATTGCTGAAAAAGTTGTTGCCTCACCATTATTTTTTTAATTCTGTACTCGTAAAGCGGGTTCGGCTTCCGCTAATTTCTCCGTGACGCCGCCTTCTGTGAATTTTTTAAAATCCAAAATTCGTGTTCGTTAGTTTAACAAGCGAGGAATTACAATACGTTTAAGGTAAATTGCTCATGGGTGATAGTAGAATAATAATAATCTTCACTCTCCTCACCCACTACTTAAAGGACGAATTTGTTTTTCCGTTTTTGGCTTTATTTAATCTCATGGATTTTTTTAAAAGTCGTTTTTATTCTCATAAAAATAACTTCTAGCTGGCAGTGGCAGCACTAATGCAACCTTACAAGTCACTTCTTTCGCGCATAACGTTAATACAAACATACTTGACAATTTCTTAAGTATAGGAAAGTCCGGGCGAAGTGTTTTACTTATTTTTGCATTTAAAAAATACGTTTAGTTTGGATATAATTTAATTTTATGTAAATTCTAATATCAAACCAGAGGAAAATTACTTTTGTGAGGTATTGGACACCACTGAAACTTGACATTTGTCCGACGACAGTATGTCTTTTAAGTTCATTACTCTACCACCGGTTAGTTTACATATTTGATGTAGTAAAATTTTGTTAAAAAATGAAAAATACAATTGGAAGATGGTTATGTCATACCTTTTTTCCGATTTAATACATACGCATCTTTTTTTTTTCGTGAAATTACGGGAAGTACCAACCCATGTCATAATTATGGTCCCCTATCTAACATGCAGTAATATACACATTGGCTCAGTTTGCTCTGGACTCGAACCAGAACATGTTTGGTAGAGCGGAGTTAAAGCCAGCGGCCTTAACCGCTGCTCCATCGGTTGGTTCAATTTTTTTATCTTGTATTTCTATCATTTTACTATTTATTTTTATGCTATATTTGTTTTTCTTAATGTGTGCATTTAAATTTTTTAATGAATTTCTACTTCTATTTAAACAAATTAATGTAATGCTTTTCTCTGATGGTTTTTGTTTTGGTGTATTATCCGTTGCCAAATTTTCTTACTCAAGATGCTTTCTTTGGAAAATTGATTTTGACTCTGAATACCGCATTGATGCAACAGCAAATATTTTATAATCATATCGAGAAGGGCCTATTATTTATTATATTCTCTGTATTTTCTTGTACGTTGCGGAAGGAAGACCATATCGATCATCCGGGTACATTGGCGCTGACAACTCTTTCACATAAACTTTATGCAGCTGCCCCAGGGGATTTGCTTATCCTGCGAAGAAAGCTTTCTTAAACGAAACTTTTAGAATATTATGTTATGCTCTGACTTTTATATGCCCCATTGTCTGTTCTCGGAATATAAACTTGTTAAATTGTTTTTGCATTTCATGCCATACTTGTTGGTTTCTTGGTTAAGAATTTAATTTTAATATATAATTTCAACTCTGAGAACATTTAATAAGTTTTCTGATATTTTAGAGACATTTGATCGATAATTCTGACTTAACTTTGGTTTAAGTTTAAAGTTGTTGCCATTTTATGGTCACACATCTGGTATGTACAAGATCAGGATTTGTAGAGCTGAGATTCAATTAAAATTTATATGTAATTAAATTCAGTAGAATACTGCAAAAATCATAAAAAATAATTTTGCAATATTTTGTCGTCGCAGCACAATAGAAGAGCTTTAGAGCCTATAAACTTTGTATCAAGCAAGGAGAAATTTTTGTCGATTTCATCGCAACGTTTATGTAAATGAGCGAGCTTTATAAATTTTATAATTAGTCTCCTTGGAACGCAACTGCTCCGAATGCACTGAAACAAAAATTAGCCGTCTTGAGATCCCTAGAGGGTTTTTGCATCAGAATTAGGAAGGGTGAACTAAGAAAGCACCCTCATTATCCAGCATGCGTGTGCTCTAACCCTTACTGTTCTTAACCTTCAATTGACCTAAACAAAATTACATTTTTCTCGGAAATTCTTATGCAAATATTCCCAAAAAAATAATCCGCAAATAAATCCCTACTGATTGTTAATGAAGTTCCATCTAACCAAGCGTAGTTGATCCTGTGGACATCAACAAATAAGCTCGGTCATAACAGAATACCAATCCGTCAGCAAACCCCTATGTTTGTTATTTGCATTAGAGTTGAATTAAACGAAAAATCGCTAAAATTTGTGGGCTAATTTCAGGTTTCCGTAATCAATTGCTCAATTATTGATGATACGTATTAAAAGTGATTTCCTCCACCCTTTCTGGGCACTATAAGACTCGCACATAAAGACAACTTCCCTAGACATATTTAAATTATTTTTGCAATGTTGTAGTTGTAACTGCTTCAACTACCCTTATAATAATATCTTCAAAAAAAATTAAAACAAAATTTTTTTCTTGTTTTTAAATCTCATCTACATTTTTGTTGTATTTCATTACCACCATAAAAATGTTATTTTAATTTTGTGTCTACTTAAGCTTTACATCTATTTGGTAAATAGCCAATAGATTTTATGGAAGTGCGCATATAAGTACGTCCACTATAATTTCATACAAGCGTTGTTAAGTTCATAGGTAAAGTTCGTCGTGGTTTCTGCAGTAATTTCATCTAACCGTAGAGCTAGCACCGTCTGGTATCTATTGTATCTACTTTGCATAGGTGTATGTTGTATTGAACTTATTGCAATGCGATTAAAGCTTATTATAACGGGGGGCATACAATTTCAATCTTGCAAGATAGTTTTTATATAAAAGTAATCAAGAAGGTAAATTTTCTTTTATATCAAGTTCAAATGCTTAATTTATAAGAAATGTTTTAAACCATTTTGTATACGCATTATAGAAATTGTTATTTATTATGAGCAATGCCAAAATTAAATTGTTTTTATTATACAGAACTGCTATTTAAGTAAATTTAAAAAAATGTTAACTTGAGATTTCAGAAACATACCACAAATTGTGGAAAATGAAATTTTTTTTCTGTGTAATTATTTTTAATCCAACGTAAATTTTTTAAATGTTATATTTAAAAATTAAATATGTTTTTTCCACGAATTGCTTTAAAAATGCAAAAAAACTAATGCTTGTATTATTTAGTTACTTCTCGATTGATTTTTTGATTGATTTATTAACCAAAGGTATCCGTTTTTAATTTACAGCTCCGTTATTAAGTAATAAAACAGTATCATTAAGTCAAAACATAATCTTCTGAAAATTCATTTAACGTTATAGCGATTCTCCTATAAACAACTTGGCATAACTGTGTTTTTTACAATTCTCTTATTTTTTTTATTTTCGAACGACACTCTTGGTCGTAGGAATACGAAAAAAAAATTGGAAAGGAATTCAAACGATGCGTGATTTTGTAATAAGTGCGGTCATTGTGAGTGTCACTTTAGAAACATGACGTCACACATGTTCTCACATATCACGTGATTTAATACAAAGTCCGTATTGTGAAGCTTCATAAAGGGAAGTCTGTCTTTTTTGTCGAACTTATATGTCGTACCAAGAACGCCGCTCAGAATGACCTCCAGGAATTTACAGATTGACTTCAGTGTCAAGACTACCGAACAGGTTTATGTACAGCTTTCAATTATTTGTTTTCAACTGAGACTTGATTGCATTACGATTAGAGTTGCTTTTATTATAGTCACCTGTATCTATAGTGAATCATTAGGCCGAATCAACGTGGAATCTTCTACCTTCATTAAGTACAACACAAGAGAATCCACTGCCCCGCAACATTTTCTAGTCATTGATGGTATTGACGGTCGAGAACTTTAATTATTTTGTAATGTTAAATGTTGTGATTGGCATTACAATATTTTATTTTATACGGTGCGGGTAATTTAAATCTGGCTACAATTTTTTTGTTTACGTTTTAATATGGTCAGTAAGCAGAGTTCTAAACGCCGACTTAATTTTATTCTGAAATATGTCGTCGTATGCCGATAGATCAACGAGTAAAGAAACTGTGGAAACACTGGAAAAAAACTTAACTGTGATGCTTGCTAGGATTGGCAATACAGAAAATAGTTTTTAAAATTATTTACCGTAAGACGGACTATTTCTGCTTCTGAGGTTTAACATTGTCGCTAGAGGGAGCTCTACATTTAAAAGTTCTTCCAAACCTCTGCCTTATACAGAGTGCGGCAACAAGATCTTGGTGGTCAACATCGCCTGTACTATTTCAAAAAAGGGCAGAACAGGTCTCTGGTATCTTCCTATACTTTTTACGTTTTGAATATTCTCAGGTCAAGAAGTGATGGAAATTTACATCTCTCATCTACAGCCGGGACAAGCCGCCCGCTTCAGACCCAAAGCGTTGGTTTGCGTACGGTGCGCGCAACGACTACGTAAAGGCGCTAACAACCTCGGTTCAAAAATGGTTATAACAACTTTATTTATACAGTTATCAAAGATATGCAAAGAATGAAAAATGTATTTTTTTATTAGAGCTAATTGATAGACGTAATTAAAATCACTTAACTCCCGAAAACGCATTGTTGATATTAAAAAAGCATCTTTTTTTACCTTATTTTTAATATGTTTGAAAATTATTGATAATGCTAGTAAACTACTTCAAATGGTTTAGTAAACTGTTTCCAAGTTTATAACAATTGGCGTTTGCGTTTTTGGTTAAATAAATTTTCAATTTCAAATTTTAAAAAATTCCTGGAGGGCGTCGGAGTAAAATTTGGGAGATGAATAAGAAACATATTTGTAGTTCATTGCAAGCTCCATCGGGTCAGAAAGTTTTAAAAAAACAACGTGGGCACTTTTCAAGAAGTAATTTTTTGAAAATGTTCAAAATTTTAAGAAGCTAGTTAGTATATTTACAATTTTCATACTTCCAAGATATTTTGATTTTGAGTAATCGAGCATTAAAGTAAAAATTTTCAAAAATTTGTTGCTGCCTTCTTTTTGAAGATACAGAATTTATAAAAAAAAGCCTGTCAATTGCCATTAGATGCAGTAGGTACAACGCCATGTATTCAAAATTCCAAAAAAGTGTTTTGAAAATAATCTATACTAACAAAACATGTCGAATTTCCGTTTCCGGTTCCGATTTACAACCTTACAAAGAACTACTTGCAACTAAAAAACTTTTACCAAATCTTACAAAAATCAAGCAATGGGTTCCGGCGGTATAGGGAAACGAACGCACCCACGCATCCACGCACGCACCCGCAATAATTTTAAAATGTAACCCTTTTGATTCCTCACAACTTTTATCTGAAACGTTTTCTGTATTTAAAATAGTAAAGGAGATATTGGACACCGCAGTTTCGTTCTGTACAGAGTTGCGATCTTTAAGGCGGAAACATCTATCATACGGGAACCGCAGTTTTAGATTTCTTCTGAAAGATGGCACATTACGACAATGGCATTTATTACCATTGCCATTCGAGTAGTTAAAATCACATAACTTCTGGAAACCACGTTGTTGATATAAAAGTTGATTTCATCTAAATTATCGAATTTGAGATTTTAACGGAAATATACGTTGGAGTTCAGGGATCCCCAAAAAGAAATGTTTTTTTTTAAGAAAATGCCTGTCTGTGGGAGGGTGGGTGGATGCGTAGGTAGGTGCGTTCGTTCTCATATAGTTCCGGAACACTTAGGCCGATTTTTATCAAATTTATGTTTGGTAATTTTTTTTCTAAACACGTTTTTGAAATTTTGAATACATAACGTTGCAGTGCATTTACCGGTAAAATGTTGGACATTTAAAAAAAATATTTCTTAAAAACTGCGCATTCTTTTTTTTTTAAACCTTCTGAGCCGATAGATCTTGCAATGGATTACAAATTTGTTTTTTATTAATCTCCTCGACGCTCTCCGGAAATTTTTGGAAAAATGGGTATTCTTTAATTGTTTATTTAAAAACGCAAACGCCAATCCTTATTAAGAGACTATTTGAAGTAGTTGATTAGGATTATTAAGAATTTTCAACCATGTTTAAAATTAAGAAAAAAACTTTTAATATCAACAACGCGTTTTCCGGAAGCTACGCGATTTTAAGTATGCCTATCAATTATTTTTAGTTGCGAAATATAATAGTCATTCTTTGCATATTTTTGATATCTCTTCAAATAACGCTTTTATAACGTTTTTGAGGTCCGAAGTCAGAAGCGCATCTAATCAGTAGTAGGGCAGCGGTTCGCCGTGTCCTATTCTATACGGCTAGCTAAAATTGTAGCTTGCTATTCTTATACGGTACGCGACATCGTATTGTACAAGCTGTTGCAGGTTCAAATCACCGCTTTTGGTTTTTGTTGAAACAATGTTATCAGTCATTTATCGGCGCGAGAAAATTTAAAACGTAAAAAGTACCAGCGACTTGTTTTGCCCATTTTTTCTCTAATTTTTAATATAGTTGAAAACGCTTGTTAATCCTAATAAACTACTTCAAATTGGCTATCAAACTTTTTAAAATTAATAAAGATTGGCGTTTGCGTTTTTCAAAAAATAATCAAATTTTACAAGAATTCCTAGAGGGCGTCGGAGTATAATTTCGAGATAAGTAAAAAACAAATTTCTAGTTCACTGAAAGCTCTATCGGAGCAGAAAGTTAAAAAAATGCAGTGGGTAGTTTTTGATAATTTTTTTTGAAAATGTTTAAAATTTTAAAAATCTATCATTTTTACAATTCTCATATTTCCAAAAATATTACTTATTACTTCATTATGCTTATTAGGGGATATTAAATAATATAGTAATATAGGGGATATTAAATAATATAGTTTGTTTTTGAGTAATCGGGCAATAAAGTCACAAGTTTCTAAAATTCGTAGCGATCTTCATTTTGAAGATATAGCATTCGGAAAAACACTTGCATCAGCCCCTAGATTCACTACAACGATGTTTTAAAAATTTCAAAAAAATGTTTAGAAAAATCGATTTAAAGAAATGTCAAGATCCGTTTCAGGTTCCGATTCCGATTAAATATCTTACAGCGCACTACCTGCAACTAAATAAACTTACACATGCCAAATCTTATGAAAATCGGTCAAAAGGTTCCGGAGGTATAGGGGAACGAACGCACCCACGCATACACCCACCCACCCAGACAGACAGACAGTTTTTAGAAATCACCTTTTTCGGTTCGTTGGGCCCCAAAACAAGAAGAAAAGGGAAAGAATTGGTTTTAAATTTAATTAGGGTGATCTTCACTAATTAAGAATGCAATATAAAACTAGAACTAGCAAAAAAAATTATAACAATTAATTTTTTCTTCAAATGTAATTAACTGTGATGATGTCACCGTTTAAGTTAACCCATGAAGTGTGACAATTGTAGGTATAACAGTTTCTTTATTCTTCTTTGAATTAAATGAATTACAATGCGGCAGATGGTTGCATCTTCTAGTTTTTACTTTTAGTCGTTTCGAACCATGGTGATGGAAACTTAGTTTTAAATTAAAGTGATAAATTAATACTTAACAGAAGAATTTTGTTATAGGTGTTTATGCTATTAAGTTAACAACTATCGCTTGTTATATTAAGCATCTTTGACATTATATAACATTTTAGAACGTAATATGTTTTTAAAAAAGTCTGCAATATTGCTATGTTTTAACGTATATTATTTGGAATAATTTAGAAAATTCTAAAGCAACAAATTTAAAATTGCAGACACTTTTTCGGAAATTTCTCTTTGATTTATATAAACGTGAGGACGGCACTAAAATATCGTAAACGCATGTACGGTCGTTTATTTCAGTAATTTGCTTCGTTATTACCTCACGATTATTGCTTTCCAGGGGACTTTGATTGCACATCTTGACACAATTTTTGTTTCGTTTTATTGTAGTCATTATTCTTATTGTGGTCATCCATTTTTTGTCCCCATATAAGTTGCAGTACCATAGAAAGACTATTATAACGTATAATAATGAAGCAACCTTTGTGGTAGTGGACCTGCGCGTTTTAATGTGTTCGTAAGTGTGTTTTAACCTGAATATTCAAGCGGTCCATCTATTTTTGAAAAACAGGCAAAAAACAACTTATACAAGCTTGTTTCAATTATAGTACGAGGTGTAAAAATGCTATCTCTCGAAAATGCCGATGCTGACGATCTTGGTTAGGTTATATTAAGAAACATAACGAGTTTAAGCATTTTTTGACCAAAAAACCAGAAGAAAAAATTTATGCAGGAAAAACGCGTGTTTTGTGAACTGTCACGCTCGGTTACAGCAATACCTACTGAAGTGTGTAGCTCTGTCAAACGTTTAATTCGCAGTTAATTGCACAAAGAGAAAAGAGAGCATATTTCCACAATGCATTCTGTAGCTGTAGGGCACACTGTGGGGGTCACCCCTTTTATTACCATTATTTGAAGATAAAAAATGTCTTCCAATTAAAAAGCTTGCGGCTGACTCTATTTATCAATCTATAAGAACACAGCATGGGGCGTCGTCTCCTGGACTCGGGTCTAAATATGCATAAATATTGAAGGCAAAAAATAAATTACTTTAAATTATACAGTGTATATATTGCAGTAGCTTTCCTTTAACAATAATATTTTTCTTATATACTTTATTATATTTATTTAATTAAAAGAAATCCAAAAATTTACATTCAGTGTATATAATTGAAACTATCTTTTTTTTCAAAAAGCTGTCTTTACTTTTTTATAGAAGAGAAATCCCATGGGTGGATGTGATTTATTTCTGATCAATTTTGGGTACAAACACACGCACATGAATAAAATATCGATAAAATTATAAAGAAGTCGTTTCACAAAACTATTAATTACAGATTGATAGGTACTTTTCATCCCTATGCAGTGTATAATAGGTAACTAATAGTTAATGTCATGATGGTATTATGGTGACCAGCGGGGGAGCGTCTGTCCCCCTAGTGCGGAACTCCTGCTAAGGTTAACTCGCGCCGCCGCTGTCAGACCCCGCATTGTGTCGCGAACCTGCTTCAATTTATATTTTAATGTGTTTTCCCCAAAACAAATGAATGTCCATTGTCGGCTCTTTTGACTTTCGAATGCCGAAACCGTATTTATTAACTTTTTCGAATGTAAACTGTCAATGTGAATATATACAGTACCCTTGTTAATTATTAGTTCTTGTAAATTTAAATTAAGGTATTCTCTATTCATTATATGAAGGGGTATATTTAATTAATGCTAAGTTTGTTAGCTTAAATTTAAAATACAGCACGCGTGAAATTAGAACTTTTCGAAATTAATAACTAGTTCTTATTGTTATTTAAAATGTCGTTTAATATAATTTAAAATATCGAGGCAAATTATTATTTTCAATATTTTCACCATTAAATGTATTGACATTATAAAGTGTCTTCTTTGTCTAATCATCACCTTGGTTTAAAAAACCCGTAGTTGTGATTCATCTTTTATCACAACTATCCTTGTTTGTTTTGGTTTGATAGTACGCCACTGGTTTATAAATGTACAATAAACTAAATTGAAAGTTATACAGAACGTTTTAAGAAAAAAATATACTATTCACATATAGCTACGGAGGATCATAGTAGTAGCAGTAGTATCATCAATTATATTCTTTGAAGAATTGTGTTGATTAAGCTCATTTAAATGTTTGAAATTAGTGCTACCAAATGTGATTACTACCTTGCCGGGCCTGCATACCTGAAAGATTCCTATATATCATTTAAACATCCTGGCGGACTCGTAACAATTAACAAAGCCGCTGTCGTAACGTAAACAGCAAATAACAGTGCTTATATGTGAATGTAGGGTTCTTTAATATCATTTATAACCCCCCGGATGGTCATTTTATAACTTTTTCGTTCATCGGGCATACTAAGGTGTACAGTTTTGCAGCCATTAAGCTAACACTGCGAATTGTAAGGTCAAAACAGTGCCGGTTATAGGTTTCTTATTTAACATCCCTTTAGTTTACACTCTGTGAATAATGAACTTAGTTTTCCGTTTTAAAACACGTTCCTAGGGTTTAATGTCTCCAACTACGGGGCTGAGCATACATACTCGTGCATAACACAGGACGCGAGCTAATTGTTAAAACAATGGTTTTTGGATGAAAGCGAACGCGGCATAAAAGTGGCTACTTGGCCATTTTGTGGTTAGACTTTTGTATTCTCACATTTGTGTTAGGGGACTGCTTAACAAGGGTATTGCTTTGAATTGCTGCTGTTTATTTAGCGTTTGTTATTAAAAACTGCTCTTTTCTCTTCATTTATATGCGGTTAGTTTAAAACAACTCTCATATTGTGCAAAGTGTTGACGGAAGAAGCTTTTCAATAAATGTAAACAAAGTTCAACTTCTATTTTTAATACAATAATTGTATAAAATCCCTATTCTTATTTTAGTTCACTTTTTACTTTCCTCTACTTGCAGTATGGGGAAGTATTGATTTCATCCACATTTTCAAAATAGTGGACCTTCAGGAATCTAAGAAAATGTCTTTCTGTGGGTGGGTGGATGCGACATATTTTTTGGTAGCATATTTTACCAGAAATTTAAGACGGACTTGACCAGAAGACTCGATGTACAGTCTGTTCTTTGAAAAGAGCCGAAGACGCTAGATACCTTATTTTTGATTTAACCCCCTCCCTCTTAGCAGCAGGGTTTTCTACAATTGGCCATAAACGAAATTTGTGTTTAATGCCGCCAATTTTTCGAACTTCAAGATTTTTTTTAAATGCATTGTATTATTTTTTTCACATAATCTTGTCTGGAATTTTCTTTGCTTTTCATTAAGAAAAATCAAAAAATACCGGCAACCGTAACCGAACCCGAAATTTTTAGTAACAGTGATACGCTATAACTCAAAACGTAACCGGTATTTAAAAAAATTTGAACTATAACCGAAAACCGAAACGTTATTTAATTTCGGTTCGCGTCCCTGATATCGAGTAGTAAAACTGAAGATGCTAGTAGACTGTTGCTTTGACATTCTAAAAATCATATCGATCGACTCTGCTTTAGAATAATTAATTTTGCATCTGTGTTTTTTTATAAACAGTAAAAGTAAAATTACAACAATGTCTGACAGTTCACATAACTTGTTTTGTTTTTTATTGGGGTTTTTTCAGTCTTCCTGTAAAATACAGTATAAAGCTCTTTAAATAGACATTTGGTTTTTATAGCACAGCAATTTTAACTTTTAATTTATAAAACATATTGATATACACGAGAAAAACATGGAAGTATTCATTTTTATTGGTACACATAAATTTTACATTAAATCAAAGGCACAAATAATTCTCTTTTTTTGTTGGTGTGAAGAAATACTGCGTGTTTCGTTTAAAAAGCATAGCAAACATGCTATTGACTTTTGAAGTTTTGTAAAGTGGTCTTTTAATTATGAACACCCTATGTAATAATTGGCTGTTTTAAAACACACAGCTTAATTCTTTATAATAGGTTGATAGTTTGTGCAAAATAGCGAAGCATCAATATGTATGTAATGTATCTTAAATCTCAAATATTAGTTTTTTAATATTAGTCAACAAACGTCAAAATGTTTGGGGAAATGCAAATAACTTAAAAACTATTAATTATACAATAAATGTACTTTAATACCTTTACACTTATATAATAAATTATAGAATCCAAGAATTCGATAATATATGGGGTGTTATATTTAAAATAAGATAGTAAAGGTCTGTACGGCCGCACAGTATAATTGACAATACCTTTAAGTCATACAGCAGTTAATTGTGGACAACTTTTACTTGAAACGTTTTTCTCTATCTTTAATATTAACAGAGCTATGGAAGAACTTCATACTATTGGGGCATCCTGTATATTGATTTGTAGAAATATTAAAATTGATAAACACAGTTTATCGTTTATTTAACTTTCAGATGTATCATTAATTGAACATCGTATGTAGAGAGTTTCGCTTCGATTAAAAACCATTTATAGCACCCTCAATCTAGTTATTTCAATCCGCTTATAAAACAGAAATTGGGATATATAATTTGGACCGCAAATGTTTATTTTGTTTTTGTTAAATCAGAAAATATATAGTTCAAAGTGAGCCAATTTTAAGAACTCCAAAGCGGTGCGGCGCGGTTTAGTGAAAACAAAAGTTTTGCAGATAAGTCCTACATCAAGAGTCAAGGGAGGGATTCGGGACACAAAATCAAAGATCCACGCGTTGACTTTGACGGGCACGTTCTCTTTGCGCGTATACATGTTACAATTATGTTGAAATTTAATCATTCGTGTAGCGATTATTTCACGCTTGGCGATCACAGACAGCGACGCTAGGAATGTCCGCGCCAGAGTTAGGATTAATACAATGTAAATTGTCGACGATTTTCGAGAATGAAAACATATGATCAAAGGCAATCCTTTCTGATTGTATGTAGAATTAGAGCTACGTGCGTATATATTTGTATATAAATTCTGCATGGCGAAATTTGGATAAGTAGTAACTATGAGGTAGTAGATTTTATTCGTTTAGTACGCAGTAGGAGGTTATAACACCCTGTACAATACCGTAAGTCAATCATGCGTGAAAACCGAAAATGCTAGTAATGTGGCCTTACATTCTACCTACATAGGGATGTGAGTTACGAATTTGAGTTCAAAGAAGACCGCGTATTGGATATAACATGCACAATGCAACTTTGTATATTAATATATGAAATTTGCACGCTTCGATTCACCCGGTACTTGAATTTATAAATATTGTCCGGCGTGCACTTCAGGACTCTTTGAACGAATCCGCCCTTGTCGAAACACAACACTGAATTTCTATACATCTTCTTAATTAAAATTTTCCGCCCGAATCCGATAATGGAGCTTTTCACAAAAAAGATTTCGAAGGTATCAAGACTAAAGTTTTATTTTGATATAAGGATTTTAGAAATATTAAAATTTTTACTAAAACCATCAAGAATTAAATAATAATTATAACAAAGTTGTTAATCATCTTCAACTTTTGGTTTCAAATCTAGTCCAATTTGCGTTTTTTTTTGAGAAAATTTATATCAATCACATTTTTGAAGGAAATTGTGTGAAACTACAACTTTGTTTCTGATAATTTCAAAATTTAAATAACCTTTTTGCTACTAAAATTTTAATACAATATTGTTAGTATATAATTTTTCGCTTAACGTTAAAGGAAATCCGAAGGAAAAAAAATGAGGAAACCGCAAACCAATCTCATATATTACGATGAAACACGCTAAAGTCTGCAATAGTTTGTATATTTTGGTTGAGGTTTTGCGGGTCGCACTTTATAAAATACAAACACGGTCTGGCTCGTGCCAGACTTTTCTGTCGTAAATGTTGTATTTGCTTAACATTAACGTACAGCGACTACATATAGAGGAGTCCCAGTATGGAAGGAATCCCGATTCTGACGTATTCAAGAATGATCTGTTCCACTGGATGTAAGTAGTCTCTCCCATTACATCTCATGCACGATATAAACCATATGTCAAATTAAAACTCTCTAGTACTTTCTTTAAATATACTAATGCTGATTAATCCGAGACTTGGGTACTAAATATATCTGTTATATATTTGGCACCGATTTAGGAGCATTTTACCTTACCATATGATTATAAAAAGTTTGTTTTATAGGACCATATTTTTTGGTTTAGGATAAATACTTTACTACTAGCAGATTATCACAAACTATTTTTTAAAACTTATTATTATTATTATTATTATTTGTACACATACGACGAAGAAGTCCTACTTGTATCAGCGGCTTGTTTATATATCCTCGGGTGGGCTCAAATATTTTCTTGCAAAATTCCCTGATGAATTTTTTACAACAGTAAAAAGGTGATAAGTAACTACTTATTTCTTGATCACAAAAAATATGACTATTAACTGATGAAATAGTGCTACTATGTACGGCAATTTGACGTGAAAGAATTTTCACGGTTTTAAAAATGGTCAAAAAAGGATTTGCTTAAAAACAGCTAACAACTTATTTTTTAAATTTTATAGATTTGTAGAGTTAGGGATCAGCTACAATAATTGTGTTGGTGTCTTAATACGCTAATTTTTTTCTGTGGCGTTTTCTACAAATTTTTGAAATTAGGAAATTGTTCCCTTTTTGTTTAAGAAACTGGGTACGTTAAAACATTCCTCTTTAAGCTTAATGCTTCATCAGTGATAGTAGAAAATTCTAAAATTCATCAGTAGACGCAGTTGCAATATTTAAGGGGGCTAATATCTACTCTTCCCCCAATTTCTCGTTGCCGAATTTATTTTTGCAATGTCTACTGTGCTCGAATTTTAAGCAATCTTTTCCCAAACACGAAAAACTCGATTTGTGTTTCATGAAAACCTTTTATTCGACTTATAGACGGGGTTGGTGTGAAACAAACGCGGCCGTCATATCAGGCTTATTGTGGGCTTATGTAGTAACCGTTAGGGCAAATACTTAAGAATATAAAATGTGTTTAAAAGTGTAAGACGGAATGACTTTTGAAGTATGGGAAAACCTAAGAGAAATACTATTTTTTTAATGTCATACGGGAGAATTTCAGAATATGTATTGTGGTATGTAAACAACGAACATTGGAGAACAGTAAGGCATGAAAAAGCCGAGTAACGTTTAATAAAACACTCCTATAATCTTAGACGTTTTAAGGCATTGTCTAAAGCTTAAAAGCCTAAAGGGTTTTGCTTAACCAATGCAAATGTGTCGTGCTTTTATTCCGCACTGTAATTTTATCACACGGTGTTCCAGTTGTTCTGGGCTTATTATCCTTGAACTTTCAATTTAGATGTGTAATTTCCGTAGGTTATTTATGGTCGATTTAAAACGTACAGAGACCTATCAGATACAATCTACAATTTTGTAGCTAGAAGTGTTATTACAAGAATTATTTGCGGTTCAGATTTGAAATTGCTGCTTATCTCTCCTCGATTTCTCATATATCTACTTAAAGCAGGTGGGCAAATGGTTGACGAAAATCTCTATATACATATAATTTTAAGTGTTAAATAGCTCTGTGCTTTGTAGGAGTGTAATGTATCATTACTGCGTGCATTCTTGGCGCTGTTGCACGATATGGTTACAGCGACAGACTGCACCTGCAGTGACATCAACCCACGATAGACACTGCAATCCCAGACTGGTATCTCGAGCTTCGCCACTGTCACGAACAACTAAAGTGTATTCATGTTATTATGGCATTCATGATGGCTACTTGGAATTTGAAAACCATTTCGTGAATCTCGTTGGAATATATTATTTTCCACCTATTATGTCTAATTAAACATGTAACAGCGAATACCCTTGTCTACGGTTCACGTAAAGCAAAACCACTAAAACTATACATAGTTTTGAAGCAAATACATTGATTAACTTTTGATCACATAACTGCATCCTCTTCTGTTTAAAATTAAAGAATTAAAATAATTATACCATATAGATTAAACCTTATTTCACTAGTTATAGTAACACACACGTTCTCTTGAGAAATTTGAAACTTAAATCACAATTTAAGTGAAAAGAGTTCAAACATTTCGTTGCCGACGTTTCGCCGCAGTTATATTGTCGCAGCATTTTTGCCGCGAGGTGCTGTTTCGCTCCGGCCATTTAGTCTTGGACTTTTTATCCCAACAGGTCGGTTCGCCGCGGGAGTCCGTTTCACGGCCAAAGCTTTATATTATTATTAAATAAGTTTCTAAAGTAGGTAGATGTTGGTCCGTCACCAAAGGTAATCTAATCGAAAGTAATGTTTAATTTATATGTTATTTACGACATGTACTAATTTATTACAGCTACAATCTTCCTACATTAAATTAGGTACTATCATTTCACGTAAGTATTAAAAACGACTAATTGAAAACAGAACTGGCTACCGTTTCTGCCGGTAAATGCTTGCGGCAAAACGTTTCTGGCAAATTGGGCGCGACTAATCGGTCGTGGTGTAAAGGCCAGTGACAAAACGGGTTGCGGCAAACTGAACTGGACAGAGAAAGACACGCAAATGTGAACGTTTATTAAAGATGTCTGGCAATGAACGTGGATTCCCCCCCCCCCCCCTTCCTAAACTTGATCCAAAAGAAATGGTATACAGGGATTTCCCATGCACATAGCCTTGTGTGTATTTTTTGTAGTTTTTATTTACCTATCTAGTTGTGACGAAATGTTTAACGGGTTGGGAGTCAAAATAGTAGCCGTCAAAACTAGCGCTAGCAAAAATAGCGCCGGTCAAAACTATTGCCGGCGAAAATAAGCTCTCAAAAATAGCATTTTGATGAAAGTTCATTTAAAGTTTACACAAACTGCAAAGTGACGTTTCTTAAGGTGTTAGTTTTGAGGCGCTATTTTTTCCGGTGACATACTTGACCGATGCTATGTTTGCCGGCGGTATTTTTCACGGCGCTGTTTTTGCCTGCGACATTTTTGATCGGCGCCATTTTTGAAAACACTAGTTTTCACGTCACTATTGTTGACGGCGATATTTTTACGAGCGACTTTTTTACCGGCGCTATTTTTGACCATTTTTAACAAGCGCTATTTTTGACGTTTTGACGTTTTTGACGGCGCTATTTTTGACGGCGCTGTTTTCGTCGGCGACATTTTTGACGGCGTTATTTTTGCCGGCGACGTTTTTGACGGCGCTGTTTTTGGCGGCGACATTTTTGATCGGCGCTATTTTTACGGCACCATCTTGCTATTTTTGACAAGCGCTCGTTTTAGTGGCGACGTTTTTGACCGCGCTATTTTTAACGGCACTATTTTTGCGGCGACATTTTTGTCGGCACTATTTTTGCGGCGACAGTTTTGACTGACGCTATTTTTGCGGCGAAATTTTTGACCGGCTCTATTTATGACGGCGCTATGTTATGCCGGCGACCATTTTTCACCGGTGCTATTTTTGCTGGCGCTATTTTTG
This sequence comes from Ctenicera cuprea, assembly GCA_958336395.1. Lineage (NCBI taxonomy): Eukaryota > Metazoa > Arthropoda > Insecta > Coleoptera > Elateridae > Ctenicera > Ctenicera cuprea. The sequence continues at coordinate 21,769,016 of OY284496.1, forward strand.
GTGGCACTATTATTGAGGCGCTTTTATTGGCATATACAATCTAAAAAAGGGGACGTTGTCGCAGTACTGGTCGAAACGGTACAGTCGGAATGCCCTATAGCACGATGGGGGTCCAGAGTAAAAATTTAAGTGAAATGTGCAATTTGATTGCCATTTCGTCTTCTGTTAGGCGGCTTTTATTCTCTCCTGATATGAATGGAGCGAATTAAAGATTAAGTTTACACTTTATACTTCCTTCTTGACTACGCCTTTGTTTTTGCAAACACCCGTTAAAACACATTTCTAAAAACTTATTTCTAACTATAGGTAATTGCTTAAAATTAAAAATAGGTTTACATATGAATGCTACTGTACAGTGGCAGCTCTTAAATATTTACTACAGGAGGGGTGATACAAATTTAAATTAGAGAAATATAGCTTTTAATTAACAGTTATATAAATTAAATCCACGCGCCTTTCTTCTTTCTGCCCCCCCCCTCCCCAAAAAAAAATCCGTGGACGCCATAACGCCAATGAAGATTGTGATATTAATTCCTATCCCTTTAATCAAATTTGAAGATAGTTTTAGTATTGCCTTGCACAGACACCATCATTTAAATTAAATACGAAACTTTTAATATTTGAATATGATGATTTGAATATGATGAATGAAAATGAGAAAAGTAATACTTTTTAAAATTCGTATTTTAAAATTTTTAATTTGCAATTTTCTAAAAGCAGCGGTAACCAACCAAATTTAATTTATTTTAATGTTAAGTCTGTATAATACAAGTAAATGAAGTGCATCGAATTGAATAATTGGATTGAGAAGTACAATGAATGCAACCACTCTTAAAGTTTGCTTTTTATTTTTTGTATTGTTAAGCAAAAGACTACTGAATGTTCGCAAGTTAGATTTAATTAGGTGCTACTGCTAATTTTATTTTGCCTGGTTGATTCATAATTTGCCACACAATTTTTTGTCTGTTGTGGGAAATTCAATTTTAAGAATATTATTATTATTTGTGCATTATTAACTTTTGTTAGATTTGTAGAAATTATTTATTTGCTTTCCGCTTCAAATTTATTTTGATTAAAGCTTAACTTTGTTAGTATTAATTTTGTATAAATTTTGTATAACTTTTTGCAAGCTAATTATGTATTAAAAGGCGATTTAAATCGTTTGTTGATTAAATTTATAAGAATTTGATATTTGCCAAAACATGTTGCCAAGATTTATCATTTTTTTTATACGGCTTGACGCATACTTTTATCATTTATTTATATTTTAGGTTGACAGCATAATTGAAGCGGAAATGCTGTTTTGTTTGTTTTAATTTTAATAAGGCTAATGTAGTAAAAATTAAAACCAGAGCAACAGGAAATTTTATTTAAATCTAAGCTCTTAATAACCAAATCGCTGCTAGTTTTGACAGTAGTGATTTAAATATTTCCTGAAAAATTTGTTTATATTCATTCAGTTATAACCATTCAAAATTTAAAAAATGAAAGATATTGACAATGTTTTTTTGTTCATGAAAATATCTAGCATTTATGAATTTGTAAATTTGACTTAGTATTTTTTTGCAGGAAAAAATTTCTGAACTAGTCAAATAAAATCAGTAATTTGACCATGTGTTAGGATAGTAAGTGGGTCGACACTTTTTACTAATTTTTTTATCGTTTTCCCAATGAAGCACGGTTATTAAAATTATTTTTTTTCTTACATGGGAATTTAATTTCCTGTCTTCTAGTCTATATGGTAATGTCCTTAATTAACTGTGTTCTTCTTTATGTCTTGATTTCTATTTCTAAAACGTCAACTTCCATATTTCATATTAAAAACACGCTCCTTAATTTTGTGGAAATTTAACGAGGTGCGCAATGTCATTAAATGTTTTCTATAGAAAATACTAAGGCTTATTCAATTTACATTCATATAATTTAATAATTGATGAATCGACAATTAATGGGTTTAGAAATATAGAAATTCTTTAAGTGCCCGGCAGTTGTGGTCTCTCGGATTTTTCAACATTTGTTCAACCTGTCTCCGATAAAAACGATGAATAGAAACACAAAGTTATAAAATGCATCTCAGTCAACTAGCAACCACATCTGTTAAGCGCTACACCATCGTAATCGTTTAATGGTGGCATTGCTTACTGGACATATTTTTAATGTCACTAAGTCTTTTTACTGGAATACAAATGAGAAAATATGCATTGATTAAAAGTCTTTATAGTACATTGAGACGTGAAAATTAAAAACCTTGAAAAAGAAACATTCAATAACTTGAATAATAAAGACTAGCGGAACCCGTGGGTTATGCCTCACGATGTTTTTGTGCTTGTTTTTTTAAATAATAAGTAAGCTGATTAAGTAGGCAGTAAAGCGCACCGCAGATTGAAGTACTAGTTTTATGAATTGTTTAGCGATTGCTGTAATTCTTTCTATATATTAAATCTGCATCTTTTCGACCTGTGTCAACTTGAGAGGAATATGACTGCAGCTGAGATTATACAATTCAAACGCCGCGGGACAGGTATTGTTTTTTTTAAGTTGCCAAAAACTGAGCAAACTACTTCTGCTGGACTTTCCAATACTTTAGATGTTGTTACTTATCATATATTCAAAAGTATTTTGATATTAACGTTTCACGCCCCAACACTGACTGCAAAAACATCCCATGATTCTTACTACTGTACCGAGAGCCCTAAGATCACCTGCCATATTCTCTTATTCAATTTTAAAAATTCCGTTTCTAAAAACATGTCTTCACTCCCGCTTTTGGTTTCAGTTTTTTAAAGCTGATTTTATCCGTAATATTCTGAAATATTTCCACATTCCGAAACTCATCCGTTCGGGGGTTATGAGGCGTTGCACACAAAAATACACATACACTCACTCACTCACATACGGACATTTTGAGAAAAAATTCTATCTTGGGTTCCTGGGGTCCAAAGCATTCATTTCCGTAAAAATCTCGAATTCGAATTTTTTATAAAATCAATACTAAAAGTATAGGAAAGTAAAAAAGCGTCGGGCATAGGTTTTCGTAAGTGTGAGCTAGTAGACGATAATATACGATAATACACGATAAACAGATTCAACTCCGTTCATTTCATCTCATAGTTGCTCGTAAATCTGATATGGGCGTATTTATTTTAGAAATTTATGAAATTGTTTGTAATGTAAATTTGTAATGCAGTTTGCGTTAGGGCCACAGATACTTTTATTTCTTACATCTAATAAACTAATGAATTTTTTCAATTTATACATTATCAATTTTTTTAATTTCATGAAATTAAATTGAGGACATATTACCGTTTATTATATCCGACCCGCCAGAGTTAAAATAAGCTATAAATAACCAAATTATAGTAACAGTAGTGACTGCAACACAACTATTCGCTGTAAACAATTAATACATCCGTCCAGGTGTTATGGTAATAAATTTTGTCGAGATGAAAAAGTTCGTCTTCGTGTTTTGGTAAGACGGTTAGAGATTTAGTATATAATGAAAAACTTACATGGTTTTAATTACTGTGCGCAATTATTTAAAAAAGGGGGTTTCCAAAATACAAATCTTTACAACATAGGTGTCGGGTACGGCGGACCGCAATGGTATCGATTTAAGCTAAGCGTAAACTAATAACAGTAAATAAATGAAAAGCGTTTGCCAGTAAGCTTTGTTTATTATATTGTTGGAATTTACAAAAAAAAAATAAATTCGCTAAACCCGTCGGCTACGCAAAACGCAAGCTTTCGAAATGAAGCGCCACGTCGTTCTAAGTGACTGTAACATAAACATTCGCCCCAAATACTAGAAACAAAATAATAAATAAGCTGTGTCAAGATGTAAGAGCACAGCCCGTCGACGAGTAAATTTGAAACAGTACCGGATTTAATACATATACAGAATAGAGGATAGAAGTTTAAAAAACTTTACGAGTACTAACAAAAATTTGTATTGATGGCCAAATTCCTAGAAGTTTCTCTGGGAATATGATAACTCGGCGCTACTGCTTAACAGACGGACGTTTGTGCGCAGGGACGTTTGAAGGCAGGGGCGTTTGGGCGCAGGGACGATTTGGCGCAGGCCGTATGGCTGCAAGGGCGTTTGGACACAAACGTAATTTATTTTGGTATATTTCATCGAAAATACAGCGTCATAACTAAAATTAATGAACTACGATCAATAAGTCCATTTCATATATGTATCTATCAATATCATATTTATTTTTTTAGCCCTTACTTGAGATACCGTTTTCCATGTTAATAAAGTAAGTGCAACAAATACACAAGTAGTGGCCAAAAATTGATAACTTATTTTGTGGTAAAACGTTTCTGCGCTAAAATGGGTCGCGACAAAACGTACCTGCGCCTAAACGGCCGCATCCAATTCGCCGCGCCCAGTCAGCCGTGCTTAAGGGCCCTACACCGAAATCTTTGGCACATATTTAATTTTTTATCTTAAAACGAACTGTTCTTCTTCATATTACATAATAATTTAAATATTTTAGTAAAAACGCCTTTTGGGAGTCATAATCTTGAGGAACCCATAAGAAATAATTGGAGAAAATCGCTCATCAGATAGATTAACATTCTCAATTTGTTTTTAGATGCAGCTTGTATCAATACCTTGCCTTCCTATAATGTCGAATACTATTTTTCCAGAAATCAAGAAAATGATTTTTGCTTTTATTAATGTTTTGATAAGCACAGAAAACTAACCATACTTATATTCGTATTGGCATCCTTAGCTTAAGCAATTGCCATGCTAAGCATGCTTAGGAGTAGTTTAATCTAGTGTTCCTCAAAGATTATAAAGCTCGTTGGTATATCGGTAGAATAAAATTACGATAATTCGCTTCACTTTTACGCGATACAAATTGGGAAAATCCAGCAGGAGTTTCCTGCGTTGCTGACCAGAATTCACGTAAGAGACTCAACAGGGACTGTTTCCTCTTACGACGGCTGTACTAGCGTACAAAATTTGAATAAAATATCGGTTTTTATAGCGGAGATAATAATTAAAGCGTAATTAGACGGTTCTATCTTTGGGAGGTTGTAACTCCGTAAGGAAGCGTTTCCGGGCCCACGTTTATGCAAACTTTTTTGATCTGCTATCTGATCTGTTCTTAAAGTATTTGCTAGTGTTTTGGAAACACCCTGTAACAATTTTTGAAGCATGGGAATGTCCAGATGAAGTTCTTCGCTTGTTTTTATTGGTTATTAATTTTTGCTAGATATTAATGCAGACAGTAAACCTCTATTGTTGCAATAACCATTTTCTCGATTTGTTATAGGTATCTTTCGCATTATACAGTTTTTTTTTTATTTGAGCTGATCTCTGTTGTGATTAGAGCTGGAAAAAATAAACAAAAGAGAGTGAGGTATATAATTGTACGATTTACCCTTTTCAGGATACTAAATCGGTCCTTGAACGATTAACTTTGTAACACTTAATTATTAAGAAATTATCTAGGACTATTATTTAGCTGTTCGTGACTGTAATAATTATCGTTGCATTTAGACACTTTGTCTAAATTTTAAAAGCAATTAAAAAACAATAACAACCAACAATATTTGAAGGTATTCAAATTTCTATTATTACGTACCGTGATTGTTTAGAAATTCTAATTTATTTTTAACCAGTGAAATACCGACACGGATTGATAATTTGATACAGTAAATAATGCCAGATTGTAAGATTTGGGGACCGTGTAGACCCGCCCGCCGTCGTGACACTTCCCAGACAAGTACGCTAACCTATCATTAGATGTTGAAACCAAATTGTGGCGAATTATATCTGAGGTCGCTCTCATATAAGCGAGGTCTCTAGCTTTGTTTTGGATGTTTCACCGTGATAATCATTTTAGTTCTCAGGGCCGGCTCGGCCATCTTTTTGGGTGTGCTGGTAATGAAAATGATTAAAGCGTGTTTCTGCACAAGATTTATTTATGGATAGATCTGTAACTTCATCATAAGTAACGTCAGACTATCTTGCCGCAATTTTCACGCTACATTTTTTGTTTCCCTCTCAGAATATATTGTTACGTAATGGGCACACGAACTATTTTTTTTGTACTTTGTTCAGCAAGGATGCTTTCTGTTTAATTTCAAAGGATATAAATATGTAAACGTGTTTTGCAATTTTTATTATTAAAGTAAATTTCATTAACTATTCATTACGAAGTATGTACGTACTTACTAAAAAAACGCAATTAAAAACAAATAGTTGAGTGACGTTAAATAAGTAGTTGAGGTCAGAAATTTGAAAGATGAAAAAAGTAATACCTTTCCGTTTCGTGATGCCTTCTGAACTTAAAATATTGACAAAGTTTGTCAAATGCTCTGGAAATTTCCGCGCTTGAAAAAAATTGTTTACTTAATTCGCATTCAGACAATTTAGCAACTACAATAATTACAAGGTAGGAATAGCAATAACAGAAAATTGTTGATCTCCCTTCTTCTTAAAAATTTTAAAAGTGAGGAGACAATCATTTCTATATGAGAGGAACAGTTCATAATTTTAAAGAACTGAGAAAAACTTGTGCAAATTTTCTTGCTTTTTTCTCATATTTCTGCAAAGTAAAAATTTTACCAAAAACAATTATGGATTCATTTGTAAAACTATCCTAATCCATACTTTAAGATGGTATTTTATTTCGCAAATATTTTTACAATAAAAATTAATATAATTATAATTTTTTTTTTCAAAATTTTAATATTTTTAACTGCTTAAACCGCAATCCTGACCTTTGAACACAGCCACGATTGTAAATTGCACTAATTGTAACCCTTAGACTTAATACCTGCCTGTCAAATGTAGAGGGGTCTCAACAGGTAACTTTTTTAAACCTTAGGACAGGTTTGTGAATCCCATTAAATCGAAGCGATGAGGTCCTTCAATTTATAATATTTTTTTACTAGCTAGATAGTTTATCTTTAGTATGTGATGTAATGAACCTTTCTGTTGTCTGGTTGAATAATCTGGATTATATTGTGACAGTGGAAATTTCTCCTGCGTTAACTGAAGGGTCTTTTTGGTTATGCGTTCCGGTTCCGGTTCCAGTTTAAGCTTTTATAATCGCGTCTCTTGGCGATATGTGGAGTTGGAGTTTATAAATTAATAGTTAGTAAATTCTCATACCTGTAACAATGTTCAATGCTGAAACAAGCCCTTCTACTTCGAAGTTTATATGTTGTTCTTTTGTTAAGTATGGTTTTATTTATTTTGTTATTTCTGCCCAAAAACGAATGTTTAAGTTTCTACTTTTTTTAATTTAAAATTTGTAAATCGGACACTTTCCCAAATTAAAATTAGGGGGAATAGTTATTTGTTAAATTTATAGAAAGCGTCTATTAACAACCCTAAGCCGAAATCTTTTGCTGATATGGAATTTATTTAAAAAGCAATTATGTTGTCTCTGACAAAAGAAACCCTGATAAATTACTATTCTTTTGAAATGGCGTACGTTACTTTTAAAGTTTTCATTCTCGATGCCCTGGGTCACACTAAATTAATTATTAGGTTAGCATCCTCATTAAAATACTGGTTACCTACACCACTGATTCAAATTTAATGTTTTTAAATCATAATCGTAACAGCTTATAATGCGTTTGTAATCAACCCATTTTGTCTATAAAATAGATAAAGATTTCTTTATAAAGCGAAATCAAGGGTCGCAAGAACAAAGCATTTAGTTTTATTTTAGAACTTAAAAACCTAGTAATATTTAATTAAAATATCTCTGCGGGTTGCTTGGGACAATGTTTTGTTGTTATTATGTCCAGGCCGCTGCTCCAAGTCGCCACAGGGGTCGCAGCTGTTGTCCGCCCAAATTCAGTCATTTTCCATTTTAGTCCTGAATAGTTTCATCATTTCAGAAGAATTAACAAATTGTTACTACCTACTATTAAAATAGAACATTTTTTATTTCGTTTCTCGTGTTGAATTGCCACCATATTAGTTTTTCACAATGTTTTTACTTTTCTATACCTTCAGTACAGGGAAGTATCTCAAGTTCTTCGGGGAAATTAGGTATCAACCAAAACTCCGAAACCGGAAGCGGAAGTACTACAGTGACTATAGTGCAAATTCAACGCTTTTTCCGAGATTTCTAGCTTCAAAATGGCGACCGTTCCAATTTTTTTGGAAAAATTTGAATTTAACGCCTCATTGCTCAATAACAAGTTGGCAGATAGGGGTTCAAATGTTTTATCATAATAGTCTATAGAGACGCAATGTTACTGTCATTAAAAATTTTCAAAAAGATAAAAGCTATGGGGTGAAAAATATTTTCAAAATTTTGGAAGTCAAAAATATTGCTTAAAAACCGGCCATACGTTTTGTAGGCTGGTAGCGCTAAGGATGAGCAAAAATTTAGTGTCCCAGCCCCCTAATTTCTCTGCGATGCCTTTTTTGAAGATTTTGGCTTTAACCCCTCTTTATTAAAAAAAAACGAGTTCGGGTCAGTTCGGGTGAAATGTGATATTGCAGGTAAATGTATACAATGTTATAAGCTACGAGAACTTTTGGAACTACAAAAATTGTCAGGTGAAAGGAAATCAAAATTTTGACATTTTCAAAACAGTATTGCTCAAACACTGGCCACGCGATATTTTTCAATTCTGTAGGCTGATAGAACTACAGATGAGCTGCATCGTTTGTATCCCAGTCCGCTAATTTCTCTATGACGCTTTGTATGAATTTTTGTAAATCTTTTTTTTTTCTTTTTGGGTAATGAACGGGAGACATTAAAATATTTGTGTTTAGACTAAACTGCTTGAGTGATAATAGAATTAGAGTCACTACTTAATTTTCAGGTGCAACAATATTTAGGGGGCTAATTTACCCTCTCCGTCACAATTTTTGGCTGATAATTTTGCTATATCGTCGCGGGTTTTCTTTAATAGGTACCCAAAAAATTTGATTCCAAATAAATCAAAAGATTTCGTTTTTTCTCATAATAAATTTGGCTTTCTGAATCAAGGATCGACAGGGCGACTGTAATAGCTTGTCTGAATTATCCGGTACCGAGGTAACATTGTAGCTACATAAAAGCTATTGAATGATTGGGCGTGTGTCTTTGTGTTTCTTACTGGTGGAAAATTTTCTGTGATTCGACACGAAGTACTGTTTTATTATTGGCATTGTATTTGCTGCAACTATTACGCTATTATAGTGTAAAATTTGATTTCTTGTTTCAATTTTTTGTTTACTGTAAAAATGTATTCAGATGACTTTGAAATTGTGCATTTGTTACTTTTTGAAAGCGCTGAAAATTGGGGATTCTATACGCGCGTTAGTGACTGTTGTTAGTACTACGCAACGTTGTGCTTAATTACTTTTGGAAATATAAAATGGAAAAAGCTGTAACGTATAAGAAAGTTAAGGCAAAATAAATTGGTTATTTTTTTTAAATTACGTTTAAACTGTGTTGTATTTGACACATTATTAAAAATCTATAGCCATTCAAAATAATTAGATTTAGGTGTTCGCATTTCATAAAACTGTAGCAACAAAAAAACCAATGACAAGTAATAATACATAAAAGCTTCAATATGAGTACTTTAGAATAATACCCATAGAACGAGATTCAATTAAAGACTAGTCTTATACCGCCTTACGTAACTCACACAATAATTAACGTAATTATAAAACCAAGTGACGCAATCTCGTCATTTTTTGCTTGTCCCCGTATTCAGAATCACCGCCTTGAGGCAACTTAGAATACAAAATTAATTATAGACAATACGACGTGCCTAAAATGATGTGATTTCGAGTAAAGGGACAAACGACAATGTCGGTCTATTCCACCTGCGGCTTTTCTGCAGTTAGATTCGCATTAGGAAAATGTTGTAAAATAATTTTTCATGTTCTCACGTATAGGAAATGTCTTTTTTTATAATGCCTCTAGGTATAACACTTTAATAATAGTGGCAGAATTGCAAATCAAATGTTAATAAACAACATTAAAAATAGCCAGCAGTGTTGTGTTCAAGTTCATATTTTAACTTGTTACAAATATATTTTATATTGAAGGAGCTTTCAAATTGAGCTTTAAAATATCTAATAAAAATACAATTTTTGCTTCAAGGAGTAACAGTAAAATCGATATTATTCTAGAAGCTGTAACAATACAGGGGACAGTTAAAAAGTATTTTCATGAACGTTGTCAGGAAATATTTTGCATACAAATACGGTTTCTTTTATAAAACCTACCCAAAATAAAAACGCTGTGAAGATTAAAGTGGTTAAATAAGGTTTTTGCAAGCGGATGTGAAATTAGTAGTAAAAAGTCATTTTTCTGAAAGGAGGAATTTCTCTGTTACAGTATGTAATTGGAAATTCAAAAGAAATATGCTAGTTTAAGTTAATAAAATAATGTTTTTTAATGTTGGAAGTTGTGGTGATAGTTATAGCCCTTGAAAATAATTGCTGTCATTGTTTGCAAAGTTGTAGGCGTAGTGGGAGTTTTGGGAGATGATGGAAGTGGATTAGGAAGTTGTTAATACAAAATCACCGAAAGTGGTGAGCGAGGTCATGAGATTATTAAGATCATGGATTAGAAAAGGCCAGTGTTGGCAAGAATTGATGCTTATTATTATTAATTTATAGAAATCTTTCTCGTGATCAAGATGTTTCTAAAACAAAAATTGCCCAATTAATAAAATAACTCTCCGATGTGAAAGCCATATGATGTTCATTTATTTTATATAAACCAGAAATTTTGCAGTATAAATGTTAAACTTTGTTTTAAATTGAATCTAATTCCTTGTGCTTGTGGATAACCTTTACTACTGCTTTAAATTTCTAAGTGCAGAATTTTTATTTGATCTGGAAAGATTGTTTCGTCTTCTTTTATTCCGGAAAACTTTTAACCGATAATCATCCCTTACTTCACTAGAGCAGCGAGCTTATCTTTTTATAGGGGAGCATTTTGCTGGTCTTTTATTGTCGCAGAGGGTGTTTTTTATCTGGCCACTTCGTCGTTTACGTTGACATCCACTTGTTGAATGTTCCGATTTATAAAATCTCCCTGCGGCAAAAAAATTGCGTAAAGGAATTGGTCGGAAAATACTGTTGTAACTTAATGTCCTTCCCCGAATGACTATATGATTAATCTTCGGTGTAAGAATACTTTCATTAATTAGTTTTCTTGCTTGAAGCCTTGAACTGTCAATCAGAGAAACTGTGATGAAGATGTTTTTCATTTTGTGACTTTAATAATTAGATAAAGTGTTCTTCAATTACTTTTATGGTTTGTGCGACTAGCGCTTAGGCAATCGCAGAACACATTCAAAAGCTAACCTTGTATTCTTTTACATTACTACAAAAGCTATCTAATTATGTTTCCTTTACAGGTAAGTCCTTTGTTTTGCTACGTGACATTGGCAAGGTTACACAAGGTTATTCGATGGTCCCGGTGAGTTTGTCATGTCGTATTTTGATTACTATTATTGATATCGATTCATATCCTGCTCCATGCAGTCATGATCACTTGCCCCTCAAGGCAATACGCTTCTTCAGTAATTAAATGCAAAGCTACAAAACTACGTTTACCGGTGAATAGTATGTAAAACCGGTATGTTACTTACTGAAAGCCTTATACAGTAAGATTCAGTTATTACATCTTGTCATAACCATATAAGATACGAACTTTTTTTATGTGTAATTAGATTTGCCTATTACGGATTTTATTTGAAAATAAAAAAAATTTTACATTTAGGAACTTCAGGTGTTTTATATGAAAGAGGAAGTATAGTGTGTACTAGTAGAACTAAAAGTTTACATTTTTTTCACAATAAATAGTGTAAGAATCAACATATTTTATTTATTACAATTCGATACGTATGTTGAAGTTCTAAATATTTTTTGAATTAGAAAAAAACAACGTTAAAAAATTACATTAATTTCAAATTTTAGCCCGAGTATTTGACAGTCAATTAAAAATTATTTATGTTTTTTTTTAATATACCTATTTGAATAATCTTTTTTCATTATTTTTTTACTTAATTACAATATTGTCAGCACGTCGCCAGAAACCGATAAACTATTTGCGTTTTCTTTTAATGTATCCATTTGAATAATCTGTTTTTATTATTATTTTTTTTTACCTCAATTATAGTCGCCAGAAACCGATAAGCGCTAAAAAATACATGAAATTGCACTTACGTAACCATTCTTAAAATTAAATTTAACGCTGCTGGAAATAATTATTGATAGATACAAATCATTCAATTGAAGTAAAACATGGCATGAGGCTTGAGTAGAAAAATGACACCTCTCTCCAATTCCTGGTGACTCGCTAGTGGTTGTGAATATGGGTAAGGTTAATATAGATGTAAGTCTGGATGATGGCCTTGGCAAATGACTTCTGTAAGCCACACAAAAAAATTTGGCATAAATATTATCACAAGTAATATAACTAGTGATCTCGATTTTTCCAATACATTTGCGTTGGTTATTAATGAGTGCTAGTTAAGACGATAATTTGTCTTAAATTAACTAGCACGAATTAATTATCAACTCTAGTTTATCATAGGATAATCACAATCACGTGTTATATTTATAATGACTATATAGCACACAATTAATACCGATGCAGTTTGATTATTTCAAATTTCAACGAATCTTATTTTTCTTGTATTGTAGCACAGCTGCGATTTTCCGTGTTTTTTTATTTATTGAACACCACTAGTGGTTTTTCGCAAACAACTTGTTCGATTGGTTGTTGTCACGGTAATCAAGCACTCTGATTAGCCAAAGAAAATGCGTGTGATATAGTCAAACAGATAATTAAGAATTTATAAAAATCAGTTAAAATGGAGATTACTGTATTGTACTAAGAATTACGTTTTTGTACTTTTATACAATACTGCCCGAACAATATGGGTATATTCTTTGAGTAATTTTAAGCAGTCGTTTTCATATTAACACAGGTTCAGTTTGGAAAAGTTACAGAGTTATGGTTGTTTAAAGGAAACGGTACAGGCTTTTCACAAATTATGTTTTTTTTTTAAATTACAAATGTAATAAAACAATGAAGGAATAAATTATACATAATAAGTAACTGCTCAAAATAGTTACCTGCCACTAGTCTACACGTTTGAGCACGGTGCAGTAAAGAGCTTGTCGCGTTTTCGGAATTAAAATTCGCTAAAGTAATGCGTCTCGCTCATTTTTGCCTACTTAGAGTATTGCTTTCAAGTGTTACCTAGACTCGTGGTTCCGTGGTAAGTGCGTGCATTTTTCATTCGGTAGGCCTGGGTTCGATCTCGCGGTTTGGCCTGGCTTAGGTCTTTCCGTGGTTTTCCCGGGCCACATGATGAATAGTGGAACAGTACTATCCAGGAAAATCCAAACTCTTGCTCTAGCCTATCCTTAACATCTTTTTCTGGCCGAAGAGGGGCTTAGGACTTCGGTGCGGGGTCCGAAAGACCGGTCCCATTACGGGGAATGAACAAACATTGAATTTACCGTTTTTTTTTTCGTGTGTCCCCATAAATAGTAATCGAGCGGATGTAAGTCGGAAGATTGTGCTGGCCAGGCATGCAACTTCTCTCGGATTTAGATAGACACGATCCAGATATTTCGGTGAAAATAAGGAGCTCGATCCTGTTGCATATTCTTCGCGCGAAAACGTTGACGGCATTACATTCAAAGTAAAAAATACAAGCAGACGTCTTACGTTAACAACTTTGTTTAACAATTGATCCTCGCTCTTAATTTTCTTTTAAGTTTGACAATTAAACCTGTCAGCAACGCTGAAGATGCCGAAGAAAACGTTATTTATGAAATTTTATTCTTTGAACGGGCTATAACTCTGTACTTTCTTCATATTAGACCTATGTTAATGTGGTTTGTTTCTTAAAATCACCAGAGGAATAAAACTTTAAAGTGCGGCAAATTCTTCTTGAAACACCTTGTGCGTAAAAATTTGTTAAAATTGCAAAATGAGTTAAGAAATTTAGAATCATGTGATATCAGGGGTCATATTTCAAGGTCAAAATTTTGGGTTTGTTGAATTTTTAGTGCCAATATTGTTAATCTACAATTACAGACTATTTCTGCTATATTAACCATTGAATAAATCTGCAGATTAATAATAAGAGTTTTTACAAACAAATTAATATCAACTGTAACCTGTTTGTTGTAAATTTTGGCTATGCGAGGAAAGGGAAAAACTAAGGAAGCATCTTAAAAATTAAAATATTAGGTTAGTTCCAAGCAGTTGGAGCTGAAACTGGAGATATTTGGATATTTTCATGTAACTTTTTTGTAAACAATCTTGGCTGCGTGCTGAACAAATATCAACACGTTTTAGGTGATAAAATGAATTTCCTTCAGTAGTAAAATGTTTCTAGTGTAAAATTCAACTTATTAACTTGTCTGATCATAAACTAAAAAAAAAATTAGTCGTTTAGGAAGGTAACAGAATCTGCTGTATAAAGCTATAATTTGCAAATATACCACGTCTGTATCTTTTACGGCATTATTAGGTTGCACATTGCCAGGAAAGCATTGTAAAAAGCGGAAACACAGGCTTTTGCGGCGTAGCTCGTGCACGGCGGTTTTAAAGTGATTCTGGCTGCAATTTGACAGCAAATAGGATTGTCTTCGGCAAATGTGCCTCGGGATGACATTAGCCTGTCTCGATCGCGGAACAAAGGCCGCCCTGTCACTATATAATGTATGCTAACGCGCTTACGCTCGTGGCATTCAACACTTTATGACGCTCTTACGGAATTTGTAAATTCGAGAACCCATTACATTATCGAAAATTATTGTTAGTACATTTATCTTGTAGTAGGGCTGGCTCGACAAGCCCCCCGGCAAGTACCGCGAAACCCCGTGATCGATAGATAACAGTATTACTCGGTGTAACCTCCAGTTCTTACGGTATCTTCGATTACCAAGAGCGGTTATGGTTATCTCCAGATCCATCCATATTCGACATGCGGTGTTTGAAAGTGCAACCATGCGCCACCGTAACTGTCAGTGAAGCGCCCCATATCGCGCTTTCATGAATAATTCCTCGCATATTTACAGGCCTGTCAAGTAGTCCTTTGTCATGCAAAACGCTGTCGCAACGTCATTTTCACATCATGTAACGCGAAACGGAAAAATATTGGGTCGCTTTAGCTTGACTACTTTGAGTGTGCACGAATTTAATGCAAATTTAATAACGCTTTATCCGCGGGACGATGCGATGCTAGAACTTCCATGATACAGACGAATGGACATGGACTTCTCTAGTAGCTTATAATAAAACCAACGTAACATGTGTTTCCGCATTTCGTAGCCAGTGACCGACCGCTGTTGGCTCTCAAGCACGCGTTCATCAAAAGTTTGAAGTTCTAATTAGTTTTTAAAATCTGGAAATTTTTTGTGGGACTGCGATTTTTAATTAAGCTTGCCTCGATTTTTATATTCGGAAGATGTTTTTCAACCGGAAAAATGTTCACTTCATTTGATATTTGTAAGCATTCATTTCAGTTCGTTTATTTTCATCTTGTCCGTTTCCCGAATGAGATTCCAATGAAAAGCCGTTGATTGGAATTGTAAATACACTATTTCGATAAATATTTGTAACTTACAATTTAAAAGCTACATCAAAATTTAGTATTTTAGTAAAAGAATATTTTTATTTATTTTTTTTACAATAAATGCAAAAAATAGTATAACGTATTAACTAGCAACCGGTGTCATTGGACTGCTTTGCGTAACCCTGCCTCTACGATTTTACGATTTTTTAAAAATACCTATTACTCGTGGACGTGCGATGTATTCTTCTTAGTAAATATTCAGTACGTACATGTAAAACAAAACCAAAATAAACAGCATCCTGTGCTCCTTTTTTATAAACAGCATTTTGTGTATCTGCCCAACTTTTCCATACTTTCAGGTCGTATCAACCAGAAATTCAGAAGATGCTATATACTGTACAAGTTGTTTAAGGATGACTGCTCACGAAGGGTATCTTTTGTATTTGTACACAGTAATAGTAACCCAAAAAAATTATACAGTAATTTGTATGACGGTGCTTTTTGCGGACACCACTAACAGCTGGTATTCGCAGAAATTGTCCATCCAATATACACATTATATAACGATTTTTTTGAATATGTCTACAAATACAAAAATTATTGTTTGTGGGCAGTCATCGTGAAACACTCTGTATAAATGTGCTAAGAAAAACAAAAACAAATAAACCTGTCGTTTAAGTACAAATGTCTTATTTAAGTTGTTCGTCAATAGTGGAAGTAGTAAATTAACAATCCTGTAACTGTACAGGGTGTCTCCTAAGTACGTACTTAACTTCAGGAAGTGATTCGTTGAGCTTTTTTTATATAAAAAAGTTTATATCAACACAAGGTGCAAAATAATCGTGATTTTTATTAAGAAATAATAAAAATTGATTTATTTGATTTAAATCGATTTTTTGATTTAAATGATTTTTCTTTTACAAATATTTTAACTATTCCGGGTTACCTGCACAAACTTATAACGTAATGTCTGCAGAAATTAAGTGTTTTTGTTTAATATATTTTTATAACTAGTATTAACATAATGTTTGACATACACATGTTATACCGGATGTTTGGTTCACTCCCATTTCTTTCGTTGGGCCAGCGGGTGGTCTAGTGGTTAGAGTCCCAACCCCTAGAACTAGACTCCTAACGGCAGTAGGTTCGAATCCTCTGTCCGTCGTAAATTTTTCTGAATAAGTTAAATCCGGCGGGTCCATGGACGGTGTGTGTGGTGTGTATGTTGGGTTGCATCTCTTTCGGGGGTGGGGCATGTTAGACCGGTGAATAGACCTAAGTGCGCTGAGTCCGGGTAAGGGGGGGGGGCGAGGATGGGAATCATGGAGTCGTGCTCACGCACTTCCTAATTTTAAATAATTCTTAAAGAAAATTTCTTTCGTTGTTTATTAAAATAATCATTAAAAATTGGAATGGTCAACACATGTATGGGAAATTATTATTTCACGTTATTACGACTTTCTGGATATTTCAGTTTCACCGGAAGTGGCACCAATTTTCTCATTTTAAATGGTACACCCTGTATATTGGTATAATTTAGAATGCTACATGAAATTTTGCATACGAGGTGTTTAAGTGAATTTTTGGTGTTAAATTTTTGTTATTTAATTTAGTCAAACATCCTATGCAGAAATTCAATCAGAATTCAAAAAATTAAATATATATTGGGTGTTTCATGTAAAATAAAAAGGTTGGTGTCACTTTCGGCGAAACCGGAAGTTCTAGAAAGTCGTAATCTACGTCAAATACTAGGACCACGCCATATATTAACTGGTTCAAAATTTAATTGAATATTATCGTAATAAATAAGGCGGGTGAATTGGTTTTCTGTTACACCCGGTATATCTATGTATCTTATTTTTTTTACTTTAAATGATTTTTTCAAAAAAGATCATATCATTACCCTACGTACTCTGAATCAGCATACAACGCCTATAAAACGAATCTACGGTTCTAAATTTCTCTACCTGGACAGCACAGAATTACGTTTTTTCTGCCACCGCCCTAGTTTTGAACCCATGTCCAACAGCATTGCAACACCTGTGCGCTAACCTCTACCGCAATCTCTTAATTACTTTATACTGTATGCATTTCAAATAATCTGTAATGTAATCTATTCTAACAGCTAGGCTTCCGGGTTGGAGCCGCGTCATCGGTGCATGAACTGCCGACGTTTCGTCCTCGGTTCCACGGGACATCTTCAGGGCTGTGGTCACTTTGGGATCTGGAACACAACTGTATCTTCGTAGTAAGTGCACTAAAATTTGAAATTTTATATGTGAGCATTACTGATTTAGGTTAGTATTTCTAGTAATTTTTGTTTCAATAAATGAACCAGAGGTATCTCATATGGGGGGCTCATGTAATATTTGCTTCTGAATATTTTAGATCTTTTCAAGTTTTGGTGTATTGTCAAGAAACTCTTTGTTTGCTTTAAAAAAACGCACAAAAAAGTACAATTTTTAAAAGTCGCTATATCTAACAGTTTTGGAGATAACTTAAGTTTTTTAAAAAATCAAGTTGCCATGAAGGTCCAAGTGTTTCCCTAAGATGCAAAAATAGTTGATACAAGCTTTGAAGATACATTCTACACATCGAAGCAATAAAATAAGTTCGTATAAACAAGGGTCCGGAAATGCTCCCTTACGGAGTTACAGCCCTCCGAAGAGGCAATGGTTTGAATTGTTAAAAATGCCTCGCTTCCGTAGACAGTACCTCTTATAACAACGCGTTTCCGGACTATTGTTTGAAAGAATTTTTTCATTGGTTTCATGTTTAGAACCCACTCTTGAAGTGTTTGGAAACTATTTGGACATGTTGAGAAAACATTTAGACCTTCATGGTAACTCGCTTTTTCAAAAACATTGATATATCTTGAAAACTGTCAGATTTAGCGACTTTTAACAGGAGTATCTTTTTCGTTTATTTTTGTAAATATTACCTGACTTCCACCTCCATACAACACGCTTATTCAAAAACCAGTAGAAATATCAAGCTAAAACTAGTAGGGCTTACATATAAAATTTCAAAATTTAAGTGCAACTACTGCGAAAGTTATCGACAAAAAGTGATTAGATTGTCTTTTCTTCAGAGGACTATAACTCAATAACGAAATATTTTCGGACATAATTATGAACTTTTCCTCATAAAATAACGCAAGGAATCACTTCCTGAAGTTTCTGTACGTAATTAAGAGACATCCAGTATATTTTTGAACATTGTAAGGTGTACTATAAGGAGATTTAAGATTATATTGAAATATATTACCCGTAGATCACTGAAACTGAAGCGACCCTTGTTTTTTATATTACTCGATATCAATTTATAAGGTACCGTGGGTCTAAAATGAGCCCACTGAATTCGTTTGTTGATGATGTATCTGAAACCGTTGTTTTTTTTTCAAATTTGACAGCAACGCAAAAAAAATATTTTAAATATTTCCGCTGGGATATTTTTAAAATTTTGCCTGAATTGCGCTGATGATATCACCCCCCTTCGTGATTTTTACATATAACTTTTTTGTAAGTATTTTGTAATTTTTAATATTAGATTTAGATACAGAATTTAATTTTGCCCAATAAAGGTACAACTCGTAAAAAGTCGCGATGACTGAAATATCATTTTAGCGTTACCTTAATTGATTTGTGTCCACTCATTTATTTAAATGGCAATGACATTGATTGTTCTGTACTTCAATGCATTTTTCTCGAAAACTTTATATCTTACACCAAAAAAATTAAAAATTAAATTTTACTTATAAATCTAGTATTAGAAATTACAAAAATTGAATGCAAACAAGTTATAAGCAAAAATCAAGAAGGTATCACTAACGCCCTTTAGGCATAATTGTAAAAATGCCTGAACGGCAATATTTAAATTTAGCTTTTGATCTTCTGTACCAAATTTGAAGAAAAGCTACACATGGGTAAGTAAAATTTTGCACCATAATTCTGAATCACCCTGTATAATACAAAATTTACAATTTACAATGAAGCCTGTTGTACTTGCGTACGCGGTTAAGTAAAAAATGTAAGAACGAAGTCTATGGATGAGATTTCAAGTTACAGTCAAAATATTACTCGTATCGCGTTATCCATTGTACCATTGCTGATAATTGATTTACCTTAGGGAGTTATTAGTGAAAATGTTAAGACATGAGGTGAATGTGGGGAAATTCCTGCTACACCTGCTGAGAATACTACTATAGATGGAAAAATTTAAATCAAAAGCAACACTTTAAATGTCACGTTCTAGAAAAGTGTCAGTGAAGCTACTCAGTGGCGTAATTTCAGATTTTGAGCCCGGGGCAAGATACCAGAAGAGCCCTGGCCCCATCCTCAAAAAAACTTGATGATAAGAACAATTTCTTCAATAGGAAAAAAATTACTTGCAGTCTAGTGAATGAAAATAAATATATTAAAGCCGTGCCTAATTAAGATAAGCAAATCTTAAATTTTCTGAAGTTAATGTGTCTGGGTTGGTACCAAAAGGTGTGGGTGTTGTGTTATTACTAAATATAATCTCACTTCAGTATTTTTCATTGTATAAATACATACTTACTTACATGGAATTTAAAATGTTTTTTGAATATAAAAATACAGACTGTTGAAAATGAAAAATTTTTATTGAAAAAACTTCGTAATAGAAAAATAAAAAAAAATAAAAACTCGTGGCAGGACCCCCTAATGCTTCGGGCCCGGGGGCTGTTGCCCCCTCTGCCCAATGGTAGTTACGCCACTGCTACTACTACTAAATTTTAAGGATACGAAAGTTATACAAGTTAATGCAACAATTAAGAATTCCAATAAAATCTTGCACATATTTTAACAAAACATTTTAGTATAGTATAGCTAAAGTGACCATACGTCCCGTTTTCAACGGGACAGTACCGTTTTTTAAGCCATCGTCCCGGTGACGCCGAGAAACCACTCGGGACGCAAAAATGTCCCGTTATGAAAAATTAAGCAATACTGTCCGTATTCATTTGTTTGTAAATTGCAATGAAGGCCAATAATGTTTTGATACAGATAACCAAACTATATGATTGCCAGTTCGGTAGTAAGCGTAATTCTATGGGGCGCCAAGTGTAAAGTGAAAATTTGCTGTGCTTTTCACGATATTTAAGGCAATTTGTCCCAATATTTATTATATATACACACATTTAGCTAAATGCGTTTTATTTTAATAAACCATTCTAGATTTAAATAAATACTTAAACATTTGGTTTAAAGATTCCAATATTTAATAAAGTTTTGGAGATTTAATTAAATCTTAAAACATTTGCTTTAAATTTTAAACTATTTAGTAAATCTTTATGTATTTATATAAATCTGCACATATTTGTTTTAAATATTTCAATATTTAATAAATATTCGCAGATTTAAATGAATTTTTACCAATATAAATAAATCTTTACAGATTTAAATAAATGCTTCAACATTTAATTTTAAGCTGTCGCATTTAATGTTAACCTGTCATATTTATTTGACCTTGGTGAGCCCAGCCGACTTAGGACACCAAGACCTTTGTACCGGTAGTAAGGCGCAAGGCAGGGTCATGGTGGGAGCGTTCAACGTTTAAACAAAACAGACTGAAAATTACATTCTCAAGGGAATGTTGAGGAAATTTTATTGTATTAATATAAATTATGCAATGTTTATGTTGTTAAATATGTTGTTATTAATGATTGAAACAACATTAATTGTATAAATTCTTGAAATACGGAAAACGTGTTCATAATTACCACCAGTTTAAACGGGTTTTGTCTTCTATGTAGGTAGGGTCTACCAAGGTCAAATAAATATTACAAGTTAACACTAAATATGACAGCTTAAAATTAAATGTGGAAATATTTATTTAAATCGGCGAAGATTTATTTATATCGGTAAAGATTTATTTAAATCTGCGAATATTTATTAAATATTGAAAGATTTAAAACAAATATGTGCAGATTTAATAAATACATAAAGATTTACTAAATATTTGAAAATTTAAAGTAAATGTTTTAAGATTTATTTAAATCTCTAATGCTTTTTTAAATATTGGAATATTTAAATCAAATGTTTAAGGATTTATTTAAATCTACAACGATTTATTAAAATAAAAAGCATTTAGCTAAATGTGTGTATATAATAAATATTGGGACAAATTGCCTTAAATATCGTGAAATGCACAGCAAATTTTCACTATACACTTGGCGCCCCATATAAGTCGACGCTGGAATCTGCTAAGATTGCATTTGGCATTTCGCAGTAGCACAACTCATCTAAAAGCAATGTTAATAACTAAAGGCAATATAAATCAGTCTTGTCAAGAGTTTTATACTTATTTGAAGTCGTCACCTGCACTATTAAAACAAATTTGTTCTTCAGAGAAATATAAATGAGTTTAAAATATTGATACTAATTTTATATTTTGAATTGATTGTGTGGTAGGCACATGGTGAAACATTATTAATAAATATTTAACTATTAAAAAATTAATAGATTATTAATAACATAAAACTCTTGGTATTTGTTTCACAATTTGTGAAACAATTACCAAGAGTGTTATTTTATTAATAATCTATTAATTTTTTAATAGTTAAATATTTAATTGTATATTTGTTTTTCTTTTTTTGTTTATTTGAATGTATAAGGATAACTTAACTTAACGTGTTCTTTAATATTTTATTGACAATAAAACCAATAAAGTGTGTTTCGTACAATATTTTGTGTTTTTATCGATTTTTATTTAATTTTTATTAATTTTTAAAACACGTCCCGTTTTTGAAAGAAAAATAAATGGTATAGCTGACAAGAATTCGTCGTTTTGGCTGTTTCGTGTCTCGCAATACGAAATTTCTTACGTCGGCGTTGTCTCAAATCAAAAGAAAAAAAATTCTAATGTGATAAGATAAAGAAAATATTGTTTATTTATGAATGTAATTAAACCCAACGGAAACTGTAATTGTAAAAAGTTACTACAAGTAAAACTGGGCCATTTTGAAAAATTAAAATTTTTATTTCATATTATAGCCTCTAAATAAGAAATTCCACAGCTCTAAATTTCTGTGCCGTTGTACGGCTATTCGCTGTATGTTCATGTAGAATTAAATTTGGTGGTGAAGTACGCTTGCGATTTACCGATTTTAAAAGGAGGTCGGAAAACAAAAAAATTTAAATTTCATTTTATGCTGTAGCCACCTAAACATCGAACTAATTTGATTTAAAAATCCAGAAAAAATCCCCTTCTTTACGGCACACGTGTACGCGTATGCTGGACACAAGCACGGAGGAATACGTTATTGAATCGATTCGCAGGGAGTAGCAAAGTGGATAAACAGAATTGCCCCCGAACTTTTATAATTTCGCGAGGCAAGCGGGCTGCCGTAGCATATTGAATCAACCACGTCCGTCTACCCGACTGACTCATTACGCGGGGGTTCCTGTTATATCAATTATGAATCTCTATATTCATTCACGGGCCGACATCAATCGATGCAGTTGGTATTGCAGTTTCTTAGGACGTGGACCTTACATAAATTTGCGAACTTAATCCTAATCTGTTGATAGGAAAACACTACCGCGGTTTGATCTTCAAATCGGGGTGCAAACTATTCAAACTCGTCAGTGTCCACTATTATTATGCCCCCATTGGGAACGATGATGCACCATATTTTGATGGCCTTAGTTACGCGTTGCGTCATCATTCTTATTGAGCACAAGGATAACTGCAAAACACAAATTGATGCATCTGAATGCTTTGTTGATTTGCGGCTATTGTATCTTCGAAAACACCCCTCCTAGTACTTAAGTTCTTCTACGACATAAATTTATCATTCATTCTTGAATTCACTTATTTTTAGCGAAATAAAAGTACGTCTGTAAGAAAATGACCAAATTGTAAGTTGCACTTACTAACATTTCAATAAAGAAAGTTGTATAAGAAGTTATAAATAATAAAGAATATTTTACAATACCTGGAAGTAGTAAAATATAATCTGTAGATATTTGGACCAACATAAAAATTATATTTGAAATACATAATTTAAGAACGGGAATTTAAATAGAAGTGAATGAAAAAAAATGTTTTTGTCTGTGTTCATTATAAAAAAATACAGGGTTACCCATAAGTATGCTAGCAACACGATTCTGGCCTGACTATAGTTTCTGCAAAGAAATACCCTTAACAAAAATGTAGGTACCAATTTTAATACACCGGCTTCCATAGGCTAGGGGTTCGGTTCGTTGGACCAAGAGCTAGTAATGCGTAGGTTTAGGGGTCAAATCCCCGCCAGGTCATTAGTGGTTGTATCGTCTTGAGCATGTTAAATGCGAGGCCATATTAACTCAGTAGCCTTCCCTCAGTGTAGGGATTACAAAAATTTAGTATCAAGTAGTCAAAACAAATGTTAAGCAATCCTTTTTAAGTAGTAACGTAATCAACAATTTTTCAAATGATATGCTATTTTTACTTTCCTATCTTTCAGCATAGGAAAGAATTGATATGAAAATTTTAGATTTTGACGGAAATGCATTTATAAAAGTGGTTTTAAAATATGTTCGTTTGTGGGTGGATGCACGCGCCTCATATGTTCCAAACGGATGGACCGATTTCGATGAATTTAATTGGAAAAATTAGTTTAAAAAAATTCAAAGCCGGAAATGAAAGTTAGGACATGTTTTTTGGTAGCATTTTTTCAGAAATAGAGTTTTTAGATCCTAGAACGCAATCTGATTTTTCAACTTTCATACTTTAAAATGGCGGCTGCTACAATTTTTTTGTATATTTTGGTGCAAGAACAAAGACAATAATGGAAATGCCTTTGTCAAACAGTAACTATATTATTTTATCGGCAACATTGTTTTCCGATTAATTTAGATGGTTTCGCAAATAAATGTAATTGTCGTTATTGGTCTCATAAATATCCTCATTAAAAGAGTTGCGCACTAAAGCTGTCGGGCAACGCTGCAGTACCTTTCTCAGATTTTGAATATTTTTGATATTTCAAAAATTTTGAAAACCTTGAATTTTGAAATAAATTACGTTTTCAACAATTTTATAAAACTTTAGAAAATTAAAAAAAATTACAGTATAGAAATTTAAAAAATTTTTAAATTAAGAAAATTTATAAGAAATTTTGACAATTTTAAAAATTTTCAACTTTAAAATTTTCAAATGTTTTGACACTGTACTTTAAAATTTAAAAAAATTTGGAATTTATTGTTAATATTTTTAAAATTTTGGAAAATTTGGGAATTCTTTGATATTTTCCTACAATTTTAAGAAATTTGTAGTTTTGAAAATTTTTGGAAATTCCTAAAACAAATTGAAATTGGAAATTTAAAATAATTTGAATATTTATGGAAACAATATTATCCCAGAAATGACAGCTTCATTTCTTCACGAGTCCGCACCAAGCAGTTCAAATAATTCATAACTGTATCTGGTTTCAATAATAATGTAAATTATGGAGTGAATGTTCAAAATCATTTTGATGGGGTATTTACACGTCGTTGGGTTATCAGAAAAGAGGGGTCAAGTGGCCATCTCGTTCTCCAGACCTAAACCTTTGCATTTTTTTTCTGCGGTTTTGTTTAAAATCAAATATCAAAAACAGTATCAGAAAATACACAGGGCATTGCAACATAACCCGCTAATTATTTTTTCTGGTCGGCTAGGACACTGTCGAGCAGTTAAATACATTGTCAATTAAAAAATTGTTTGGAACTGCTGTAAATAAATTACCGACCTATATTTAGTAAATGCGTTTTAATGTTTTCCTCACAACTTTTCTTATGTATCATCATTCAAATTTAACATTAGTGCTGTAAATGGTGTATATACAAGACGCTCAGAAATTAAAATAAGGAAATAGGTTAGAATTTAAAAACATGTTTATGCCGTCATTACTTAAAAAATACTGCAAAAAATTATTGCGTACGTGTTAAGACGGCTTAAAACTGACAGATAAACTTTTCTAAAAAGTATTTTTTTTTTGTAAAACTAATATGCCACAATCGCGTGGTTTTTAAACTTTTTAAAAATATTAACAGAAAACAATAAGAAAATCGACGATTATTTTCAATATAACCAGCACGCTCGTTGTTTTAATCAAAAGCCAAAAGATGGATGCGTCGAAATAAATCTTTAAAATTCCATTTTTGAATTAAGGTTTGAAAAACTTAACAAATTCTTTCCGGCAGTTGCTTAAAAAAAGCCCTGTTGTATTATTAACAAATGATGTGTATGCTAAATTACGAGCAACTAACTCAGAACGTTCGAGTTACGGGAGTGGTTCCTAATAACAAGGGTCACAGGTAGATGAACGAATCAAGACTAATTGATTAGCCTTTTGCTTCAATATTTTAAAACCTGCACGTTTTAGTACATGGTTGTTCATTCCATTAATGAATGATTTTAGGATATTTTTGGTACAAAAATAAGAAATTGGGATTATTATTTAGAAAAACGCTACATTTTTAAATTTTCTAAATAGTTACAGATCTGCATCTGTTCCAATAATCGAAATATGCATAATTATTTTTAAAACCAGTAAAAATTTAATCATAGTCTTTCTTCAATTTGATATCATTTGTAGAAAAGGAACTCGGTTATAGCTATGTATTAGCTTAACTTCACACCTTTAACTGAATACAATCCAGACATTTGCACTCCATTTCAATTCACATTTTGTCATTTTTGTGGAATAGTAATGCTTAAATGTGGCGCGAAGGGACTATAAAAAAGGGGAGATTTTACTATTACGAGAATATAATTTGAGTTTATTTCACGTGGGGAATGACTAACGTTGAGCTAAAAAATTCTTGATATTAAATTCGTTTTAGGTATAACAAACTGCACATTATCGTACAATTCTTTGGTAAAATCGTGTAAAATCTTAGGCACAAATACGTATAAGTAAGCAGTAAATTATAAAGGGTATATTCTAGTTATCTATTATAGCATTTTTTAAGACAAATTCAGATTTTTACTTTGTGATTTGATTCTACGATTTTGACGGAAATACATGTTTTAGACGTCTAACCCAAAACAGTGGTTGGTCTAAAAAATGTCTGGCTTTTTAAATTTTGAAATATCGGCAATTACTGTATAATTTGGAATACTAAGGAAATATAATGTAGACAAATTTTCTGGTATCAATTTTCCTGAAAACAAATTTTTAAATTAAGGTAAAAATGCAAATATAGGGTGTTTCTACAAAACTAATGTTTTTCCAGGGTTGGGCAATGGGCATGTAGAATATACTTATTATACATGGTTATTCTACATGTAGAATATTCAGCTCGTTTTCTGCATATTCTACATGTAGTATAATACCGATGCAAAAATAGAGTTTAAACGTAAAAAAAGAAATTTCATTGTTTTTGCATTCTTCGCAAAAGAGCGGCCGCTATAGGGGTCTTTCAGACTCCGCACTTCAGCCCTAAGCCGCTCTTCAGCCAATAAAAGATGGTAAGGATGGGTTAGCGCTAAAGCAAGGAATTTGGATAAGGGATGATTTCCGTGGATAGTACTGTTGCAGTATTTACATTGTGATCCAGGAAAACCACGGGAAAACCTGATACAAGACAGCCGGCCGGGCCAGGGAATGAAACACAGGCCTCTTGAATGAAAGGCGAACGCGCTTAGCGCGGAGCCACCTTTCTCGATTTTAAACGTAAATGAACACGTATACAATTAAACACACAACAAAGTAAAATAATTTATATTGATAAATTAAAATTTAAAATAGTGAAAAACTAAAAACGTAAAATAATTACGTCGAGTGCCGGAGTTATGGTGGAGGCGTGGTACTTCCGCCCAGACGTAATTATTTAAAAAGCGCAATTTTATTTTTTTTTATGGAGCCAACTGTCGTTTAATAACTGCTGATACGTTTGAATAGAGAAAAGGCGGCGCGTTCGTACCGTTGTATAGTCACATGTCTCACTCTCCCCCTCTACTATGCACACACGCGTTCATCTACATAGTAAAGTTAACACAATAATGTTATGCAGGTGTTGTCCTAGAATCTTTCGGTACATATTTTACATATTCTACATACTTTACATGTACAATATGTAAAAAAAGGTAAATATACTAGTTTTATTTAACATACATTTTCTACATATTATTCTACATATTTGACGTACTCTACACACTTTTCTACGTGTAATGTAGAAAATAATATTCTACGTGTCAAGTTACAACCCTGGTTTTTTCTAACTAACTTTAAAATGCCTCCTACGATTTCTTGCAAATTTACCTAGAGCCTGTTTAAGTGCTACAGAAAAATGAGTAACCCTGCAAATGTACGCAATAATTTTCGAAAAGTTAAAATCTATGCAGTGAAATAAATTTTCAAAATTTCGAAAATATTTGAAAAATTGCTATAGCGATTTTTTAAATTATGTAAACCCATAAAACTGAGGATAAGCTACAATTTGGTTTAGTTTCACCTCTTAAATTTTTCTCTGGCGCCTTCTATCCATTTTTGAAAATTTGAATTTTAACGGCTATTTACTCAAAAGCTAGACAAATCAGATCGGGATGAAAGATTATATTGGAATTGCTTTAAGGGGTTTACAATGCTATAAATTACTAGAATTTTTGGACCTACTAAGATTGTGAAGTGAAAAAAAAAATATCAAAATTTTGACTTTTTCAAAAACACTTTTTAAAAACTGGCCACATTTTTTAAAATTTTGTAGCCTAATAAAGCCATGGTCAGCTACAATTTTGTTTGTGTCCCAGTCCGCTAACTTCCTTGTGACACCTTCTATGAATTTTTGAAAATCGTAAACTTTTACCCTTTTATTTAATGAACGGGGGCCGATAGAAAATTTCTGGTTAGGCCAAATTGCTCATGAGTGACAGTAGAATAAAGTTTGTAACCTAATTTTTAAATATAGCAATATTTTAGGGGGGTGGGTAATTTTTCCTCTCCTACCTCATTTTTGGTGAACGAATTTGTCCTTCCGTTTTTGTGTTTCCTCAATTTCAAGAAATCTTTTTCTAAAAATCAAAAAATTGAGCTTAATATCAATTTACTTTATAATATCACTCGCTCTTTCTCTCTCTATCTGACGCCCATGCGTTGACCGAAGTCTCTTGGCGCTTGACCAAATCAAACCTTTGTCTCTTTTTCTAGTCAATGTTGGGTAGTAACACACTAATAATAAGAAACTTTTGAACATATGATAATGATAAATAACAATATTTAAAGTATAGGAAAGTCCAGGCGAAGTGCTCGCTCATTTTAAAATACCTGTAAATACCAAATAAAATAATGTAGAGAGGAAATTTTAAATTTTGTTGATTTAACAAAAAATTTAATTGTTTAAAATTAAGATCATAAAATTACGTTTGGAGATGGTTTTGCACCATTAAAACCATAAGTTTTCTTTTGTAACGCATATATGAAAATTAAAATGATTGCACACGTGATGGAAACTCTATAACGTTGCAGCCTCTGAGGCAGATCAAGACTGACACTGCATCCGGTTTGTCCGTTGCAGATGGCGGACGTGTCATTCACAGGGGACTATGATTGGTATATAGTTGCTAAATTAGAAGTTTGTGATTATATTAATTGTGTAATGCAAATAATATTGGTATTTATAGCAAAAACGGTTCAAAAAGGAGCTTCACCGTCAGCAGTTTAATGAGACCACAGGACATACACTTACAATTTCTATCCAATTCTTTGGTATCGGCTAGAATTAATAAGTATTTAGTTGTAATAAAATCAATTTTTAATTTGTAATTGAAACCCGTGTTTTGGCAGTTTTTTTTTATAAATCAATGTTTTAATTGTGATTAAAAAAATACGAAACTTGGTTGAAATTTTCGACTATGTTTCGAAATCATTTGAAATTAAGTAAACCCGCTTCAAATGGACAGAGCCACCTAAACATATACTGAAGGCCTTCCTGCTACGGCCCCCGTGTCTGGATTATCTCGTATATCTAAAAGTCAGATTGTAAGAAACTGGGTACAGGAATTCACAAAAACCGATTTACGGTATGTGAAAAAACACGCTTAAAAAATTATTGTTTATTCGCGCCTGTTAAATTATTTATCTGAGGTTTGTTATTGTTGGCAGCTCATTGAGAATACAATTATTATTAATTATTAATTATTTTCGTTTAAGTAAGCAAACTGTGGGGGATGATGATTGCTCGATATTTGCAAACTTTGTTTTTAAACAATTTTGAAATACAATTTTGGAGTATATGAAAATATAATATTTAAAATTTTACCCAAAAAAATGTTAACCTCAACCTGAATTTCGACGATTTAAAGTCTTTTACATAAAGCTAATATAAACCATCAAAAGGCGGATGACGCGGTTTAAATAATTCATATAAACGATAAGCGGTGACATTAATGCGGCTGGTATTATAAGAAATGACAAAATGGTTATGCCGACACTTCACGGGCCATTAATGTGACATATGATCCTTCCTTGCTTCTGTTATAAGGACGAATCTTCCTTTTATTTTTATGATCGTTGAATTAATACTGAATATGGACAAGAGCAGCGAAGGTTTTCCCTGAAAAATTTTACACTTTAAAGACCGAATTCAGAGAACGGTGTAGCGAGTCACGTCATACAACTATTCAAATGTCATGTTAAGAATGCCGGACAAGAGACAAGTGACAGAAAGTATGTGCAAAGCTTGTCACTTAGTTGGAAATGTACACTGCTAAACCGCAGGAATATTCATCCTCCACAAGGTCTGTTGCTTATTTATTCATATGGGAATTTAATATGCGGTGTACATTGTATTAAATTTTAACCAACTTAACCAATGTGTCTGTTTTCAAATTGAATGTCCTATGCTTAAAACACGCAAAATTTTGGGTTGAATTAGACATTGATTTTAGATTTAATAAAATTGTACATTTCCACCAAAATCACTAATTTTGTATGATTTTAAAAATACGTTATTAAATACCTGATCATTGTAAAACACAAAAAATAAAAAATATGGGATTATGAAATGTTGAACAAATTTAATACATTTTATAATCCCAAGTTTATTAAGTGGTATTAATATTGCCGAGTCTGTATGAAATATATTAATAACGCAAAATAAGTCGAACAAAAATAATTTTCGGGGCAAACAATGCAAAAATATAAGCACCTACGCAATTTTCAATTATTTATTTAAAATATGCAAATAGTATCTCTTCGTACTCTTCGGCACGGGTAAGTAGACAAGTAGACTCAATTCAAATTGGTTTATAGGCACTTTGTCTCCCTCAGCAATGTATTCTATATTGTATGATGATATAAAATAGAAGCTAAAGGGCATTTCCCGCCACAGTATGCCTTAATTTGGAATATCTGCGTCGTTATTGACATTACGCCCGTCCCTTCGTACGGTAAGGGTTAATGTTAACCCATTCGCAGTTCGGTTGCCTGCTAATTATTTCGGTCGGAAGATCATAATCCCTCCATATAATGGTTAGTTCCCAACTTATCAAATCTAGCATCATGGCTGCCATTTGTGTACATTAAAGGCAATTTTGTGCTGTGAAATTTCGATAATTTGACAAATTACGGTTTATGCATTATTAGGTACTTTAAGCAACTAAAATGTTAATGCCAGACGCTTACACTATGTAAATTTGGGAGATTTTTTAAATTGTTGACAGTCTTATATGGTAATAGATTTATAGTTTTGAAAGTTGGCTGCAGTTTATGATAAGCGTAAACAAATTTCCTAATTACTTGAGCTTTTGAATTCATACATGTAGAATTTCCAACCCAGTCTATTAATTTGCACTAACAAAATAACAGTTTTGTGTTTAGAAATATTTTGTTATAGAACGAGCTTTTTCGTTACTGTATAAGACGCTTCACATAAATGTTGGTAAGAAACCAAACAAATGAAATATTTATTTCAAAAAATTCAATATAAAAATTTACTTTATGTGCTCATTAGTTAAGTTGGTACTTTTCTGTCAATATCTTTAATATTTGTATAAATTTTCACGTGACGAACTGGAGCTTTTAAGTGCAAAGTAAATACCATGAATAATTGGCTTTAATTATTACTACATCTACCTGCCGAACAAGGTGCAGTGCGATCATAACTATAACTAACGAAGTTCCGTTTCTAACGGACGACGTGGTAAGATTATTTTCGCTAGTTTATTCATTATTAAACTAGCAAATTCCTAAAGTTTTTATGTGTTTGCAGCATAACATAAACTTGAAATTATAAATTCCTCCATTATTTCAAAATTTGAATATATGCAAGATGTACAAATAAATGTGTCTTGTTTTGTTAACTCAGTGTGCTGACAGACCCTCAATTTTTAATGCCATCATCATCCTCGTCATCTGCAGCTTATGCAGCTTAAACATAAACCTACGTGGCCCTTCACCGCTCCCAGGTTTGTTCACTCAGCCGTAGTGCAAACGAATTCAGAACAGAGCAAATAGGTAGATTCGCCCACGTTCGTGTTCAGCGTCTTGTGTAAGAACAATAATTAAAATGTGTAAAAAGCAATTAACCTTCCAGGTGATATTTTACACCTGTAGAAGGTATGTCATTAGCTTTGATTTCAGGTAATCATTCGTACGGTCATGCTTAGAATAATTGCTTTTCGAATATAACTTTTTTTAATAGCTTTATTGTTCTTCTAAAAAATTAAGTGACAAAAATGGTCTTTGGTATCAACCGAAATTCGGTGGTTTTGTTTTATGTTTCGTTTATTCACAAATCAGTCATAACTACTTTTCTTTTATTATGGAAATGGAAAATGCGTTCATTTTCCAATAATCACTCATAATTCTTTCGTATTTACCTAGCCAGATTGTTTTCTTTATTCTTTATATTAAATCCAAATCCCTTCCACCTGTCTCGCCCTCGCTACCAGAAACCGCATGTATACGGTTGTTTATTTTAGCCTTATGCGCATTTCGACAAGTTGACATGTCATTTTCAGAGGCAAGATTAAAACTAAAAAGTTGGTGTTGCTATAGGAACAACAAATTTTCATGCCTTGATCTTGGTTTTCTATATCTGCGTCCAGATGACTTGATTTCTCATTCCAAAACGTCTAATAACGGTGAATTTAAGAGAACAATTCATTAAAGGTACAGATTTTAAATGTTTATGAATTTCAAATGCTTCTAGTATAGCCAACTTACGTTTGCCATCACAAAAGTGTAAACATTTTATAGTGTTAGTGTCATTAAATTATTGTCTTCTAATAAGTGTAAAGCGTAAATGAATTTATGTGGGTGTTTGTATTCGTACGTACGTGTTCCTTTTACCTAATATTAAAATTTCTAATTATTTGTCCTATATAAACCGAATTACAGTGCGAGCAGTTTAATTTGTAAATGCCTGATTTTAATAAATTGTCTGTTTTTTCTTTAGCATTAAGCAAAGTGTTTAAAATGTTTTTTGTTGTTTAAAAATAATTTTACATTTATTGGTTTTGTTTATAATTTTGACAATTTTTTCTAATTTATCGCCAAAATATGGAATTGAAGCGTATTTTATTTTATCTGATGAAGCAGTTGGGTAAATGTGTTTAACAATCGAAATTTGTCCATTACAACTAATTTTACCTAGAGGAACCGTTAAAGCTTTATGAATAATGGACCTGTATGCTGCTAATTTATGTGTTTTATGGTGACAAGAATCGTGTGGTATTGTAATGTCTGTTTGTGTAGGTTTTTTATAAACAGAATATTCAAGTTTTTTATTCGAATTAATTTTTATGTTTAAATCTAAAAAGTTAATGAACCTACTTTGCTCAGTTTTCTATTGTAAATTTTACGTTTGGATGCAAGCTGTTAATAAAAATTAAATATTCAATATTTAATTAAACTAAATTATAAAACATGCTAAAATGTCATCAACATAACGAAACCAAAATATAACTTTCTCCGATTGATTTGATTCGAATACTTGATGTTCTAGATTTTCCGTAAATAGGTATATTAGCTAAAAGGAGTTAAATTGGATTTTCCACCATCTGTTCGGAAATAAATTTTATTATTAAAAGTAAAATTAAAAACCGATTGAATTTAAGAATTCATTTGAAATAAGTTAAAATGAACTTCAACGAATTAAAGCTAGAACTTATTAATAAAATTATATAGGGCGCATAGTCGCATGTATTGCGGTGCAGTCGGTGAGTACAGTTTCCGTCGCTAGTAGGAAAAACATGTTGGTTCAATGGTTCTTCTTTTCAAGAGCCGCAAAAATTCTAAAATGCTAAAAAAACTCGTATAGTAAGAAAGGCACTTTCCTTTTATAGTTTTTGAATTTTTTTATATCGGACGGACAAGTTGTAAACAATGTACTGATTTCTTCCACTATTAGAATTACCCACCCTTCTGTGGACCGTTATATTTCCACTTTTCTTTCCAAACTAGTGAAAATGTTTTGTGCAAATCAACTCGCCTCTGCTGTTGATGGATATATAAATTATGATTGTTAGTGTTAGCTGTAAAAAAAACGCCCATTTATGTGTCAGAACTTGTGGTGTGACAATAAAAATAGTTTTTGTTGTAATTTTGCACGATCCTTCCGAATTTCGTCTGATTATAATCTTTTACAAACAAGTACATCTGAACACGCCTCTTGGTTAGAATGGTTAGACCTTTCTAATGTCTGTAATTTTACGTTAGTTGGTAAACAAACATTCAAACCCATACAAGTTAGGGTACGATAAATGTAGGCAGCCATTTAACTAAGTAAACTTACTTTCATTTAGTACTGTTTTTTAAACTGCTGAACATCTCCATAAAATGATTAATACTGAGCGCATAATAATTCTGACAATAAAACGCTCCTACAACGTGAGCAGGTTGGTTTGTACAAGAAAATGTTCAGGTAGAAAGCACCATATGCACAGGAAGTAGTAAAGGTAATATTTTATTCTCTTTTGTCATGCTCGAAATTAATTTCGTTAAATATTAATAAATGACACACAAAATCTTGATAGTGTCGTTACGTTGTAAGAAGGCTTTAACGAGTCCATTATTAATTACACGCAGTTTAATCTTAATTTAGAATCTGTGATTTTGAACACGCTTATTCTAGTTAATATTCCATTTAATATGCGCACTCCCCACGTATAATATACATTGAATTGAAGCTCGCTTTATGTCTTGGTATATGTTGTAATAAATATGGTTTCTAATTGAATTTGCACATTTTTCCATACACGCTTGATTATTTATTAAATACGTTGGTTTTTATATACTTTCAGCACAGCACAGTTTGTTTTCTTTTTCCTATACAACGTTTTTTTAAATAACTAATTTAAAGTAAACGTAATGACAATATGCATATTTCTATTCAACAAGCAATCGAAGTTCCTTTGAATTTTTCTAGCTGTTCCTTGAGAGCATAAAAATATAGGTTTGTTTTCCAAAACTAATTAAGAAATGGGATGAGATCATATTATATATAACTAGCGGAAAGGTTTCGCCTGTACCTTTTTTTATATTTAATGTTTCAAACCTGAATTGTAGAAATCCATTTTCCAATTTCTTTTGTTGTTGGTGGTAATTGCGTGATTACGAGAATGGTTGGGTTAGGTACAGAAAAAGTGGTAAAGCAAATATTATTTCAGACGTAAATACCTGTTATTTATTCTTAATATACTCACAACTATATTTCTCACTACATTGATAGTGGTATATCGAGAAATTCTCCGAGATTCATGTCGTGACGAACGTTTCGTTCATCAGATACTATTCCCGCTCATCCATCAAGCGCTGGGTGTGAACACCCGATGAACAAGATAACAGGAGCACTTTGTAAAAACCTTTGTCTAACTGACCTTTTACATGGGTTTGCAAGAAAAAGTCATTTATCTTAAGTGAGGGTTGAAATTACCTTTGACGGTCGTTATAGTCCCGGCTTAAAATTCGGTCGCTTCTCGCTCGGTCGCTTTTACCTTATCGAGATACCTATCTCCGTATATAAAACAATACAGAACATTACCATGGTTAATTGCGGGTTGTCAAGGTGTCGATTTGTAGACTTAGAGATGGTATCAAAAATAAATATTACGCGTTGAAATTGTACAAAATTGCCCGTCTCGTATTTCGAAAGGCCTTACAAAAGGGACGATAGGGGCTAATTTTGAAGATACTTTGAAATCGATCTTGATAAATTTGATTGAGAGAGCCTAGTTCCGATTGCATGTTCACGTTTGTTGGCGGAAGCGGAAAACTATGCAGATGGCATTCTAGTAGACACTTTACATGCACACCACAGGAAACTCGAGTCTGTTTCATGTCCAGCGTTCGCTTTTGTTTTTTAAGAAATAACTTTCAAATACCTCTGTAATACATGCGATTTACTAATTGGTAAGGTGTTATAATCCCAATAACCTTCGCAAATTCGTATTTACAAATCTTGAATTTTTTATTCCTTTCGGCGTTCTTCCTGCTCAATATTTATAATTAATCTACGTCCACCATAGTCACCTACATGCTTGTTTTATGTCTTTATTTATGATAGATGTAATTAATTTTTATTCAAATCTATTTAGTGCGATTTGTAACGCTATTGGCATTATTGCTGAATGCCTCCTCGGACATACACTAATCATTCAACGTTCTGCACGAAGGAATAGTTACATTCTCCAAAGTTCTAATTACAATTTGTCGAAACAAAAGGTGGAAACATTAGTTACCTCAAATTAAACGAAAAGTAGGTAACCTACAGCTTATTTTTATTTAGTTGCAGGGTCAACCTTAATGATAGGTAGAAAAATTAGGAAAAAAATCAAATTTGATTAATTAATGTTTCACACATTTTTAATGAATTAAATTTGAAAACTTTTGGTACTAATAGTACAAAAACGTAGTTGAATATCAAGATAAAAATATTGTGCACTGTAAGATGGAACGCATAGATGCAGTTCGTGGTCTACGACCATTATTTAGGTTATGCAGTTTTACATTTATAAATTAAACTTAATATAATTAAATTTTCAGTGAGTGATTTGTGCTCCTTGTGAAATGATGTATAAGAAACAAGTATTGTTTTAATGGTATTAAATATCTACCCTTTGTCGACCTGAAATACGCATCTGCTAGCTCTTAAAAATTAATCCTGCGCCTGATCTTGTTTCGTGTCGTCTCAAAATTTATTTTTCGAGACGTAACAGAAAATTAACATACGGTTTGTCGTAATACTGCCAAAAGTGCATTCGCTTGAAATTAATGATATTTGTAATGAAAATAATTAATATGTCTCAAGATATCTCGAAAGCTGACAGAAAATCTATCAGATGATTTTAAAATTTTTAAATTTTCGTTTTTGTCCATTTCGGTAGCGTGCGTGCGTTGAAGCGATACACTAGCCAACTGCAAATCCCCCATGCAACGACATGATACGATGACGCCACCAGTCGTGGTATTATGATGCGAATACCCTACGTGCGCATGCTAAATACCACCTAACAAAAAGTAGACTTTGCGTTGTACGTTGTCGGACGTAGTCTTCGTGGTGTCCATCTTTGTGTTGTTTTGACAGCCTTTTCTCAGGCAGTATCTAACTGCCCACGCTATGATATATACGTGCACATGCTAAATACCACCTAACAAAAAGTTGACATCGTGTTCCACGTTGGCCGACGTAGTCCTCGTGGTGTCCATCTTTGTGTTGTTTTGACATCTTTTTCTCAGGTAGTATCTAACTGACCACGCTATGAAATATACGTGGACATGCTAAATACCACCTAACAAAAAGTTGTCTTCGCGTTGCACGTTGGCCGACGTAGTCTTCGTGGTGTCCATCTTTGTGTTGTTTTGACAGCCCTTTGTCAGGTAGTATCTAACTGCCCACGCTATGAAATATACGTGCACATGCTAAATACTACCTAACAAAAAATTGTCTTCGCGTTCCACGTTGGCGGACGTAGTCTTCGTGGTGTCCATCTTTGTGTTGTTTTGACATCTTTTTCTCAGGTAGTATCTAACTGACCACGCTATGAAATATACGTGGACATGCTAAATACCACCTAACAAAAAGTTGTCTTCGCGTTGCACGTTGGCCGACGTAGTCTTCGTGGTGTCCATCTTTGTGTTGTTTTGACAGCCCTTTGTCAGGTAGTATCTAACTGCCCACGCTATGAAATATACGTGCACATGCTAAATACTACCTAACAAAAAATTGTCTTCGCGTTCCACGTTGGCGGACGTAGTCTTCGTGGTGTCCATCTTTGTGTTGTTTTGACAGCCCTTTGTCAGGTAATATCTAACTGCCCACGCTATCAAATATACGTGCACATGCTAAATACTACCTAACAAAAAATTGTCTTCGCGTTCCACGTTGGCGGACGTAGTCTTCGTGGTGTCCATCTTTGTGTTGTTTTGACATCTTTTTCTCAGGTAGTATCTAACTGACCACGCTATGAAATATA
The DNA here is from genome assembly GCA_958336395.1 of Ctenicera cuprea. Lineage (NCBI taxonomy): Eukaryota > Metazoa > Arthropoda > Insecta > Coleoptera > Elateridae > Ctenicera > Ctenicera cuprea. The sequence goes on from OY284496.1 coordinate 21,806,954, forward strand.
CGTGGACATGCTAAATACCACCTAACAAAAAGTTGTCTTCGCGTTGCACGTTGGCCGACGTAGTCTTCGTGGTGTCCATCTTTGTGTTGTTTTGACAGCCCTTTGTCAGGTAGTATCTAACTGCCCACGCTATGAAATATACGTGCACATGCTAAATACTACCTAACAAAAAATTGTCTTCGCGTTCCACGTTGGCGGACGTAGTCTTCGTGGTGTCCATCTTTGTGTTGTTTTGACATCTTTTCTCAGGTAGTATCTAACTGACCACGCTATGAAATATACGTGGACCTGCTAAATACCACCTAACAAAAAGTTGTCTTCGCGTTGCACGTTGGCCGACGAATTTTTATATTTTTTTAATTATACTGCCTTTCTCTGTAGTTGGGTAGTATTCTTAAATTCTAATATTGTTTTAGTAGATAGATTTATTGCAATTTATATTATTATATTATTTATAGAGTAGGTATCCATTGTCATGGGGCCAACTTGCTAAAAGCGGTACTTGAAAAATTGGTGATTCACGTCGCTGATAGTTGCCATACTTTTTACGTTTTAAATATTCTGTCGCCAATAGATAACTGAATAAATAACGATGTTTAAGCAAAAATTAAATAAAGAAAAACAATTAAAACACGCCCGCTTGTACCAAGAATCGCTGCAAACAGTTTATTGGAAGAGATCAAAAATATGCAAAGAATGAAAAATATATTTTTAAACTAGAGCTTTTTGATATAGCCGTGTATAATTAATGCAACTGCCGGAAAACGCGTTTTAAAAATTAAAAAGTATTTTTTTTTTCTTAATTTTTAAAATTATTAAAAATTTTTTTCACCTAATAAACTACTGCAAACATTGTATTAAATTGTTTATAGTTTATATCGATTGGCATTTCCGTTTTTGATTAAATAATTAAAAGATTTAAACATTTTAAGAATATGCTGGAGGGCACCAGAGCAAAATTTGGGCGATTAGTAGTAAATAAACCTGCAGTTCATTGCAAGATACATCTTCTTACAAAGTTAAAAAGACATAATGTGAACAGTTTTTGAAAAATAACTTTTTGAATTTGAACCTGGAATTTTTACAATTTTTAAAATTTCACAAATATTTTTAAGTGATTATACTTATTAAGGGCTATTAAATAATATCATTTTCATCGATTGTTTTTTTGAGTAATCATGCATTAAAGTAACATTTTCAAAAATTTGTAGCGACCTTCGTTTTGAAGATACAGCATTCGGAATAAAAACAGTTTAATTTGCCTTTTTTATACACTACAACAGTATGTTTTCAAAACTTAAAAAAATTGTTAGAAAATAATTTTACCCACAAAACATGTGACGTTTCCGGTTTACATTAAAAACCTTACGAAGAATTGCCTGCAACTAAAAAACTTTTACATACTAAATTGGAAAGAAATCGATCAAGGGGTTTCGGAGATATATGGGAAACGAACGCCCCCACCCACAAGCAGACATTTTGTTAACACCACTTTTTGGTCCACCTCTATAGTGTATTTTCGTTAAAATCTGAAATTCGAAAATTTGCATGAAATTATAAATTTCCGCAGGTACTTCGGTAGAAGTATGAGGAAGTAAAAATTTAAAAGCATTTCTGAAAAGTGATAGCTTATAAAATTCTATTGCCTTAAAATTATCTTTCTCGGAGTCAACAACCGAGTCTAAAAATATGCGCAATTTGATTGAACCATTAGAAAATAAGATAGCAGGCAAATAACAAATATTAATATTTTGGTAATATGTCTAATAAGTTTCTAATGTTGGCGGCATCTCTCTGGTTAAAACTAATATTAATTTGTAGATTTTGTCAAGTAAAGTTGTCACACGTATTATGTGCGTTGAAACATATAAACATTAAAACGTGTTGTTTAAATATGATAATTTCAAATGATGATAGATAAAGATATCTTATATGTTAACATTTATGTTTTATAAAACTAAATTTCTGTAAGAGCTGTACATATGAAAAACAAAACGCTTACCCTTAAGCCTGAAGTGGAATACGACGATGGATTTGTTGTACCTGTACAGCTGTATTGATGAGCGAAAAGTTAACCAGATGATTAAACGTCCATCCAGGGGAAACAAATCTGTTCCAGTTTTCTCTGAAACAGAAGAAAACTGTATTAGTAGCGGGGAAAACCGTATTACTATATTTGTATGCATAGATAGGTGTATACCAATCCTTCTGTAGGTTTACATCGCTATTGAATCATAATCATTTGAATAATTTTCTATTCGAGAGTTATTTAATAGATAACAATATTTCATGTTAAAATTTGTTTTATTCAACAAAATTTGTAATAAAGCCTTTTATATGAAGAACAAAACACTTACCCTCAAACCTGTAGTAGAAAACGACCGTGGTCTTAAGATTTTGTTGTAACTCGGGAGCTGCAATCATGACCGAAAAGTTGAACAGATGATGAAACGTCCATCCAGAGGAAACAAATCAGTTTCAGTTTTCTCTGAAACAAAAGAAAACTGTATTAGTAACAAGGAAGACCATATTACTATATCTGTATGCTTAGGAAATATGTCAAAATGTGATAAGATTATAATATCTATTCAATTAAAAATTTGTTTCTGTATACATCCTTGGGTATAGAAATATCTTTATTTTAGGTTTTCAGTTACATTCGTAAACAACACGAATAGTTTTTCGATTGTTTAAATTGGATATAAATAAGAAAAAAAAAGTTTACGAAAAGGGCTCTGCTGTAGAAGAGTTATTTGTTACCAACGCATTATACTAAATACATTGGTAATAATTTTCACTTTTACAAAGTGAACATCATTTAAGCAAAACCTATCTTTGTTCTGCAATATATTGTGCCTAAAAAATTTTCAACCTGTTAGACTAGTACAAAAGATAAGAATGATATACCGCATTAATCAAGTTGTATTATAATGATCAAATACTCCTTTGTTCACCTTCTTAACTAAAACAGTATCTGATCTTCAAATAGGCGAATGGTACTTACTCTTACCATATCTCCTAAAGTTCAGCATTTCTTCTCTTCTTCAGTGTTGAGTTGTATAACAAACCTTTTCTCAGTTACCATTGGCCCCTCCTACGCAATTAAATCCGCGTTAGAGCAACCATTGGCAACTGACAAAAGTAGTCCTTTCTTGCTTGACTTCGTGCTGTGCATTCTTCCAATGTAAAAACGTGTTTATGATGCCCCAAGGACCCCGTTGTAAGCCTTCTTAAATACTACAGTCTCAGTTCAAATTGGAGGAATGGTATTTACCATATCTACTAAAATTTAAAAGTTCTACTCTTCTTCGGTGTTCTTTCTTGCTTAATAATGAGGTGCATAACAATCTTTTTATCAGTTACCATTGGCTTGGAATACGCAATTAAATCCGCGTAAAACCAACCAATGGCAACTGACAAAAGTAGTCCTTTCTGGCTTGACTTAGTGCCGTTCTTTCTTCCAATGTAAAAACGTGTTTGTGATGCCCCAAGGGCCCCGTTGTAAGCCTTCTTAAATACTACAGTCTCAGTTCAATTTGGAGGAATGGTATTTACCATATCTACTAAAATTTCAAAATTTCTACTCTTCTTCGGTGTTCTTTCTTGCTTAATAATGAGTTGTATAACAAACCTTTTCTCAGTTACCATTGGCCCTTCCTACGCAATTAAATCCGCGTTAGAGCAACCATTGGCAACTGAAAAAAGTAGTCCTTTCTTGCTTGACTTCGTGCTGTTCATTCTTCCAATGTAAAAACGGGTTTATGATGCCCCAAGGACCCCGTTGTAAGCCTTCTTAAATACTACAGTGTCAGTTCAATTTGGAGGAATTTTATTTACCATATCTACTAAAATTTAAAATTTCTGCTCTTCTTCGGTGTTCTTTCTTGCTTAATAATGAGGTGCATAACAATCTTTTTATCAGTTACCATTGGCTTGGAATACGCAATTAAATCCGCGTAAAACCAACCAATGGCAACTGACAAAAGTAGTCCTTTCTGGCTTGACTTAGTGCCGTTCTTTCTTCCAATGTAAAAACGTGTTTGTGATGCCCCAAGGGCCCCGTTGTAAGCCTTCTTAAATACTACAGTCTCAGTTCAATTTGGAGGAATGGTATTTACCATATCTACTAAAATTTCAAAATTTCTACTCTTCTTCGGTGTTCTTTCTTGCTTAATAATGAGTTGTATAACAAACCTTTTCTCAGTTACCATTGGCCCCTCCTACGCAATTAAATCCGCGTTAGAGCAACCATTGGCAACTGAAAAAAGTAGTCCTTTCTTGCTTGACTTCGTGCTGTTCATTCTTCCAATGTAAAAACGGGTTTATGATGCCCCAAGGACCCCCGTTGTAAGCCTTCTTAAATACTACAGTGTCAGTTCAATTTGGAGGAATTTTATTTACCATATCTACTAAAATTTAAAATTTCTGCTCTTCTTCGGTGTTCTTTCTTGCTTAATAGAGGGTGGCCACTTTTCTGGAAAACATGGAAAACCGGGAAAAGTCAGGGAATTTAGATTTTTTTTATTTTGGTCAGGGAAATCAGGGAATTCTACCAATTTCAACGTAAAGTCAGGGAATTTCACGAAACAGTCAGGGAAAATTCTGTAAAATGCAATTATTTTAATATTTTTATTTTTGCCTGCAAAACGAAAATTTTGTTACCTGGTATATGTTTATAAAAGTTATATTTGTTTCATTTGGTTTTTCTTTAAAGTTTAGATGTTGTATTTTGTTACGCTTGTTGAAAAATTTTCATTTGCTATAAAGTAATTTAAGTTTACTTTGCTAATTTTTATGTTGGGTTACAATTTTGCAGTTCAAAGCAGTTCAAATTGAAAACAGTTTTGGTACCAATAAAATGAGTCAGGGAAAACTGAAGTTTATCAGTCAGGGAAGTCAGGGAAAAGTCAGGGAATTTGAAAACCAGTTTTAAGTGGCCACCCTGTAATAATGAGGTGCATAACAATCTTTATATCAGTTACCATTGGCGTGGAATACGCAATTAAATCCGCGTAAAACCAACTAATGGCAACTGACAAAAGTAGTCCTTTCTTGCTTGACTTCGTGCTGTTCTTTCTTCCAATGTAAAAACGTGTTTATGATGCCCGAAGGGCCCTTTGTAGACCTTTAAAAAATACTACAGTCTCTGTTCAAATAGGCGAACGGTATTTTACATACCTTCTAAAATTTAGAATTTCTTCTCTTCTTTAGTGTTGAGTTGTATAACGAACCTTTTCATCAGTTGCATTGGCCCCTCCTACGCAATTAAATCCGCGTTAGAGCAACCAATGGCAACTGATATCTAAAACAAAACACTTACCCTCAAACCTGTAGTAGAAAACGACTGTGGTCTTAAGATTTTGTTGTAACTCGGGAGTTGCAATCATGACCGTAAAGTTGAACAGATGATGAAACGTCCATCCAGAGATAAATCAGTTCCAGATTTCTCTGAAACAAAAGAAAACTGTATTAGTAACGGGGAAAACCGTATTACTATATTTGTATGCATAGATAGGTGTATACCAATCCTTCTGTAGGTTTACATCGCTATTGAATCTTAATCATTTGAATAATTTTCTATTCGAGAGAGAGTTATTTAATAGATAAAAATAGTTCATGTTAAAATTTGTGTTTTATTCGACAAAATTTGTAATAAAGCTTTGTATATGAAGAACAAAACACTTACCCTCAAACCTGTAGTAGAAAACGACTGTGGTCTTAAGATTTTGTTGTAACTCGGGACTTGCAATCATAACCGAAAAGTTGAACAGATGATGAAACGTCCATCCAGAGGTAACAAATCAGTTCCAGTTTTCTCTGAAACAAAAGAAACTTGTATTAGTAAAAGGAAAACTATATTACTATATGTAAAATGTGAAGAGAGGTTTCTAAGATTTGGTTTTCTTTTTGTTTCAAAATTTTTTTTGTAAAACATCCATGTTTGTTTTTATTTAGCTTTAGACGAAATAACGCCCAAGAAATATATTTATTGTTGGTAATCATTATTGAACGTAGAACTATATTTATTTTAGCTATTTTAAGTTGCATCCCTAAACGACGCGGATATTTTTTGCAGTGGTTTAAATTGTATATAAAGAAGAAAATAGAAGTAAAGGGCTCTGATATGGAAGAGTAATTTAAGCAAGGCATTATGCTACATGCATTGGTAATGATTTTTACTATTACAAAAGGACATGATTTAAGCAAGCCATTTCTTGTTGTACAATACTTGATTATAATTTGTCTACGTTAAAGTTTTTATTTGTCATTATTGCATGGCAGAGTTTGAAAATGTAAATTGTGTGCATTAACGTGAAAATCTTCAACCTGTTAAATTATTACAGAAGATAAGAATGGTACCAGTTAATTAACGAAACATGGCCGCATTAATCAAGAAGCATAGTGTGACTGCTTCCTGAGCAGAACTGCTGCTTTCCCATTACGACATATTGTAGATGTGTCACTGCATTATATGTAGATTGTGCAGCAACTGTGACAATCTTGTGATCTCAGAATAGATTTCACAGTTCTCTCTTTCCTTGATGGTACCAATTCTGTCGTGAAGGCCAGTGTTCCCATAAACAGCATTTTTATGCTTTAAGCACATATCTTTTGTGTCGTTTAAGAATTGGGTTATACGATCATAAAATTATCACCTTCTAGAAAATGATCATATAGTGAAATGCAAATAACAACATTCGCAAATATTTCTTAAGACGTCTTTAGGAACAAATTATACATTTTTGTTATGCGTGCAAGCTCTGATCACGAGGTACCTCCAAGTCTCTTATACCTCGACGCATGTACCACTTAAATTTTCGAAATAACAGAATATTTGCGTATCCATATTATGTAAAAGTCCACAATTTGCATGCCAAGTATGGGAAAGTTTGAACCCATAACCACAGTCCTTATTTCAGTCATCGAATTTGCACAATTGCCATCGTCCAAACTGTCAGCATTATAGAGCTCCTCCTACTGAATCCCCTTTGATTGGCAAGGGAAGCGTCCCTGTGTACGTGTGTGCGTGTGTTCAGTCCACTCTTAACAAGTGTACTTAAACTTCTCAAATAAAGGGTATGCGTGCTTTATGTGCGACCCCATCGCATGGGAACAGCCATGACATGACAGATGTTGTATCCCTGCCTGCTAACATATTCTTATATCCCGTAATGTACACTACAGCTGAATGTAAATAAATATATAATAAAAACAACTCGGCTACATTGCGAATCTTACATAGCCGACGTAATTAAAAATTCTACTGTTATAGATACTGCTAGTTTAAATTGTTTTTAAATCACTGATCGAAAATAAATAAGAAAACACAGTACCTACTGATAAATATTTTTCTTGTCGTTCTTCTAGTTAATATTATTATATGCGATATTTTAATGCATGTATGAATCCTATTTCCAAAATATCATTAATATGGTGGACACGTCCATTATCACTACAATCTCATAATCGCTGAACGCACAAAGTGTTCCATTATTGCAATTGCATACGCAGCAGAATCCTCTGATAGGTTGTTAGCAGTGAAGCGCACATGGGCAAAAATTAAAGGGGCTGGATTTTAATCCCTATAGTATCACGTCCTTTTTGCTTTATTTTGAACGGTATTAAAGGCGTAATAATATGGTAATATGTGCAATTTTCAACTAAAATTTTATCTCCAAAGAAAATTTAAATTAATATTGATTTTCACTTTCTGAGAATCTAATTTAACATAATTGGTAATATTACTTCAAAAACAAACTGTTTTTTTAATTCTATTATTAGTCTTCGTTACATTTTATTTAGAATTTATTTGAAATAATTTCTTAAAAAAATAGATTAACAAATTATTGTTTTGGCGGAATTTAGTTTTTGTAATTTTATTTTCTTATTAGCCATTTCATTTCTACAGCATTTATTTGAACAATTGTCGTTATATTACGACTGAATAGTAAAATTATAATTTAAGCGATAATGAATTTCATGGTTTTGCGTCTTGCTTAAAACTTTAATTTAAAAATGTCTTTTCTATTCAGATCGAAAGTTTGATAAAATTCCAACAAAACCGGAACTACCGTGTTTTAAGGTATAATGTTCTCGGTGCTTCATGCATGTGTATTTTTAATTTCACACACGTTGCTTGGATTACAGCAAGTTAAAATATGTTAAAACGATTTTAAATGGGTTCTTAAACTGACCTAAAAAAGTTGCTTCATTATACCTAGTGAGTTGTTTATGTTTGTAATAAATTTCATAAAAATAAAAGTTTTTGATTGTTGTATGTATACTGTTGTATATCAAAAAAAAAGAGCACTTGCTAATTCATTCTGTTTGAATAGTAAAATAATGTATGATGATTACATATAAGAAATGTTGGAAGGTGATTAAATTACTTTAAAATTCTTAGCGGCACAACCTCTAATTATACCGATATGATCATTTTATTTCCAGGTGTGCATACAAGAAGCAACTTCGAGAGAACGAATTAGTTATACCTAGGAAACTTTATTAAGGATTTTTAAATGCTTGCCCGAATGCGTTTCGTTCCAAAAAAATTGTACTTGAAATGTGATACAAAATATTAATATGTCGTATGCCTCAATGAACAAAAATGGCTTTTATATGTGTGCTGTACAAAAGCTTACGGATTTAAAATATAATAATGCGTACACCCATTGATACAGATTACGAGACCCTCTAGCTGAGTTCGGTGCGTTTCATATAACCGCTGTGAACCATTTTTCTGATACTCGAATGGCATTTTCTGTACAGAGGATGTTTGATTTACCTTTTGTTCTGTCAATCATATTTTGGTTACGTCATTTGTATTCAATTTTGCAGAAGTTTTGAAGTTTTCTAAAGATCTTTACTTTTAATAGACCAAAAAATTATGTTTATTTTGAATCTTTTCTTCTAACAATTTGTAGTTTTCCGCCTCAATTTGTACTATACATTAGTTAAGGATAATTTAGTTCGACATTTTAATATTTTTAAGGGCACAGTTTGCAGCAACAAAGCAACCGATTTTTATACCTGAATATGTGAATTTGAAAATTACGTAGCCAATATAGAACCTCTCCTTAAATTCATGTCATTGTGTCGTACGGTGTGTCATTGGTTGCTTTTGTAGTGTACGTCGTCAACCAATAGGGTTTGTGCCTTTGTACATTGTTCAAATACAACCATTGTCATAATTGTCACGCAACTGCTCTGTGATTTGACGGCTTGTTAAATAACACTCGTAAACAGCGTTTCAGAATCCTCTCTTGAACTCGTCTTTTAGTTTATTGCCATTTTATATTTTTTATGTGCAGATTAGCTAGATTTAAGTTCGTTACATATTTTAATGAAATTTAATAATTTTTTTGTTTGCGCTTCATCTGTTTAACATTTTAATTGTAAAATATATTTTTTGGGGGGGCTTCGCGTTTTCGAATTTTTCAAGCATTTTAGATTCCTCTGTCACTATACTGAAAAGTACCACTTGTCGCTAACATACAAAACTTTTTAATTAAGTTTTGTTTAAGATAGCTTTTCTGCATAAATCAAATAGCAAACTTTGACGCGTGTACGTAGAAAATAAATCAGAAATAAAATTAGTTATACTGCGTCAATTCCTATCAAAAATACAAATTATGTCCTGTATTTTATACGATTATTTAGTTTTTGTTATTCTAACCTTAATTAGCACGTATATCAAAATTATTCTTATAAAAATACATCAAAACAGTAGTTATTCAAAATATTCCATCTACAAGTCTATATTTTGAATAACTACTCTTTTCACGTATTGTAATAAAGATAATTTTGGTATTTGTGTTAGTTGAATAATTAATATCAAAACGGCCGAAAATTAATAATCTAATCAAATAAACTACATGACATAAATTTTATTTTTAAACGAAATTGACGCATTTTAACCAATTTTATGAATGACCAAATAGTATATGTTATTTTTTCTTCGGCTTATTACGAATTTATTTCTTATACAATACATAACTTTTGAAAGTATTTGCTTTCTTATTTCGCGGCTTAATAGTAGGTAAATTTATAAACCGAGTAAACAGTCAAATACGGTATGTAAAAATTTTTCTCTCCTTATCGATTGATCCTTTTTTGTATAACAACTTTTTATTAGTTGCTATTCGTCTCTGACGAAATTAAATACTTGCCAAGAGACCAAATAGCAACTGACAAAAAGTAATTTTTCCTTGTTTGACTTGACTGTAGGGTTTGAATCCCTCCGATTATGATGATTCCACTTTACTAAAATTTACAATTTCTTCTTACAGTATTTTTTCTTGCTTAATATGGAGGCGTATAACAATACATACTTCTAAAAGTATTGTTGTCTTAATCATTTGAATAATTTTCTATTCGAGAGTTATTTAATAGATAAAAATATTTTATGTTAAAATTTGTGTTTTATTCAACAAAATTTGTAATAAAGCCTTTTAAATAAAGAACAAAACACTTACCCTCAAACCTGTAGTAGAAAACGACCGTGGTCTTAAGATTTTGTTGTAACTCGGGACTTGCAATCATAACCGAAAAGTTGAACAGATGATGAAACGTCCATCCAGAGGAAACAAATCAGTTTCAGTTTTCTCTGAAACAAAAGAAAACTGTATTAGTAACAAGGAAGACCATATTACTATATCTGTATGTTTAGGAAATATGTCAAAATGTGATAAGATTATAATATCTATTCAATAAAAAATTTGTTTCGGTATATATCCTAACATGGCCGCATTAATCAAGTTGTATTATAATGATCAAATACTCCTTTGTACACCTTCTTAACTAAAACAGTGTCTGTTCATCAAATACGCGAATGGTATTTACTCTTATACCATATCTCCTAAAGTTCAGAATTTCTTCTCTTCTTCAGTGTTGAGTTGTATAACAAACCTTTTATCAGTTACCATTGGTATCTCTCACGTAATTAAATCCGCATTAGAGCAACCAATGGCAACTGACAAAAGTAGTCCTTTCTTGCTTGACTTCGTGCTATTTTTTCTACCAACGTAAAAGCGTGGTTATGATGCCCAAAGTGCCCCGTTGTAAGCCTTCTTAAATACTACAGTCTCTGTTCAAATAGACTAATGGTATTTACAATATCTACTAAAATTTAAAATTTCTACTCTTCTTTAGTGTTCTTTCTTGCTTAATAATGAGGTGCATAACAATCTTTTTATCAGTTACCATTGGCGTGGAATACGCAATTAAATCCGCGTAAAACCAACCAATGGCAACTGACAAAAGTGGTCCTTTCTTGCTTGACTTAGTGCTGTTCTTTCTTCCAATGTAAAAACGTGTTTATGATGCCCCAAGGGCCCCGTTGTAAGCCTTCTTAAATACTACAGTCTCAGTTCAATTTGGAGGAATGGTATTTACCATATCTACTAAAATTTCAAAATTTCTACTCTTCTTCGGTGTTCTTTCTTGCTTAATAATGAGTTGCATAACAAACCTTTTCTCAGTTACCATTGGCCCTTCCTACGCAATTAAATCCGCGTTAGAGCAACCATTGGCAACTGACAAAAGTAGTCCTTTCTTGCTTGACTTCGTGCTGTTCATTCTTTCAATGTAAAAACGGGTTTATGATGCCCCAAGGACCCCGTTTTAAGCCTTCTTATATACTACAGTCTCAGTTCAATTTGGAGGAATGGTATTTACCATATCTACTAAAATTTAAAATTTCTACTCTTCCTCTGTGTTCTTTCTTGCTTAATAATGAGGTGCATAACAATCTTTTTATCAGTCACCATTGGCGCGGATTACGCAATTAAATCCGCGTAAAACCACCCAGTGGCAACTGACAAAAGTAGTCCTTTCTTGCTTGACTTCGTGGTGTTCTTTCTTCCAATGTAGAAACGTGTTTATGATGCCCGAAGGGCCCCTTTGTAGACCTTTTAAAATTATCACAGTCTCTGTTGAAATAGGCGAATGGTATTTTACATATCTACTAAAATTAAGAATTTCTTCTCTTCTTCAGTGTTGAGTTGTATAACAAACATTTTCTCAGTTACCATTGGCCCCTCCTACGCAATTAAATCCGCGTTAGAGCAACCAATGGTAACTGAAAAAAGTAGTCCTTTCTTGCTTGACTTCATGGTGTTCTTTCTTCCAACGTAAAAACGTGTTTATGATGCCCGAAGGGCCCCTTTGTAGACCTTTTAAAATACTACAGTCTCTGTTCAAATAGGCGAATGGTATTTTACATATCTACTAAAATTTAGAATTTTTCTTTGCTACAGTGTTATTTCTTGCGTAATAATGAGGTGTATAACAGTCCCCTTCCTTGTCAATCACCAACACAAAATCGTGATTATGATGCCTGCAGTACCCATTTACCTTCTTAAATACAACAGTCTCTGTTGAAATAGACGGATGGTAATTACCATATCTACTAATATTTTGATTTTTTTCTTTTTTTTAGTATTCTTTCTTGCCTAATGTGGAGATATATAACGGTGTCCAACTTATATTGACTATTCACATAAAATATGTCGCCATTGAATCTTAGCTATTCGAATATTTTTTCTACTCAAGGGTTACAACAATTTTTTTATAGATTTACATCGCTACTGAATCTTAATCATTTGAATAATTTTCTATTCGAGAGTTATTTAGTAGATAAAAATATTCCATGTTAAAATTTGTGTCTTATTCAACAAAATTTGTAATAAAGCCTTGTATATGAAGAACAAAACACTTACCCTCAAACCTGTAGTAGAAAACGACCGTGGTCTTAAGATTTTGTTGTAACTCGGGACTTGCAATCATGATCGAAAAGTTGTTGAACAGATGATGAAACGTCCATCCAGAGGAAACAAATCAGTTTCAGTTTTCTCTGAAACAAAAGAAAACTGTATTAGTAACAAGGAAGACCATATTACTATGTCTGTATGTTTAGGAAATATGTCAAAATGTGATAAGATTATAATATCTATTCAATAAAAAATTTGTTTCGGTATATATCCTAACATGGCCGCATTAATCAAGTTGTATTATAATGATCAAATACTCCTTTGTACACCTTCTTAACTAAAACAGTGTCTGTTCATCAAATACGCGAATGGTATTTACTCTTATACCATATCTCCTAAAGTTCAGAATTTCTTCTCTTCTTCAGTGTTGAGTTGTATAACAAACCTTTTATCAGTTACCATTGGTATCTCTCACGTAATTAAATCCGCATTAGAGCAACCAATGGCAACTGACAAAAGTAGTCCTTTCTTGCTTGACTTCGTGCTATTTTTTCTACCAACGTAAAAGCGTGGTTATGATGCCCAAAGTGCCCCGTTGTAAGCCTTCTTAAATACTACAGTCTCTGTTCAAATAGACTAATGGTATTTACAATATCTACTAAAATTTAAAATTTCTACTCTTCTTTAGTGTTCTTTCTTGCTTAATAATGAGGTGCATAACAATCTTTTTATCAGTTACCATTGGCGTGGAATACGCAATTAAATCCGCGTAAAACCAACCAATGGCAACTGACAAAAGTGGTCCTTTCTTGCTTGACTTAGTGCTGTTCTTTCTTCCAATGTAAAAACGTGTTTATGATGCCCCAACGGCCCCGTTGTAAGCCTTCTTAAATACTACAGTCTCAGTTCAATTTGGAGGAATGGTATTTACCATATCTACTAAAATTTCAAAATTTCTACTCTTCTTCGGTGTCCTTTCTTGCTTAATAATGAGTTGTATAACAAACCTTTTCTCAGTTACCATTGGCCCTTCCTACGCAATTAAATCCGCGTTAGAGCAACCATTGGCAACTGACAAAAGTAGTCCTTTCTTGCTTGACTTCGTGCTGTTCATTCTTTCAATGTAAAAACGGGTTTATGATGCCCCAAGGACCCCGTTGTAAGCCTTCTTATATACTACAGTCTCAGTTCAATTTGGAGGAATGGTATTTACCATATCTACTAAAATTTAAAATTTCTACTCTTCCTCTGTGTTCTTTCTTGCTTAATAATGAGGTGCATAACAATCTTTTTATCAGTCACCATTGGCGCGGATTACGCAATTAAATCCGCGTAAAACCAACCAATGGCAACTGACAAAAGTGGTCCTTTCTTGCTTGACTTAGTGCTGTTCTTTCTTCCAATGTAAAAACGTGTTTATGATGCCCCAAGGGCCCCGTTGTAAGCCTTCTTAAATACTACAGTCTCAGTTCAATTTGGAGGAATGGTATTTACCATATCTACTAAAATTTCAAAATTTCTACTCTTCTTCGGTGTTCTTTCTTGCTTAATAATGAGTTGTATAACAAACCTTTTCTCAGTTACCATTGGCCCTTCCTACGCAATTAAATCCGCGTTAGAGCAACCATTGGCAACTGACAAAAGTAGTCCTTTCTTGCTTGACTTCGTGGTGTTCTTTCTTCCAATGTAAAAACGTGTTTATGATGCCCGAAGGGCCCCTTTGTAGACCTTTTAAAATACTACAGTCTCTGTTCAAATAGGCGAATGGTATTTTACATATCTACTAAAATTTAGAATTTCTTCTTTGCTACAGTGTTATTTCTTGCGTAATAATGAGGTGTATAACAGTCCCCTTTCTTGTCAATCACCAACACAAAATCGTGATTATGATGCCTGCAGTACCCCTTTACCTTCTTAAATACAACAGTCTCTGTTGAAATAGACGGATGGTAATTACCATATCTACTAATATTTTGATTTTTTTCTTTTTTTTAGTATTCTTTCTTGCCTAATGTGGAGATATATAACGGTGTCCAACTTATATTGACTATTCACATAAAATATGTCGCCATTGAATCTTAGCTATTCGAATATTTTTTCTACTCAAGGGTTACAACAATTTTTTTATAGATTTACATCGCTACTGAATCTTAATCATTTGAATAATTTTCTATTCGAGAGTTATTTAGTAGATAAAAATATTCCATGTTAAAATTTGTGTCTTATTCAACAAAATTTGTAATAAAGCCTTTTAAATAAAGAACAAAACACTTACCCTCAAACCTGTAGTAGAAAACGACCGTGGTCTTAAGATTTTGTTGTAATTCGGGAGTTGCAATCTAACCGAAAAGTTGAACAGATGATGAAACGTCCATCCAGAGGAAACAAATCAGTTTCAGTTTTCTCTGAAACAAAAGAAAACTGTATTAGTAACAAGGAAGACCATATTACTATATCTGTATGTTTAGGAAATATGTCAAAATGTGATAAGATTATAATATCTATTCAATAAAAAATTTGTTTCGGTATATATCCTAACATGGCCGCATTAATCAAGTTGTATTATAATGATCAAATACTCCTTTGTTCACCTTCTTAACTAAAACAGTGTCTGTTCATCAAATACGCGAATGGTATTTACTCTTATACCATATCTCCTAAAGTTCAGAATTTCTTCTCTTCTTCAGTGTTGAGTTGTATAACAAACCTTTTATCAGTTACCATTGGCATCTCTCACGTAATTAAATCCGCATTAGAGCAACCATTGGCAACTGACAAAAGTAGTCCTTTCTTGCTTGACTTCGTGCTCTTCATTCTTTCAATGTAAAAACGGGTTTATGATGCCCCAAGGACCCCGTTGTAAGCCTTCTTATATACTACAGTCTCAGTTCAATTTGGAGGAATGCTATTTACCATATCTACTAAAATTTAAAATTTCTACTCTTCCTCTGTGTTCTTTCTTGCTTAATAATGAGGTGCATAACAATCTTTTTATCAGTCACCATTGGCGCGGATTACGCAATTAAATCCGCGTAAAACCAACCAATGGCAACTGACAAAAGTGGTCCTTTCTTGCTTGACTTAGTGCTGTTCTTTCTTCCAATGTAAAAACGTGTTTATGATGCCCCAAGGGCCCCGTTGTAAGCCTTCTTAAATACTACAGTCTCAGTTCAATTTGGAGGAATGGTATTTACCATATCTACTAAAATTTCAAAATTTCTACTCTTCTTCGGTGTTCTTTCTTGCTTAATAATGAGTTGTATAACAAACCTTTTCTCAGTTACCATTGGCCCTTCCTACGCAATTAAATCCGCGTTAGAGCAACCATTGGCAACTGACAAAAGTAGTCCTTTCTTGCTTGACTTCGTGCTGTTCATTCTTTCAATGTAAAAACGGGTTTATGATGCCCCAAGGACCCCGTTGTAAGCCTTCTTATATACTACAGTCTCAGTTCAATTTGGAGGAATGGTATTTACCATATCTACTAAAATTTAAAATTTCTACTCTTCCTCTGTGTTCTTTCTTGCTTAATAATGAGGTGCATAACAATCTTTTTATCAGTCACCATTGGCGCGGATTACGCAATTAAATCCGCGTAAAACCAACCAATGGCAACTGACAAAAGTGGTCCTTTCTTGCTTGACTTAGTGCTGTTCTTTCTTCCAATGTAAAAACGTGTTTATGATGCCCCAAGGGCCCCGTTGTAAGCCTTCTTAAATACTACAGTCTCAGTTCAATTTGGAGGAATGGTATTTACCATATCTACTAAAATTTCAAAATTTCTACTCTTCTTCGGTGTTCTTTCTTGCTTAATAATGAGTTGTATAACAAACCTTTTCTCAGTTACCATTGGCCCTTCCTACGCAATTAAATCCGCGTTAGAGCAACCATTGGCAACTGACAAAAGTAGTCCTTTCTTGCTTGACTTCGTGGTGTTCTTTCTTCCAATGTAAAAACGTGTTTATGATGCCCGAAGGGCCCCTTTGTAGACCTTTTAAAATACTACAGTCTCTGTTCAAATAGGCGAATGGTATTTTACATATCTACTAAAATTTAGAATTTCTTCTTTGCTACAGTGTTATTTCTTGCGTAATAATGAGGTGTATAACAGTCCCCTTTCTTGTCAATCACCAACACAAAATCGTGATTATGATGCCTGCAGTACCCCTTTACCTTCTTAAATACAACAGTCTCTGTTGAAATAGACGGATGGTAATTACCATATCTACTAATATTTTGATTTTTTTCTTTTTTTTAGTATTCTTTCTTGCCTAATGTGGAGATATATAACGGTGTCCAACTTATATTGACTATTCACATAAAATATGTCGCCATTGAATCTTAGCTATTCGAATATTTTTTCTACTCAAGGGTTACAACAATTTTTTTATAGATTTACATCGCTACTGAATCTTAATCATTTGAATAATTTTCTATTCGAGAGTTATTTAGTAGATAAAAATATTCCATGTTAAAATTTGTGTCTTATTCAACAAAATTTGTAATAAAGCCTTTTAAATAAAGAACAAAACACTTACCCTCAAACCTGTAGTAGAAAACGACCGTGGTCTTAAGATTTTGTTGTAATTCGGGAGTTGCAATCTAACCGAAAAGTTGAACAGATGATGAAACGTCCATCCAGAGGAAACAAATCAGTTTCAGTTTTCTCTGAAACAAAAGAAAACTGTATTAGTAACAAGGAAGACCATATTACTATATCTGTATGTTTAGGAAATATGTCAAAATGTGATAAGATTATAATATCTATTCAATAAAAAATTTGTTTCGGTATATATCCTAACATGGCCGCATTAATCAAGTTGTATTATAATGATCAAATACTCCTTTGTTCACCTTCTTAACTAAAACAGTGTCTGTTCATCAAATACGCGAATGGTATTTACTCTTATACCATATCTCCTAAAGTTCAGAATTTCTTCTCTTCTTCAGTGTTGAGTTGTATAACAAACCTTTTATCAGTTACCATTGGCATCTCTCACGTAATTAAATCCGCATTAGAGCAACCAATGGCAACTGACAAAAGTAGTCCTTTCTTGCTTGACTTCGTGCTATTTTTTCTACCAACGTAAAAGCGTGGTTATGATTCCCAAAGTGCCCCGTTGTAAGCCTTCTTAAATACTACAGTCTCAGTTCAATTTGGAGGAATGGTATTTACCATATCTACTAAAATTTCAAAATTTCTACTCTTCTTCGGTGTTCTTTCTTGCTTAATAATGAGTTTAATAACAAACCTTTTCTCAGTTACCATTGGCCCTTCCTACGCAATTAAATCCGCGTTAGAGCAACCATTGGCAACTGACAAAAGTAGTCCTTTCTTGCTTGACTTCGTGCTGTTCATTCTTTCAATGTAAAAACGGGTTTATGATGCCCCAAGGACCCCGTTGTAAGCCTTCTTATATACTACAGTCTCAGTTCAATTTGGAGGAATGGTATTTACCATATCTACTAAAATTTAAAATTTCTACTCTTCCTCTGTGTTCTTTCTTGCTTAATAATGAGTTGTATAACAAACCTTTTCTCAGTTACCATTGGCCCTTCCTACGCAATTAAATCCGCGTTAGAGCAACCATTGGCAACTGACAAAAGTAGTCCTTTCTTGCTTGACTTCGTGCTGTTCATTCTTTCAATGTAAAAACGGGTTTATGATGCCCCAAGGACCCCGTTGTAAGCCTTCTTATATACTACAGTCTCAGTTCAATTTGGAGGAATGGTATTTACCATATCTACTAACATTTAAAATTTCTACTCTTCCTCTGTGTTCTTTCTTGCTTAATAATGAGTTGTATAACAAACCTTTTCTCAGTTACCATTGGCCCTTCCTACGCAATTAAATCCGCGTTAGAGCAACCATTGGCAACTGACAAAAGTAGTCCTTTCTTGCTTGACTTCGTGCTGTTCATTCTTTCAATGTAAAAACGGGTTTATGATGCCCCAAGGACCCCGTTGTCAGCCTTCTTATATACTACAGTCTCAGTTCAATTTGGAGGAATGGTATTTACCATATCTACTAAAATTTCAAAATTTCTACTCTTCTTCGGTGTTCTTTCTTGCTTAATAATGAGTTGTATAACAAACCTTTTCTCAGTTACCATTGGCCCTTCCTACGCAATTAAATCCGCGTTAGAGCAACCATTGGCAACTGACAAAAGTAGTCCTTTCTTGCTTGACTTCGTGCTGTTCATTCTTTCAATGTAAAAACGGGTTTATGATGCCCCAAGGACCCCGTTGTAAGCCTTCTTATATACTACAGTCTCAGTTCAATTTGGAGGAATGGTATTTACCATATCTACTAAAATTTAAAATTTCTACTCTTCCTCTGTGTTCTTTCTTGCTTAATAATGAGGTGCATAACAATCTTTTTATCAGTCACCATTGGCGCGGATTGCGCAATTAAATCCGCGTAAAACCACCCAGTGGCAACTGACAAAAGTAGTCCTTTCTTGCTTGACTTCGTGGTGTTCTTTCTTCCAATGTAAAAACGTGTTTATGATGCCCGAAGGGCCCCTTTGTAGACCTTTTAAAATTATCACAGTCTCTGTTTAAATAGGCGAATGGTATTTTACATATCTACTAAAATTAAGAATTTCTTCTCTTCTTCAGTGTTGAGTTGTATAACAAACATTTTCTCAGTTACCATTGGCCCCTCCTACGCAATTAAATCCGCGTTAGAGCAACCAATGGCAACTGAAAAAAGTAGTCCTTTCTTGCTTGACTTCATGGTGTTCTTTCTTCCAACGTAAAAACGTGTTTATGATGCCCGAAGGGCCCCTTTGTAGACCTTTTAAAATACTACAGTCTCTGTTCAAATAGGCGAATGGTATTTTACATATCTACTAAAATTTAGAATTTCTTCTTTGCTACAGTGTTATTTCTTGCGTAATAATGAGGTGTATAACAGTTCCTTTCCTTGTCAATTACCAACACAAAATCGTGATTATGATGCCTGCAGTACCCCTTTACCTTCTTAAATACAACAGTCTCTGTTGAAATAGACGGATGGTAATTACCATATCTACTAATATTTTGAATTTTTTCTTTTTTTTAGTATTCTTTCTTGCCTAATGTGGAGATATATAACGGTGTCCAACTTATATTGACTATTCACATAAAATATGTCGCCATTGAATCTTAGCTATTCGAATATTTTTTCTACTCAAGGGTTACAACAATTTTTTTATAGATTTACATCGCTACTGAATCTTAATCATTTGAATAATTTTCTACTCGAGAGTTATTTAGTAGATAAAAATATTCCATGTTAAAATTTGTGTTTTATTCAACAAAATTTGTAATAAAGCCTTTTAAATAAAGAACAAAACACTTACCCTCAAACCTGTAGTAGAAAACGACTGTGGTCTTAAGATTTTGTTGTAACTCGGGACTTGATGAAACGTCCATCCAGAGGAAACAAATCAGTTTCAGTTTTCTCTGAAACAAAAGAAAACTGTATTAGTAACAAGGAAGATCAGACCATATTACTATATTTGCATACTTAGGAAATATGTCAAAATGTGATAAGATATAAATTTCTATTTATTCAAAAATTTGTTTCGGTGTATATCCTTGGGTACAGAAATATATTTATTTTAGGTTTTCAGTTGCATTCGTAAACAATACGAATAGTTTTGCGATTGTTTAAATTGGATATAAATAAGAGTTATTTGTTACCAACGCATTATACTAAATACATTGGTAATAATTTTCACTTTTACAAAGTGAACATCATTTAAGCAAAACCTATCTTTGTTCTGCAATATATTGTGCCTAAAAAATTTTCAACCTGTTAGACTAGTACAAAAAATAAGAATGATATACCGCAGTTAACTACCGAAACATGGCCGCATTAATCAAGTTGTATTCTAATGATCAAATACTCCTTTGTTCACCTTCTTAACTAAAACGGTATCTGATCATCAAATTGGCGAATGGTACTTACTCTTACCATATCTCCTAAAGTTGTGTTGAGTTGTATAACAAACCTTTTATCAGTTACCATTGGCTTCTTGCAAGCAATTAAATCCGCGTTAGAGCAACCAATGGCAACTGACAAAAGTAGTCCTTTCTTGCTTGACTTCGTGGTGTTCTTTCTTCCAGCGTAAAAACGTGTTTATGATGCCCGAAGGGCCCCTTTGTAGACCTTGTAAAACTACTATAGTCTCTGTTGAAATAGGCGAATGGTATTTTAGATATCTACTAAAATTAAGAATTTCTTCTCTTCTTCAGTGCTGAGTTGTATAACAAACTTTTTTATCAGTTGCACTGGCTACTCTAACGCAATTAAATCCGCGTTAGAGCAACCAATGGCAACTGACAAAAGTAGTCTTTTCTTGCTTGACTTGACTTGACTTTCTTCCAACGTAAAAACGTGTTTATGATGCCCGAAGGGCCCCTTTGTAGACCTTGTAAAACTACTACAGTCTCTGTTGAAATAGGCGAATGGTATTTTAGATATCTACTAAAATTAAGAATTTCTTCTCTTCTTCAGTGCTGAGTTGTATAACAAATTTTTTTATCAGTTGCACTGGATACTCTAACGCAATTAAATCCGCGTTAGAGCAACCAATGGCAACTGACAAAAGTAGTCCTTTCTTGCTTGACTTCGTGGTGATCTTTCTTCCAACGTAAAAACGTGTTAACGATGGCCGAAGGGCCCCTTTGTAGACCTTTTAAAAATACTACAGTCTCTGTTGAAATAGGCGAATGGTATTTTACATATCTACTAAAACTTAGAATTTCTTCTCTTCTTCGGTGTTGAGTTGTATAACAAACTTTTTATCAGTTGCATTGGCTCTTCTGGCGCAATTAAATCCGCGTTAGAGCAACCAATGACAACTGACAAAAGTAGTATTTTCTTGCTTGACTTGACTTGACTTTCTTCCAACGTAAAAACGTGTTTATGATGCCCGAAGGGCCCCTTTGTAGACCTTGTAAAACTACTACAGTCTCTGTTGAAATAGGCGAATGGTATTTTAGATATCTACTAAAATTAAGAATTTCTTCTCTTCTTCAGTGCTGAGTTGTATAACAAACTTTTTTATCAGTTGCACTGGCTACTCTAACACAATTAAATCCGCGTTAGAGCAACCAATGGCAACTGACAAAAGTAGTCTTTTCTTGCTTGACTTGACTTGACTTTCTTCCAACGTAAAAACGTGTTTATGATGCCCGAAGGGCCCCTTTGTAGACCTTGTAAAACTACTACAGTCTCTGTTGAAATAGGCGAATGGTATTTTAGATATCTACTAAAATTAAGAATTTCTTCTCTTCTTCAGTGCTGAGTTGTATAACAAATTTTTTTATCAGTTGCACTGGATACTCTAACGCAATTAAATCCGCGTTAGAGCAACCAATGGCAACTGGCAAAAGTAGTCCTTTCTTGCTTGACTTGACTTGACTTTCTTCCAACGTAAAAACGTGTTTATGATGCCCGAAGGGCCCCTTTGTAGACCTTTTAAAAATATCACAGTCTCTGTTGAAATAGGCGAATGGTATTTTAGATATCTACTAAAATTAAGAATTTCTTCTCTTCTTCAGTGCTGAGTTGTATAACAAACTTTTTTATCAGTTGCACTGGATACTCTAACGCAATTAAATCCGCGTTAGAGCAACCAATGGCAACTGGCAAAAGTAGTCCTTTCTTGCTTGACTTGACTTGACTTTCTTCCAACGTAAAAACGTGTTTATGATGCCCGAAGGGCCCCTTTGCAGACCTTTTAAAAATATCACAGTCTCTGTTGAAATAGGCGAATGGTATTTTAGATATCTACTAAAATTAAGAATTTCTTCTCTTCTTCAGTGCTGAGTTGTATAACAAACTTTTTTATCAGTTGCACTGGATACTCTAACGCAATTAAATCCGCGTTAGAGCAACCAATGGCAACTGGCAAAAGTAGTCCTTTCTTGCTTGACTTGACTTGACTTTCTTCCAACGTAAAAACGTGTTTATGATGCCCGAAGGGCCCCTTTGCAGACCTTTTAAAAATATCACAGTCTCTGTTGAAATAGGCGAATGGTATTTTAGATATCTACTAAAATTAAGAATTTCTTCTCTTCTTCAGTGCTGAGTTGTATAACAAACTTTATTATCAGTTGCACTGGATACTCTAACGCAATTAAATCCGCGTTAGAGCAACCAATGGCAACTGGCAAAAGTAGTCCTTTCTTGCTTGACTTGACTTGACTTTCTTCCAACGTAAAAACGTGTTTATGATGCCCGAAGGGCCCCTTTGTAGACCTTTTAAAAATATCACAGTCTCTGTTGAAATAGGCGAATGGTATTTTAGATATCTACTAAAATTAAGAATTTCTTCTCTTCTTCAGTGCTGAGTTGTATAACAAACTTTATTATCAGTTGCACTGGATACTCTAACGCAATTAAATCCGCGTTAGAGCAACCAATGGCAACTGACAAGAGTAGTCCTTTCTTGCTTGACTTCGTGGTGATCTTTCTTCCAACGTAAAAACGTGTTTATGATGCCCGAAGGGCCCCTTTGTAGACCTTTTAAAAATACTAGTCTCTGTTGAAATAGGCGAATGGTATTTTACATATCTACTAAAACTTAGAATTTCTTCTCTTCTTCAGTGTTGAGTTGTATAACAAACTTTTTTATCAGTTGCACTGGATACTCTAACGCAATTAAATCCGCGTTAGAGCAACCAATGGCAACTGGCAAAAGTAGTCCTTTCTTGCTTGACTTGACTTGACTTTCTTCCAACGTAAAAACGTGTTTATGATGCCCGAAGGGCCCCTTTGCAGACCTTTTAAAAATATCACAGTCTCTGTTGAAATAGGCGAATGGTATTTTAGATATCTACTAAAATTAAGAATTTCTTCTCTTCTTCAGTGCTGAGTTGTATAACAAACTTTTTTATCAGTTGCACTGGATACTCTAACGCAATTAAATCCGCGTTAGAGCAACCAATGGCAACTGGCAAAAGTAGTCCTTTCTTGCTTGACTTGACTTGACTTTCTTCCAACGTAAAAACGTGTTTATGATGCCCGAAGGGGCCCCTTTGTAGACCTTTTAAAAATATCACAGTCTCTGTTGAAATAGGCGAATGGTATTTTAGATATCTACTAAAATTAAGAATTTCTTCTCTTCTTCAGTGCTGAGTTGTATAACAAACTTTATTATCAGTTGCACTGGATACTCTAACGCAATTAAATCCGCGTTAGAGCAACCAATGGCAACTGACAAGAGTAGTCCTTTCTTGCTTGACTTCGTGGTGATCTTTCTTCCAACGTAAAAACGTGTTTATGATGCCCGAAGGGCCCCTTTGTAGACCTTTTAAAAATACTAGTCTCTGTTGAAATAGGCGAATGGTATTTTACATATCTACTAAAACTTAGAATTTCTTCTCTTCTTCAGTGTTGAGTTGTATAACAAACTTTTTTATCAATTGCATTGGCTCTTCTGACGCAATGAAATCCGCGTTAGAGCAACCAATAGCAACTGACAAGAGTAGTCCTTTCTTGCTTGACTTTGTGGTGTTTTTTCTACCAATGTAAAAACGTGTCTATGATGCCCGAAGGGCTCCTTTCTATACCTTTTTAAATACTACAGTCTCTGTCTAGAATTTTTTTTTCTTCGTCATTCATTCTTGCTGAATAATGAGGTGTATAACAATCTTCTTATCGGTTACCTTTAGCGTGTCTTTCGCAATTAATCAGCGTTAGGCCAGCAAATGTCAACTGACAAAAGTAGTCCTTTCTTGTTTGACTTTCCGGTTTGATTTTCCTTCAACATTATGGTGATTAAATTATTGCTTTCTAGACTTTCTCAAATACAACAGTTTCTGTTCATGGAGATGAACGGTAATTAGATGTACTAAAAACTTAAAATTTCTTCCCGCCATGAATATTCTTTCTTGTTTCATCTGCGTTGGTAACCATCCTTTTATTCTCCGTCATTCGCTTGGCTGACGCAAGTAAATACACGCAAACTAAGTGAATGACAACTGACAAAACGTAGTAATTTCTTGCTTCACTTCAAGATTTGTTTTCCTTCGAGGTCAATTAATACGCCTTAAATTAGCAAACAGCAATTGCCAAAAACAGTTTCTTCTTGAATGACTTTAAAGATTTGCTTCTGCTCTCTGCATAAATACAGGGTATTTTCCAAATCCAACTGTTTTTCATATTATAATATTTAAAAAAGTTTTTTTCTGGGACACCCTGTATAATTATGATGATTAAGACACACTTCAGCATTACGCAATTAGAAACAAATTCTAGCTAATTATTCAATACAATATGGTTCTACAAATTATCATGTAGAAATAATCTTAGTGTGCTATCTAAGTTGCAGGCTTCCGCGGCCGTTGTTAGTGGCATCTAGGCTTCCGGGTTGGAGCCGCGTCATCGGTGAATATAGTTGTCTTCTAAATCCCAAAGTGACCACATCCCTGAAGATGTGTCGTGCAACTGAGGACGAAACGTCGGCAATTTATTCACCGATGACGCGGCTCCAACCCGGAAGCCTAGATGCTATTAGTGTGCTATAATTAATCGTTTGATTTGTATGTTTATTTGATATTTATGGGCTGTTTATTAATAATAATCTGTGTAAATTAACTAAATTACGTTAATAATGACAAGGTTAACAATTGAAAAAAGCTGTCGGGCAACAGCCGCGGGGCCCTTTCTCACATGTACTGAATGTAAATTTGTAAATATTTCGAAAATAATGAAATATTTTTGAATTTTTTGACGTTTTCGACAATTTTATGAAAATTGAGAAAATGTGTTGAAGTTTTTGAAAAATTTTTCAGTTTTATATTTTATAGCGGTTGTTTTTTGAAAAGTTTAAAAATTTTGCTTTAAATAATAATTTTTTGGAATTTTAAACATTTAGAAAAACTTTTTAGTTTGGAAATTTTGAACATTAAAAAATTATTGACAATTTAAAATTGAAAATTATAAAAACGTTTAGAAATATTTAGAAAATTTTCGAATTTCCTATTTTATACCGGTTGTTTTTTAGAAAATTGTTTTTTTTAAATTTTTGTGAAATTAAATTTTTTTGAAATTTTCAATTGGTTTGGAAATTATAATGAAGCTATGATGAATTATAGAAATTTTTAATAATTTTCAAAACTACAATTTTTTAAATTTACAAATACTAAAAATTTTCCAAATATTATGAAAACTTAAAAAATTTTAAAATTTTGAAATTTCTGAAAATTATGAACATTTTGATATTTTGAAAATGTTGAAATTTAAATTTTTCAAATTATCATCAGTTTGAAAGATTTGATCGTGTTAATTGGCAATTAAGTACTGCCAATTATCAATGACTCGCGTAAGAGTGCAGAAAATTTTGGAATGTTACAAAAATAGCACATTAGGCCCCAAACAATAGTTACGAAGAAAAAATTTGATATTCTTAATAGTTTAGGAAATAATAGTGGGGTGGCACTTAATGACTCACCCTTTATATGTATTTTTTTAGACGTATCATTATCATAATCACAAATTCTTGAATGTAACTAACACCTTTTTTTATGAACATTTCGGTAGATTATCACTTAAAGGCAAACTATTAACGGGTGGTTGATAGGCTCCTAGTGACCTGGTTTTCTACGAATGGCTATGTGAAAATCGAGTAGTTTTGTGGACGTTTTTCGAGCCGTGTTTCGGTTTTAATAAAAGCTTGCTATTTTCCACTTAATATTAATGAGTATAAGTAAAGAACGGAAACAAAAAGCAGAAGTAATACTAGACCGAAAGTAAAAACAAAAGTAATAGTCTCTTTGCATAAGATAACTAAAAAGCAAAAAATTCTTATTTGGCAACTTTTGCGTTAAAGTTATTTTATTTTAACGGTCAGTATTCATTATTCCGTTTCTGAAACGGTTTTTAAAATACCCATTTCGTGTGCAGATGTCTATTACGGAGTTCAGTTCTTTGATCCGACTTCTTTTCTGCACCAAATGCTGTTGTATTAGTGGACGGCTCTTCATTTTAATATTCACAGTCATCTCAAATCAATACGAGTTCGTATAATAACGCGAACAATATCCCGGAAGAGCAACTCAATCTGTCAACAAATGGGGGCAATATTTTCATTTTAAAGGGGCGCCCTTTACGTTTTACCCCTTTGTTAAGCTTTTATGGGTGCTAAGGATGTATATAATGTACAATAGTACATAAAGACCGAATTAACTGAAAACTTAGGTAAGGGGATTCTAAAATTGGTATGCATCGGTAAATAAACATTAAAAACATCCCATATTTTATCTAAAAAGAAGGAAAGGTTTTGAAGATTGTGGTTTATTAAAATAATGACAGTCTAAACCTTGCTAATCCGTATCTGAAACTTGCCGTTGTTTATTTAATCCAAACAATGTGGCCGGTGCAAAAGTTTGTAAATATACAAGGTGAGTTAAAACTTAACAGTAATGCATAATTTCTTGTAAGTTCGTAAATATTGATTCTATGAAGAAATGGTCTTAATAAAAGTTGTTTGTTAATTTCCCGATCTTTAATTTTTTACACATCCATTTAATTTCGTAATTGCTATTGCAACCAACTTTCGTATTTTACATGAATCCTATATTTTTTTCACCTTCTTGGATTCAACTAGTGGTTCTCTTTCTGGCCCAATACCTTTTTTCATAGGATTACGTAACAAAATTGTTGAATAGAATACCTGTGAAGTTTAAACATTTTATAGTTGCCATAGCAAGTAAATAACGAAACGTATAAAAAATTGGACATATACAAAATATGGGCTGAATTTTAACAAACCACTTTTATCAAGACTATTTTTGCATAGAATCAATACTTTCGAAGTTAAGACATTATGCTTATGCTTTTTACTCACCCTGTGTTATTTTGCTAGTAATATTTAAGGGCATATCAAATATTAGTCAGAGACTTTCTAAGGTTAACCGGATGTTTATTGGTTCATGAAATATAAACAATACCACCTGGTACGGTAAACAGTCGTTTACCTAACAGTTTAATTGGATACTCCCTAAAGAAATTACTATCATCAAATTATAAAATCGGTTTTAGATTTTGTCTAATAAATATTGTTTGCAATTAATAATTACTAGAAATAAAAAATCTTCTTAAAATTACCAATTAATTTTTCAAAAATATTCAAAATTTTAAAAATTTTGAACATTAAAATGGCCAAAAATTTTCAGTATTTACAAAAATTTAGATTTTAAACATTTTCTAACCTCAAAATAGTTTAAATTTTGAATATTTATAGTTTTTAATTTTTTCAAAATATGAAAAATGGGTTTAATTTCATAACTTTCGCGATTTTTAAAATTTAATAAGTTTTAAAATATGTTCAAAAATTTTCAGAATTTTCGCAAATTTTTAAATTTTGTTAATTTTCAGAATTTCCATAATTTTTAAAAAACTATCATACTTTTCATTTTCAAAAATTTATAATTTTTCAATTTCTGATCATTTTCAAAAGTTTCATAATTTCCAATAACTATCAAATTATTCAAATATTTTTATAAATTTGTAACGTTTTTAAATATGTCACAATAATCAAAATTTTCTAGTGGCGGTTGCCCGACAGCTGTTTTTGTAAAACTTGCATCCTTTTTTGATAGTTACCACTCCAAGCAAACTCAACTTATGTTAAATTTAAAATAGTGAACGTTAAATTTGGTGTTATTTTTCCAATTTGGTTCAGTTTCAGAGTCATTTCATTAAACTTTACCTGTTGAAGATCATTCACCCTAAATAATAAAAACAAAATATCGTAAGAGGCAACACGTTTTTACTGGTTCCTACTAATTAGGCCTGTTTGTTACGCTTGTACATTTTATCCCAAACCAAGGAGATCTTGCACTAACATTTGCATTGCATGCCTCACGCAATTTCAAATCGCACAGCGCATTTGCAAGGAATGAGGGCATTTATTAGGTCAATTCAACATTTTAGCATCAGCACCCGATAATCATTACCGTACAAATACGCAAATGAATGCAGCTAGAAGTTCATACAACATGATGAAGAACAAAACAATCCTTTATTTTTTTTTAATCTTGAAATAACCACACATTATGAAATAAGCAAATTTTGTATGCGATTGTACTTAGCAGAGGCGTATTGTCTATGCGGTTTTCGCAGTTTTTTTTATTGAATTTCATTCCTCGAACAACAATACACAAATAATGTACGCTTGTTGAAAAACCTAACGATTTTCGAATTTTTATGAAAACTCGAGTTGGCATCAAGAGCTGAAGATGCGCAACAAGTTGGTAGAAACGTTGAGAAAAGCAATAAAAAAAATCGTATAAACATGGGTCCGGAAATGCTTCCTTAAAGAGTTAAAGCCTCCATTCCCAGTAGTTCCCTGTTGCGGAGGCCGTAACTCCGTAAGACCTTGACCATATTTTTTTTTATTGTTCTAATCAGTAGAACATTTCTGCTTCTTGAGGGTGTACTTGGGTGCCAACTTGAGGTTTCACAAAAATTAAATTATTTCAAGAACGATTGGGTTTTAACGACTTTCAACTGTATGTTTTTCTTCGAAGATTAACATTGTTTAAGAAAAATTTTGATAAATGTACAGGAAAAATAAAATTAGGAGAAAGTACTAGTACTCCCCGCCCATTTGTGCCGCCCCTTCAGACGAAAACTACTGTGAAACATAGACTCTTCATAAATATGATGGCATGCAACATTTGTTATTTTATATAGCTTGATTTGATCAATATTAACAAATAAAGCAGTTTAAAGCGTCACCTTTGAAGATGCACATCTCGAAAACAAAGCATTTTAGGACTCATGTTTATCTGAACTTTTTTTCTTATTTTAGATGTATCTAAACGCCCACCCAGTTTGGCAGTCGCCAAGTGAATCGCCCCGAGGCAGCTAACATAATTATTTTTGACATGTGGAAATAAAGCTACTCACAATGATCTAGTAAACATCGCAATTTTTCAGGTCATATTCTAACAGTTTTGTTATACAGGGTGTTTGTAAAGTATGGATAAAAGTTCAATACTTTCACGTTTTTCGAAAAAAGAAACCGGACACGTCAAAAATTATTTACTCTTGTGGATGTTTTGCTGTACTTTAACAAGATTTTCCTTTCCCCTTTGAAAGTAATAACGCCATCAAGGTTTTTTAAATGACAGTATATATTTTAATTTCGGTCTTAGATACCTTATGGCATTTTCTTTATGGTAGTATTTTTTGTATTACTTTCAGAACAGTTGTAATACCATCTAGGCTTCCGGGTTGGAGCCGCGTCATCGGTGCATGAACTGCCGACGTTTCGTCCTCGGTTGCACGGGACATCTTCAGGGCTGTGGTCGTTTTGGGATCAGTTGTTGTGTCGCAGATCCCAAAGTGACCACAGCCCTGAAGATGTCCCGTGCAACTGAGGACGAAACGTCGGCAGTTCATGAACCGATGACGCGGCTCCAACCTAGAAGCCTAGATGTTATTAACAACGGCCGCGAAAGCCTGCAACTTAGATCAGATGAAATACCTTTGGTTGTGTTTACTTCATCAGGTAAAGGTTACATTTTTAAATTAATTGTAAACAGTCTCCACTATAAACAGTTTGGAAATGGTATAAATGCTGTTCAAATTCACTAATTCTCTTTTGTTAAACATTCCAAAGGCGACTTCATATTTACGGGGTTTTTAGAGGATCACAAATTAACAACAAGTAATATTCATACGCTAGTGGCCGGATTTCTAGTCTAATATTTAATCAGTACATATTAAAATTATGAGGCAATCAATTAATAATAAATGCTGGCATATTTCCTTTAAATATGCAGTTGGCGCATATCTAACATTTTTAATGAATTTTTTACGGGCTTACAATAGCAACACACTCATACGTTTGACCTTATGCGAGCTTGTGTAGATAGTTATTATTTATTTGGTCAACTGGAATTGATCCTTGTGTAACAGTAAAATGAAATAAAACATGGTTCATAAGCGTAGAATATGAATGGTCATGAGTTTTAAAAATGCTTCACGAAACAATTTTATGAAACTGCAAAAATATTTTTATTATTTGAAATGTAAAATAGCAACCACAAATTAATAAAAATAGAATGTGTAAATGCATTAATACAATGAGAAAATTCTACCAAAGAAAGTATTGGACTATCAACATTCATAAGGAATGGAAAGCCACCGTAGAATAAAAGACTTAAGAATTGCAGTACACAATAGGGATGCAACGGATATTCGGTTTTTATCCGTTATCCGGCCATTTCACCGAATATTCGGTTTGGCCGGATAATATGAAATATCCGGGCGGAGATTTTTCTTCAAGTAAAACAGGGTGGCCACTTTTCTGGAAAACATGGAAAACCGGGAAAAGTCAGGGAATTTAAAATTTTTTTATTTTGGTCAGGGAAATCAGGGAATTGTACCAATTTCAACGTAAAGTCAGGGAATTTCACGAAATAGTCAGGGAAAATTCTGTAAAATGCAATTATTTTAATATTTTTATTTTTGCCGGCGAAACGGAAATTTTGTTACCTAGGTATATGTTTATAAAATTTGTATTTACGTCATTTGGTTTTTCCTTAAAGTTTAGATGTTGTATTTTGTTATGGTTGTTGAAAAATTTTCATTTGCTGTAAAGTAATTTAAGTTAACTTTGCTAATTTTAATGTTGGGTTACAATTTAAAAAAAAAACAGTTGAAATTGGCTTTTGTACCATAAAAATGAGTCAGGGAAAACTGAAGTTTATCAGTCAGGGAAGTCAGGGAAAAGTCAGGGAATTTGAAAAGCAGTTTTAAGTGGCCACCCTGTAAAAGAGATTACGCATGCAATGTGATTTGAAAGTATAGACTAAAATAATTGAAAGTAAGAGAGCAAAAACCCCCATAAGCCCAGTATTTTGCAGATCTGCATAAAATTACTAAATTTATATTGTTGAGATGAGCATTTATGCGAGTTAAAAATTTGAAATGATTTCAAACAACATAAATAAGTATTATTTATTAAAACCACAAAGTAATATATAACATAAGGAGGATGCATGAACCGCTTGTTGCTATGATATGCAGGTCTCAATTTTGCACTACATGTGACGGAGAGATCCGAGACCAGGAACCTATAAAAAGTACTCAATCGTTACTATTTTATTTTCAATGTCGACAAAGACCGTATATGTTAGGTTTAGTCAGTTGATTTCTTGTACGGTGTCGGATCTATCAAAACAAAACATATTTTAGTTTTAACCATTGTTAAAAAATTATTAATTTTTTTAATTACAGTCAAATTCGTTGACAGATTTTAAATCTTAATTGTGAAAAAAATAACAATATGAGCGCAAATTAGCACATCCTTGAAATAGTACATTTAGTAGTTTCCTTGTCTCTGTGCTCCCTCTCTCTAACACACTACAGAATAAGACCATAGGGTTCGTGCATTGCATACTCTTTAAGTATATATTATGCTATTATGATTAAAACCTAAATTTTACTGTGGTAAAGCTGAAACTACTTCGATAGTAAAAACTAGGCCGGATAATCCGGTATCCGGTTATCCGGCTGAGCAACCGGATACCGAATATCCGTTATCCGGCATTTTGAAAAAGTACTGCTCGCTGCATCCCTAGTACACAACAACAACAACTTTTTCTAAATTCTCAGCCGAAAAATTAGTTTTCTTGTCCGACAAAATATTTTTAATCATAGAAAATGACCTTTCAACGTCGCAGCTCGTCAATGCAGCAAGACTGTAAAAGTTAGCCGGTGAACAACTGACTGGGTTATTTGTCGACTTTGATATATCTCCATTTACTAATAATTGTGAGTAACGAGGATTGCGATGCAATACTCGATTCCAAATTCTTCGCCGAATGACGAATTTTCAATAGAATGAAAGTGGTCAAATGATTCTAATAGTGACAAATTTTTGCCTTCCAATGATTTTATAACTTTTGGACGATTTTTAATAAGTCCCATTTTCTATCATAACAAGCACATGCATGTTGAAGTTTATAAAGCGGTTTATTTATTTCTTTTGGAACGCTCATTTCTCGCGAGACCAGGTACTTTACAAAATTAACTTTTAGTAAATATCGCAGTTTATCATGTATATCTTAATGGATTTGAGTACGCCCATGGTTTTTGTTTACTTATTGAATTATAACAAATTTTTTTGCTATTCTGCGGCTAAAAGTCCGGTCTTTGTAACAAAAAATCATACCTACAGGTACAATTTGATGCAAAAAATGAAACAATTTCTATGCCATTTGTTATCCGAACAATGGTTACAAATGAATTAAAATTAATACTTTCACAAAAACACGAAAAATGATTTAAACAAGTTTGTTATGTAACCTTAGAAAAAATCATACTACTAAAAAAATGTCATAAGGTACGCAAAACCGAAATTAAAAATATACAGTTATTTAACAGAAAAAACCTTGATGACTGCAAAATGAGAGGGGTTAGTTGTCAAATACACCAAAATATCCGCAAGGATAAATACTTTTTGACGTGTCCGAGAATATTTTCGAAAAACGTAAAATTGTTGAGATATAAACTTGTATTCATACTTTATTAACACCTTCAATTAATTTCCTTGTTTCTTTGTTAACTTAGAGGAAAATTACTAATAGCTCAAAATTGTCGCTAAATACTTTGATTTTGAGATATTCTGACGTAATTTAGCAGCAAAATTTTAACTATAATAAAAGGAGATTACTGCATGAAAATACTAAAAAGCTAACGTTAAGAAAAAACTGCATACAGTTAAAGTAAAATTACTTTAGCTCATTACAAGCAGTGTGGATGCTTTAAAATCACCCACAGTTATATCAAATTCGTTTCAAATTTGGTCGATTTCCGTATTACGTAATACATATTTCTAATTTTAATTAGTATATCAGAAACTGTAAGGTTATAATTAGAATTACTAAGCCAATTAAATATCAATAACGATTTATATGATTTTAATAATATCATAAATCATATTTTATAAACATTGTATGATAAAAATAGACTGAGAAATTTTTTTGCTAGTATTACTAACAGCTGAAGAACGTAATAATCGAGGACACTTATCATTTTTAATTTTCTTTTTTTTAATTGCTTATGCATGAACGCATATTTATGAGTTTACTGAGCATCTGCTTAGTTCAAATTAAAAAAATCATTGCTGTATTAGAAGTCTCTAAAAGTCTCTAAAAAGTTTCGAAAAAATTAAACTCGAAATGGGAGCGGCGGTTAATAGAGAAAGGCAATAATTTATGACGTTAAGGTAAAAATTAGGGAACAGTGTGGGACATGGGTTCATCGCAAACTAATATTTCCATCACAAATTTCCGATGTCCTATAATTACTGATTATTCTGTTATACCCACGTTCCGAAAGTGGTTCTATAATAGACAAAAAACGTCACCGCACCATCCCAACTTGAACTTTCGTGGGTAACTTAAGAAAACTTTTATCTTAAATATTGATCACACCTTGATTTACATAAACTGGCAATAATTATGGAATTATTCGGTGCCTTTGGTCGAGTATGCTTTTAATGAAACGGTGTAATTTTGCTAAACTTGCATATCTAACTGCAAATAAATGGCGGTTTTTGCACGCAGTTTCAGACACACCTTTAGAAAAACCGCAAATGTTAAAAACGTACGGTGCTTATTTATAATAACAAAATTAATAACTAAACGTTCGATGCACAGCTGTAAACACAAATACTGTAAATATTTTGGCGTTTGAATTGAATCTTTAATTCATTAACTTTGTTCTTTTAATGACAGTCGAACATATTTTTGATTATTGTTTTTTATGTCTATGTGTTGTAATTTATTAATTTTTTTTGTAAGCTGTTATTACCTTATTTTATTGTAGGCAGTTTTTTAATTTAATGCTAAATTTTGAATATTATTGCTTTTATCTTCCTCGCTATACGAAGTATAGCTATATAAGAGGAAGGTATTGTCAGGTTGGATTTGGTGCAAATGCGTTCATTCCGCAAAGTTTCTTTCGCTTTGGGCTTACTGGCCGATATACAGCTATGCCTAAAAGAAAGGTTATTTTATGCCAAACATTTTGACTAATCACCAGGTTTTAGGGCCGTGGGAGACCGATAAAACGGACGCTGCAGAGGTGTCTGTGTATGTATGTGTCTGTAAGCCTGTATGCACTTTACGGTCCAGGCGCCTTAACGCAGAAAACCCAAATTTGGCTCAAAGATTGGTAATTGCAAAAGGATGACACTGCAAGAAAATGAGGTTAGTCTGCCAAAAAAGGGGGCTGGGGAGGCGAGGGGTGCTCTATGTCAAAATAGACGCGATCAAAAAAAGAACATAAAATTCGTATTCTAAGCGGTCGAATAGCCGGTCTGCGCAAAACATGATCTCCTTATATCCCCCCCCCCCCCAATTGCCCCTCGGCATCGATTTTTGAGTTTTTCAAAAATTTACGAATTTCGGCTTTAAAATCGGTATGAGCATGTTAAATGACAATAGGACCAACTTTTCATTGCGAAAACACCACTAGCAGGTTTCCTTTGGGTCGTTTACCTGAACAGATTAATTAAATAATCGCCAAAAAATCACCAAACTGAGAAATCGATTTTGTGATTTCAAGGGATATACAGTTGCATTTTTAAAAATAATCAAAATTTTAAAAATTTTCACATTTCCGAAGTTTGCAAAAATTTAAAAACTGGAAACAAAAATAGAAAACAAATTTCAACTCATTTTTTTTAATTTTTGAAATTTTCCAAAATTTCAAATTTTTACACTTTTTTAACTTTTCAAAATTTCATAAAACATATTTTCAATAATTTTTCCAAAAGTTGTCACAATTTTCAAAAACATTTTCAACTCAAACTTTCGAAAATGCTTACAGTTGCCTGATATTTTCAAAACTTCCAAATTTTTCAATATTTCAAAATTTTTAAAATTTACCGCAATTTTCAAAATTTTCGAAATGTTGGTAAACTTTTAAATTTTCAATACTTGTCTCGTCCAAAAAAACGTAAAATTTTAAAAAATTTTAATATCTATCCAAAATTTTATACTTATATATAAAATTATCTTTTTTTTAAATCTTCAAAATTTTTATTATTTTCAATTTTTAATTTAAAAAAATTTATAGTAATCAAAAGTGTAGTAAAATTTAGAAAGAAATTAATAAATCTTTATAAAACGTCCGAGTATAAAATATATTGGAATTTTTTTCGAGAACTTTAAAATATTTGAAATTTCCATAAAATTCTCAAAATTTTCAATAATTTCCGTAAATGCGAGGAAGCTCCCTTCGCAATTTTATAATAAATATGATTAATTTTGGAACTTACTAAAATGTAAACAAGAAAAATCTTCCTTAACTTTAATCATCAATTTTATGGTGTATTTGATTTGATATGACTTCAAATTAAAACTTGCATTTTTAACTTAATTTAAATTCAAAATTAAACTACCCACTAAATTGTTTTTTTTTACATATTACTCATGCACCAAGGTTTATGAGACAAACGGGTTGGAACATACACGTTTTCTTTTAAAATAATAAAATAATTATAGCCAATAAGTAGCGTTCAAGACAATTAAATATCTCATTTCTAACTTAGTTTGATTAATTGATTGTTTTCAATACTTAAACTGCATCATTTACGCATGTAATCGTGTTAGCTAACATTTCGATTTCACCTTGACTCGATGAGAGTAAAATGCAGTAAAATGCAACGTAACTGCGCCATCTCGTGTGAAGCAATAGAAGTTGTATGCATATGTTACTTCACTAAAACAATATTTCTAGATAAAATTTAAAAAATTATTTTTTTTTATCATAAAAATTAATTTTTCTGGTTATTTTTGACATATTTTTGCCGCTAGAAAAAAAAATATTTTTTTAATTATATTTTTTAAACCTTAAAAAATAATTTTGTTCGTGTGCAGAAAAAAAAATTTTTTAACTGTAATTTTTTATTATAAAAATTGTAAAAAATTTAAAAAAAAATTGTGTGCGGGCAAAAATTTTTAGTTAAAACATTTATTGCTTGAAATGTCCCAAACGGTGCTTCATAGATAAACACAAATTAAGTGTTAAAATTTTTTATTGCAATTGGAAGTCAATAAAATGAGTTTGATTTCTAAATTTAGAGGTAGGTATACAATTAAATTTACTTAGTTTACAAAAAAATCTAAAATTTAACTTTTTGTGTAATGTTTTAAAACACTTTCAATTGTTTTTATTTTACTGTAATACGTTTTTGCAAAAAAAATGAGTGTTTGTTTTTATCTAAATAATAGTTTTGCTGATTAATGGGACAGTATATTGCAATTGTTTTTGCGGTTGCCACCTTTTCTTTAGGTCTGAGTTAGCAGAACTGCCACGAGACCAGAAAGCGGGTTCTATTATAGTTCTGAAAGTTAACGTCTAAGCTTTAGTGACAGGTACAAATTAAAATTGTCGTTTGTCGCCCAGCTTTATACAGGTGATCCCGGGGGGCGACCACCTTCTGTCGAGACCAAAAATTACCACCTTTGTAGTCGCCGACTTTTAAATAGAGGATTCATCAAATCACCGCAAGTTATTATCATTTTTGTAATTCCTGAGAGTCATCTTCATTGCTCCGTTTTCGAAGACATTTTCATAAATTTTATGAGGAGTGCGGAGACGCGACGCGACGCTTTTTGTTTTTGGAGGACCCGAGGCGCAGATTCGTGAAGGTTGCCTGACTTTTGATTTTCTTATGATACTCGCTTTGTGAAATCGTTTATCTTTTAATGATGCTGGTCTGGAGGATGAGTTCGAGACATACATATATTATATGTCGGAGCCATCCAGGCAGATAGATACAGCTTTGGAGCTGCCGCAAACTAATTCTAGGCTGGCGAAGGGCGGACCTGCGTGCCTGTCACTTGCCACCGCCTGGCCTCGACCTCAGGACCTACACCGCCCCCAAGCACCCGAGTCTGATGGCTTTTACAATTTAGATCCCATATCTCTAAATTCAAATTGAGATTCATAAATGTGTTCCCAGAGAGTAAAGGACTCTAACCGATTAACCTTCTGATTATCTAAGCACAATCAGTGCCGGTCTTCGAAAAGTTACCTACGCAAATATATGGGGTAGTTCACCTGAATTTTGTGATAATTTGCCGTACTCTATTTTAATCATGATAAATAATATGTAGCATACGATAGTGAACACCTAGTTTTCGAGAGTACAATAAATAGCCTGAAACTTTAGTAAAAAAATTATGTTTAGTATATTTATGTTTTAGAGGTAGTGACAAATAAAAAATGTGGTACAGTCTTTCCATAAACACCACCTAACTCTAAACACATACAGTGTGTCCACGAATAAGGTTGGTTGGTTTCTCTGAATATTTTACTCTTGCAAAGAAATTTTATTTTTTCAAATCCCATTATATGCAAAACCATTTAAGATTAGCCGCTAAAATAAATTTTAATCGAATTTTTTCTTTGAAGTTTTGACGTATGACAAAAAATAGATTAAAAAGAATGTTGATGTCGTAATTAATTTTTTTGTTCCAAGTACAATTTAAAAAAAAAATACAATAAAAATTGTATTTGTCAACTAACCCCAAATATGTTTGTATATTCGGTGATTTGAAAACGAGCAACATTTCTTTCAAAGTGTAACACTTCTGAATAATTAAAAATAAAAAAGTTTTCACTTCTTGCAGCCCATCGCTGAACACACTGTACATTAACATTTTTTTCGAATTATTTTATATTGTAGTTCCAAAATTTTAAGAAAAAACACAATTGAAATTTTATTTGGCAATTAACCTAAAATATGTTTGCATATTCGGGGGTTGGAATACAAACAAAATTTCTTTGACAGAGTAAAATTTTCTGAGAAATTAAAAGTAAAAAATTTTCTCTTTTTTGATCCCCCCATCCGCAAACACACTGTACATTAACATTTTTTTTGAATTATTTTTTGGTCCAAGTCCAAAGTTTAAAGAAAAATATGCAATTGAAATTTTACTTGGAAATTACCATAAACTTTGTTTGCATATTCGGCGGTTGGAATACAAACAAAATTTTCTGAAAAATCAAAAATAAAAAAGTTTTCTCTTTTTTATCCCCACACGCATTCATTAACATTTTTTTTAAATAATTTCTTGGTCCAAGACAAAGATGCGAATGAAATTTTATTTGGCGATTAACCTAAAATATGTTTCCATACTCGGTGGTTGGAAAACAAACATTTCTTTGACAGAGTAAAATTTTCTGAGAATCAAAAATTTAAATTATTGCTTTTTTGAAATTTGAACCCCATCAGTGAACACATTATACATTAATTTTTTTAATTTACATTTTAGTCCCAAGTTCCAAAATTTAAAAAAAAATGCCATTACATTTTTTTGGCAACTAACCTAAATTAACTTTGCATACACAAGGGTTAAAAAACACGTGAAATTTGTCTAAAGATTAAAATTTTCTGAGAAAACAAAAATAAAAAAATTTTTGTTTTTATTTCATCCGTGGACACACTGTATAATAACATTTTAGTTGGTTTATTTAAAGTTTTAAAACCAAAATTTTAAGAAAAAGTCTCTATGAAAGAGTAAAATTTTCTAAGAAGTCAAAAATAAAAGTTTGTCCTTTTATGATCCAGAAAAA
The DNA here is from genome assembly GCA_958336395.1 of Ctenicera cuprea. Classification (NCBI taxonomy): domain Eukaryota; kingdom Metazoa; phylum Arthropoda; class Insecta; order Coleoptera; family Elateridae; genus Ctenicera; species Ctenicera cuprea. Next base: position 21,846,269 of record OY284496.1, read on the forward strand.
GCAATTTCGTTGAAAGAGAGAAATTTTCCGAGAAATCAAAAATAATAAAACATGTTTCCCTCTTTTGATCCCCATCCGTGGCCACACTGTATATTACCTTTATTAATATTTTTCCGATTTATTTTTTGTTTAAAGACCAAAATTGTAAAATAAAATTTTGACAGTAAGATTTTCAGAGAAATCAAAAATAAATCTTTTGAACCCCATCTGTGGACACACTGTATATAAATATATTTTTTATGTTTGTTGTTCTAACACCAAGGATCAAAGAAAAATGTCTTTAAAATAGTAAACCTTTCTAAGAAATCAGAAATAAAACACGTTTTTTCTCTTTGAACCTCGCCCGTGGACACACTGTATATAAATTTGTTTTTCGAATTATTTGTTTTACAGCAATATTTAAAGACAAATTTTTTGAAAGAGTAAAATTTAGTAAAATTTTCTGGGAATTCAAAAATAAAAAAGTTTTCTCTCTTTGGACCCCACTCGTGGACACACTGTATATTATAATTTTATTTAGATTTGTTTTTTGTTGTAAAACCAAAATGCAAAGAAAACATTTCTGAGAAATCAAAAAAAAATATTTTCCCCCTTTTGATCTCCATCCGGACACACTGTATATCAACATTTTTTTTTCGATTTATTATTTGTTTTAATACCAAAATGTGAAAAAAAAACATTTTTTTAAGGAGTAAAATTTTCTGATAAATTAAACTTAAATCTTTTAAAGCCCACATTGTATATTAATTTTTTTATTTCGTTTTATTTTTTGTTCACACCAATATTTAAAGAGTATTTTTTTAAGAATAAAATTATCTGAGAAATCAAAAATAAAAAAAGGTTTTTCCCCTTTGGACCCCGCCCACACACGCTGTATATTTATTTTTTTTTCGCTTTATTTTTGTTCTATTCCCAAAATTAAAAAAAAAATTCTTTAAGAGACACATTTTCTGAGAAATCATAAAATAAAAAGTTCTTCCTCTTTTGAACCCTATCCGTGGACACACTGTATAGTAATATATTTTTTTCCAAGTTTATGTTTTGTTCCAACACCAAAATTTAAAGGAAAAATTTCTTTGAAAGAAATTAAAAAGTATTTCTTCTTTTGAACGCCATCCGTATATTTTTTTTTTTCGATTTATTTGTTGCTCTAACACCGAGAGTTGAAGAAAAAATATCTTTAAAATAGTAAAACTTTCTAGAAAATCAAAAATAAAAAAGTTTTTCTCTATGGATCCGTGGACACACTGTATATTATTTTTTTCGATTTATTTGTTTTGCACCAATGTTTAAAGACAAATTTTTTTGAAAGGCAAATAAAATTTAAAAAGTAAAAAAAAAGTGCTTTTTCTTTGAACCCCACCGGTATATTAAATTTTTTCGATTAATTTTTTGTTCCAAGGCCAATTTAAAGACAATATTTCTTTAAGAGTAATATTTTCTAAGAATCAAAAACATAAAAAAGTGTTTGTATTTTGTACCGCATCCGTGAACACACTGTATATTTATAGTTTTTTTTGATTTATTTTTTGTTCTAAGATCAAAATGTAACGACAAACATTCTTTGAAATAGTAAAATTTTTTGGGAAATCAAAAGTAAAAAAGTTTTTCACTCTTTTAATCCCCATCCGTGCACACACTGTATATTTCTAGTATTTTAGATTTATTTTTTGATCTAAGATCAAAATGTAAAGAAAAAAATACTTTGAAATATTAAAATTTTTTGGAAAATCAAAAGTAAAAAGGTTTTTCACTCTTTTAATCCCCATCCGTGCAGTCACTGTATATTTCTAGTTTTTTTAGATTTATTTTTCGATCTAAGATCAAAATGTAAAAAAATACTTTCAAATATTAAAATTTTTTGTTAAATAAAAGTACAACAGTTTTTCACTCTTTTAATCCCCATTCGTGAACACATTGTATATTTATAGTTTTTTTTTAATTTATTTTTTGTTCCGAGATCAAAATGTAAAGAAAAAAATTCTTTGAAATATTAAAATTTTTTGGGAAATCAAAAGTAAAAAGGTTTTTCACTCTTTTAATCCCCATCCGTGCACACACTGTATATTTCTAGTATTTTAGATTTATTTTTTGATCTAAGATCAAAATGTAAAGAAAAAAATACTTTGAAATATTAAAATTTTTGGGGAAATAAAAGTAAAAAAGTTCTTCACTCTTTTAATCCCCATCCGTGCACACACTGCATATTTCTAGTTTTTTTACATTTATTTTTGGTTCTAAGATCAAAATGTAAAGAAAAAAACTCTTTGAAATAGTAAAACTTTTTGGGAAATCAAAAGTAAAAAAGTTTTTCACTCTTTTAATCCCCATCCGTGCACACACTGTACTTAATTCACGAAACACAGAACACTTTAATTAAACCAACATATGTAGGCGTATGTAATAAAAAAAAACATTATGACTTACCCCTAAGAAGTGAATCAACTGCATAGTCATCCAAAACTGCATTTCATCTGAAAAGGGAAGAAAAGCAAGGAATTACTCATTAAATTAGTTATGAACTACCGATTACCCAAATTTTAAAATATAGCTGTAAAAAAATTGTTAAATAAAAAAAAATCTATGCCATCGAACAGGTCTGATAACATCAAAAGTCGTTTTCGGGATACCACAAGGTTTACCCAAAACTTTTTAATGTTGCTTCTGGTAGTTCCTAAATTGATTAGAAATCAATTACGTTTAATACAATCACAATTACATTAAGAAATGTATATTATCTAGCAGAAAGTGTGACATCGAATGGTTTCTCCGGAACATTTTGCAATTGCCTCTGACTGAAAACTAAACACTCCAAGAAATTTATACTGTCGGACAGGCCCGATGACATCAAAAACCTTCTCCAGAACGTCACAAGCTTACTCTGAATGGCACCTCGGAACTGTTTGAAGTTGCTTCTGGTAATTTCTAAATTGATTGTAAATGTTTAAAAAAATTACCATTACATTAAGAAATGTATATTATCTAGCAGGAAGTGTGACATCGAATGGTTTCTCCGGAACGTTTTCTAACTGCCTCTGACTGTGAAAACTAAACACTTGGTGAAATTTCTGCTGTCGGACAGGACCGATGACATCAAAAACCTTCTCCGGAAAGTCACTAGCTTACTCCGAATGACACAAGGCTTGCCCTGGAACTTTTTGAAGTTGCTAAGTTAATTGGAAATCGAATAATGTTTAAACACAATCACAATTACATTATGAAATGTATATTATCTAGCAGAAAGTATGACATCGAATGGTTTCTCCGGAACAATTTGAGGGTTCTCCGAAACATTTTGAAATTGCCTCTAACTGTGAAAAATAAACACTTGATGAAATTCATACTATCGGACAGGCCTGATGACATCGGAAGCCTTCTCCGGAAAGTCTCAAGCTTACTCCGGAATACTGCAGGGGTTACCCGGAACTGTTTGAAGTTGCTTCTGGTAATTTCTAAATTGATTGAAAATCATTTATGTTTAAATACATTAAGAAATTTATATTTTGTTACTAGGAAGGTTCATCGGTCTCTTCGAGAAACTTAAGGCTTCTTGGGAACATTTTAAAGCTGTCTGATAATTCATAAATTGGTTGTAAATAATTTATGTGTAAATGCAATGGTTTTTAATAACGTCACTTTTATAGAATAGTGTGTTTGTATGATAAAATAAACTTACCATGCAGTTGCTTATTGTGCCAAAAATATGTTGTTGAAATTCATTTATTAGAGGTTTCGTAGAACGACATTACACAAAAGATTAAATATAGTTCATATTTTTATTGTTGCATTATTATTAATAGCCCAATCCACCACAAAAATAAAAGACCGAACACGTGTTCGGCGGTTTTCGCCTTTAAAGAAACCCATATTAAAATTGGTCAAAAATTGAATGTACTGATGCCCAAAGATGAAATACTTAATATTTATGCTGCATCAAACTATAATCAATTGAAAGCACTATCACTATTATTTAAATAATTTAAGATGCACCGGATAAAACTCGATACGGTATAGAGGACAACCACTCCTGTATGAAGCTCTAAAGTGAACTAAGGTGTTGGTCGTTTTCGCGCGTCTAGTCTAAATCCCAACTGCACGTGCTCCAGAAGACCAACAAGGATGGTTATACATAGTAACAATAAGTGGAGCAAAGAAGAAAAGCATATTTTTTGATATTTACCGCCCGTCAAAACAGTCTGAAAAAGCCGAAGTTTAGAAACGATGGATTCTTCTGCACGGATCTTTTACCAAATACCGCTGCGCAGCTGCAGAGAGAGACGGACATAAATCTGTCGACCTTTCAATGAATGCCGCCACAGTGAAAGAGAGACCGACATACAGCTGCAGTTTCGGCGTGTGCATTGGTTGTTATTCTGTTATCGGTAATTTTTATAGTTCTCAGAATGTATACAAAAGCAAGTACCGTAAAAAACACCTGAGAATCTCAATTATTTAAAGACCGCGCCGCGCGCGTTGTGTTTTTAAGCCAAATATTTAGATGATTTCACAACACGATATTTTCTGGTAGTTTGTACCAATAAAAGGCGGGAATTTACTTTTATTGTTAAAGGGATAGCAAGAACACCAAATTAGATTATAATCTATTGAAAACACCGCCACTGATATTTAGTTAACATGAGATGAAGTCAATTAAAACCGATTATGTTATAGCAGTCGCACTTGTAAAACTTCGCGAAATAATGCACTGGAAGGAGAGTTTTCGCAATCAGTTAAAATAATAACATTTAAGAGTCAATCAAAAGCACTCCGTCATTTTTTTATCACCTGCCTCTTAATTAAGTTTTTTTTGCTCGTTACGTATAAATATAGTATTAGCCTTCACATCGACAGCTAGAGTGGGATCGATATTAGAGGAGTGTGAAATGGGGGGGGGGGGGGGGTTCACCGAGGTTCCAGAGCGCTTTACTTTGTTATTATTTATTTTTTAATTTTATTACTTCCCCATAAGCAATGCTCAAACGAAAGTGTAAATTTAGCAAAGAACTATAGTCAAAATTCCTATTTTAAAAGTGATCGTGATGAGAGGGGAAACCGTAGTGGCGGTAAGCAAGCAGGAAGCCGCCCAGGGCGGCAAAATTTTGGGGGCCTTTAAAATTTTAGGGGCGCAAACCGGTTGCAAATAAATTAAAAATAATAAAATAAAATTAAAAAAAAATATTTAAACTGTTTGTAAAGATATATTCCACTATTCCGTCTAAATTCACAAGCTGGCACAGCGCTTGATACGGCGTTTGAACTAAGAAACAAAAATTTCATAAGCGGACGTAACGTAAATTGTACAAACAATTTTACTTTTATACATATACATATGAGGATATATTTTTCTTTTTTTGTTATATGCGAATTTCAGTTTTGTTGTACGTTGTTCGTTGATTTCTTACATTTAATTTTTATTTCTTTGTTACTTGGAAAAATTTAAAAATATAATAATTTATGGAGACAGATACATAGACTTTGCTGTAAGCACCTATCCTTGATTGGTCTTATGGCGGGTGGGGCTGGGGGGTGGGGTTAATAGCGTTGCCGAAGGCGGCAAAAAGTCTAGAGCCGCCACTGGGAAACCGAGCTGGAACGTCCGTTTCTGCAGCTCATAAAGGTTGTATCACAGCCGGCGGCGTGATTTCCGAGTTTCGCGACAGTAGGTTGGTTATCTTTTGCGAGAATCTGCAAATCGCATATGACACGTGCGCAGTGTCTGCCACCGCTTGCTGAAGTTGTGAAATATGTTTTTTTCCCTGTACGTTCTCGATTTAGTAGCGGCACTACGGGGGGTCTGGAGTCTCCCTAGAATTTTCCTGTGGCCTCTTGCGTACCCCCAAATGACACTTTTTAAGTTTGCTGGCGTCATCAAATCATTAACAAGTTTAAGAAAAATACATTAATTTCACTTTATCAAAACTGTTTAAATTTGTGCTGGAGGTGATAAAGTACAGTCTACACCAGATAATAATTTCTAAGACCTTTAGTAAGGACAGTTCATTTGTTATATGTAGTAAAAAAATGCGAAATTAAAATTTTGTTTTGGGTTGGTTATTTATTACGCCATAAATATAATTCTTAGTAAATTGTTTTTTACCAACTTACATAAGCTAGAACTTTTAGCTTATCCAAGTTGGTAAAAAATAGTTTACTAACAGTAATGCAATTATATTTACTTTGTACACAAAAAATACATTTTTTCTGTATAGTGTACACAAGGTCAATTCGTCGAACATTGTATTATGTTTGAAATATTTCTTTATACGGCCCGAGTCAAAAGACAGGTTTTTAATATTTCTGCTATTTGAGAAGATAGGTAAAAACGTTACTAATAAAAGTTATGCAAACCGACACGTACTATAAACTTACATATGAAAATTTTATACAGGGCACCCCATACGAAAACTATTCATAAAATAATACTTTTCTTAAATGGAATGCTCCATATTTTTTTATCCTAATGGTAAGTCCCTTTAATTCCAAACAAAAAATCTAAACTTTTTTTTTGTAATTGGCATAGTTTTTGAGAAAAAAAAATAAATCAGATATTGTCATACAGCGTGCGCGCTCACAGTACACGCAAATAAGGGAATCGTGGCGTGCGGTGGCAAACAAAAGAAGTGAGTTATTCAGTTTGATTACATAAATGTCACATTTTTACTTTATTCGTTCGTACATTGTGTTTGTATTTTGTGAAATATTAATAGTAGTAGTTAGTGAATTAAAATGCCACACTAAAAATATGTAAAATATGACATTTATGTATTGAAACTGAATAACACACCTGTCAACTTTTTTTGTTTTCTATCGCAGGCCACGATTCCCTTAGTTGCTTGTACCGTGAGTGCGCGAACCGTTTGACAGTATCTATGATTTATGTTTTTTCTCGAAACTTATGGCATTTACAAAAAACAAAATTATTTAGATTTTTTGTTGCGAATTAAATGGTCCTACTATTAAGATTAAAAAAATGGGCCATTTCATCTAAGAAAAGTATTATCTTATGAATATTTTTATAGGACACCCTGTATAAGATTTTTATATGTCAGTTTATAGTACGTGGCGGTTTGCACAACTTTTATTTGTAACTTTTTTACCTATCTTCTTAAATAGCAGAAATATATTAAAACCTGTATATTTTACGTAGGCTGTATAATTATGTTTTTTTGAGCTTAATATTTAAAATACAGATTTTTAATTCTTTAATCTTAAGTTTTAAAGTGTATTTTTTTGCCATTGCCTACCCAAATTGTGAACCCACGGAACGCCACTGGCTAGAACACTGCTGAAATGCAGAATATCAAATTACGCCTTTGTTTAGGCTAGCAACATGTACTAAAATTTGATACAATAGTTCTTCTGTTATGCTTACACTCCCGCAATCAACATCAAATAAATAGAGCCAAAATTACAATTTTAGCGAAATATAAACGTAAATATTATTAAGTTGATCCTAATTCTATTTACAAAAACGAGAAGGTATTTTTAAATTGTCCAATAAAAAAACATTTTGCAGTATAAAATGTCTAGTGAAACAAATTACTTGAAAAAAGTTACTTGAAATGTAATCTAATTTGATACATACAAATAAAATAGCAATAATAATCTCTAAATTTACTAAAAGTTGTATCTGTGAATAAAACAGTAACCTTAAAAAATGTAATTAGAAATTAAATATGCGGGCACAAAAATGCAAAGAATTTAGTTTCGTGATTTAAAAGTTGCATTTAACCGCTATAAATAATAATAACATTTTCTGAAGTAATTATTAATTCTTACGTTTTTCAATCGACCTAACAAAGGATTGGTCATTTCTTATTGGAACGGAAGCATGTGATGCGCAACCTGGGGAAAATTTGGAGGGGGGGGGGCGTCAAGAAAACCAGAACTTCAGGCTTATAATAATAATAATAATAATGCTTTATTGCCCAACAGGAAAACCCCAATTAATAGACAACGCAAGAACATGCAGATACATAGATACACTAACTAATAAATACAAACACATATATGTATAAGAAACTTAAAATACATAATATAACAACATATGTAAACAAACAATTCTTACATATTTTCCTTGAAACATCTACCAGCTACAGATAGAATTTCGGACAACTTACAAGAAAATGTATCACAGGGATTACTTATTTTGTTAAAATATTTGCACATGTTATAGATTGGCTATTTAACAAGTATATTTGTTCTTGGGCAAGGACAATGAAACGTAAACCCTTGCCTTGATTGAATCCTTGGTACATTAATTTTTAATTGTTGCATGAGTACAGGGCAGTCTATCCTATTATTACACAGAGTGTACAGAAAAGGAAGTGTTATAGATATTCTTCTACATGAAAGACCTTGAAATTAAAACTTTTCTAATAAGGAGAAATAATTAGTGCCGCTAGGTGGATACACACCTTCCTTTTTGAAACTCAGAAACTTCAGAATTTTTTTCTGTACTCGTGCTATTGCCAGTGCATAAGTGAGGTAATGGGGGTTCCAAACGAGGGCGCCATATTCAAGTTTGGCTCTAACCAATGAGTAGTATATAATTTTCAAACTATTTAGACACCTAAATTCTTTACAGTTTCTAACTATAAAACCGTATGATTTTAAGTTTTCGTTAATTTTGAGTGTAATACGATTTGAGAAAGTAAGTTCACTATCAAAAGTAATACCCAGATTTTTAACAGTACTGCATCTACTTAAAGGTTTTCCATTTATTGTATACCTATTGAAAAATGATATTTGTATTTTTTTTAGTAAATGATAAGATTTTGCATTTAGAGATGTTAAGATGCAATTGATTAAACTCGCGCCATATTTGTAGATTATTCAGATCTTCCTGATCATTCCTGTCTCCAATTTATTAAGTATTTTTAAATCATCAGCACAGGAAAGACATTCACATTGCACGACAGAGTTGAGATCGTTGATGAACAGTAGGAAAAGAAGGGGTCCTAAATTGGACCCTTGAGGGACACCTGATGTGGGAACGTACATGTCCGATTGACATCCATTGTAAGATACAACTTGTTGCCTGCACTTTAAGTAGGTCATAAAAAAGAATATTAAATGTTCATCAAAACCAAAGGCTGTTAGCTTGTTGAGCAAGACGATGTGATTCACACGATCACAGCGACCTGCGCACGCTTGTCAACAATCTCAGATGCATATTGTGTCAGCACAACCAAAATTTTAACTGTCGAACGATTTGGGATGAAACAATACTGCATTGGCGATAATTGCTTTTAACAATCGAAAATATACCGTCATACAAAACAACTTCGAATATCTTGGCGAAATTTGACAATATTGATATCCCACGATAATTGCCAATGTCCGTGGGATTACCGTTTTTAAGCACAGGATATCAGCTGACAAGTTAAAAAATATTACCAAAAATCAATCAAATTAAATCAACGATCTAGGCTCAGTTTTCACATTAGAATAAGTAGATGATTTCTAAATTTAAGGTACGCGGGTAAAAAAAAGGTTGCGCACCATTGCATTATTTGGTTCAACAGCTCAAATTTACTGCGCATACACTGCATACACCTAGAATTTCATAGGTTCTCAAAGATCGTAATCAAAATATGTTAAGTCTGGTGAGCTCGGCGATCACGCATCGGTACCCTGCCACCCCATTGCAACGATTCAGAAAGCAACTGCTGCTTGTGTATTGATGTTGTAATTACCATGAAGGTAGTAAATATCGTGTATTTTTTAATAAAAAGAGTGGCAATTGCCACTATTTGTCGACTAAATTGGAACATGAACAAAATTAACTGTCAACTTAAAATAAATGAAATGTGTGGAAGATAAATTTCACTTCACTTTCGAACGTAGATTTTTTTTATACCGTTTTGTCTCACATTGTTCCTAATAATACAATACCACGCCTAAAACAATTTTTTTTTCAACATCAGAACTAAAAGTTTCAGCATATTCGCACTACTAAATACTAACAGTTCTTGTTTCATGTAAGTACATAAACGTAAACCACGTGTTACACAAACGAATCTCTTTTCAGAACCGGCTTAAGTTTTTTTTTTAGTATAAACAGTGAAATACTTTAGCACATCTTCTACTATATCACGTATTGGGATGGATGTGGAATAAAACTTTTACTATCAGATCAATTGAGTAGTCCGTACCACCAATATTCCTTTTTCACTTTTCCACTGAAGTATGGAAAGTTATAATTTCATGCAAATTTTAGATTTTAACGGAAATACACGTATTGGGGTCAAGGAACTCAAAATAGTGGTTTAAAAAAATTATCTATCTGTGGGTGGTGCGTGGGTGCGTTCGTTTCCCTATATTTTGGGAACCCCTTGACCGATTTTAATATAATTTGGGGTGTGGAAGTTTTTTAGTTGCAGGTAGTGTGCTGTAAGGTTTTTAGTCGGAACTGGAAACGGAAAACAGACATTTTTGGTATAGATTTTGTAAACACTTTTTTGGACTTTTGGAAGCATAACGTTTTAGTAAATGCATCTAAAGACAAATCAAATTGTTTTCTCCGAATACTATATCTTTAAAACTAAGGGCGCAATGAATTTTTAAAAATTTTAACTTGAATGTGACTCAAAAACAAAATATCCAATCCATACAAATTGTCATAGTATTTAATAGCATTTAATAAGTATAATCAAGTGATCTTAAAATATTTTTCAAAATATGAAAATTGCAAAAATTGTAGCTGCTTAAAATTAAAAGCATTTTAAAAATATTAATCTTGAAACACTGCACACCATTTTTTAAAAACTTTTGAGCCGATGAGGCTTTGCAGTGAACAACAAATATATTTTCTACTAATCTCTCAAATGTTACTCTGACGCCCTCCAGGAATTTATGAAAAATTGGAATTAGATTTATTATTTATTCAAAAACGCAAACGCCGATCGTTATAAACTTTTATCAGTTCGATAGACCATTTGAAGTACTTTACTAGGATGACCAAAAATTTTTAAGTCACATTAAAAATTAACCAAAAAACGGTACTTTTTAATATCAACAAAGCCTTTATAACAAATCTATACCAGAAAAATATATTTAATCTTTGTTTCCAGTTCCGGTCAAAAACGTTACAGTGAACCGCAACTAAAAAATTTCCACATACCAAATCTTATAAAAATCGACTAAGGGGTTCCGAAGCCTATAGAGAAACGAACGCACCCACCCACCGACAGGCAGACATTTTTTTAAAAAACATTTTTTTGGGTTTCTTCAGCCCCAAAACGTGTATTTCCGTTAAAATTTAAAATTTGTATAAAATCAAAACTTTTCATACTTCGATACGATACTTTTTATAACAACAACGCATTTTCGGGAAGTTACGTGATTTTATCTACGCCTTTCAATTAGCTCTAGTTAAAAAATGTATTTTTCATTTCTTTTCATATTTTTGATAACTCTCTAAATAAGCCGTAGGTCGGGCCGTTACTGTACTGCGGTTTAGCTAAAGTTGTCTTAACTTACTCCTCTTATAAGATAGGCCACATCTTATTGGACAGGCTGTTGCAAGTTCAAATCACCACCTTTTTTTAAATTATTTAATTATTTTTTTTGTTTTAATTTTTGTTAAAACGGTATTATTCAGCCATTTATTTGCGCGAGAATACTTAAAACGTAAAAAATATGTGAAAGTACCAGTCAGTGGCGGTCCTTCCCATTAGACAGGGCAGTCTTTACCCATAATTTTTCTCATTAAAAAAAAAGTTTCAATAAAAAAATGTTACCTTGACAAACAATTTTTACTTTTTAATATAACCGCATAACATGAAAAATTGGGCGCTAAATAAATAGCCCGTTGCCTTTACACACTGTTCCGCATACTGGCATACGCATACGCCTTATCGTTACGAGCCATGACACAATCAACTAATCTGTTATTCTTAATATGTCTGCTATTGGTGAAGGAATGCAATGGTCCGATGCAAAGAAATAGTGGTGATGTTAGGGCGCTATAACCACCGAATAGGCGCGCCTCTTCCTGTAGTTTTATTTGCATTAGTTGGTCAGCGGCAATCAGCAGCGTGCAGGTTTATATTTACTAGTGTTACCCCAGCGCACAATGCACTGACAGATTGAGCGTTGACTGAGCCGGCTAAATGCTAAGTCACGTGATGCATTAGTTCCATGAGGAGACGCGGCGTTGGTGTACATGTCGCCTCAAGTAAAGCGCGTTTAGCAGACTTTCATATATAAATTAAAAAAATTATTATTAAAAAATCGACGTAGAATAAAAATATAAAAATGTTTCATGTTCCATCTGAGGATAGAGACCTTTCATTGAAAAAAAATGGTCCAAATTGGTAAAGCGGTAGCCGCTTGAGGAACCGGAGAAAAATACCCTTTGAGCTTTTATATATGTATGGATTTTATACGTAGTTTGCACGTTTGCAGCGAAGATGGAAAATCTCATGGATCAACTTTCAAAAAACAAATACTTGCTTTGTTGATATTTGATAAAGATAATGAGCTTAATTTTTGAAATGCAGAATTGTAGTATTTTTTCATCTTAATGGTTATTTTAGGATTTGCATTTGCCTACCCATATTTTAAAACCACGGAACACCACTGGTATCAGCGACTGTTTTGCCCTTTTTTTTGCAATTTTTTTTAAAATACGGCTTGATACAGTATAATTGCTTTCAAAACCACAAGGAAATCGGAAAAGGACTTGGTACATGGCTCAAATACGGTTTTCCGTACTCCAATGCCTTAATTTTCCCAACCAAAGTATAAATGGATTTCTAAAAACCGTAAAACATTAATCTCTTGAAGTTTTAGTGATACTTTTGTGTGAAGACACAGATTACAGCTAGGTCGCCGCATTGTCTCTACGGGGTAACTTTTAATTCGTGACTACCCCTCACTCGGTTGATAGGCATGTGAAACATTTTATGTGACAAGTCCACGCATTATGGCATTCTTGTATTATGGACAGCTATTAAGAATGTAAAACAAGTCGTTATGGTGGTGTTTACAAGTCGTAAAGGAGGCCAGATAATATATTTTCTCTTTCGGGTTCCTTTACGGAACCTCGTACCGCCGTACCTGAATTGTTCCTAATGTAAAACTGTGGTTTCGGTTTTTAAAAAAAAAAACATACAGAGTGACAATCTGTCGAGGTTATGAAATAACGTCACTTTCGCTTAAGATATCTTAAAAAAATGTTTGGATCTTCAGTGGCGTAACTACCATGGGGCAGAGGAGGCAACAGCTTATTTTTATTCTTTTTTGTCTATTACGAAGTTTTTCCAATAAAATTATTTGATTTTCAACAGTCTTTATTTTTATATTTAACAAAAAATATTTTAAATTCCATGTAAGTAAGTATGTACTTATACAATGAAAAATACCGAAGTGAGATTATATTTAGTAATAACACAACACCCACACTTTTTGGTACCGACCCAGACACATTAACTTCAGAAAATTTAAGATTTGCTTATCTTAATTAGACACGGCTTTAATATCTATATTTAATGAGTATCGTATATAAAATACTTAATTACTTTAACAATATTTATTTATTTTAACCTTATACGTATTTCGGCATGTTAACATACCATTGTCAAAGGTTATATGCAAAAGTAAACAGTTAGTGTTGTTATAGCAATAGAACTTGGTGACTTGATCTCAGTTATCGTCTGCAGATGATTTGATTTCTTATTCCAAAATGTCCAATAGAGGAGCATTTAAGAGATCAACTTGCTCATTCATCAACGGTACAGTTTTTAAATGTTTATGAATTTTAAAAGCTTCTAGTATATCTAATTTACTTTTATCATCACAAAAGTGCAAACATTTTATGGTGTTAGTAGATGTCATTGAATGATTGTGTTCTAGTAAGTGTTTAGCGTAATTGGATTTATGTGGGTGTTTATATTTGTAACAACGTACGTGTATTTTATACCTAATATCAAAATTTCTAATTGTCTGGTCTATATAAACCGAATTACAATGCGAACAATTTAATTTGTAAATGCCTAATTTTAGCAAATTGTCTGTTTTTGATTTTGCAGTAAACAAAGTGTTTAAGATGTTTCTAGTTGTTTTAAAGCTTACTTTATATTTATTTGCTTTGTTTATAATTTTAGCAATTTTTCTGATTTGTCACCAAAGTATGGGATCGAAGCATATTTAATTGTATCGAATGAAGTTAGTAGTAGGGTATTCGGATAAATTTTTTGAATGGCTAATTTATAATATCTGTTTTTAATTGATGTATCAATAAGTTTGGTATTATAAGTATGCAATTTGTTTAATAATCGATATTTCTCTATTATAATTAATTTAATCTAAAGGGACCGTCAAAGCGCTATGTATCAGGGACCTGTATGCTGCTAATTTATGTGTTTTAGAGAAGAAGAGAAGAATCGTGTGGTATTGTAATGTCTGCGTAGGTTTTCTATCAACTCAAATTTATTAGTTGAATTAATTTTTATGTTTAAATCTAAAAAGTTAATGGACTTATTTTGTTCAGGTTCTAGTGTAAATTTTGTTTGGGTGCAAGCTGTTAATAAAAATTAAAAATTCATTAATTAAATCAAATGAACTATTAGAACATGCTAAAATGTCATCAACATAACGAAACCAAAATGTAACTTTCTCAGATTGATTTGATTCGAATATTTGATCTTCTATATTATCCATAAATATGTTAGCTAAAAGAGGTGAAATAGGACTTCCCATGGGTAAACCATATTTTTGGAAATAAATTTTATTATTAAAAGTAAAATAATTTTGATTGGCGCAAAGTTCAAATAATTGAATCAACTCAGTCCGTTTAATATATTTATTTTCATTTACTAGACTGCAAATAATTTTTTTTCCTGTTGAAGAAATTGTTCTTATTATCAATTACTTTATTATTGAAGTTTTTTTGAGGATGGGGCCCTTCAGGTATCTTGCTCCCGGGCCAAAATCTGAAGTTACGCCACTGTTGATCTTGTACTTTCTTTTTACTTATTTGATATACCTATTACCTATGCAGTTGAATATTATCATTTTCTATTACCAGTTTAAAGAAATATAGGTAGAACGTTTTTGAACTAAACCGGAGACAAAATGGACTTCTTTTCATGTGAATGTGATTAGCACGGTCAGTTAGCTTTGAGAATACCGTGTCGAAGGGATAACAATAAATGCGGATGGCGCTTGCATATTTCTTATGTACGGTTTACCTGCAGCTTCCAGTAGACCTAATTTATAAAATTAAAGGTGTAGTATTTGAAACTATAACGACTTTTAAAAAATGCTGTTTTATTATTAACTGGAAATTGCCATGAAGGAATGCAATCTATAGGTATACCTACTTTACAGAAATTAATTACATTATGTCATAAAATATAAATTGTTTGCCCTGCGGAAAATCAGGGTTCGTTCATGTCTTTCCACCCCTTGTTTCTCAGGATATAGCTCATTTTCTTCGAGTATTTGCTGTCAGATCAAGGGCGAACCATTACACCCTATCTTTGTACATTTATTTGTCAATCTATCAAATGTGTTGCTGAAACTTTTGGGACGCTATTAAAACAGGCGCCTTTAATTGAGCTAAAGGCAAAAATTATTTTTTTTTGTCTAGAAAGAAGAAACCAATTATAAACGCTTGACCAATATACTCATTATTAGATATTTTGTCAATTTGAAATCTTAACAAAAAATAGCAATTTAGATATGAAAAAATGCTCATGGTATAGGTATATGTTAAAATATGAATTTGATGATACAATTCTGAGAATCAATTTTTGGTCTATATGTGATTGTGGGTTCTAAGCTGAAACGTTAAAATATGCTGCAAATTTTATTTATGCACCCAAAATTTTCTAGTAAAAAACGTTTTTGTTTGCAAATCAAAAAAAATCTGAATTTTGGTTTTAAATCGATTTTTATGATTTTTTTCAACTAAAATCCATTATTGTACCGTGCAAGGCAGGCGCGGATTTGCGGGGGGACTATAGGGGCTGCAACTCTCTCCCTCCCCTTAACGCTTCAGAAAAAATAATTTTATTAAGAAATATTTTTAAATAATATTTTCATATTTTAAAAAAATTTCGTTACCGAGATAATCCAGATGATCTCAAAACTTTTTACTTTTAATAGAGATTAGTAACCTTCTTAACGGACCTCGACGTTTGGTACAAGAGGAAATAAATAAATAACAAAATCACTACCTGCCTACGCCTGTTACGCAAAACTAAAAAAAAATAGTATATCAGTGTTTCCAAATTTTACTCCCATTGGCAGTTTCCCAGCAGTGCCGTGTGGTTGTGTTGTTTCTGATACTTGCAGTACGTTTATCTGTCTGCCTGTGGATGAGTGGGTTGGGTTAGTGTGTGTGTGTGTACGGTTCTTATCTCCCAAACGGTTTCGCCGATTTTGATGCGCTTTGGAATGTAAGTCAATACAAAATAAGCTTTAAAAAGCAGCCAAAACCATAAGCGGAATTAGACGTGTTTTTTTATAGAATTCTTCACAGAAACTGTGAACTGAAGTCGTACGCGGGATCTGACATAAGACCATAGGGCAAATTCAATGGTTTTCCCGAACTTTCTAGCTTCCACATATCGGCCGTTACGGTTGTGTTTTTGATCATTTTGACTTTTAACGATTTACTTACTTATTACTTAGACGTAAGTTTACAAATTGAGACCAAATTTCCAAATGTAGTAATTCTGGGGGTACAAAATGTTACTATGTTATCGAATGAAAACTGTGAAGCAAAAATTATTTTCAAATTTTTGAAACTAAAAACAATATGTTTCTTAAAAATTGGCTACACATTTTTTTACATTATGTAAGTTGATACGGATATAAATGCATTTTTAGTTTAGCTCCTGCCCCAGTTTTTCTCTGTGACGCTTTCTATGAATTTTTGAAAATCGAAAATTTAGCCCCGACCAAATTTTTTCGGATGGTTTTGACCTCACGCTTTTGGTTTTCTTTAATCCCAAGGAAGATTTCTACAAATAATCAAATAATAGATCTTTTTTTATACAAAACATACCCGCACGCATAGTTCTGGCATGTATAGCTGGTAATATAGAAGGTAGACTGGCGGTATAAATTATAATACCATTGTATTACCGGGTGATCGTAAAAAAATGATTCAGAGCAGGGCATGACCGAAGTGTTAAAGTTGGCAATACTTAATATAAGCCAATTGTCAAATGTTGACAGCTGTAAACATTTTTGTTTAGATACATTTAACTTAGTGTATATAACCAAACATTTTTACAGCTGTCAACATTTGACAATTGGCTTATATTAAGATTGCCAACTTTAACACTTCGGTCATGGCCTGCTCTGAAACATGTTTTTTACGATCACCCGGTATATGAAGCCATGCACACTATAGTGTGCGGGTTGGTTGTAACGTGCGGGTTACGACTAACAGGTTACCAGCGTACGAGACGCTCGCCAAGCCGGTATAGTGGCACTGTTGCGATCTTACAAGGGACTGTCGTGCGCTAAACATTTATGCAAAATTACAAACATACTTTGAAAGATAAGACAATTTCAAAAGTATCGGATTGTAGGTACAATTTAAGTCGATGATCTAAATCAGGTTGAATTTTTCTATTTTATTGATTATTTAAATCTTTTTACAATAAAATACCCATTTTAAAATATAATTTTCTAATTTTTTGAAGATTTGTTTAAAATATCGGTGACTTTTGATTTTTTTTATTTTTTTTTAATCGTCGTTTATGCATTCCTGTTTAGGTCCATAATCCCTTTAATTTGTATTTGTAGCGGGTAAATTTCTGTGTTTTTCCAAAGTCTTGATATAAATAATGATTTTTATTAAATAAATCACTATTTAAATCGCTGATTTAAATCAAGCATACTCTGGTAATTCTGTATTGTCTAATTTTTTCTAATTTTAAAATTTTAAACTGCAACCTCAATGTCATTATGGTACTTCAGAATGTGAAGTGTTGTTAGTACATCCTGAAGATTACTTACTGCCTATATCTGTCTAGTCTTTTAGTTATTAAAACATTAAAAAATATACCAATACAAGAAAATTCGTTTACTGGTGTAAATTTTGGGGGCACAACAAAATTAATAGAACCTGTAACCCTCTTACTAAGTGTTTCGTTAGGGCACATACAAAAAGTATAATTTTATTTCAAAATCTCTGTTGCATTGTAAGATACACGTCGACTACAGATGTAAGCTGCTACTTAAATAGGGATCAAGATAACTTGCACCAACTTTATAGTCATCAACTTTGGCGATTGTGTAATATTGCAGTGTCATTCTTTATTATATACCTTATGTATGGCGCGGCGCCTTACCAGCAACTCTTTTAATAATAAAAAAGGGTCGTCACTTCGTCAGTAAATATCTCCTAGAAGTTATTGACACGAGTGTCTAAGGAGTCACTTCTTAACAAATAGATAAAAATTAATTCTTGCCGCCTGTGATGGAAACGTGCAAGTCTTGAATTGATGTTATTAGTTTGATTTTATACTGGATGTCCGAAAATTGAGTTTGTTTTGTGTTTCTGATAATCATATTATGTATATATGGATGTAGGTATAGTGTTTTACTTCTTTTTATTAACATCCATTTTCAATTTACAGTCATTTAGTTATAGTACCAATTAAACAATTCGATATAACAAAATCCCAGTAAAATGTCAAAAAATATATTTTTGAAGCTTATTTTCTGCGTCGGTAACCAAAACACACACATAAGCATGTTCAGTCAACATGGGTGGCCTTTCGGCTAGGAAAGTTAAATACATTAGGACACAGTTGCTTAGCAGGATACTAGTAAACGAACAGTAGGCTTAATCCTGCTTTGTATTGTTGCTTTATAATAGGGTTTTGTTGCTACGCTTGTGTTAAATTTCATCATGAAGTTAAATTAAGTGTACTTAATTTGACCTCTCTCGCAATCCTTTCAACAGTAGTTATTGTGACAAGAAAAGTTAAAAACTTGTTTTTCGCATTTTAAATAAATATATCCCATTTGCTGGCCTTTGAGGAACCCGAAAATAATTCCCTTCTTTCAATACTGATTGTGCTTTTTTTGACAGTTGACTAAACGACAATAATTGTCTAATAGGTTTTAGTATGTTATACAAATCTAATTATCTTCATCTCGAGCGAACGAAAATAAAAACTTACACCAAAAACGAAGAAAATAAATACGCAAATGATGATGAGGATCAACCATGATTAAGAGTTCATTCTGACTGATGTAGGTACTAACCCTAAGAATTATATCTCGATTATGCAGTTCCTAACAAAATATGTTTAAGCATCATGTATCACCTGTAATAATATAAATAATATAAATTTGCGTATTAGTTACCAATATAAAACTAGATGTTATGTTGATTTTTACTTCGGGGTTTCTTTTTTTTAATTCTGGAAATATAAACAATATGTTAGAAAATTATAGTAATTTTTAATTATTGCGGTTAATTAAATTTAATGGTCATATAAACAACTTTAGATTTACAAAAAAATAAATTGAATGTTTACGTCTTAACTATTGTTTTTACTTTAGGGAAGTACTGATTTCGTGCAAATTTTCGAATTGAAGATTTTGACGGAAATACACGTTTTGGACCTCCGGGAAATCAAAATATTGTTTTTTTTTAAATATGTCTATTTGTGCGTGGGGGTCTCTATAACTTCCAAACGCATGGTCTGATTTCAATGAGTTATGAAATTTGAACGTGGGGTATATCAAAAATTCGTCGGGGAAATAAGCTTTTAAAAATAAACCGTAACCAGAAGCGGAAGTTTTAGGTCGCAATTTTTTCAGAATTTTCTAAATGTTAAAACGTAATATTTAAAAGACTTTAGTACAAATCGAATGATTTTTTTCCGAACTTTCTAGCTTGAAAGTGGCAACCGCTGCGATTTTCTGAACATTTTAACTTTAGCGCCTTCTTATAGTCAAAAATGAGTTTACAGATCTGGATCAAATCTTTTATCGTAATAACCCTATAGAGACACATTGTTACTGTGCACAAAAAATCGAAAAAATATAAACTATGAAGTAAGAAAAAATTAGTATGTAGTATATCCAAATTTTACTCGCATTGGCAGTTTTCCAGCAGTGTAATGTGGCTGCGTGTTACTTTCCTATACTTGCAGTACGTCTGTCTGTCTATGAATGGCTAGGTGGGTTGAGTTGTGTGTGTGTGTGTGCGGTTCTTTTAAAAATTTTGAACAAAAGGTTGCTCTAAAACTGGCTACACGATTTTTTTTTTAATTTTGTGGATTAATAGAAATATAGATGAGCTACAATTTGGTTTCAGCAACATCGCTCAGTATAAGCAAAAAAAGAAAGGACAATAACGCGTTGTGGATGCATTTGAAAGACTAAAATCACTATAAGATATTTTTAATTATCAAATTAGCAGTGTACATGGTTGCGCGCTAATAGCTCGCTGCGGGCGCAGTCATTCCATTAAAAATATCAGAAAGAACATAACCAGTAGCATTCCACAATGTATACAATATAAACAAATTAATAAACAAACATGGCGCGTTGTGGCTGTTTTTTCGCTCACTGGGCGATTTCAATATTTAGGCGTAACATATGCAGAAAATGATCTTCAGATGAAGTTCTAAGGCGAAGGACAAATCTATTTTCATACATTTTAAGAGTAATATTTCAATCAGAACGCAAATTTTAAAAAATAGTCTAGTGAAATATAAAAAATGATAAGGTTTTTATTTTACGGTATCATTTTTACTTTCGTCGGCAAATCGTTCAAATTAAAGAAATTTTGGAACGGTGAGGGAATTCCCAAAGTAACAGAACAAACTTCAATTTTTATAACAGTAAATCTGTTAATCGTGCTTCAAGTTTGGTTGACTGATTATGAAAATTTTATATAAATTTTTCAAACCAAAAATTAGTGAGATGTGGAAACCATGCAATTTTAGCATTGTCTTCGTTGGCTACAGAAATACAATTAATTAAAGTAAATGTTTTATTAAATTGTTTCATGAAAATCTACATTTATAATAGAAAAATTAAAAATATTTTTAAAATTCCATTGTTGTACTTGTGAAATTACAAACGACTTCATCATTTGCTTGCAGCCATATTATTTCTGTTATATTTGATATAACAACTTAAATACAAACTTGTCACAAAACAGTTACCTATTTAAGTATTTAAGCGTTTTATTAAATTACATATAGCTAATGGCCCCGTCTCAACAATGAATACACCTTAATTCATATTTATCCCTACTAATTTACGATATAACTCTTCAATATGAACGCGCGACTTAACTAAAACATTTTAATCTTCGTTCTGTGATGCACACCTAACGCCACCTTCAGGTAACTTACGTACCGCTGAATACTCAAACCTCGCGGTTGCTGCTGATTAGAATGTTTACCATCACTAGAGCAGCTTATTGTTTTATTATTTAATATTGTATATTTAGTTTGTCCAAAAATTGTTATAAATAAGGTGCAGCAGTAAGATAAGAGCAAAGGGATGTTTTTTATAACATAATCAAGCCAGCATTTGATATTTTTCGGTTGATGCCTTTTATATGTATAAGTCGGGCATTTAATTCATGCTTAATTTTATTAAGCGATATAGTTAAAAAATAAATACACCTAGTAAATCCTCTAATTAGAGGCAGTAAAACACCGAAACATCTTTTGTCGTATTGTTGCGAAGTTGCTGACTATAACTGTTAAATATATTCATAGATACGCGTCATTAGTATAACTCAGAAAATAATAAAGCTCCCGATTTTAACAATTATTGAAATTTCGGCACTTTTTTTGAAAACGATCAAGGAAAATAATGCTTATTTTTTGAACACAATTAATTAACTACTTCTATTTTTGAACGATTTTTAGTTATTAAGTTTCTTAATCGTTTTAAGTATGTCGTCTACTAAAGTGCGAAGGATTTAATTTTAACCACTTTTTCAAGGACCCTAACTCGGTTGGGCTATATTCGTATGTTTTAAATCAAGCGATTTTATTATGCATATAGTTCTTCTTTGATTTTAATAGTGACTACTGTCTGTAACTTATCTTGTCAACCTTTTGTTTTAAAACACTTGTGTATTTTTCTAAATTTGGTAAAACTTTTAGTTAATTTTTGCTTCTCTCTTTCAGGCGTTTGTTTAGGGAGAAAGCACTAATTATAAAATAGTGCTATATTTTAAAAGCTGAAAAATTGCTAATTTCTTTTTTTTAACGTTTTTGATAAAGACGAGAAATATTTTCTTCGAGACCTATTGATATGTTTACAACACCCCCTTGAAAATTTGAATATACCTACTCGTTTTTTATTGAATTTATCTTGTATCTAAAACAAAATCATATTAAGGGTTTGATATACTCACAGTAGATAAACATTACACAAGTTTTGATGTAGGTACAAAGTCCTCATATAACATGTCAAACAAAGGGGTAAATCGATTGAAAGCAATTCCATTAGAATTGGAAGTTATACGATGGGTATTGAAGTATATATGATAAACCAGCAAACGTATACCCCTAACGACTTGGATAACGAATAGCACGTAGGAATCGCATCTGCGGGGTATAGTGTCCTGTCCCCTGAAAAGGGGTACGCGTCACCTTTGCGCGTCACCTACACCGTCCACCTTGTCAATATCCCCCCTACAAAACCCCGCCCCCCATTGCGCACGCTGACTAACCCCCACTTTGTTTCAGCACTGGACAAGTTGGGTACAAGACATCTCTTCACCAACAGTGCTCCCGAACCTGTTCAGCCTAATGTAGCATTTGACATCGCGAGTTTAGTACTTTACGGATGTCAGGCTTTACCTATTCGATTGAAAATTTTATTGGACAGGCTGTTTTCTGTTCTACAAAAAGAGCAAGTTCTTCAGGTGCTGCATGGATTTGGTTGGACGCCTGAAGACTACGCTAGAGGATATATCCTTCAGGTAAGAGTTCTCATTATCGATTGTTTGTCAATAATAAATTAATAACATGTAAACAATATACTCCCCTCCCCCAAACTTTTTAATGATCAAAATATATAAGCTACATTGGAAAATACTTGGTGATCAGAATTACTAATAAAATTCGTTATTTTGGTATATCTTCCTAACTAAAGAAGGTCATAGCTAATTTAAAACAAACTTTTCAAGATTCTTTTTAATTTTTCAGAAATAGTAGTTTCTTTACAACAGAACAAAATATAAGTGAAAATTTATTCTTTAATATCATATTTGCATTACGTCCAATTTGACTTAAAAAGTTTTCTGTATAACAATTATATACCTAAGGCTAAAGTTAAATCAATTTTGAAATAATAGTCAAAAAATTTCTTGTAATGTTTTTAAATATATATATTCAACACTCGATGTTTGTCAATATGTACAAAAATTGAGTTTTCCGCAATTGTATCACATTTCTGAAATGTGCTGAAATTCCTGAAAATATATATATAAACACTTTTGATAAATCAAAAATGGCGAAAAGTTACTAAAACTATATGGTTTATTGATTTACTGAATTTATCTTTAATACTAAGGCACTCGTCCTATGAGCTGTATTTAACGGTTCGCTATTCCGACGGCTTGCCAAGAGTTGTTTCAATAACATTTCCGTTATATCTTTAGAACATTTTTGGATGGATGAAATTTTTTATTGTAAATATGTGTGTTGGTAAATTATCATAATTATGTATGTAAGGTTGGTAGTATGGTTTAAAATGGCGCATCAAACATGTATACGTAATCTTTGTTTATTTAAATATCGTTTATTTATCAGCAAAAACTAATTGGATTTATCGATAATATAGATGTGGAGTAACCGTTTTGTGATTATTTGTTTTTTATTAATTAATTTTATTTAAATTAACTGCAATTTGCCTATTAAAAATTATAGTTTATTGAAAAAAATCATATTAAAATATTTACACTGTCGGCATATATACATTCGTATATTCAATTAGATATCAAGGCACGAATGTATTTATACCTTATTAATATTTAAAATATTGAACTAGGCAATTTCGTGCAACGATATGATGCATTTTGGAATTACAGACCTGAAATTATAGAGCGTTTTGCATATCATTTTTACGAGACGTAATAATTTTATGGTAGGTATATAATTTTTGAAATGAGCGCTTGCTTATTTTTAAATAAACGAAGTTTTGCTTTAGATAATGCAACATTCGGTTGACTAACCACATAGTTTGTTTACTAATAAATGGAGTTACGATTAAACGGTCGATTTGTGAATCTATAATCAGCGCGAGGGTTTGGGTTATTATCTTCAATTTTCTTCTTTTGGTGGACGGTCCAGTATTTTAAGAATTTTTTTGCTTTGGATTTTAACCTAGTGTTTTGTATATGGTAATTAACATCTGCGGCTATTTTATTGTTTTATTTAATTAAAATCATGTAAATGGAAGTCATACATCAAACTTGTTTCAGTAATTATAAAATATTAAAAAACAGTACTAATTAAGCAGTTATTATCATCGCTTCTTTTTATGCTAATACAAACAAAACTTTGTTTTATTTAATTATTAATATAAGCACTCGGTCATAATTGTCAATAAAGCACCCACAAATAGAAATGAGAAGCTTGGGGATGCTTAGCATCCTTATAATTTAAATCTTGTTAGGTACCACATATAAAAATCAATTTATGAAAAACTATTGGTCCTTTAAATTCAGTCGGCAAGGTATTAGTAATTAGTCATTGGCAAAAAACAGTAGCCGGTTTTTCTTCTTCGTTCATATCGGTCAGGAGAGCAAAACAGTTTCCCCAAAGTATAACTTAATTCGTTGTAGAAGCCCAGGGTATATACATAGGGAAAAGAATCGAAAAACTCAGTCATTCTCGCAATACTTACAAATTACATATTTTACTCAACCTTCATAGGCCTAATTGGGGTGCAAGTGCAAAAAGATAGAAAAAATACACATTATTGAATACAGTGCAACAAATTTGTTAGTGTACCACAGTGTAAAGCACAATCAGTTTGTGAAAAATGTTCTAATTAATTCAACTGCCATAAAAATGAAGTAATCATGAAATTAATTAATATGCATTTTTATTGAAATTTTTTTTTTCTGTTTTTATCCTAAAGTGATTTCAATAAAACACATAAGCGAAATTACACCGTTTATGCAATTATCAACACTATTAACACGGTTTATAGTTGGGTTGCGTTTGCACCCCCACTTGACTGGGCGTATGCTATATTATGTTGGACCTATGAAGGTTAAACAATCTTTCTTTGAGGAGCTTTTATAGAACTAGAAACGCAGCTCAATGCTCTGTCTACAAAAAAGTATTTATTTTGGAATTGTACTTATTTCCCTTTTTCATTCCTTTTTACTTTCCTATACTTTCAGTATAGGGAAGTATTGATTTCATGCAAATTTTCAAAATCGAGATTTTGACGGAAATCCATGTTTTGGGCTTCCAGGATCCTAAAAAAGTGGTTTTTAAAAAATGTCTGTCTGTGGGTGGGTGGGTGGGTGGGTAACGCTCATATCTCCGGAACGGCTGGACCGATTTCGATGTGCTTTGGAATGAGGTATATCAAAAATTCATCGACAAAATAAGCTTTTAAAAAGAATCCGAAACCGGAAGCGGAAGGTAGACATGTTTTTTTGGTAGCATTTTTTTGAGAAACGGAATTTTGGAAATTTTAATAGTGGAGATTAAAGAAGGCCTTAGGACAAATCAAACGATTTTTTACCGAACTCTCTAGCTTCAACATGGCGGCCGCTACGAATTTTTGAAAATTTCGACTTTAACGCCCATTTACTCAAAAACCAGTTATCTGATTGGAATCAACTACATCTTGTTTGGTAGCCCTTCAAGGGTACTATACCATGAAATATCATTAATTTTGAAAATATAAAAACGATCGCAATGACATCACTCCAAAATTATGGAATTTTTCAAAAAAAAATTTCTCAAAAACTGCCCACACGTTTTTGTTTAAACTTTTTAAGCTGATAGAGCTGAGAATCTTCTACAATTTATTTTTTTGCGCATTGCTATAATTTCACCGTGACGCCCTCTGTGATTTTTTGAAAATTGAAAATTGGTACCCTTTTATTTATTTAACGGGGGGCAATAAAATATTTCTGTTAAAGCAATATAGCTCATCATTGATAGCAAAATCCGAATATCATAATATTTTTTCGATAATTTCATATTTAGGGGGGCTACTGTTCCCCCTCCCCCCAAATTTTTTCGATAACAAATTAAAAATTTGGTTTTTTGTTTTGTTTGCTCTAGGAGAATCTTTTTACAAAAAATCAAAAAATCGAATTTTTTGACCCTTAATAATCTTTTTGTCCTTAGAAGAATTTCACATACTTTCTACAGCAGTTGTATTCTTGTACAAGTCGTTTAATGTTCAGTGTACGCTAACTTTTTTATTTTAATAGATAGACTCGCAAACTCAAGAGCTAAGTTGTAGGGCAAATTCTTCTCGATTGTATTTAAGAAGAAAACTTGAGTTTCCAATTTTAATATGGCGGCCACGGTAAAAAATAACTTTTTTTTAATGGAAACGTGGCATTTTGGCTTTAAAATCAGAAAGGTTTTGAAATTCTAAATACAAATTAATAAGAGTAATTTCTTGCTAAAAATACTACTTCTCGAGTTATTAATACATTTTCAAACATCAACACGCTTCCTTACTCGTGCCTCCGGTTCATTTCAGTTCGGTTGTTTTACATGTACTTAGATGCAGGCGGAGCCAGCGTGGTAATGGTACGTTTAAGTTACGCTCTTCACGCTTTAAGTTTTTTTATAAACGCTGTTTACTTTTACTAGCCGGGTCTAGGCAGGTGCACATTAAAAGTGTTGGAAAATATAAAACAATGTTAATTTATAAGTATAGGAAAGTCCAGGCGAAGTGTTTCGCTCATTTTTTACTTTCATATACTTTCAGGTTAGGGAAGTATTGATTTCATTAAAATGTTTGAATTCGAAATTTTGACAAAAATAAATGTTTTTCCTCCAGGAACTCAAAAAAGTGGGTGCCTGTTTGTGGGTTCTCCCGAACGGACAGTCCGATTTCGATGCCCTTTGGAATGTAGGGGTACATCAAACATTCGCCGAACCTTTTAAAAGAGATTCGAAACCGGAAGCGGAAGTTAAGCAAGTTTTTTTGGTAGCATTTTTTTTGAAACCACACACAAAAATTTTTGAAAAGATTAAAAATGATAAAATAAAAAATATTGCTCGAAAATTGGCTATACTAGTTGTTTAAATTTTTGTATGCCATTAGAGTTAGGGATGAGTTACAATTTGGTTTTCGTCTCAGTCTCCCAGCTAATTTCCTTGTGAAGCCGTCTTTGAATTTTTTAACAATTTTGTTTTAACATATATTTACCAAAACGGGAATTATTAGATCGGAATGAAATTTGGTATTATAAGTGCCCTAGGAATACAGAAGAAAAAAAATTGCTCAAAAAATGGCCATACAATTTTTTTTAAATTCTATGAAAATGTCTTTTATTGGCATATTAAAAAAATAAATACAAAAAAAGTAAATTCTATAAACTAATAGACCTAGTGATGAGCTACAATTTGTTTCGGGTCCCATTCTGTTAATTGCTCTGTGACGCCTTCTATGAAGTTTTGAAATTTTTAAACATAGATAATAGTTTTGTATTTTACAAATATATTGCGTATTCATTATCCTAATCGTATTACTAAAGATAATTTGTTAATTAATTAATAATGAAAAAGTATAATCTCATTTGTAACACTAATTTAAGTGGATTTAAGCGATAAAATGTCACTGATAAATACGTATAAATATTAAAACGTAACCTATTAAAATATAACCCAATAAGTTAATTAATACTTACCTACTTTAGACTGTTCACAAGTGGAAATCAGGAAACCAAGGGGAAACACGGCGGGCAGTGATACTAACAGCACGTATTAACCGCTAAATGACGTCATATTTTGGCGTTTTTTTAAACGCCTACTAAAATACAAATTTTAATAATCGATTTTGCAGTTAATAAAACGTCTTTTTAAAAAATTTAAAAATACGAAGGCAATATTTTTCATCCTACAGCATAGATTTGAATTAAAAAAAGTAGTCAACGATCCTATTCATGCCTCTTTCAAACGGACAACAATAAAAAAAATGCTGTTTAAGCAAAATTGCTTCTGAGTGACAGTAGAATAAGGTTCACAACTTTATTTTTAGTGCAGCTAAAATTTACTCTGTCTCACCTAAGTTTTGGCGAACGATTTTGTCCTTCCGTTTTTATTTTATTGTTAATTCCAAGGAATCTTTTTACAAACAATTAAAAAAATTTTTTTCTCGTGCAAACAAATTCTGTTTGTAATATTACAATTAGACGACAGAGACCAGGCAAATTCCGCTAGCCGAGCCAGTGACTTCAAGTAATGCGAACCCGGACCAACGACATTATTCTGAAGCATCCGTGGTTATGAGTGAGCTGGTGGTTATGGCTTAGCTTGTTCACACTGCACGTCGTGTTACGGTTTTTAATTCCACGATCAGTATCTTCCGGTATCTGTAGGTGTTGTGATTTGCTCTCTGCGGAGTAATATCAGTGTGCGTTTATTTTGTACTGCCACTGCTGTGGGGCTGCAGTTGTGCATAAAGCTTTTGAACATAGGAGAAGCAAAAGTTTCTCAAGTATAGGAAAGTCCAGGCGAAGTGCTTTGCTCATTTTTTAATACTGCACTATCTCCAGCTTGATTCGGATCTGATTGAGAAACCGCCTTGCATTGAATGTTGTACTACGCCACTGTAAAACATGCATGCTGTAATCTTTTTCCTTTTTTGATTAAAATTAAAGTCTCTCTTGCTTTTAAATTTTCATTGCTAATACAAAAAAAAACGATTATAAGAAATGCCAACTCAGTTTTTTTAGTTAAACGATTTTAGCAGTTCATTATATAAAATTAAATAAACTTACCTGCTTTCTTCATGCATTTCCGCCTATCTTAGACATAAGTTACTCAATTTAAGTAAAAATTAATTAAAATTAATCTCACAACAAAACATCTGGGTTTTAGCTATTAGCTAGTTAAGTAGTTTAATTATCCGTTAATAGAAATTAATATATTAATAATAGGCTGTTAATGAGTAAAGGATTTTCTCGTTTTTTTTTGTGTAGTAAAATTAATTTGCGGTGCTTGCTTTTTTACCTGTCTTATATAACGTACAAATAAACTTTCTTAGGTTTACTAAAATTGGATCGCTGAACATGGAAGGAAATAAACTATCGGGAGACATTCTGCAGGCTACCTACACCGAACTAAACACTGTCTATGTTTGATATTTTTACACCTACCTTTTCGCCATATTTTACATGAAAATTGTACATTTTTAACTAACTGAAACTCATACTGCTTAACTATTCCTATGTAAAGGTATTTATATCAATTTTGTGAAATATTGATAAGATCAATAAACCGCAAACTACCGTAGCATTAACCCTATCTTTGGCTGAAACAAAACACTCGCTAGACTCGTCCTACTTTACTGACTAATGGCTGATTCGATTACCCTGGCGAAAGCGACCCAAGGGACAAAAGCTGCACATATTGTTTCCAGTGTTCTCCTACAACGTCACTATTTAACTATGTTATTTTTGTTAGCTCCCAAATGTTTATGTTTCCATTTTCCTCTTTTTGCAATTTTGCGTTAAACAATTTAATGTCCCTCTTCAACTTTTTTACTTCCAGTTCGACCATCAAAAGACACATATTGGTTTAACACTTTATCAAATCAGATACGAAGAAAGTATATTTTCAGAAACGGGAGTTTGGTGAATATGTTTTAGTTTACGAATAGAATCGACTATAAAAAGAAATCTCTATAGGCGAAAATTCATAAATTTAATTTTAAATTGAAGAGGTTAAGATATGGCAAAATTCTTATTCCTAGGATGAATTCCTATTTTGCTTGTATATGCAAAATTGGTAGCATTAATTTTTCTATTGTTATAGGAAGCACACGGCAGTACGTTGGATCGATGGAGTATATGCAGTCCTGAAGAAGAACCCCTGGTTCTTCAGCAATTCTTGAGGTTTGGAGAAACGCGTTCTATTACGCAACAGTTGTTATTAGCCCAACAAGCACTTCAGGAGCCAACACTGGAGCGCCTCGGCCATCGACCTCAATCAAATCCGCGTCGGGCGATGTCTCCAAATCGCCGTCCATCACCTCCAACATTTTCACCTTCAGCTTTCCACCCATCTTGGCTACCAACTATGTCACCCCATCAGAAACAGTCGCTTAATTTCTTAAAGATGCCCGGCTTCACTGATCCTGTGATCGCTACTTCTCCTTCCAAAAGTGTGTATAGTAGTAACCCTATTAGCTCTTCGTCTCCGTTGAATCGGCTTCAGAACATGCAACCTTTCGATTTTCGAAAATTGGGAGCGGGTCTTTCCGGATTTCCGTGCGCACCAAATCCCGATATATCGATGAGGCGTAAAGTTTCTGACTGTGAAACACCTGGAGGTCTTAACTTAAGTATTAGTACATCGTTGCCGATGTGTCCACCACCATTACCAACGTCATCTTTACCAACATCTTTAAATCATTCTGCTGCGGCGATGGCGGCAGCTGTTTCTGCAAATTCATTAGCCGCCGCAAGTCTTGTAGCATCGTCATTTTCTAGCTTGATGTCAACGGGGTTGGCTGTGGGCAGTAAATCTCCATGTGCAGCAGATCCTGTAAGTGCAGGCGGCAGTAGTGAAATGGGATCCGAAGATGATGATAACGATAACTCTCATAGTGCTTTAAATCTGAGCCGTGATAAAGATACTGTAAAAGCGCTTCGTCAGCCGCGCGTTTTGCCAGGTAGAAAACCCATTACACCAACAAAAAGGCAGTGGGGTTCGCCAGGTTTACCATTGAATTTAGGAACCCAGTTTATTAATCCAGCAACAGGAAAGAAACGAGTGCAGTGCAACGTGTGCCTGAAAACGTTTTGCGACAAAGGTGCATTAAAAATTCACTTTTCTGCTGTTCACTTACGTGAAATGCATAAATGCACAGTCGAAGGTTGCAACATGATGTTTAGCTCTCGAAGATCACGAAATCGTCATAGCGCAAATCCAAATCCTAAACTACACTCTCCTCATCTCCGCAGAAAAATTTCGCCTCATGACGGTAGAAGTGCACAACCTCATCCAATTTTGCTGTCATCACAACCTGGGCTACCTTTGCCACCGAGCGCATTAAATACTTTGACTCCATTTGGACCCTTTCCAATGATGACACCACCACCAGATATGCGACATCACTCAGCACTAGCAAGCATGGATTTTAAGCAAAGTCTAGATCTTAGTATACAACGTTCGGAACATGAGGACAAAGGGGATGATAAAAGAAATCAATCGTTAGATAACGCAGCACTGGCACTCACATCAACTAGTAGTAGCAATCACGAAGATGACGATGACTATGATGATGATGGAATAGTTGTGGTTGGTGGTGATGAAGAAGAGGATGCTGAAAGAATCGATAGTTCCAATGGTATATCTGATCTTCCAGAGGACTTTAGCATGCCCTCAAAAAGGTATAAAATGTCTATATCCGATGTTGACGAAGATATAGGTAGCAATGCTGACAGCAACGAAGATTCTGTGAGTGTTGTTGACACACATAGTCTTAAAGATGAATTAAACCTATCGACCAATAAAAGAAAGCGGAAAAGTCAAAATCCTACAAAATGTTCTGTACCTGTGATGATGGATGATGGAGCGAGTGACGGCGAATCATCTAACGACGCTTTTTCAGAGCGTGCGTTAGATAAACACGAACTAGAAAAAGAAAATAACGTATTTAATTTTTCGGAACATGAAAGAAAAAACAATTTAAGAAATTACGAACGTGATAGCCCTAGAAGTGACGTACCTATAAATTTAGGTAAAAGTATATCGGACGTAAATGCGAATGAATCTGAAAGTGGTGTTTATAATGAAATTAAAACAAGTTTAGCCCCATTATTTCCGACAGACAAATTAAAAAAAGAAAAACCTTTTCATGAATCTGAAAATGTAGAAGAAACTGATCGACCAGGGAGCACTGTAGAAAGCAACAGAAGCGATGAATCTTTCGATTCGTCAAATGCGCTTCGCCATTTAGAAAGTTTATCACATGGCAATTTTGGTGACTTAATGGCGCAAGGATTACATTTAGGATTAGGTGTTCAAAACTCACACTTGGCTCCTTTGGGGTTTATGATGGCAGGAGGACCACCAAGTCCAGCTCGTTCTCAAGCTTCCTCTGGAGGTAGTTCTAATGGCCCAGATTCACCTGATGAAAGTAGCCAAAATCAACTTTTTGGTCTTTTTGACAATGGACAATTTATCAGCACTATGGACGTTCCCATTGATAAAGATAATCCAAGAAGATGTGCAGCTTGTGGAAAAATATTTCAAAATCATTTTGGTGTTAAAACCCACTACCAGAATGTGCATTTAAAATTAATGCATAAATGTAACGTTGATGGGTGTAATGCGGCATTTCCTTCGAAAAGAAGTAGAGATCGTCATAGCGCTAATTTAAATTTACATCGAAAATTATTGTCAACCACCACAGATAAGGGAACAGGAATCTTGGACAAGTCGCCGTTTCCATCGTTAGCAAATAGCCCTACATTGCAAGGAGATTTTTTTGCTCGTCTTTATGCAGAGGAAGCCTTGAAAAGTCATCATCTTCCAACTTCTCCAAGCAGCTTAAATCAGCTTATGCTTAACGGTGATAGAATTCCTCCACCTCCTTTCTTACTTCCTCCCCTAGGAGGTCTTCCTTTCCCATTGGGGAGTTTCAACCATTTTTCACATATGAATGGCTCTTCTGCTCTAACGCGAAGGGAACGTTCCTCTGCTTCAAATTCTCCGACACCAGCATCTCCTCCACCAACTAGTTCATCTCCAGATCTTACATCCTTAATTCACTGTATTGATGAAGACCTTCCAACACCAGATAGAGATGGAAATCTACCTTGTCGCTTATGTAAAGCATATTTTAGCAGTGCAGTGCATTTAAAAGACCATTGTGAATCGAACCATTTATCAGAAATGTTCAAGTGTGCAGTTGTCGGTTGCCCTAAGGTATTCATGTCAAGAACAAAAAGAAACTTGCATTCTGAAAACGAATCTTTGCATTTGAATTTGTTTAAAAAGAAAGAATCAAAATCTAATGTGTCGTGACCGTTTCAGAATGGGGGGATATTTAGAGCAGTACCATTTTGGTGGTGAATATTAAAGACAGGGGTTTACTATGTGTGATTGTTAAGAATTATTTGATTTTGTTGAAAGCCAGTTTTTTTTTAATTTATTGCAGTCGTAGGATTACTCGTTTATTTAATTATGTAAAAAAGTAAATAATTCTTCTCTAGGTTGAGAGAGAGCCAGTCGTTGATAATACTCATAATAGATAATTGAAAGCGATCTCTAGGAAGTTGTGGTTCAGAATTGATTCTCATGATTGCTAATGTTAAAGTTGCTCACTTTGGTAGGAACTAATACTTTTCAAAGTAAGAAGATGCAATGGTAATTTGTTCCATAAAACAATTACACTGTTTGAATGAAGCATGAAACAATATGTATCGATGTTATTTGCAAAGTATTGAGTGATAATTTGTATTACAGTTGTAGGCAAGAAAAATGTATATTTAAATGTGCAATAACATGTATATATTACGCTATGTCCGTAAGTGTATAGATGTATATATTTACTATCATTGTTATTAGGGAAGAATTGCAGAGGTATTCTTAAAGATTTTGATTCTAGAATTGTCCTCAATGTATACGATTATACGAGTTAGTACTCTTATGTATACTATAAGCTTTTTATCAATATATTATCTGTAAGTTCTGTGTTCCTCCTTTTTAAGCCATACGTTTCTGAGAGTTGTAATTTCAACCTAAACTTTTCTTTACAAGTTTGAGCTGTAATATTCATTATATTAATGGTATATGTACAGCACAAATAAATTATAATGTTACACTTCCTTAATAAGTCAAACTGTAAGCAGTACCTTCTAAATGTTATTTATTAATGATATAAAATCATTGTGTACATTGACCAATATACCTCTGGGCTTAATTAAACTATAGCTGTCAGTTGGAGTCATTTTTATTTCAATACCTTTTTTCATGGTCCTACATCTAACAAAATTTGAATATTTTGAACAACCAAATGATTTAATAACACAAAAACTGTCTAGTGCCAAAAGGCAATATTTTGATATTTGATTTATTTTTCATAGTACATTAACAATTTCATTTAAATAACATCTTAAGGCCACTGTATCAACATTCTAGTGAACGTTACTTGCATACCAAAATTTTAAGTTAATTGGATAATGTTATCACGGCTTTAGTTGAAAAGAAAAAAAACTTTAGTATTTGCACAAGCCTATTTAAAATAAATATTCACGGATGCAAGTTTTCTTCTAAAGTATATAACCAGTTCCTCTAAAATGTTATAAAACAGTCGAAGGATTCTAAACCTCGATATACTGGAAAGTTTTTCTTGTGGGGTTTGTACATAAAGATCCTTCTCAAATGAAGATAATCTAAAGAATAGGTAGTTACAAACGAAATTTCCTCTATAGAAATCTAAAACTCTTCCTTTCCCTTCTACAAAATTCATTAAGATAACTTGCCATCTCCGACAGTGTTTCTAACAACTTTTCTTCTTTGAACGACAAAGCATTAATATCGACATATTTCTAAATTTTGACAAACAATATTTTAAAGCGTTTTCTTATCGTAAAACCAATAATGCTCATATAATATCTCATTTTGCTTTTGTCCAGATGTAAGAAAGCTAAGTAGGTACGTAAGTTACCTGTAACGGTATAAAGTACTTCGTAAGCAACACGTTTCATTCTGTTATCGTTGTTGCTTTATGCTTTCAGGTTGGAAACATATTTTTATAGACATTGTTGAGTAACAATGCTAAATAATTCCTCGAATTTTACGTGTTGTAGGGAGTTGGTTTAACTTAAATTTTTTTAAATGTTATTGCATGGTGGTTTTTCTTTAACTTTTGCTCTGTTTATACAAATATTTACTGCCCTAAAGAAACTACCTTGTTTGGAGAAGATAGCATTTTTATTTTATCTGACATTATCAAAATTATTCTTTAACTTGTATAATAAAAATTTTAATGCAGTATATTTGTGAGATTTCATAATATTTATAAACACACATTTGATCATAAATTTTAAAATGTCTTTTTAAGTACTACAATGCATGTTAAAAGCATTTTGATTAACTTTGAATATTAATCTTTAAGCATTTAATTGTATTCTGGTAGTAAATGAAGAAAAACTACTATTTAAAGAACTATATTGAAATTTTAACATTCTGATTTGGAAAGTAAATTAGGGTATTTATTAATGTAGGCTATTTGAGATGAGGGTATGAATTTTCTTAAATTTTGAAATTATTAAAATTACCAGCAGGTACATTTATGAAAGTATTTTGAATTTAATTTTAATAAAAATATCTGAACATACAAAATCAGATACTCATTATAATCTTAGTCACATAATGCTAATACATTCAAACAACTGTAAAAAACACGAAACAAATATAACATACTCCAAATAAAGTTTAATATAAATTATGTTTTCTGAACTATAAAGTTCCATTTTCTTTGGTTTTGGCAAATTTATCAATGGTTTTTTTTATATCGCAGTGGATATTTAGCAATCCCAATACTGTTAGACGTTTCTGCGATAGGTACATAATTGACCTTAACTTTAACCATATTTTCAACCTTCTCAGGAACGACGAACTCTCTGTAGAACTCACAGTGACAGGCAGCTTTGTACTATAGTATTTGTGGAATGTGGCCTTTAGTGGAAAATTTTCCCTGTTGCACACTTTAAAAGACAGTAGTTTTACAACCATACTAAGTAGCAGTGATAATTTTTATTTTAAATTCCTGTCATACCTTACTCTTCGCTAAGGAGAGTTACCACCTGCTTTGTGTCTACATAATACATGCAGCACCTAAAATGGGACCTGGTCACAAATCCCACAGTATATTTTTATCAATTCAGTGTTTGTCATAACTCCCAACTTCTATTTTGGTCGCAAGGTCCAATTATTGCTTTGGACACTACCTTGGTCACTACGGTCACTTTTGGTTAGGTTACAATCCGCATTTCTTTCGTGGTTGCAATTTTCAACCACCTTTTTGGTCACAACTAGGGTTGTGTGATGACCAAAATGAATAATTGATAATTGGGATTTATGACCACAAAACTGTTGGGAGATATGACCTAGAAGGGAAATGGGGATTATGACCAAAACAAAAACTAGGCTACTAAGAATAAGGAGACCATAGTGACCAAAATAAAAATTGGGCGTTCTGGCCAAGGTGAAGGTTTACTGACTAAAAAGATAGTTGGGTGTTGTAACTCGTGGTGGTTGTGACTTAGACTTCCTACAGTTACACGCAATATTAGCAGCTACATGTTGATACATGTACCTCCAGTAGCAGATGCGTTAAAATTTTTTTAAAACATTTTCCCTATGAATGTTTGGCATTCAAGGAACCTGGATTGTATCGCATCTGAAGAAATTTGAACACAAATTCACTGTAATCTGGAGATACAATCTAGACCACTGTTTTTTTTTAGTGCCAATTCAATTTTTTCAAATAAAAGTGTTTTATTTTTTTATCAAAAAAATTAGTGTTTATTGAATCTTAGGAGATTTGCCTTTGACTTGGTGACCGGGACGCTCCCTTTTGGCTATTACTTAAAGACTGCTCAAAATAGTTACATAATAAACAAACAAATGGAAATTCTGTAAGCAGCACACATTTTTGCTTAATTGCTCTTAAGTTTATTCTTTGTCTTCCTACTAAATTCTAAGGACCATGCAAACCAAACAATACTTGTGAGATAATTTTATTGTTTAATAGTTAGTGTAATTTTCATTACAATAGCAATGAAATTAGAGAAGAAGGTGCCCCTGTCGTGGGTGGGGAGTGAAGCAATCTACTCCAAACAGTAGCATTGATAAGCTCTTTCAACATTAAATATTCATTTTGTAGACATTTTTATTGAAAGGTAAGTTGATTGTTAGAAAATTTACAAAATTTAGAATTAAATAGTAACAGTATTTCCACCATGAATTTACGAATCTATACAGAGTGTTCTACAATAGTCTAGCAAAATTCATACAGTGGATTCCTGACCTAAAAATAAGACGAAAAGTTTTGAAGAACATCGTGCTTACTTTGTTTTGATATATGAACTGTCAAAGATAGCGCTTAAAATTGTTTTATATATCAATATTGAAAAATTTTGCATGAGATCATACTTAGCAAAGGCCTATGTTCCATACTAATTTTGATTCGCTAATTTATTTCAAAGGTCGTACAAATGGTACTCTTTTCTAAATAACTCTTTTTAGTACTTTTATTTTCAAGAATCTAATTCTGAACTTTTTATTTCATCTGCTCACCGTGAAAGTGAAACTTTTTTGGATTTTTCAAAACTACGTTCACTGGCTGAACATTATGATATTGATTGTATGGAATAGGAATTGAAAATTATGCTTAAATTCATCAAGAAATATCAAATAGAAAGTAATAAAGTAAAATAAACAACTTGATTGAATCAAATCAACTGTTGAATAAGTATAAAAGGGCGGTTTTTAAACTCCTTACATTGTGTGTAAGCATGTAAGCATATTTGTTTGAGGCAGATAAGGTCGTACCTCAGGATCAAATAACTGAGTAAAGGCTTACTCGAATTGCAGTTTCCAAATCATTGAATTTGGAAGAAGTGGCGAACACCTTCACTGCAGTTCACAACAGCAGAAGAATTATTTTGCTTTCCTTCTTAACAATGTAATATAATAGATACTTCTTATTCTTTGCTTTTCTCATTTCATTTATTGTACAAGTTGCAACCTCTTGCAAATTTTTTTAAAAGTTTGTTTGTGTATAAGTATTCATTGAAATGAAAACCATAAAAAATACCTATTCTTTCACCAACGTACTAATGAATTCACATAATGTAACTACGTATATATTAAAATGTAGCTATAAAACTTATTGTTATGTTAAAGAATTACAAATTAGTTGCCCCAGTTAAAATTAGATTTGGTCAGCTTTATCACCCCAAGGTAAAATTTCTGGAGCCTTCCCTGTTTGAAAGTAGTTTTTAGTTCAGAAATTTAAAAAAAATTGTTATAATTTATACGTCTTTTAATATCGTAGTTCAAATAAATGTTAAATTTTTGCAATACTTCCAATAAAAATTAAAATAATAACTATCTGAAATACCTACTTATTACAGTTTATGATATAGTAGTTTAAAAGTAATTCATCGTTTA
The DNA here is from genome assembly GCA_958336395.1 of Ctenicera cuprea. Classification (NCBI taxonomy): domain Eukaryota; kingdom Metazoa; phylum Arthropoda; class Insecta; order Coleoptera; family Elateridae; genus Ctenicera; species Ctenicera cuprea. Next base: position 21,884,626 of record OY284496.1, read on the forward strand.
TGCAGTAGTAAAACATCTATAGTGTAGTTTAATTAAATATTTAAACATATTTTTAATTTTATGTATATGCTTCAAATTTAGTCTACTAATATTTCTGTTTTAATACACAGCAATTTTAATATACTCACTTAAATTTTTTATGCCGTAGTTTATCTCGGTATTAATATTTTGCCTTCTTTGCTGTTATATGAATTAGTATAACTGGGCGTAAAAAACAGAACAGGTCAGTTGAAAACTAAGTGAGGAAGGACTACCCTCCAAATAAATCATCTTCTTTTTATATAGCCCATCACCTATCAATCGAAGTGCCCACTCAAATTTTAGAAATTCGTTTCTAGTTGGAACATTTAATAAAACTTCATGCAACAAATTGTCTAACATTGGCAATATATTTTTGTCTACTATACTACGATATATATTTTTAAATTAATAGATAATTACTTAAAAACACACTTTTCCTATTTGATGTCAAGATGGTTGTGCCCACCCCAAAAGTTTGTGCCCACCCATCTAAGAAACCCTGACGCCGCCGTCGCTGGCACGCAGACCTAATTGGCCCATTGTGCATTCACCATTAGTTCAGGGATTCTCCTCGTACAGTCCAGTACCCTGCCGAAGGAGATATGCTATAATTCCTTTGGCTCTGTCCACGGGTTGCGGGGGTCTCTGAACTTCGGCAAACGAAAATACAGGTGGCATGCAGTGCGTGCGTCCGTATCATAAGACACGTGCATACCCCAAGAACTCTATCATCTTTCCACTGGCCATTGTACTTTAGCCTGTATAAGCTGCCTTTTGGGCCTCGCAAGGTCCAGAAGCGCCTCCGGGGCCGCAGTAGGTGCCGTCCGCATTGCTCCTGTGGCTCGTAAACAAGCCAGTCTTTCTTCTTCTTCTTATAGTGCTATACCCTATTCAGGGCGTTGGCTACCTCTCTCCTATGTCTGTGTTTGGTGCGCGGCGATAGATAATTTGCACAGACAGACATAGGGGACCTACAGTTTAACGTGGGCTCCGAACCACAGGAAGTGCATGCACTTCTTCTCCAGAGAGGTTTTCCTGGGGAAAAATCTACCTCACTGGTTTCCCGTTGCCTTGCGAGGGAGAACGACAGGGCCGGGGATCGAACCCAGATCCGCTGCATTGGTAGCCCGCGCTCTTACCATTGAGCTACGGCCGCTCTTTCTTTGAAACTGAGTCAAACGTAGTTTGATGCATGACTCTTCTTTTTCTGGTGAAGATGACTAACTCGGCTTTAGAGTGGTTAACTGTAAGGCCTTGGTCAGTGCATCATCGTTGGACAATCTGCATAGCTCTTTGTAGGAGCGCGCTGACAGTACCTGGAAATATGCCTGAAATTAAAATTGCAAGGCAGATCACCTTGCAAACATTAGTATGACTAGAAAATAAGCTCAGAGTAAGTGGGAAGAATAAGCTATAAAATGCTTTTTCAACAAGTTTTCCCGAATAAGTATCTCCTAGTAGATAATTTTGTAACAAAATGAAGGAAGACAGAAAAACCACTCTTAATTCTTAAATATTAACACATCTGAATAGTTTCCCATAGTTTAGTCAAGTATAAAACTTTCCAAAGAAAACATTATTAAATAGTAAAAAAAATAGTTTGAGATTTTAAAAATTGAGGTTGGATACTAAAAAACGTTTGCAATAGCTGGCATACTTACATGACAATCAACAATATTGGGATTGTGAGCCATTTGATGTAAACCTAAAACGTCCATCGCCCATTCATTTTCTTAAAATTCTCTTAAGGTAAAATGTTAGGAAACAAAATTTTCATACAAGCAGATTTGTATGAAATTGTATTGAACTCCTTCATAAGCAAATTAAGGAAAAAGGTTATAGAGGAAAAGAAGTGGAAAAGAAGATAAAATGAGTAAGAAAAAGAACAATTGATAAGGCTGTCTTGTAATTTGCAGTTAAAAATAGGCTCCATTTAAGAAAACCCTCCAGAGCAGGGCATTCGCAGAGAATGTGTTGAGAGGTTTCGTCTTCCTCTTCACATATAGTCTGCAGGTTGGATTCTCTTCCACCTCAATGATGTTGACGTGTTTCTTGAGACAACAGTGTCCTGTTAGAAGTTCTGTTATCATTCTCCAGTTGCTTCCTGCTTAATAGCAAAACTTCTTCCGCGTTATCCTTAGATGGGTCACTCATGAACATCTGCGATTGCCTCAGTCCAGGAGCCCCCATCCAGTGTAAGCGATGTTTTTTCCGTAGCAGGTATGAAACAGCACGTGGGTTTGAGAGCTATATGAGTCTTCTCAGCCCCCCTTTTGCCTAATTGATATGCTTCTTAGTTTCCTTCTATGCCATGGTGTCCTGGCACCCACTCCAGGGTTACCCTGTTGTGTTCTGCTACTGTCAAGACATTTTGTTTACTACTTTGCGCCATTCAGAGCTTTTAAAGCAGCTTGGCTATCTGTCAGGATGAAGATTAGCCTATATTAACACATTCCTTCTCCACATGAACCTGCATGTAGGTTGTGATTGCTATAACCTACGCCTGAAAAACGGTTGTGAGTCTGCCCAGATTCATACTCAAGCCATCCCCTGTGCTTTCCTCAAAAATCACAACCAGTACTATTTTCTGTTTTGGATCCGCCTGTAAAACCAGACGGATCCTACACGATTCCTCAGCTCCTGAATTCTGTCCTCCAAAGGCCTCTCCGTGATCACCACCCTGAAAGTCAACTAAATGTAGTGGAGGCAAGTCTAATAGCGTCTCCATGGATGCAGTAGGCATTGTGGTCATCGCACTTGTTATTCTTAGACAGGTAAGCTATTGTAGCTTCCTGAGCTTGTTTTTCACAACTGCTTTTCTGACTGTATACCACTAAATCAACGAGGCATACGTAATCGTAGATACTACCACGTCAGTATACAACCAATGCATCGTCATTGGCTTTAGTCCACACGTTTTTCCGATTAGTCTTCTGCAATTATTGCAGAAGACACGGGCCCTATGGACGTATTATACGTCCATAGGGCCCGTGTCGCCTTGTTCGTAACACTGGCCACATGGGAATTGAAGGTCAACTTGGTGTATAAATAGACTCCCAAGTATTTGACCTCCAACCCTCTTTGCAGGTCCTTCCATACATCTCGAGACCCTTCAAATCTTGAAGGTTTGAGATTCAACTATTGAGTTTGGTTACTAAAAAATTGTTGTAAAAACTTTCATACTTACATAACAATCAACAATGTTGGGATTATGACCCATTTGGTGTAAATCCAGAACGTCTATCGCCCGCTCATTTTCTTGCATTTTTGTTAAGATTAAAATTTAGGAAACAACATTGTCATAGCAGCAGATTCGTATGAAATTTTATTATTATTTTTTTTTTTAATAATTGTTCTTCCGGATCAGCTATAATAGCTATACACAGAAATGTTCACATTGATTACACTTTTCACAATATTAACGTAGAGAGGTCAGCTCCATTGGAGATCCTCAATCGCTGAGTTCCTCATCATTAGACGAGAGCAGGTCTTAGGGCAGTTTATGCTTTAAGCGCTTGTGGATTCGTTTTTGACCTAATGAATAGCTCACAGCACCTGGGCACTCGTTTAGTTTATTATTAAATGTTAAAACGCACTTCTTAATAAATGTTTGTATAGGAGGTATTTTCAGTTCGTTGTGTAACTGGTTGTTGCGGACGAACCAAGGGGCTTTTGTTATAATTCGAAGAACTTTATTTTGGAATGCTTGCAACCTTTTAATTGTAGAGTTTGAAGCAGCTCCCTATACTGTGCAGGCGTAGGTCATTGTTGACCTTAGAAGGGATGTGTATATAAGGAGTGCGCATTCAAGTTTTAACGGGGAATTTCGATTAATTATAGGGTATAGTTGATTAAGTCTCGAATGGCACTCGTTTAGTTTTTTGTTTATATGTAATTTCCACGTCAGTCGCTTGTCTAAGTACACTCCTAAATATTTGATACCCTGGTCCGAGGGGTTCCAAGGGATGGATTGGTTATTTATCACGATAGTTGGTGGTAGTGCAGGGAATCTTAGAGTGAAGATTTTGGCTTCACATTTAGTGGGGTTAATAGAAATATTCCATTTTTTCAACCATTCATTTAGTTCGTCCATGCGAGATTAAAGACGATGTGCAGCGGTATTTATGTTTTCATTCTGTGTGATGATGACAGTATCGTCTGCATACATTGCGATAGACGAATTATGCATTTGAGGAATGTCATACATGAAAATATTGTATAGGATAGGTCCCAATATTGAGCCTTGGGGAATTCCAGCTGATATATTTTTAACGGATGAAATGGCGTGAGAGAGGCGTGTGGAGGTAGCGGGATCTCATGTTTAGTAGTGCTCACTGTAGCCAGTTTGCGGACGATTTCTACGTAGCCTACTTGCTCGAACCCGCTGTACTATGTCGCAGGATAGGCGTAAAGCTTTGGCTATGTGCTCCATTAAAAAAGATCTGATTCAGAATATACCAGATTTCAACGCTCATGGTACAGAACATTTTTCTATTATAAATTTATTTTTATACGTAAATGACATGAATAAGGTATGTATAATATGTACAATTGCTTCATTTTATTTGCTGGCCCTCCCATTATAACAAACCACGAGCCGCCACTGCAAAACTACAAGCCTAGTTTATGAAGCTTCTGGACAAGAGCATTAGGTACCCTTATTCGGAGGCTGGAGTTCGCGATTTCATACATTCATTTAAACAGCATGTTACTTCATCCTGGAAATAACTCATTTCTAATCATTAGTGAAAATATACATATTGCTTTAGAAATATTTAAATAAAATTACAACTTTAAGACGGCTGTAGGTTTCTTGGGTTGGGGTTTAAAGCATACCATAATTTAAACTTTTTTGACTATTTTGATTCCTTGAACAAATTTTCCATTAAAGTCCGTATACAGGGTGGTCCTGAAATAGCTGTAAATATTTTAATGGTAGAACTGAAATTTTATATGCGAGCATTAATCATTTAGCTACGCGCGGGGGGGGGGGGGCATGTAATATTTTAGATCGTTACAATTTTTGAAGTTTTGTTTAGAGAAGCAAGCTCTATGCAAAAACCTACAAAAAATACAGTTGAAAGTTGCTAAATCCAACAGTTTTTGAGATAATTCAATGTTTTCATAAAATAATAGTTTTAGTGAAGGTCCTTAAGATGTTGATGTCCAAATAGTTTTCAGAAAATTTTAAGTAGAAGTTCCACATTAAAACAAAAATATTCCATGAAACATTTATTCGGAAAGGCTTTGTTACTGAAGTTACAGCCTCTGGAAGTGAATATAGTTTTAACAAAACATACTCTTGCTCCTGCTCCAGACTAGCAAATAAGTGTTACCAGACCCAGGTTTGTATAAATTCTTTTCATTGCTTTGATGTGTACAACTTATCTTCAAAGTTTTACGGATTTTTTTGCAACCCTACATACTTGGTGCACTTATTCAAAGTTTGTAGCAAAAATAAACTACATGAGTAATGCGCAGCTACAAAATTTCAAAATTGTAGTGCAACCACTGTGAAAGTTATCAACAGAAAAGTTTATTTATTAAAATTTGACGGTTTGTTGTTTTCTTTTGGTGCACATAAGCTTTTGCTGTAGCTTTACAAATTAATTTATTTGGTATTTAAATGGGAAATTAGGCACTCTATGATTTCAAAATTTATAAAAAACAAGAGTTTTTACATGAATTGAAACAATGTTCGCAGTTTCTTGCAAAACAAAAAACAAATAGGTGGTTCTGGTTTTCAAGAAATTACTTGATTTTTTTATTAGAATTTTCTCGAAAATCATTGGATAGGTATAACCTTTATTTAATAAAATGTATAGAAATTTCTATCCAACTATCTAAAAGTATATAAGGTGTTCCATTTAAAAAGTGAGTAATGTTGTGCATTTGTGCCGATAATTCGGATAATAAATCGCATAATTTGATAAATGGAATAATGATATTAAAATAAAAATTATTAGAATTATCAAGTAACTTTATTCAAATTATCAAATATATTTTTTAGAATATCGCTTAAAAATTTGTTTCAATATAAACATATTCAATTTGAATAAATGCTTATTCGTTTCTATCATTTGAATAAAACTTAATCGAATAAATCTTAATTCTAATAAATTCTTTTTGTTATGAATACTTACTCCTTTCAATAGTTCACTTTGCACTAAGCCGATGTATCACGGCGCAGACGGTCATGTCCCCTGCCCACTGTGAGAAAAAAAGAAGCTCAATCCTCAAATATGATTACAAAGACAATAGAACACAAGTAAGTAATTTTTACATCTGCACATTTAGCGCGCGCGCTTCTACGAAGAACTTCCAAGAAAGTATGGGCAAAAAACAAAATAAGCCGATCTACGACTTATGTGAAAGTGGAACATCAAGCTGGTAACCGTATAACGAACACTACAAAAATAAAAAGAAATTGTTTGAAGAATCGTTAAGAAAATTCAAAATTTTCTCATGGTGTCCAACAAATAGTTATATTTTTTTTATTTGCTTCTTAGCAAAACAGTGTAATATAAGCTAATGGAACATATATAATTTTAATAATATTATAAACTTACTTGAAAGTGTAGTCAGTCGCCATTAAGTTTGTTTTATTACCACAGTAGAGCAACCACTAAGTAAACGTGCTCACAAAATCTCTTAAAAGTTAAAAACTCTGTCCTGAAGACCATTGCTCTTTTGCTCCAAAAAAACTTTTAAATTAGTACATTGAAACATGTTTTCTGTAGTAAACCAATTTTTATGTTGAACCTGTTTTATGATGATTCTTGTGAGAAAAGCATTTGCACTATTTACTTTGCTGTGTTTCAATTTGCATACTTTTTGTTGCTTCTAAAAACTTTTTTGCGTGTCTTACTAATAACTGAATGTTAACATCAGAATTTAATAATCATTAAAAAATATTCTTATTAAAATAAATCTATTCGATTCGAAAGATTCGCCTCTTACTCAAATAATTCCATCGTAATTCGAATTTTATATATCCAAGAATATTCGATATTTAATTTATTTGTCATTCTATACCCAGTTTATGATATCGAACACCCCTATCTATTAGTAGAACTTGTATATACTCTAAAAAATATTTTATGAAAAGTACATATTCTTTGGAGGATTCTTAGAAAAATGAGTTATTATAAAAATCAAAAAGTTAAGGCTAATATTGTAAAAATAGGCAACGTTGACTGTAAAACACAGTGACTGTATATGTATATAAAAACTAAACAAAAAATTTTACAATTAAAATAACTGAAAACTATAAGCACAGCATTCATTCCTTTATGGGGTAAAATAATAAGAAAATTAATACATACATAAATAAATAATAAAACTATGATTTTAATATAAGAACACCAATGTACAGTTCTATTAACTTTAGTTAACTTTAATTACTATTATTGCTGTATAATCTTGCTATCAGTTCTGTTAGGCGTTTTAACGGTGTAGAATTCCATAGAAGGTGCAGTTTTGGAAATGTTAACTACTATATCTACCTTATAATATTATGTTGCATCACCAAAACAGATTATAATTCTCTGGTCTGTTGTTTGGTTTAGCAAATTTACATAAATTTACTTTTTTTACAACTATCATAATGATTTCAAAATAGGTAGAAGTTTTACTCTTAAAAAACGTAATTAAATTGTAACATCAACAATTGTAGTTTACGTACTAACTATTAAAGTTGTAATTTACATGCATCATACATAATAACAAAATAAATGAACAAATAAACATTACATAATACCTATCTTGAAGCGGTTTCTATAAAACTTACACTATTACAACAGTTGCGTAAACCAATAAAATAAAGCTAAATAATACCTACATGATTTTGAAATTTCTTATCTGTTGATAAATGGCAAAATCATTAAAACCTACATATCTACAATTCAATAGTTAACAATTCCACCTTTGGTTAATTACATTTCACGATATTGCAAGGGGTTTTAGTTTTATTATTCATTGTCTATTAACAAACAAGACTATTCATTGTAGTCCCACCATTCTTTTTCATATCCTTCGTGAACATGCTCCAACAGAACTTTTCTTCTACTATCGCAGTATCTGTAAATTAAGAATAAATTTTAAATTTATAAAAATATTACAAAACTTTTATTAGAAAAGTAATCATTATTTAACATGCAGATAATTATTATGTTCGTAACAAGTTCATTGCCAATGGCACACCCCGTGTGCCACAGACTATTGATCCAAGAGGCTGCTGGCACACATGGTGTACCATAGATTTACACTTGTGTAGATGTGGAGCGTAAGTTTGGACGTTTAGTTTTGGTGTTGATTATTAACAAATAATCAACACCAAAACTCAACTTGCCAACAGGCCTCTTGCTTACATATTACAAATTTGTTTTCAACTTTGGTTGCTGAATGTTGCTTTAAAGTATCTATAAATAGAATGGCTGAAAATGATTTGGCTTTTGAAGTTTATCATATCAAATCAGCAGTTAACATCATGTTAACAATATTTTGGATAGTATCATTTATCATATGGTTTTTTACTTGATTTCATTTAGGGATTTACCAAATAGTGATATTGGTCGTTAGTCAAATACTGAATGTTTGTCGTTCTCTCACGGCCCAATAACAAATACTAGGTTAATTCATTGATTAAGTCAACTTGAATAAACTATTCAACAAAGTTCGGAATATTTACTCTTAATCGATGCATGCGCTAGTTGCATCGCATAAGCAGATAGCGTTCCCGTTTGGCTAACGAAATTATAATTTGTTTCAATGTGTTTCACTTCTAATTATACCATCAAATTTTACAAAAAATTTGCAATTAAATGTTGGACTCATTTAGTGCACAAAATGCTGAATATTCGGCTGACTTAAATAAAGTATTCATTGCATACATAGTTTTAATTAAAATGGTCCTATTGCACCAATAATGCAATTGGGTCAAGTGGGTTAAGACTATAAAAGAAAATGCAATCTTTATGCATGACATCAGAACAATTTGAAACAACAGGGCTAAGGCAGGGTGACCATCTTGCAACAACGCTTACAATTTCGCTTTGGAAAAGGTTGCAAAAATGAACAGCTCTAAGCAAATATTAGTTTGCAGATGATATACAGCTAATTGGGAGACATATGGTAGAAGTAACCCAAAGCTTTATAAAGAAAAGCTGAGAGAACCTGACTAAAATATAGCTATTGACAAATTTAATTTCGAAAGAGTCCAAGCTTTTACATACCTGAAGTCGGTAATCAATACAAATATCATTCAGTGGCGGCTGGTACAGGGAGGGCAACGAGGCACTGCCCTCCCAGCTATTTGTTATTTTTTTTATTTTTACTATTTAACAATTTTATACAATTGAAAATCCAAATTGCCACAAAAATGGCTACGAACAATTCGGTAAACAGTGTGACCGAGTTGGTTAATCAAAATAATTTGAATTTTGATGTTAAAATAACATTTAAAAACCGAGAACCTCCAAGGCCAGATTTATTAATATCACAGTGTAAAACGAACAAAAAGATAAATAAAAGTGTTACTTAAAATTTAATAAAGGGTCATATGATTTAGCAGATTGGTTATGCGGATGTAATGTAATGCATTTTTTTGATACTAAAAGCTCCGGAAAGTGACCCTCCCTGGAGTTTAAGGGAAATCACCAATGTTAAGCATTTTATCAAAAACCTAAAAAGACACGAAGTAAGTTAGCTGGAGGCTATGGAGGCTTTACAAAAAATAAACTTCCAGAATTTTCACAACACTAATAAACAAATAAAAGGCCGCAGATTTTATATTGCACCTTAAAATTACCAAAATTATTTGCCAAATCATCCCATCTACTGTATGAGGTTTACATTTACAGTACATTTGTGAATTCGTCGGACAAAGCATTGAATGAAGCAATTCACCCCAGTTGTTCAGAACCATAATCTCAGGTAAACCACCTAGACCGACAACACCGGTTTAAAAATGCCATAAACACATTGCCCAGCTGTGTTGTGATTTCTGTTCAGAGCAAATGCAAAGATTTGGAAATTAACATAGTTTAAAATTAGAGATGTACCGAATAGTGATTTTAGTCACTGGCCGAATACCAAATATTCGGCATTATATTAGGCCAATTACCAAATATCAAACCAATTATTCGGCCAAGTACCAATATAAGGCCAACTGTTCAGCTAAGTACCAAATATTAGCTAACTCAAGCCAATTAATCCCCCATAGATGCTAAACCCTTATTGATAATAAATGTGTTGGTTCAATTGTTTTACAAAAGCAGATACGTCTTGTTTGGCTAACGAAACTATAATTTTGTTTCAACGTATTTTTATCTTAATTATGGGTTCAAAATTTTCAAAAAAATTGCAATTAAGTATTATTTTCATTTAGTTCAAAAAATGCCAAATATTCGTCTGACTTGAAAAACTATTTGGCTTATATTCAGTCAGTTCCAAAAAATGGCCAAATATTTGGCCCAACGAATACTCGGTGCATCCCTACTTAAAATTGCATTAGCCAATTAGCACTCTGAAAATAAATTACAAGCGTATTGAAAATACAAACCCTACTGAACTGAACTTCTACACCAGGAAAAATTCCAAACCCAAAAACTACATAAAATAAAAACCACAACACCAAGACCAACAGATGACAACGCGCTACCCACATGGACACGAATATAGCAGCAACAAGTGTAAACAGAAAATCACCTCCCAGCAGGCTGCTCAACAGGGAGGCCACTGACCATTACCCCACTTAAATATTATCCAAAATACATAAACATAGAACGGATAAAATTGAAACTAAACAATACAACCAAATAAAACACTCAAACATAGTTAAAGATGTAAAAACAACACCCTTGAAAAAAGTAAGAAATATTATGAATTTGAAAATAATAAGCACATTAAATGTAAGAACCTTAAAATCAGAAGAAAAATGATAGAAATAAATGCCATGGATAAGATTGCATGGGATATAATAGGAATGGCAGAAGTAAGAAGAGAAGGTTACACAATAATACAAAGAAAAACAGAACACATATTATATTTCAAAGAACAGAAAAAAGCCAAAGAGGTGTTGAATTTCGCATTAATAAGGAACAAAAGAGCTGGTTGAAGATCAGATAGAGTAGCATCAGTAAGATTAAGAATACATAAAATAGGACTGTCAATAATTCAAGCATATGCACCAACCTCTCCAGCCACAGAAGATGAGATGGATAAATTTTATGAAGATTTAGAAAAAGCTAATGGTGATGGGAGATTACAATAGTAAAATAGGGCAAAAAGAAAAGGAGAACAGGATTATAACAGGCCAATATGGTTATGGGTAAAAACAAACGAGGAAGAATCTTAGTTTTGCTATTAAGCACCGACAATTTATAACAAATACCTTCTTTAAAAAACGTAGCAAAAGAAAATGAACATGGAAATCTCCAAACGGAACTTACAAAAACGAAATCTATATATATATAAAAGTGAATGTTTGTGTGTATGTTCCCTATAGACTCCAAAACTACTCTGCCGATTGAGGTCAAACTTTGACACAAAGTGTGTTTTGAGGAGAAGAAGGTTTCAGAAGGTTATTGTTTTTACAAAAATTGAACCCGCAGGTGGCGCTGGCGATATTTACGAAACTGTGTTTATTGTCTGATTCCGCTCAAATTCAGGATATATGTTAGTTATGTGGAAAGAAATATTTTTACAAAAAAATGGACCCGATAGGTGGCGCTGGAGTCGAGATATTTATGAAATTATTGAGGAGTAGCAGCGCACGCCGGCTATTAGCTAGTTGAGTTAGAAATAATTAAGGACACTAAAATTATAAACCAATTGGAATTCGAAACAAACCATAAAATGGTACGCTCTAAAATCCATACATATATAAAAGCACAAAGGTTTTTTTTCTCCGGTTCCTCCAGCGGCTACCGCTTCACCAATTTGGACCATTTTTTTTTAAATGAAAGGTCTCCGTCCACAGATGGAACATGAAACATTTTTATATTTTTATTCTACGTCGATTTTTTAATAATAATTATTTTAATTTATAATATATATGAAGGTCGGCTAGACGCGCGTCACTTGGGGCGCCATCTACAATAACGTCGCGTGTCATTATTGGAACTAATGCATCACGTGACTTGACATTTCGCCGGTTCTGTCAACGCTGTCTGTCAGTGCATTGTGCGCTGGGGTAACACTAGTTACTATAAATATGGACAAGCACAGGAAACAAAAATATGGAGAAAACACTAGAAATTTACAGAAAAGTAACGGACTAGATCCTGATAAAATACATAAAAAATCTTATGGAAAACCTCAAGAATGAGAATATCCAAACAATGCAAGGAAAGGAGTAAAAGAAATATACAACTACATAGAATTTGTCATGCAAAACACAAGAAAAAATGCATAGGATCAGCGAGGGGTTTATAAAGAACAAAAACATCAGACGCAACAAGAGATTTAATAAACGAGAAGAACTGAAAAAACAACCAGAAATGACAAACATAATCGAGTATTGAAAACTAAATAAATTGATAAAACGTGAAAGGAAAGCTAGTAGAAATGAGAAAAGCAGAAAATACAAAGTATAGGTAATCATGGAGACAGGATTTACTAGAAAAATAGAAAAAGAATTGGAGTGGAAGACTTGGTGACAAGATGCAGGCTATTGCAATGGAATTGCGCTGGCCACATCAGACGACTAGCAAAGAACAGATGACAAACACCGTTACAAAATAGATACAAGATAGAGAGGGAAAACGAGGATGGCCAACAGCAAGGTGGTCAAGTGAAATAGAAAACCTAGTAGGAATAAGATGAACAAGAGGGAATGGAAGTTAAAGAAGTTATTATTATTGAAAATAGAAATATCACATATCCACATCCTATCCATATGGTTAATTTTTTTTAAAATAACTATAACATGCATTATGGGGGCGTCAACTACCAGGGTTATTAAACCTCATCTAACATGCACAGACAAATACAAACATATATGACAAACCCGGGATTCAAACTCGATACCAGTTGGTTTCTAAGTGGATATTCAGATGGTGAATATTGATACTTTGTAAACCTCCAACCTTGACAGCACCAATTTTACCAACTTTCCTTAATCTCCAAAATAATTCTTTATAAACATGGACCGCAGTTTTCAGAAAATTAACAGAAAAAAATTTAAAGACAAATAGGCCAAGCAGTGGTGTAAGTATGGTCCCACCAAGCCTACAAACGCAGGAGGGCCCGAGCATTCTAGGGTGTTTTCGAGGGCCCAAATTTCCACGTCATTTTTTTTCTATTCATAATTTTTCTAAGGGAAGTCCGACAATATCAGTGTGAGGGGGCCCACAAATTGTAGTTACACCACTGAAGTCATTTTTAAATCAATCAATTTAGGAAAACGTTTATTATAAAATTTTAATAAGCTGCTTTAGTTTTCATTACTAAATTCACCAACAAGTTCGTTACTTGGTACAAGAGCTAAACTTCAAGGTGAGTGCCAGATTGAGGCCCCCGGGCCAAAAAATATTTTGTGGCCCCATTTGTTTCTTACTTTGGTATAAAACTATTTTTTTATTCCATTATTTAATAGAAAAGAAACTTGAGGACCCCGACCTGGCCCATAGGTTAATCCGGCCTTATTCAAAGCTTATTTTTAATTTTCGTTGGTTGAAATCTACTTATCAAAATATTAAATTAATTTTAATATTTATATGACATTAATTGATAACACAAACCCAACCAACCTTATTGTAAATGGTAATTGACTTACCTATATTTATCTTGCACCTTTTGTTTAATGTCAGCAAGATTTTCAGAAGTGATATCCCTTTCCAAATATTCTGACAGTGTTTCAGTTGCACCTTCGAGGTCCTTTTGGTTATCTTCAAAGATCACAGATTGATTGTTTTTTTGCAAATAATATGCAAACACATAAGTGTACATTAAAGTTTGCCTACACTGACACAAAATATCAACAGCCTTTTTAAGGAATTGTACTTCAATCCAACTCATGTTATGCTGCTGCATTTCCTCCATTTTCTCCTTTACAGATGCATACAACTTATGTTCAAATTTCAATGATGCCATATGATTCATATACCGATTGCAATAAAACAAATAACGCTGCAAAGCCGATCGAGATTTTTCCTGAGCATCACGTGCTGCTTTTGCTTCATCTTCATCGTACCTATTACAATTATACCAAGAACTACCATGAGGTTCCCAGGGGCCCAAACACACCCAACAAAAATCAGCTTTACAATTTTGATTTTTGCAAACCATATGATTACAACCACCATCTTTTTCAATAGTTACATTACATCTTGGACATTCTTTGGTATTGGCTGCAATCCAGTTACTAGTTTCAGAATCATCATCACACTTCTTGATCCATTTCCTCAGCAGATGACACTTAACAGGATCATGCCAATTCTCTCCACAAGAAAAGCAAAATGTATGGTTACATTTACAGGTAACATGATGAGGTTCCACATACTGAACTTTTATTGCATTGTTGCAATCAGGAGATGGACACCATCTTAAAAGGCGATTACACTAAAACAATATTATAAAGAAGCAAATTAGTTTACTTTAAAATGCTGTTTTTTACAACTATAATATAAAGTATTTCAGTCATGTTTTCGTCTTTCAGATACAAAAAAATAAGGGTTGGTGAACATTAGAATTTTCCGTAAAATTATGTTTTTGTTCATAAGAAAAATAAAAGAGAGCTCGTTTTTTACTTTTTCATAATAAAAAGTGGAAATGTTTTTTTATACTTAACTTTATGCAAAAAAATCAAATAGTTCTCCGATAAACGAAGGAAACTCCCACAGTAAACAAAAAAGAAGAAGAAGAGATAGAGCAATTATGTAAAGCAGTGGAGATGAGGAAAGATATGAAAGATATAAAAAACGAAATACAAAGTACAAGAAATGAGCCTAAAATAAACAATGAAGTGGTCAAGAAATATGGAGAAGATATAAGAGCTAATTAAGAAAGAAGTGAAATAGAAAAAAGAAAAAAAAAATGGAACTATATAAATAACATGGTTTTTATAAAAATTAAATCAAGAAAAAAAATAAAAAAAACAGCAACGCCCCAGCGGTGATTTGAACTTGCGACAGCCTGTGCAATACGATATCGTGTACTGTACAAGAATAGTGCTATGATAACTTCAGCCAGCCGCATAGGATAGGAGCATGGTAAACGACCGCGTCTTACAGCTAATTAGCTGCCCTTTAGAGCCGTTTCACACGAGCCACTTTTCGTGGCGCTACTGTAGCGCTACTGTGGCGCTACTTTTGGAGAGTAATGCATTTAAATGATAGTTTCCACACTATAGACGCGCCACCAATTTGCAATATGTTTGTGGCAATTGAGTAGCCGGTCTCCCTTAAAATCGCGCCACAAATTGCGTCGCCACAATCGGCAGTACCCGTAATCATATTAACAGCTTCACACGAGCTTCACACATGGGCTTCAGTCGCGCTTGAGTTATCAAAGTTAACAGAGGTTTTGGTGCAACGACGTTGAAAACTTTGAAAATATTTCGCATTTTTATAGAATGTACTAAGTATGGAGGAGTTTGATACACAACGTTAAAAAACTTGATTTCGTTTTGTTTTAAATATCGAAAGGATATATATAAAATTGTCCTTTCAATAATCTACCACCTACATATGGATGCACCCAGTACTTTCTTTTTTCCGATGTTTCTTTCTACGGCGTAATAATAAAAGTGCTAAAAGCACTTCTTCCGCCACTCTAGACATCTTCCTTCTGTGGCTACTAAATTCAAAATCGTTCACACGCGCAAACGCCACAGTAGCGCTACAGTAGCGCCACGAAAAGTGGCTCGTGTGAAACGGCTCTTAGACTTCAGATCAAAATTGCTGAAAAAGCTTTATTTTAAGAGCCGTTTCACACGAGCCACTTTTCGTGGCGCTACTGTAGCGCTACTGTGGCGTTTGCGCGTGTGAACGATTTTGAATTTAGTAGCCGCGAGCGCGCCACAGAAGAAAGATGTCTAGAGTAGCGGAAGAAGTGCTTTTAGCACTTTTATTATTACGCCGTAGAAAGAAACATCGGAAAAAAAAAAAGTACTGGGTGCATCCATATGTAGGTGATAGATTATTGAAAGGACAATTTTATATATCCTTTCGATATTTAAAACAAAACGAAATCAAGTTTTTTAACGTTCTGTATCAAACTCCTCCATACTTAGTACATTCTATAAAAATGCGAAATATTTTCAAAGTTTTCAACGTCGTTGCACCAAAACCTCTGTTAACTTTGATAACTCAAGCGCGACTGAAGCCCATGTGTGAAGCTCGTGTGAAGCTGTTAATATGATTACGGGTACTGCCGATTGTGGCGACGCAATTTGTGGCGCGATTTTAAGGGAGACCGGCTACTCAATTGCCACAAACGCGCTGCATATTGGTGGCGCGTCTATAGTGTGGAAACTATCATTTAAATGCATTACTCTCCAAAAGTAGCGCCACAGTAGCGCTACAGTAGCGCCACGAAAAGTGGCTCGTGTGAAACGGCTCTAAGAGTTATCAAAAATATGCAAAGAATGAAAAATATATTTTTTAATTGGAGCTTATTGATAGCCGTAGTTAACTTCCCGAAAATGCGTTGTTGAAATTAAAAAGGATAGTTTTTGTTCCTAATTTTTAATATGGTTGAAAACTTTTGCTAATCCTAATAAACTACTTCAAATAGGCGGTCAAACTGTTTGACGTTTATAACAATTCGGGTTGGCGTTTTTAAATAAATAATTAATCAATTTTGAAAAGTGTAGGTTTGTGAGTGGGTGGGAGCGTTCGTTCTCCCATGTCCTAAGATTTATTAAACATATAATTAAATTACCCAATTAAAACAAACGTTTGTAGATTTATTTAAATACCTAAAAGTTTATTAAATATTTCAAAGCATAATATAAAGCACATGATCCTAATGGCAGGTTTCTGTAGCTGATGTCTGGTTGCGAATTGACGCTGCGTCATCTGTTCGAGAAAAACTTTTACGAACGACTACGTTCGTTAAGTATTTTTGCAACAGATATCGTTGAGGGTTGTGATCATTTTAGGCGTTACAATAAAGAAGGCAATTTAGAGTTGTGATCAACTTGGTGGTTATGATCAGACCATCAGTTTGGGGGTGATCAAATTAGGCGTTCTGATCGAGGATGGCTTATTTGGGGGTTTTGATCACATTGGGGGTTTTGATCACATTGGGGGTTGTGAACAAACTAGCACTTTGGATGTTGTGATCAAACTGTTAACTTGAGGATATGATCATGTCTACTTATTAATTTTGAAAAAAGTTGGGCTTTGTGATCATTGGGGGTTGTGACCAGGTCCCATTTTTCCGACTAATGACGTCATATTTCCTCCAAAATCCGCAGTCAAATTAGTACGATCAATAAAACTATATTTTGTAATTAATTAATTAACAAGTTATCTTTAGTAATATGATTAATATAATGAATATGCAATATATTTGTGACATATGCAGGGTGTAACAGACCACCCACGCACTATCTTTTACGACTAACCCATTGAACCTACATGGATGAGATAAAAAATTTGTAATATAAATCGTACGCGAAGTATTCAGTCAAAATATTTATAAATTTTTGGAGACTCCAAAAAAAAAACGGCCATTACATAAACCTTTTCCAAACCGCACCTAAACTATTTTACCAAGAAAATTGGTACTGATCGTTAAAGTCCATTAAATTAGCTTTCCAACAATGTACCACATGAGGACGAACAATACATTTTAATACCCCCTCTCCCCCTCAAAGAGCGGGAACATTTAAAAGATATTATCTCAAAAATCTTAAATAAGGGTCAAGTATTTCCTCATTTTAAAGGTCCCATTAAACTAAACAGTTTTTGTATTGCAAATTTTTCCATATCTATCATCGTTACAAAATGGCTGCTCAATTTATAAAAATTTACTTCCTATTATCGTATGAATCGCTCCCTCTACCGCATCTAAGACAGTTTTGCTGATTTATAAAGTCTATTCACATAACATTGAAATCCACGTGCAAGTTGGAGTTGGACAACTCAACATCACACTCCCACTAAACCTTTATTATATCCGGTGGGAAACTATTAATGCGTGTGTTGGTGTTTTTGGTGATTAGGATGTGCACCCGTGTCGTGATTGTTTTAAATGCAACAATAATAATTTAAAACAATCATGACACAGTGCACATCCTAGTTGCCAAAAACACCAACACACGCATTAATAGTTTTCCACCGGGTATAATAAAGGTTTAGTGCAAATGCAAAGTTGTGTTGTCAAACTCCAACTCGCACGTGGATTTAAATGTTATGTGTCAAAGTATCCTGGGGATATAAAATCTGGCAAAATATAATTTCCTGGTCATTTTGCATATAGTTCTACTTTTCTGGAAAACGGTGTATGGAACACTGTAGGACACTTGGAAAAGTGATAAGCAGACACATTCAAGCAAGGAGAATTCAATAGGAACAAACTTTGAAATTGGCCAAGAATAAGCAAAATGGAAAACTTTTTGAAAAACTCAACTGCAACCTCGACACCAATAAGCTAAAAAGAAGTCCATCAACTGACTAAATAAGTAAGTACTTTACTTTCTAATAATAGATAAACTTTATTTTTTCAATTAAAGAACTAGACAAATCAAGTTACTATTCAAAGAAAACGGCCTCTGAAACAATTGATTACAATTAAAACAAGTTATCTTTTTTGATAACTAGAAAGAACTGATTCTGGAATGGTAGAATTTGCAAGAAACGCAACTGAAGGATATAAATACTTCAAAAATGATACCAAAAAAACAGAATTAAAAAAAATTAAGGCCACAGCAGGAATTTGAACTTGCGATAGTCTGTGCAGTGAGTTTCTGTACCGTAACTGTATGCATAGTAGCAACGACTAAACTGCACGAAAGCTAGATAAACGCCCTAGGACTAATTACAAATTGCGCTTCAAACATCAAATCGAAAATCACTATAAATGCTTTATTTAAAGAGTTATCAAAAACACTCAACGAATGAAAAATATATTTTTTAACTACAGCTAATTGAAGGTGTGGTTAAAACATTTTAACTTCCAGAAAGCGCGTTGTTGACAAAAAGCTTCGTTTTTTTCTTACTTTTTAAAATTGCTTAAAATTATTTTTTATTCAAATAAATTACTTCAAATAGTCTATCGAACTGTTTAAAGTTTGAGTTTTTGAATAAATACTTAATCAATTTTAAATTTTTCAAAAATTCCTGGAAGGCGTCCAAGTAAATGTTAGATTATTAAAAAACAAATTTGTAGTTCACTGCATGCTTCATTGGTTCACAAAGTAATAATAAAGCGGTGTAAACGGTTTTTGAGGAATAATTTCTGTAAAATTTCCAAAACTCTGAAAACCTGTCATTTTTACAAATTTCATATTTCCAAAAGTATTTTTACGTCATATGATTATTCTTGTTAGGGGCTATTAAATAATATGATATTTTTTATAAGTGGTACCCACCTTAGAGTATGGCAGCAAATCGTGGACTATGAGCAACAGACTTAAAAGCAGAATAACTAGTGCCGAAATGAGATTTCTTCAAAAAATAGAGGTAAATCCCGTATAAACAGGATAAGAAATGAAGTGTATAAAGAACAGTTGAACACTAAAGCAGTAGTGAAAGTGGTGCAAGAAAGGCAGTTAGGCTGGCTAGGCCAAGTTCAAAGAATGCCAGAGGAACGAATAGCAAAAAGGATGTAAAAAGAACACAAGGAAAAAACAAAGTCGGAAGATCAAGAAAAAAACAGGTAGAATAAGTGAATATTGCAGTATCGAAAAGAAGAGTAGAATGGAATGAAGTTGGAGGATTGGCGCAAAAAACTATGCAGTAGCGACAGAACCCAACTACAGTAGCAATACGCAACAGACACATCTCAACGCCACCACAAGAAGATATTTTTTGTCAATTGGATATTTTGTTTTTAAGTAATCGAGCATTAAAGTCAAAATTTTTAAAAATTCATAGCAGCCTTAGCGTTTGCAGTAAAACTATTTCATTCACTAC
Organism: Ctenicera cuprea; assembly: GCA_958336395.1. NCBI lineage: Eukaryota > Metazoa > Arthropoda > Insecta > Coleoptera > Elateridae > Ctenicera > Ctenicera cuprea. The sequence goes on from OY284496.1 coordinate 21,904,731, forward strand.
AACGCTGTTTCCAAATTTAAAAGAAGTGTTTATAAAAAATTCTATACCAAAAAATATTCTAATTTCCGGTTCCGATTAAAAACCTTCGAGAGAACTAACCGCAACTAAAAAATTTCCACATACCAAATCTTACAAAAATCGGTCAAGGAGTTCCAGAGATACAGGAAAACGAACGCACCCACCCACAGGCAGATTTTATTAACCTACTCCAACCGCTACCAGTCTTTTATAGACATTATCATTTGTTTTAGAAAACAAATGTCTGAATAATAGTTATTTCTTATTCTGTATATCTTGATGCAATAATTTTCTTTTTCTTTTTAACTGCAAAAACAGTGTGATATCGGGGTATTATTTTTAAAATGGAAACGTGCATTTTTTCTTATTTTGTTAGATGCAGATCTCGTTTCAACCGTATTATGGTTTGTACATACAAATAATTTTGAGAAAATGCAAAAAACCTGATGAGTGTGTTCGAGTAGACCTTGTTTGCATTTATTTTAATATATTTTAAATTAAGAAAGAGGCTGAATTAATGAAAATATTTCTCTATTCAAAACTTGACAGTAGCTTATTCTGTTGTTGTTTACTGTATTTCTTCAGTAATGTGGTCTTTAAGTTTTTTTTAAGTGTTCTAACTATTAGGTTGGTCTTAGTATATTTTGTTTTCGAAGTGCCTCTGTAAGGGAAAACGAGGTTGGCCAAACAATTTTCTTTTGAACGTTTCAATGCATTGCCTCGTACCCTTGTGGGTAGGTAATTTGCATATCATTAAAATACTAAATGCTGTAGAGATGCTAGAGAAAGAGAAAAAGTGTAGAGAAATAATGTGGAAAAATATTGAGAAAAAAAGTTGAGAAAAAATCTTGAGGAAACGGGAGTAAGGTGAGAAAATAGAAGTTCTCTAGCTAGTTCTTAAAAACATAAACCATTCAAAGAATAAATTCATTTTAAATAATAATAATCTAATCTTTTTCCAGACATCCTGTTTAACAAAACACCTACAAAGAATTATAACATAAACACAGACAATTGATAATGTGAGCATTCCTCAGAAGGTACTAACAGCTGCAATAAATATTTTCATATGAGGAACACAACGCCTGATATTATTCATTCTTGGCATTAGTTTAACCTTGGTCAACAATCAAAGACATTTCTGTCATCCCTATCTTACTGTGTGATGTCATATTTTCAGCCAGTCAAATTCCCAAGTTTGTCGTGTTGCTTCGTGTGTGTTGCTTCGTGTGTGTTGCTTACTCAGTGTAGCAGTTAGTGAGCGAGTTACACCAAGATGGTTTTTGATGTGCAACATGAAAAACTTTGGTTTTAAATGCTGAAATCTGCATCCTACTAAACCATTTCAATCAAGCGGTGAGTTGTGTATTTGTATTGCTATTAATGCTTCTAATTTTTTTTTGAATATACGGTAATTTTTTTTTCCTCAAACAATAGGAATTTTATATAAATCACTATAACTTTTTTGAATTCCGTTTACTACATTGTTTTTTTTTAAATTAATGCAATATCAATGTCTGTAATTATTTCAGTAATTTCAACAGCTTTTTAGTGTAACAAATTATAAACATTCATAGGGCATCAAAATAGAACCAAACCCAAAACTAGAAAAAATCATGTTTTTTTAAGGAAACCTAAATCGAATTTCTGCCGTAGTGGTTACCGTTTGTTAATTACCCGTTCTCAAACTCATTCCTTCAAGCCCATATTTAAAATCCACCCTCTAAATTATCCTTTTGAATCTGATTTTAAACTTGTTTATACTGTTATACTCGTCAATGGATGCATTCAGCAGACTTGATTGTTGATTAAAATTCTGGAGAATGCTTATGATCCTTGTGATTGCTACCATATACTTTTGATGTTGGAAATCGTCCAGTGCATTTTAGTTCAATAGCATGGAATTAGGTTCTACCCCCCTTTACAAAATTATGAACATGAACATTATTATTCTAGTGATATTCGATTTACAACTTTTTTTAGCGTGAAGTTTAAAAAAAGGCACTAAGCAAAATATGCACTATAATGTACATTTCTTTAAATTTATGTAATAATATGTTCCCACATCAAAAATATGTACTATTACATACAATATGTAACATTTCAGAGCCCTGCTGAAAACATAACCAACTAAGGAGTGTGACGAGGAAGAGATAGGCGTACAGAAAACTGCAGGACAACTTTGGACTAGGCAAGTTACATTATTATTATTCTTTATTTAGGGCGACCGATCTATTTTATCTTCGGCATGATAGTGGCCCAGTTGTGTGACAGTTGGCATAAACTGTAGGGGCGTAGTGGTTAAAAGGCCATCGGGCCCCACTACCCCGAAACCTAGCCAAACCAGGAGTGAAAGAGACCTACCCTCGACACCCGGTAAGGGTAAAAGAGGGTAGTAGTAAGGAATTGAGCCTGGGATTCTCGCATGAGTGAGCTAGTGCTCTACCTCAAGACAATCAAGACCACTTTTTGCACTTCCACTTAATGCATGGATATTAAGACAAATATGTGATGTGATAAAAAAAATTCTGTAGAAAACATACTTTATTTATACACAAAATTACCACATGGTTAAAATGCTATGGATCGTACTCTGTGAAACACCCTGAACAATTTGCAAGGCTGTCTCGTGTCCTTACCACAACACAGCTTTCTTTAATTGTTAACTTCACAAGATTTATTAACTTTGTTAGTGAACCCTAACTCATGTCAAGCATCAAGCATTTTGTCTCTCTTTATACTATCAAAGGCCTGTCTAAATAAACTGTACAATTTGATGCCATACTTACAAATTTTTTCAAAAAGTTGTTTCATGTGTATTGCGTTCACTGTGGAGCAGTCTTTTCAGAACCTGTTGTTATTCACTAATAGATTCAATCAATCCAGCTTCTGTTTATTAATTTAAATAGAAGTCTTTTGGCTATGGTTCCCCCATATTTATCATTTCTCCTATTATTCTGGCTGCCGTCTCATTCTTCAGCTTCTGGATTATTTCATCCCTTTCCTTATATTCCGGTTCTCTTACCTCCCTATCCTCTAATTGCATACATTTTGTTTGCTGTAGTTCTAATTCTTGTTCGCTTTTTAAACAGTCCTTGAAAGTGCATTGTCCACAGATCTAGTTTTCCTCGATCATCATAGTGCACGTTGGCGACAACAATGTCATAAATCAAAAAACATCGTGTTGCCAATTTGTAAGCAATAATTTTTTGCACGTCAAAAATTTTTAAAATTTTTCATTTGCCAATTGTTATGGTTCCAAAAATGCTGTTAGATAGTAACATTGCGTGCCCCTTAGGTAAATATAAAAACTAAATTTTATACAAAACCGTGACAATTTCGTGTTTTTGACATATGACACAGTTGTCGCAGAAGTGCTTACTGAAGCCTTAGACCTAATATTTGTAGATTTTTTTATTATTTTCTCAGTTCCTTGTAAATTTTTTTGCATTCTTATTCTTGTTACAAACGTACTCTTCCTCCTTCCATATACTGTTCCTTACTATTCTGATATTGCAATTGCAAATATTTTTCTCACTTCACTCTTTTTTACATTCCTCATCAAACCATTCCTTGCCCTTTTGTTTCGAATGAGTGACTGACTGCGTCTTTTTCACCAACTTAATTATATTTCCTTTTGGGTTTCTGTATACATAAATACACGTAGATAGCAGAAAAACTAAATGAACAAAACCAATAAAATAAAAGAGAGGAAATATAGCACGGGATCATTAGACGATTACGTAAAGAGGAAGAGAGAAGGAGACGCCGAAATAGAAAATAAGGAAGCAAAAGGTGCTGTCAGCAAGAAAAGTAAAGCAACAATAAGTCCGCTTACAGCAAGAGACAAACACAATAGGACAAGCAGTAACACCACCAAAAAAGAGATGGAAACAATACAAAAATTAATAGAAGACATGGCCAAAGAAATGGGAGAAATAAAAAAGGAAATTAAAAGTGCAAGAGGAGAAATCCAGACCAGCAACGAAGAAATTCAGACCAATAACGAAGAAATTAAAAGATAGAATTGAAGGACTGGAGAAGAAGATAGAAAACCAAGAAAAGAACATTAGAAGGAACAACGTAGTGATAAATGGAGCGCAAATACAAGACGAAAACCTGAAAGGAGCGGTTAAAGAATGGATAAAGAATGAAATGGGCTGGCGGTAACGGTGGAAACAGCTTACAAAGTTGGAAAACAAGAAGAGCAAAAAGTGATAGTAGTAGTAAAGATAAAACATTTTGAGGAGAAAATAAATGTGCTAAAACAAAAATACAGGCTAGGAACTAAGAGAATATACACTGACAGTGAACTAACACCAGAAGAACAAAAATGACAGGCGGAAATCAGGAGACGAGTAAGGGAAGAAAAAGAAATAGGACATATGGCAAAAGTAGGTTACCAGAAGTTAGAAATGAACGGGGTGAAGTATGAATGGGACGAAAAAGGAAAAGAAATTTAAAAAAAGCACCAAAAAACTGAACGCTACGGCACTGTTCACAAAGACGAAAATGGCAATGAATAAGCCAATGAGTACGATAAAAAAGACGACACCGGCAATGACAAGGACCATGGGAAATAAAGTAAAGGCAGAAAAAGGAATCAGCAATATAAAAAACAAAAAACAAGGAATAAATATAGCTACTTGGAATATGAGAGGTACTTACGCAGAAGGAGCATTTAAAAATCTAATACAGGAAATGAAGAAATATAAAATAGTCATACTAGCACTACAAGAGACTAAAAAAAAGGATACAGTAATAATGGACATAGAAGACTACACTTTTCTGAACAGTGGGGATCAGAACAAAATATGTGGTAACGGGTTTTTAGTAAACAAAAAAAAAAAACCAAGCCATCGTTAAATTTGACCCAGTATCAGATAGAATATGCCATTTTCCCGAGATGTCCTTTAATCCCTTTAAGTTCCACCTTTTTGTTTCTCCTACTTTGAAATAAGAATACTTAATAAATTTGAATATTGCACCTAATTTCAGGGGGTACCTATTTTATCTTGTGGCATTCTTGTTGCTTAAATTTTGTACTACTCATATGCAGGTTTAGAGCTGCTGCTGCAAAACTACAGAACTTTGCCCTGTTTGCATTAGTTTTTCCATGCAGTGTATTTTTTGTTATATCTCGTAATTAATAATCCTCTTTCTTTATTTGGGCATTAACGTCCCAAAAACCATCAGTGCATCATAACTCTGTATTTATTCAGTTGTTTGTAATAATTTTGCATAGAATTTCTCCTTCACTATTTTATCTGCATCCTCAGTTGGTGAGTATGTATGCATTGAGCCATACGTTAGTGTTGGGATTATCCAAAAGTTAAAAACTTTGCGTTTAAGGTAAAATATGCTGTAACGACCAAAATTTCCTCCAACCAGCTTTTATCCTAAGCTGGATTTCTTTTTCAAAGCTCGAGTTAAAGGAAATTGTGTGGCCTGAGTACACTACTTATTCGACTCCTTGTAAATTCTACGTTTTCTGCCATTTTCTTTACTAGTTTACCGTTTGTTTTGCTATAATTAATTTGTAGTCCTGCTTTTCAGCTCTCGGTGTTTAGTTGTGTTATCATTGTTTTTAATTCAGTAGCGCTTTTGGTAAATAGAGCAACGTCATCGGCAAAGCGTAAGTTAGTTACGTGTTTACCGCTTATGTTAATTCCAAAGCACGAAGTGTGCCAACTTAGTTTCCTGAAGATGTCCTCTAGAACGCTGTTGAAAAGGTTGGGGGACAAAGGGTCCGCTTAGTGTATGCCTCTGCAATCTAAACGGTTTTCCGTCTTCCTCTGTTCTTATTTGCGCTTTGGCTTGTTTGTACATTTTTTGTATTATGCTTATGTAGTTTTCTGCGAATCCCTGGTTGCTTAAAGCTTGTAACAGAGGTTTGTGTTCGACTGAATCGAAAGCCTTTCTAAAGTCCACAAAGCCGATGTACAGTGTTTTCTTGTATTCCATTTTTCTATAACTAATACTGTTTGCAGGTGGTCGACTGTTGAGTAGCTCTTACGGAAGCCCGCTTGTTCCACTGGTTGTTCTGCGTCCAGCTAATGTTCGATTTTTGATTTATCACCCTTTTTATGTAATAAAATTATAGATGACTCGTTCCACTGGGAGGTGAGAGTTTCACTTTTTATTATTTTGTTAAACAGCACTGTGATAGCTTCTGGCAGTGCACTGGACCTGCACTTTAACGCTTCGTTTAATGTGCCATCTTCTCCCGGTGTTTTTTCCAATTTCAGTTTGTTCAGAACTAATTTGATGTCTTCCGTTTTGATCTCTAGTATTACCTGTTGGGTGTTAGTCGGATGTGTGTCGAGTTGTTCGTTGTTGACTTCCTGTAAAATACCGGCAAGAGTTCGGTGTCAAAGGTAGTGGCTATGTGTAAAATGTCATCTCTTGTTTGTATTTTTGTGTTGGATGCGTTGGTTAATGAGTGCAACCAGAGTTTTCCTTGGCATAGCTCATTTTCTATTTTCTTTGTTAAGCCGGTTTGTTTCAGAATCTTGTCGATCATCTCCTTCATCTTTTCTTTTGTCGTTGTGTATTTCACGTTTGACCGACCATTTTATTGAATTCGGCGTATTCTATGCAAATAAGGGGGTCTTGGCTAATTTTTTGTTTCAGTTCATGTCTAGTTTTGATTAAATCTTTTCTTAGTTTTTAGATGTAGTAGGTGCTTGGTTATTACCTGCGCTTTGCTTTGCTGTTTTTATTTTTTCCTCTATTGTCGCGTATACGTTTTTGACGTCTAGCTCGACGTCGAGGGACGCGATAATTTCTTACATCGTGGCTGTTCAGCATGGGCGCTGGCTTCATTTGTCTGTTGCTAAACGTTTTGTATCTTTTATTTTTCTAATTTGTTTTCATTATTGTCCTGACTATTCTATGATCAGAGTCGAATTCGAACTGGTTTAAAACGCTGGTGTCGGTGATTTTACATCTTACGTTAGTTAGTATGAAGTCGTATTTGTTTTTGTATTCGCTGTTAGGCGAGATCCATGTCCATTGGGTTCCTGATCTTTTCTTAAATAAGGTGTTTGCTATTAATACTGAACTAAATAAGTAGTGCCTACATATAAAATTTCCAAATTTTATTGCAACTACTGTGCTAATTAGCACATTTCACATTTGTGTATTTTACTTGTCAGGAAGCAATTAAAGATAATAATTTGATTACTATGTTACAATTTTGTTTTAGGTGTTTATGTAGCAATCTTATAAATCTGGAGTACATTTCTATATTAAAAACAAATTAGTCTAATCTGATTCTCATCATATTAGATATTTTTTCCTCTGCTTTTAAATTAGTTTTCATTTGTTTTCATCTTACAAATTTGAATGTAATTTACAAAATTCAATACTTACAGCATTCTAAAGTATCTAGCATATAAAGAAAAGAAAAACACTAAAATTTGCCTAAAAATAAAGTAAATGTATTTATTACATACAGATCAAATTGAAAGCCACAGATTTTCCGTGTTATTATTCATTTTACAAAAACATTCTTCAGATGAAACTTATTGAGCAAACTTTAATAACTAAAATTCTCTCTGTACTTTTCCACAAGCATTACCGAGTTTTCTTAATAGCAAAAAAAAACATTTAAAACACCTTTCTAGAGCACCTAATTTTTTTACAGTGGCCAATAACTTTACCATGAGGTCAGTGATGTATGTTCGAAAATGAGTAATATCGGAAACATTCCACTAAATGATACACTTTACGTAAGATACTAGCGCACACTTGGTTCATGTGTAATACAAATTAATAGGCAACCGATGGATCTTTGTATTTACATCAGTGGCGTTTAACATGTTAAATACAAATCTATCACTTTTTTTCAACTGTTTGATAAGTTTTTTTTTTTACAATAAATGTTACATAAAATTTATTTGGTAAAATTTCAATAAAATTGCGATTTGAAATTAATCAGTTTCAGTATGCAATGACAGTAAACAAGGATATCCCTAAGATAAAGTAACAATTCACACATGTTAATTAGTAAGAACCATAGTTTCATTAGTAATTTTAAATTTCAAGCTTAAACGACCACAATCACAGAAATCGATCGCACCGGCCAAAACTCAAATTTACTAATTTTCTAATTCACCGTTGGTACTTATCTACTCGAGAGGCAATATAACAAACCTTCCTAAAATGAATACAATAACAGGCTAATCTGTGGTTGCAAAACCCCATGCGACAACGGCGCATAGACAACGCTCGGTTCGTCACAACAGCTTCCGTACGAATGATAGGGTAGTTTAGAGTTCAATATCTGTTTAATTCCGTAATCTGTAAAATTTAGCGGCATGGGGATAGACTCCAAAACCATTGACAAAGACTTAAAAATTCATTCCACATATTTTTTTAAAAGGCCTTTTTTGACTGTGTTTCTGGAAAACAATTCTAGTAAAAATCTAAGTTTGATAGTTTTTTTTAACTAGTGGTGATTATTTGTAGAACAATTGTGTCAAGTGTCTGAAAGCTGCCCATAAAAAGTGAATTGCCTCTTTGCCTTTCATTTCAATTTATGTAGGCGGCTGCATCCGCACACATTACATATATTGCAGATTCTCAGTTTGTGCACACTACAATAATTTATTTCAATGCCTGTTTATTAATTTACCCAATATTGGATGATTATTTATTAGTATTTGATAACAGTAATAGTAATAATACTGTTTAATCTTTATACTCACAGAATGTTTGCAAAATTTCTATTTTCAATCAATTATTGAAGTTTCATGGAAGTGTGTGTTTTTTTACTTTCCCATAATTATAACGGACGGAGTAAGGAAAGTTTTGATTTCATGCAAAATTTTCGAATATCAGATTTTAACGGAAATACGCGTTTTGAGGTCCAAGGAACCCACAAAAGTGTTGTTTAAAAAATGTCTGTGGGTGGGTGGGTGCATGAGTGTGTTTGTTCCCATATATCTCGAGAACCCTTTGACCGATTTTTATCAAATTTGGTATGTGAAAGTTTTTTTAGTTTGGGAGTAATTCTGTAGATGTTTAATTGGAACCGGAAACGGAAATTAGACATGTTTTTTTTTTAATTTTGAATACATAGCGTTGTAGTGCATTTAAAGGCCAATTAAATGAATTTTTCCTGATTGCTGTACCAGTCAAGCATGTGAAACTCGTGGTCCGCAGGCCGGATGCGGCCCACAACAAATATCTTTGCAGCTCAGTCAATATAACGTATAATAAAATTGAAATTTTTGTTTCTCTGCGGCCCACATAAACTTAGACTTTGTTAATTTGACCCACTAGCATTTGAGTTTGACACGCTTGCATGTACCTTCAAAACGAAGGTCGCTACAAATTTTTGAAAATTTTGACTTTAATGCTCGATTACTCACAAATAAAATATCCAATCAATACAAATTGTCTTATTATTTATTAACCCTTAATAAGTATAATCGAGTGATGAAAAAAATTTTTGGTAATATAAAAATTGTAACAATTCTAGCTGCTAAAAATTTTGAACATTTTCAAAAAATTATTCCTCAAAAATTATTGAAATTGAACAAAGTATATATTTATTTCCTATGACCAAAGCCAGAATTACAAATAAATGAAACAATAATGGTAATGCTAATACTATAATTACCACATCATTATTAAGCAACTTACCTCAACAAAACTATTCGTAATTAAATGTTGGTATTTCAATCTAACTTTGGAATCTTTTACTAATCGCATAACGCTTGCATCGTCCACTAATATATCGCAACCATGAGCAGCACAGGCTATTGTCTGTCCAACTCCTTCTTCCATTATCTTTGTTGTTAAATACTCACACCAACAGTGGGTACAGAATCGATGGCCACATTCTAAGCCAGTCATATGCTTAAAATAAAAATAATTAATACAAAGACATACCAATAAATATCATATAGAATTTGCAGAAAAAATTAAGGTTTGACTTATAAGGTAAAATATTAAAAGAATAGGAGTAACCTTTTTACATACAATAAGATAAAACTAGTGATGGGAAAACGCTGAGAATTTAATTTTTGTTATGATCAGATGAGTTGCACAAAGACAATAATTTTGGTGCCAAATAACCCTATTTTGTACATCTTTCACTATTTTTTGATTCGTAATTTTACAATTATTGTATTGATTTTTTTTCCTAGTAAGTTGTAAAAAATGCAAAGTGGAGGAAGAAAAATAAAACTATATAAGGTGAACAAAAAGTAGTAATGCACAGTCTATAACTTAATAAATATTAATTCTATGAAACTTTAGCCTTAACAAAAATTATTTATTAAATTTCAGGGCATACTTTGTTGATGTTTTAACTATTTTTAAGCGTTTAGTTATTTGGTTGATATGACAACCAGCTTTTGTTTTTTAAATAGTACCCTGTATTTCTTTTCACGTTTTTAGAATCAGTAATTGTGTCTCTTTCTGGCACAAAATTTTCTTGGTGGGATTGCAAAATAAAATTTTAGAATGAAATACCTTTGAAATTGAAAATTTATCTAGTTGCCATAGCAACCAAATGAGAAAATGTATACAAAATTGAATATCACTAAAGTATGGACTGAAATTTAATAAATTTAAGAACATTGCACGACATTTGTCAATCGCATTCTGTCCATAATTTGCAATTCACCTCTTCAACTTTCACATTTTACTATACAGTGTGCACAGCATTGGGATTTCAGCAACTATAAGAGTGTGTTGTCTAATCACGGTAGCAATGTAGTGGTGATTTTGTTTTTCCCTAAACATCCATGGCTTATTAGATACATGCGAAAAACTGAAAAAGTAAAATTTCTTTAAGGTAAAATATCTCTCTTCATACTGAAAATAGAGAAAAACCATAAAGGAAAAAGTTGTAGATCTATTTAAGCTGTAATAAAAATATTTTGAAGATTGTATTTTGTTTGGTTTTCGAGATATAACCCAGCCATGCAGTTTTTTTTAATGGAAACCATACTTTATTTTAGCACCATTAAAAATTTTAATTTTTTCCTCTTTTTAACACTATTCAATTTGTTATACATGATTTTAAATTCAAATAAGATATTGATTAAAAACGCTCCTAGCATCAGTCTGGATGTAAAAACAAAAGAAGCAAATTTAAATATTTGTCTTTATACCGTTGGTATTAAAATATTGTTTCTAATGTAACTGCTTAAAAATGTTTTCCTAAATAACTCTTTTTAAAAATTAATAAAAAAACTAAAGTAACAGTTCTTATTTTATGAGTGTTTCTTGCTTTTCGTTTTATAGCACTGCGATACTAGAAGTGAAATACGTTTTTAATCAATATCTTTCTTGAATTTAAAATTAAGTATATGAAACCGTATACTGTTGAAAAGGAAAAAATAATTTATAATTGTGTTAAAATAAAATATGGTTTCTACTTAAAAACATACATGTTTGTTATATCTCGAAAACAAAACCAAAATGAAAATATTTTTTTTAAATATGCCTTCAATAAACCTACAACTTCCTTTGTTTTATATTTTCACTTTGAACAGAAATATTTTACATTAAAAAAATTCCGCTTTTTCAGTTTTTTTCTTGTATCTAGTAAGCCATGGGTATTTTGGGAAAACAAAATCTGCATTACATTGCTTACCTAATTAGGCTTCAACTAATTTAATCTTTTTCGTATCTCATATAGCTGAGATCCCCATGCTGTAGAAGTTATTCTGAGCACCCTGTATAACTGTCTTCAGTGTTTACAGTTTTACACAAAGATGTTCTGGATCCAAATTTCAATTTAGGAATATTCCCTTATGGAAATTTTCCCAACTGCATATCACTATGTAAAACCCACATTTCCTTATATAGGTATTTATATCTTGGTAGTATTTTTAATACTATAATTTTGAAACCTTAGTTTTGCTAACTTAAAACATTCATATAAAATGTTTCTTATTTAGTTACTTTTCTGTGTATCTACTACATCTTATGCTTGTTCTATAAAAATCATAAACTAAACAATCTTCAAGACAGTTTAAGACTTGACGCTAATATTGTGTGGTAAAAATGAGCAAAGCACTTCGTCTATATTTTCGTAAACTTTAGAAATAGTTACTTATGTTTTAAAGAGTATTTCAGTACCACTGCAGAAATTTTTCAATTAATTTAAAATAATTGATTTTTATAAATTTTGAAATGGTAGCCCTGTATATACATATGGTCTATTACACGCGAACCGAACTAGCTATGCATTTTCCCCACACACTGGAGAGAAACTCTATTCCGCTCCAATTACGAGCGGACCAATATACTAACACACCAAGCATACAGCGTCAACTCAATTAAATTTATGCTTTGCCCGGGGACATGTCTTATTGTATTTCTAAGTTTTTTTCACTTTCCTATACTTTCAGTACAGGGAAGCATTGATTTCATGAACATTAAATTTTGACAGAAATACATATTTTGTACTCCAAAACCCAAAAAAGTGGGTTTTAAAAAATCTCAGTCTGTGAGTGGGTGGCTGGGTATGTGCGCTCCCAACATATGGACAGAATGTCCAATCCATACAAATTGTAATATTATTTAGTAGCCCTTAACATTTATATTCAAGTGATGTAAAAATATTTTTTGAAATATGAAAATTGTAAAAATTATTCCTCAAAACTGTCTACACCATTTTTTTAAAACTTTCTGAGCCAATAGAGCTGGTAGTGAACTACAAATGTGTTTTTTACTAATTTCCAAAATTTTATTCTGACGCCCTCCAGTCTAGGAATTTTTGAAATAAATGAAATTGATTAATTATTTATTAGAAATGCAAACGCTGATCGTTATAAACATTAAACAGTTCAATAGACTAAATGAAGTAGTTTATTAAGATTAACAAAATTTTTTTACTAATTTAAAAACAAGACAAAAAAAACGATACTTTTTAATATCAATTTCCAGAAGTTATATGATTTTAACTACACCTATCAATTAGCTCTAGTAACAAAAATATATTTCTTATTCTTTGCATAGTTTTGATTACTTTTCAAATAAAGTATTTCTTGATCCGAATTTGTGAGCGCAATATCTATCTAGCGCCTTTACCCGAGTGCCAAGGCTTTGGTTTCGAAGCGGTCAGCTAGTACCACGTGTATATGGCTAGATGTAAATATCGATCACTTAGTGTCACAAGAATATTTAAAACGTAAAAAGTATGGGAAAGTACCAGCGACCTGTTTCGTCCATTTTTGAAATTATTCTTAATTCATGTTATCCAGAAAACATAATTAATTGTTACACATTTCCCATTCACTAAACTTACAAAATGGGGACATTATTACACTACCCAAAACTTTACATAGATGCATACAAACCATAGCAGCAAAAACCCTAATATATCAAGTTTGCATTGTTTCGCTAAGATACTTACCGAACAGGGCAATACTGTAAAACAAATTTCACATTCCTCTGTTCCCGTTATAGGCTTTTTTGGTACCTGTAAAATTCTCATGTTAAACAATCGAATCATAGTAGGATTAGACTTACTTTTATTATGTTACTAATATTGAGTTTTCTAAAAGGATTCACTACTCGGGCCTCCGAAAATAATTGATCTTGATCACCATCGTAGAATCGCTCCATTAGTTTTTCTTTGTCCCACTTAAAATGATTCAGAAGTATTCTAGTTGTAGTAGTAGGAATCTGCAATGAAATTTTTATTAAATTACAAGGAAATTTTTGAAAACCGAAAATTTACTGTACACACTGTTGATATCACTAAAGTTTTTTTTATCAACCTGTATATTCTTAAATAGCTCCTAAACATATTTTCTACAACTTTTTTGAATCCTTAGTTACTGTAATAGTTCGGTGTAGTAATGACGACTGCAATGCTTTGAACAGAAATAATGTTGAGCGTAAAAAATAAATTCAACTCGTTGTTTACCAGCTTTTCTATACTATATGAATGTTTGTGGAAAAAATTATGAGCGAGAAATTTTTAGTTAATTAATAACAGTAAAAAAAAAATTTTTAATTGTTGCTCCAGCTTTAATCATTTCCTTATCGAAAACTAAGATAGATATTGCAAAAAATTGTGTTCTACCTTTTTTGTAAAGCGGAAAATTTCTGATCATGCAAGATTTCTAAGTATATTTCTAAATTTAATAGTTTGGGCTGTAATAATTTATAAAAAGGTGCCTTCGGAACGCCTCAGAATTAATAAATAATTAGAACAAGAAGAATTATTCAACATCTCAAGTGCATTCAAATCCTAGAATTGTTGCTTAATTTTCAGTACAGACTAAAAAAACTAAAATTTCAGTTTTCGCTTACTGTATATAATTTGGTTATTATCAAAGATAGTGCAAAGCAGTTTTGACATTATTAAGACACTTTTTTACACAGATTTCAAATCTAAAATTAAAATTTTTATAGGTCGTTAAATTTTCACGATATTAACATTAACATCGCTTTTTTAAATATGAGTCGAGGCGGCCATGCCATCATTGGATAGAGCTCTTTTTCTCCTGTAAATAACGATGTTATAAGTGAAAAACTGTTTTCTCATGGTAGGCTGTGAAAAACTATATTTTTGTAGTAGGCTGAAAATTAACAAAAGAAACAAAGGAAAAGGCTGAGTTCGTTTCCATTAAGGTTTGAGCAGTTTATCTTCTCAAACAATAAAGTTATGTGAGAAATCTTTTTCTCCTGGTAGGCTGTGAAAAAGCAAAAAGCAGGTGAATGTTTCAGAGAATAAAACTAATAAAAATACATGTTCCTATAACAATCAAAATACGTTTAACTATTAAATACTCGTCGTAGGTAATAAAGCGTGAAAAGTAGGATAAATTTTGAATAAAAATAAACTAGTGTAAAGATGCATATATTGCCAACACAAAATTAACACGTGCGTTGTTACAAATACAAACACCCACATAAATCCAATTACGCTAAACACTTACTAGAACACAATCATTCAATGACATCTAATAACACCATAAAATGTTTACACTTTTGTGATGATAAACGTAAATTACATTTACTAGAAGCTTTTGAAATTCACAAACATTTAAAACTGTACCGTTAATAAATGAGCAAATTGATCTTTTAAATTCTCCTCTGTTGGAATTTTGGAATACGAATCAAGTCGCAGACGGCTACCGAGATCAAATCACCGAGTTCTATTGCTATAACAACACTAACTGTTTACTTTCTAATATAACCTTTGACAATGGCATGTAAACATGCCGAAATACATACAAGGTTAAAATAAAAAAAATTGTTGAAGTAATTAAGTATTTTATATACCTTTAATCAATAAATATGGACTTCAACGAAGTAAAGCTAGAATTTATAAATAAAATTAACAGTACTTATCTCCGATTATTATATAATTATACATTTTTTATAGTTTTATTCCCTGCAACATTTAGGTGTTTCTTTTGTTTTTTTACAGCCTATTATGAGAAAACAGTTAATCACTTATAACTTTATTATTTGGGAAGATAAGCCTGATCAAATCTCAATGGATACAAATGCAGCCCTTTGTTTTTTTTTCTTTTGTTAATTTTTAGCCTACTACAAGAAAAGAGTTTTTCGCAGCCTATGAAAAAACCGTTTTTCGCTTAAACTCCGTTATTTGTAAAAATAAACCCATCAAACCTTATATCAGAGAAAAGAGATCTATCCAATGACAACACGGCCGCCTTTTGACGCATATTTAAAAAATGGAGTTAATGTCACTATCTTGAAAATGTAATTACCTATAAAAATTTTAATTTGAGACTCGAAATCTGTGTAAGAAACTGTTTTAATAATGTCAAAACCGCTTTGTGCTCTCTTTTATAATAACCAAATTATACACAAAATGTGAAAACCGAAAATTTTGGTTTTTTAAGTCGATACTGAAAATTAAGCAAAAGTTGTAAAATTTAAATGTGGATCATAGTACTTGAGATGCTGAATAAGTCCTATCACTTAACCAAATCTCTATCTCTTGCCGTTTACGAGATCCTCATGCCACCCCTTATCTTGGACACCCTGTATTTGTATAAACTTAAGTTATATAGTCAAAGTTGCAAAAAGATATTTATTGTTGAAATTTACTAAGTTGTAGCTGCGCCGTGCCGCTCAGTTGTATGCTTCGGTCTACGCACGAGTCAAAGACGTCCACGAAAAATGAGTGAAACAGGTCGCTGGTACTTTACCATACTTTTTACGTTTTAAATATTCTCGCGCCAAGAAGTGATGGAAATTTACATTTAGCCATCTTTAGCCGGTACAAGCCCGCTGCAGACTCAAGGCGTTGGTTACGTTGGCGGCGCGCGCTAGTACTACGTAAAAAACGCTAAGATAGTTAATGCGCTCGCGAAAATGGTTATAACAACTTTATTTAACGAGTTATCAAAAAAATGCAAATGAAATTTTTTTTTATTAGAGCCAATTGATAGGCGTAGTTAAAATCACGTAACTGCCGGAAAACACGTTGTTGATATTAAAAAGCATCTTTTTTTCTTTCATAATATTTAAAATAATTAAAAATATTTGCCGATCCCAATAAAGCACTTCAAATAGCCTATCGAACTAATAAAAGTTTATAACGATCGGCGTTGGCGTTCATGAATAAATAATTAATCAATTTGAAAATTTTCAAAAATTCCTGGAGGACGTCAGAGTAAAATTTGGGAGTTAAGTAAAAAACGCATTTGTAGTTTATTGCAAGCTCCATCGGCTCAGGAGGTTTAAAAAATGGTATAGGCCGTTTTTGAGGAATATTTTTTTGAAAATGTCCAAAATTGTGAGCAGCTAGTCTATTTACAATTTTCATATTTCCAAAAATATTTTTACATCACTTGATTATACTTGTTCAGGGCTATCAAATAATATGACGATTTGTATTGATTGGATTTTGAGTAATCGGGTATTAAAGTTAAAATTTTCAAAATTTCGTAGCGGCCTTCATTTGAAAGACACAGCATTTGGCAAAAAAGTATTTGATTTGCCTTTAGATGCACTACAGCGCTATGTATTTTAATTTTCAAAATAGTATTTAGAAAAAAAACTAAACCAAACAAACAGGTCTAACTTCCGTTTCCCATTCCGATTAACAACCTTACAAAGAACCACCTGCAACTAAAAGACTTCTACACACTAAAACTTATAAAAATCGGTTAAGGGGTTCCAGAGATATAGGGAAATGAACGCACCCACCCACAGACATTTTTTAAAAAACACTTTTTTGGGTTCCTTGAACACCAAAACGCGTATTTCCGTTAAAATATGAAATTCGAAAATTTGCATGAAATCGTCATAACTTTCCTTACTTCAGTAGAAGTATGGGGAAGTAAAAATGTAAATTTCAACAAAATTTTTATTTTGCAACTTTCATTAAATGGCTGAAGTTTATAAAACGACAGAGAATTTTGCATGTTACTAAAAAAATTAAATAAAATTGTTTTAATATTCCATTTTTTGCAATGATTTGATATTTTTTAATAGTTGGTAGCACTTTAAAAGATTTTTAGGTTTCTCAATAAAGAGGATAAAAAAAAAACTACAAATTTTTAAAAATCATAATTTTACGACAATTATTTAATGAGTAATGGAAGTTTTCAAGATAACAAAATTCATTTAACTCTAAATTTTTGATTTTTACAAAAATGTTTGATAGTTTTACTTAATTATATATTAACGGGTGCACAGGAGCCAATTGCCTGTAGACACGGCAAACAGAGCGTTCTGAAGGCACTTTAAATAAATTTCTACAGCCCAAACTATTAAATTTAGAAATATACTTCCTAATCTCGCTTAATCAGAAATTCTCCGCTCTACAACAAAGGTAAAAAAATTTTTTTGAATATCTATCTTAGTTTTTTTGATAGGCAGATGATTAAAGGTCGAAACATAATTTAAAATCTTTTTTATTGATATTATAATTAGCTAGCAAATTTTTCTGTCATAATTGTTACCACAAACATTGTACATAAAGTATAGAAGCTGGTAAACAGCGATTTGAATTTATTTTTTACACTCGACTTTATTTGTTTCCCAACTGGACTATAAGAACATTAGTGGTCACTGTAGGGGTACTTCAACAAAGTATGTTGAACATTAAACAAAAACATTTGTTATTTTATGTAATAAACTGCCACTTTACAAAATTATTCAATATATGAACATTCAGCGATTGTTATTGTAAATATTTATGGGGCCTTACAAGGCTAGACATTACTGCTGAAAGTTATTGTTTAAGGATACCAACAAAAACACACCTCGACTACGGAATTTACTTCCTTAATACAATCCACCATATGTTGTACAATTTCTTCCGTGGAAAGCACTTCAAAAGGATATTCATCTGTATCAGTTTGTTTTTCTCTGTGTCCTGAGACCTCCACTTCCATGGCAAAATCAACATCATCTCCACTAGATTCATTCCCTGAATCAACATCATCATATGTTTCTTCTTCAGAATCCATAACCAACAAAATCAAAAATAAAACTTTAAAGACAAAGCAAATTACAAAATTATTTCTTAAAATTGTTAACCACACACTCTTTTATATTTTAAGGTTGTAATTATAGAAATGCATGCATTACCAACCGAGAACAAACATATGTAACGAATGTGACGTCATCTGTACCTGAGTTTGAACGACAGTTAACGATCCAAAGATGAGTCTTTATTTAAAGAAAAAGGGTGGTCAACCTATTTTAAATATTTACATGCTATTAAAAAATTAATCCTTTTCATATGTAAAAACCTAAATTAATTCTATCATAACTTAAATATAAATAGTTTATAGGTTGGAAATAACTTTCTATACAGGATGTTTCAAAATATACAATTTTTGGGAATTATTAATTGTAATCATAAAACTCGACAAAATATTACCATAATTTAAATTTAATAAAATCAAAACTTAATCTTTACTGTATTAATTATAATTATAAACCAACAATCTTACAAACTGATATCAATTTATGTGTTAACTACAACATTGGTTGCATATCCACCTGCTATTGTACGAATAATTCTTGTAAAACTATTTTATTTTTTAGCATTTTCTATTTATATGTATTATAATATCTCTGAATGCGTTACATAGTTTTCAATAGTATTATACAGGGTGGTCCAAAGTTAACCCTTCAAACTTTGGTAGGTGGTTCCTTAGGCCAGTTTACAAAATAAGTTTCCATGCACATGTGTTCTAAAATGCTTCTGAAGGGAGCTACGAGCCACTGAAGGGGGCGAATTATTTCAAGCAGAAGTTGGATCATTTTTATTTATTATTTTTGTAAACATTAATTGTTTTAGCAATTTGAGTCAGTAGTACGATTCTACGTTAAAAATGCATAAAAATTGTGTTCTTGGTTTTTTTGTACAACTACCCACTTTTCAGAAAAAAATCGATTTAAACATTTCTCTTCTTCAGAATGACATAAAACTTTATTTTATTTCGTATTTATTTATTAACTTTAGATTCAGAAAACTTCGACATAATGGATAACAACTAACTACTAACTAATAATAAAACAAAATAGCTATTTTCCGGCGGACTTTTCCCTCAATCTTTTTTTCGTGGTTTTTCCCCGCCAGGCTTTTTTCCGCCGGATTGTTCTCCGGCTTTTTTTTCTAGGCTTAGTTTGTTATGTTTGCCATACATATAATTTATACTTATTTTCATTATTAAATATGTCGGTATATTAGGTTATTTGTGCAATAAATATATAAATGTATTAGTGGTTCAATATGATTGGTTTTATTGTAGAGGAAAAGTCATTTTTGTTATTGACAAAGTCGCAAGAATACCTAGTTCCAACACCGCTTGGATTCATTCAAATTTTTAATGCACCTATTACTAAATGCGATTATTTTAAATATGATATTTCTTTTTATTCCTAACCCATAAACTTTTAAAGTTGCGCCTTTACATAATTTATTGCAAGTTTTATAGTATCAGACAAATCCTAAAATTTTTCTCAAAATGGAGTAATTTTTGGTACCCCGTTATTTTGAGTTGCAACAGATTGAGATCAATAAATTTGCTCTTGAGCAACAGGTTTTTCTGGTCTGGTCAACTAGATGGCGCATGCGTAATATCGTCTGGCTTATCAAGCATCATTGTTCCATGATGGAAAAAATAAATTAAATTTTCTAACGACAATAGAGTATTAATAGGTTAGGGGTTAAAATTGTATACAAGGTCATGCTTCTTAACTGCTATAAGAACCATTTCGCCGTTCTTGCTAAAATGTGTGGCATATAAATAGAAATACATACATTTTACTGCAGAGTTTTAGTTTATAAAAGATTTCCCCTTTCACACAGTGAGTTTGATTAAAACAGTAATTTAAATCTAGTTTAACAAAATGTATGATTTAAATCAAGATTATAAAACTTATAAACTAAGTACATTACCAAATCTGGATCACCCCAGAAGAAAATTAAAGGGAGTACCTATGAATTAAAATGAGTAATTGACTCTGGTTAGTTTATTTGGAATTTCCACTCTTACTTTGGTTTATTAATCCATCAGTCAACATCACCCTGTTAAAGTTTATAATGCAGCATTGACAATTTAAAATTTAATAAATCAACAAAAAGTTCTCTTTATGCTATACAAAAACCACCTACAATGTAAACAAACAACTTTAATTCGATAAAACACATAAAACCGAAAATTGTGACTAAACTATATCTAATCAGATATAGTTACCTATTACCTATTACTAAGTCAACACTTTTCACTCACGGTGTATACAAATAAACTTCTAAAACAAAAAATATTTTATTTTCCATATAAACATAAAAGTTGCCAATTTATGCCCATTTTAACACAAAAGAAAGTTTTAATTTATTTGAAAACGCTTTTCCTGATCCGTGTGACTCCACCTGTATATAAAGTGCCGTATAGTATCGATATTGTGTACAAATGAACCTTCGCAATGAGCCTCACTTCATGACTTTGTGTTTGAAGTAGTATGCTGTTTCTTTCCGTTCAGGAACCCCTTTCTATTCCCCTCTATTAGTCTTATTGTTATTAAATTCACTAAGGTTATTTTTGTTTGGACATGATCATTAATTCGCCCTATAAGCTAAAATAGTTCTTCTAGTTATATCATAATATATTTTACAAAAATTTTTCTTGAATATAAAATTTCATCTCATTTCTTTGGAAATATTTAGTTCTCCGTTTACTATAGTAAGTTTTCTAGTTTGTTTTGGTTATCGCAGTTACGCCGAAGCTTTCGCACCACTCTGTATATAAAAAGTAACGTGTAAAGGCCAAAAATAGATCGTGAATATTACATAAAACTCATATTTTTGCGTTTTCATTGAGAACAACTACGTAAATATTACTGCTCATCTGTATATAGCCGTAATTTGTACGTTACTGAAATTTTTGATTGTTTATCTATTACATTTTTCCGTTGCTCAATGGAAATTTACTGAAATTTGTCTTGTTGGCCGTAACGGTTATGCGACTAAGTCATCAAAACCTATTTTGGAAAGTAGTTTTGAGTATACGCTGTGTCAAATCAATTTATAAACTAAGTTGTTTTATATAAATTGCGTTTTCAGTTAGAGAGGGAAATAAGTTTTCGCATTTTCGTTTTAAAATCAATTATTTTTTCTTTAGACTAGGTACATTTAGCTAATTAGTATTTGATATTTTTAAAATTTCATTTTTTATCTTTTGTGGTTTCAATATTATGTTCTCGACAACAAAATACAATTTTCTATTCGTTAAAATATATACAGGTTTGTATTTTTCAAGTGACTATGAAAATTCAATAAAAACGTGTACAATTATGTATGGTGTATTAAAATATACAGGGTGCTACGTTATGTCGTCAGTATAGTTCGATCCAATATAGCCGTTGATTGCGATAATCATGGCAGACATGCGCCAAAGTACACATGCGCATTGATAACGAATTTTTACCTTAAATGACCCCTGCCGCCACAATACATTGGCGTAACGAACACAGGAATTATACCGTGCGATTCAAAAAATCAGACTTACAAACTGATATAGTTCATCTATTAGGCATATTGATGCCATTTTTACCAATTCAAAACTTATGTTTCTGATGTTTGAAACAGTTTCAATGTTGTTTTTTTGTTTGTTCTTCACAGGCGACTATATTTAATGATGCAATAGAGAAACAACCCGAACAACCCTGCCAAGTAACCTTGAAACGTCCGGAGAGCGAAAATCCTGTGTGGTATGTTACACTATTTTCTTATATACAGTGATCGTAAGGCTGAAATTCGCGATACCGGCATAAAAACTTCGCCTTTATGGTATCGCATTTATATATCATAATACACCGCGTGTATATTTGGTTAAAACATTTCAAAATATTTTTTGTAACGACGCGTTAAATCTTTGACTAAAACAAAACGTATATCAAAATTTAAAATAATAACGGATATGTATACAACGCATCCTTGAAATGCTGCTTACTTGCGAGACCTTGGAAACTGTACATACCCTCTGATTGGGTGCTTATACGTCACCGATTTGATGTCGTCACAGTGAGGTAACAAGATATGGAGTGATCTGATTGGTCTACTTGCGGGACTGGTGGCCATTTTGTAAACTTAAAGTATAAATGAAAATCCCAACATTATTAGGGGTACCTTGTAGCAAGGCTACCAAACCATTTTCTAGCCTGGTTTGTGGTGCAGTAGCAGTAGCCTCTAGTGAATAAAAAGAGAAGTGATTGAATTAAAGTAATATCGTAGCTTTTAATAAAATTTAGTTTGCACAATGTAGTTTTTTAAATTCTTTGAAGTGTACACTACAAATGGGAAAATTGTTAGTTATATTCCGTATATCTGTGATCCGGCACGTAGGGAACAACACCAAGTGTTTTCTTCGATGGCGCTATGGCCGCTAATACTTAACTAGGGAAAATAATACCCGCCTTAACCTCATTCCAACAGTTGTAAACAATTATAGAAAAATGATTGAAAATGCATCAACGACGAGTATTTACGAATAGCAGCATTTCTCGGATAGTGTTCGATTGTTTCTTGAAATAAAAACAACTGAAAATGAACGAATGCCATACCATAAACAAGTTACTTATAATTCTGTGATTGAACAGGGTAAACGGTTAAACTAAAAGTTTTTAAACCCTGTTTGCAGTGATTCAGACACCATGAATTCGTTAGTAAAGCAAGAGCGCCACGACGAGGCTGAAATCCAGGAATTGGCTGCGAAGATGATGGAAGCCAACCGAGCTAAAATGCAAGCTCCTACCAGGCCTGTAGTACCCTCACATGCAATGCAAAGTATGAATATTTTAAGCTTTTTAACTCGTAGTACGAAAGCTAAAAATGATGTGTCGGTTACATCTGTTGGTGGATCCAACGATTTAAACAGGAATCTTGGTGACGAAGAATCGGCAAGAGGTCGATTTGGCTGGATTACATTAGGAAAAAATCACATACCATACATACTACGAAGTGGGGAAAAATACTGTGCTGTTCGTATGGCGGAAATAAAAGTACTCAACAAGTACTTAACTTTTTTACATCAGGACATTTATAGCTGCACCTGCATTCGAAGTTATTATATCACGGAAGCTGAAGGACGCTTATTAAATGAAATTAACTTGAAGCACTGTGATTACCAGTTTGGCCGTGATCAGTTTACCCCACGAGATCTTATAGTTCGTCTGAATGATACTGTCGAGTTTTATAATTTCCTAGATGCCTGCTACACCAAGCTCCTAAATGGTAGTACGAACCCCCTTGATAGGTGCGGTTTTATTCGGATTAATAAAGAATCGGTGGTGCCCTATACAGTTTATAATGAGCGAAAATATGTGCCCCTGTTTTACTTTGAGGGGGAAACGGAAAATTTAAAATTAAAAGCGGATAAATTGGAAGGATGGGATCTGTCGTACCTTAAATTCTGTTGCAAAGTGCAGGGCATTAGAAACGAATTATTTGCACACGATTCGTGTGCAGTAATTAGCTTAGACGATATTAAGAATTATTTTCCTCCTGGCACACTTTTCGAGGACTATTGGCCTAGTAAAGTGGTAGATTCTCAGTTACTAATTAATGGAAAGACTCAAACTCAAATGGGGCAGTGGACTCGACAACCGGCTGGACCTCCATTGGCCCCTGCACATCCACCACCTTCCCCAAAACCTGCAACACAGGCCAAAGCTGCAAACAACAATCAAATTCCAAATGTACAAGCCATGTATTCGAACTATGGTCTTACTGGTGCACAGCCTGCTTATCCTGCCTTACAGCCCAGAACTGCAACATCTGCTGTTAGACCTTCCTACCCATCGACTGCAGCTACCTCTCGCCAAACCAGGCCTTCATATTACACCAGTATGGCTCAAGCACCTCCACCACTAATTCGAGCGAGCCAACCGTAAGTAATTAATTACATGTTTATGTTGAAAGTTTATTCGGATATGTTTTAATATTCGTTTATATATAAATAAGACTTTCGAGTTTTACAACCTTTTGTTTTGTGTAGTTCAATTATTGATTTAGGAGTAAATTTAAATGTGATTGCGAGAGTATTTGAAGTTATATTGCATATATTCGGTGGTTCTGTTTATATTGATCTGCTTGTTTTAGTTACAAATTTTGATCTCAAAACTCATTGACCAGCAACAGTTTATGTTCTCACAATTAATATTAATTTTTGTATGTAAAGAAAACTGCATAGTGCAGATTACTAAAGGCGACTAAAGGGGTGTAAGTTTAGGTTACACTACTAGTAAGATTAAAAAAATGGTACCGTGAAATGGGGTGAAATTGATTTTGAGGGGTGGCTTTGATAAGCATATCCTGTGTTTAAAAGTGTAAATTCAGCGTGTGCTCCAGTGCGAGTTTTGCGTGATTACAATCTAACAATCCAAAGCCGGTGGCAGTACACGTGTAAGTAAATGTATGCTATATCTCGCTTCTAAAAACATGCATAAATTTGCACTCAATTTTATCCTCTAGAAATTAACCCTGCACAGTAAAATCCAACCAATTAATTCATGTTTTTATGGCGTAAGTTGAATTGCCATTGCTTTCTAACCTCGCCAACTTAATTTGTTTGGAGTCACCTGTCGTTGTCTGGCGGGTATTTTAAAATTTGTTGCAGGGGGTGAAATTGATCACCAGTATGGGGTGTAATTGATAATGCATTTTTCGTTAAATATAATTTTTTCAAATACTTTACAAAATACATTCAATTGTAAAATTTTGTAAAATTACAAGAAAATAAGAGGAAAATAGGCGCGCGATCTTACAGAGATTATACAGAACAATCAATTGAAGCTGCATTAGAGAAGGTTATTGATGAAAGTTGGAGTCTGTGGACAGCTGCCGTAGTATATAAAATTCCATGTGGTACAACTGATACCATGGTCGCCATGTAAGAAATAGTGGTGGGCAAATGGTCTTCTCTCTAAACGAAGAAAAGTCTCTAATTCAAGCAGTAGTGTATGCGGCGAATGGGGGTTCCTTCTTAATTGCATGGACTTGCGACAATTAGCTAAAAACTTATTAGATAGTAAAGGTTGTTCGACTGATAAGTTTCAGATTAATATGCCCGGTAGTGATTGGGTGTATTCGCTTTTAAAACGGCATCAAAATGATATTACCCAAAGACTTGCGGCAAATATTAAACGATCACAAGCTGATAAGACGTTTTACAAGAGTACTTCAATAATTTACGCACTACCTTGGAAGGGATTCCCGAAAGTAACATATTCAATTATGATGAGACAAAACTGCTATTTCGTCGTGGTACCAAATACCCCGAGAGAGTATACAATTTTGCTAAAACACCATTATGATATGTGGATCCGCATCTGGTGTACTTTTGCCGTCTTATTTTCTTTATAAGGCTGAAAAATATGGGGCTTCGTGGACAGAGAATGGTCCAAAAGGATCACCTTGTTGCGCATCAGTTGCATGTTATAATGAACCCACCATGGTTGGATGGAAGTCCAAATGTATACCGACTGGTTTATTTCAACATTTTTGCGCCATGCAAAACGTTTAGATGGCCCCAAAGTCATGATGGGCGACAACTTATCGCATTTTACTGAAGAAGGTTGTGTGAAGAATATAACATCGGATTTTTGTTTGCTTACCAGTAAATTCTTTTCACCTAACCCAGCCTCTAGATGTGGGTTTTTTCAGGCCTTTTAAAATGGCGTGGAAAAATATTGTAACGGAATGGAAAAAGATGCACCCTACGTTTACATCCATAGATAAGAAGGATTTTCCACATTTACTGAACTCGACTTTAACTGAGATGGATAGTAAATTATCAAAGAAGATGACCAAATTGCCATAAAGAGAAATCTCATTGCTTCTTTTAATGCCACTGGCATTTCACCATTAAACCCGAATCGTGTACTGGATAAGCTACCAAAAGAAAATGCCAATGAAGCTAATATAGACAACATTCTAGTGGATTACCTGAAAAACCAAAGATACAAAGCTAGACCCTCTAGACGTAATATTAAAAGAAGACAATTAAATGTTGAACCAGGGAAAAGTGTTTCAGCAAAAGACTTCGGAGAGCGACGTAGATATACCCATAACCCCAGACAACTCGGATGACGATGTTGAAGATATTATTAATATATTACAAGATGATGAAGAGACAGAATGTGTAGAAGTAAACATGAATGAAATAAAAAAAAGAACACTTTTTTATTAGTTAGAGTGGTAGGAGGAAAACGAAACTCCGTGACATATCAGTATGCGGTAATAGTTCAACTGTTACAGAAAATGAGGAAATTAAAGTTTTAGGTATGGATGGAACAAAAAGAAAGTTTGAGGTGGAAGAAAATTACTAGTTTATTATAGGTACAGAAGATATCATCGTTATACTACCCAATGCTACAGTTGATAACAGTACTAGCAAAGTCAGATACACATTTGCAAAGTTAAAGTATATATTGTAGAACTCTATTTTATTTTTTATTGTATTGAATATAACAAGTTACATGGTTTAAATATAATAATAAATGTTTTTTTTTGAATAACTGGACGTATTATATACCAATGTGATTTTGTGTACCGTGCCATATGGCTATGATGCGCTCGAATTAAATAAATGTATCTATGGCAGAACTGTAAATGCAGTTTTATCGTTAATAAGTCACGTATATCTCCGTGTTAAAGCTGGTGGACATAAATATAGCCTAAAATCGTAAATACTACACCATGCACGGGCTGCATTTTAATGTCAGGAAAAAAGTGTGTTGCAGAACAATTAATTAATTGCATAATAAACTGTAAATGTAGTGATCATTTAAACTTGGTTAATATACATCAATCCGTTGACCCCCCCGTGGCACACAGGTTCGAAATGACTGTCCTTGGAAATCCACTAAGGGCAGCATCAAAATTTTGGACAATACTACTAAATTCAACCTAACAACGAGCAGTGATACGGACGCAAATTTTCAGCAAGGCCCTTTTTGGGTTTCTCAAGTATAACGGCTACTAATAACAAAACCTTAACTCCTACGGTAGTGGATGGTAAAATTGATTGTGAAAACAAATTTACATTACTTCATGTAAATATTCAATTCATTAGGAATAAAACGCATGAAATTGAAACTTTTATTTACTGCAGTAAAAAATTTGACTTTTTATGTATAAATGAACACTGGTTGTCAAAAGGCGAAATTGATTCTTTTTTGTTGGAAAATTATTGTGGTATCTGAGTTTTCACGAAGTAATGTTATTCATGGCGGAGTCGTTATTTTTGCCTCAAAAGATAATGTATGTAAACCAATTCCTCAAATCAAAAAACTATCTTTTGAATTACAGTGTGAATTTGCCGCGACCAATAGGAGATATTGATGTTCGTCTTCAAGTTGCTTTTTATCCAAATTTTTTATCCAAATCGGTAAATCAACAAAAGGCAATGTGGAATATAATAACAAAAACAAGCAGCAACCAATCACTGACTGTATTACTGCTGATGACTTTAATAAATATTTTACAAACATTGCTGGACATATTTTAAATAGGCCAGTATCACCATACTGAATTTCTATCTTCTTTTAAAAATAAAAGAAACATTCCTGCAGACAAATTTAAATTTAGGCAAGTTACTTTTGTCTAAATTAATGACATAATTGGCAATCTTAACAAGTCAAATAGTATGGATGCATATAACCTTAATATCAAAATTCTGAATTCACTTAGGTACATAATTGTAATTCCTTTAACGAAATTAATAAACGCATGCATTAATTGTAATGTATTTCCAAATGTTGTAAAAATAGCCAGGGTAATACCTTTACATAAAAAACATTGTATCGATAATGCGTCTAACTATAGACCCATATCAATACCCATTTTTGCAAAAAAGTCATTTTAAAAATTCAGTTTACAGATTATTTAGAAATTAATAAACATTTTAGTGAAAATCAATTTGGTTTTCAAAAAAAATTATCCACAACCTTAGCCATAAATAGTCTAACCACATTTATTAACAAAAGTTTTGAAGAATGCAATTTTGTCTGCTCACAGTTCTTGGACCTAACCAAAGCTTTGGATTGTGTATCACATGATATTCTGTTAGATAAACTTGATTTTTATGGACTCCACAATTGTAGTAAAAATTTAATCACCTCATATCTTAATAATCGTTATCAGTTTGTTACGTTTCAAAATTGTATTTCAAATAGGACTCATATAAAATATGGTGTTCCACAAGGCTCTGTTTTGGGACTTTTATTGTTTCTAATTTTCATAAACGATTTGCCTTCGGCTGAAACCACCTTGTATTTGGATAACAAATTGTCTTGGCAACAGCATATTGCCTATGTCAGGAAAAAACTATCAAAAGATGTTTACTTATTACGAAACCTAGCTAATAATATCTCGCAAACTACTTTGCTGATGGCCTATCACGGCTTGATTCATTCTGTTATTTTGTATGGTATTTTAATTTGGGGTCATGCCACAACCAGTGATACCATTTTTTCTCTCCAAAGAAAGGCCATTAGAATTATTGCAGGCCTAAAGTATAGGGATGATTGTAAAGACTACGTTAGTAAACTTAATATCCTAACATTTCCCTGTACATACATTCTTAACTGTTAATTATATATTAATGAAAATGTGACAAATTATAATGATCACAATCAAACTCACTCGTATTCAACGAGAAAAAATGAAAAACTAATACTAAATCAATTACGTTTATCAAAATCTAGTGACGGCACTAGCTATTATGCGATAAAAAGTGTAATGCATCAATAAATATTATTATTATATTATTAAAAGACACACTATATCACTTGATATCAGGTGATCAATATCACCCCTATTACTGGAACCAGTCATAACTTTAAACCTGTGAATGAAATTTCGCAGAGGTCAGATTGTTCATACCGACTCCACTACCTATTAACGCAGAATGCCAGCTCTGATCTAAGCCACCCCATGTTTGAAGTTGATCACTTGATTATTATTGTTTATACATGAACAATACCCATTTTTCTTAATTTTTATTTATGAAAGTATACCACAACACAAACATTTATCAGAATATATTTTTTAAATGGTAATTTGTTTTGAGATGAAAAAATAATATCAATTTTTTTTCTTCTATAATCAATGCTACCCCCTTTCACAGTAGGTAAGAAGAATATTCTTGAATGACTTGTTCATATAAATATTGCAAATGCCAATTTAAGACGTTTTTTGAGTTCAATAAAGTAGTGCCTGAAGGTAGCACTTTATAATGTGTGTAGAGCAAAGAAATAATAGTAAAAGTTAATTTACATGCTGTTTCGCTGAGTGAAATGAGAAAAAAATTTATTGTTCATTGGAGTTTTAATTGTGTAAGAAGCCTAAGCAATAAATTGTGCTATGAAACCAAATAAGTGAAATGACTGACACCTCATAAATTAAGGCGAGATTTAAAAATAAAGCAACATTTAATTAAAATTAATTTTTCAAATGATACTTAGTGTGAGGTGTATTTTGTAGCTTGGCATTGGAATAGAATTTGATAGTTACAGCTAAACAGATCCAATAGGTTAGTCAAATTTGCTCAAATTCTCTCAAGTTCTGTTGATTGCCTATGCGATGACTTTGAAAGTATAGTTTAAAATTGCTGATGACATCAGCAAGGAAAAAAGAGATCCTGGTTGGCTATTACTGTAGGGCGTTTGCCAATTTTGAATTATTTTCAATAACTTAACAGCATTTTTTCAATCTAGAGTTTGCATTCAATGTGTGGAGTTTTTTGAAGGATAAACCAGTATCCCAGGCTCTAAATTCGAACCTGGTTTACACCTCAAAATATTCCTTAATGTGTATAGAGACTAATTAACTTTTTTTTTATAGAACATACCCTTTTTCAAGATTTCCTTCTCCTTCCGAACTGTCGCAATTTCTGAAATCTCTGATTAATAATATGCTTCTCGAGTTACCTGAGTTTTTCCCTGATACTTCTGATGATTAAAAAAAGATTATTCAGTCTTTAAAATCCTATGTATCCTAAGATATTTAGCAGGTGATTTATTTTACTAATATTTGTTTTGTTCTTAGTTTTTGTTTATTTTTGTTAAATTTGTTTAGAAAATTTGGTAGTTCAAAAATTGTAAATTCAAATATAGCATTAAAAGTAGTGGTTATCATAGGTGTATGACGTGTAAATATATTTGCATATTTGGAAAATTTTTTTTAGTGAGTAATAATAATCAATTTAAATGTTTAATCGTTCAAAAGTATTTTGTATAGTTCGTTACTAAATGTAAAACAATTCATTGCAGTGTTTTATATTTATTGTTAGCATTCATTAGAAATAAATCATTTGAGTTATTTCGCGTTAATCATACACCTAGGATTTCAAAGAATTTACCAGACTTTAAATATTGTTACTAATGATACAAAAGAAATGGAATTTTTTTTACATGAAGATTTGAGTAACAAAGTTTTGTCTATTGTTGTTTATTTAACTACTCTAATTACTCATTACATACAACGCTGACATTTGTTCTTGATTTAGAATTTGATAATCTAATTCGAATTATAGTTATACCATATCACCTATAGGTTTGCGATGAATATTTTGATGTAAACTTAAGTTTATCGCAATTTGCTGTAGGGTGTGCTCGAGGGGACTCCCACTACCCCAACTGTACAAGTTTTTTCGAATTTATAGTTGTTGCTCGTATTGTCGGTTAATTGCAGAGTTTCGTGTAAATATTGCTGAAAATTGCATTTTATTACCGAATATTGCAGAGTGCCAAATATTACCTGGTATTGTTGAGATTGTGTATAAGTATTATTTTTTTTTTGTTTTTAAATATGAAAACATTCTGGGCTCGATGAATGTGTTAAAGACACTATTTTAATGCATAACAAAAGCAAATTCTATTATTGATTTTGTTAATTTTATTGATTGAGTTTGTTTATGAATAGCTTTTATAATATGTAGTTTAACAAAATGATCTTATTTTTGATATTAGTTAAGATAAACTCCCCTTAGTGTTTTATTCTATAAAACATTGTGCTGTCTGTATCGGCAGTTCTCAAATTGCGTTGAACTTTTAAAATCAATTAGAATAATATTTAACTATAAATTTATTTTGACAAATTGTTTTCTTTGTTAATATAAAATGTTTTGACTTTAAAATGTCTGTTAATAAATGAAAAACTGAAACAAATTTGGGTATTTTAAATTGTTTTTAATATTAATAATAAATTACATTTAAGAGATTTCATACATCAAATTTTTCAAGTGATCTTCACCTTTAGCTTACTGTGTTATCATAACTCATTTAAGAGACTAGTCAGCCGGTACTGGCTGCCAGTATTTTACAGGTATAACGTCATTTGGTAACATGCATAGTTTCCCCACAATATAAATTTGGGCGGGAGATGACGTGTTGTTCATCTATGTCTTCCCTATTTTAGCATTTTCTATGAACAGACGTCGTGGCTCACTAGCAGAATGCATGTACGGGTTGGCTAATTTTTGATACATTATATTAATATTAACTTTATATTAAAGTGTGCATCTTATTGGCATGATTTTTTATGACGAAGTTATTGGTAAAAACAAAAATTGAAACACTTTTTTTGTTTTTGAACTTCGGTCGAAACGTGAAATTTTACCATTTCTATTAGGTGTTATAACTCGTTTATTTCTAAAAATCTAAAATTGCTATAAAGTTTTATAACAGATTTTTTGTGTAGTTTACAATGGCATGCTCGGGTTTTTAATACTTTTTGATTGTTTTTGAGTTATAACAAACCTTAATTTTTTTTAATAGAAGCCGTAGTTGTGTTTGAAGAATCCGGGTGGTCCAGTTGTAGAGGATCAGGCTCACAATGCGTGAGTTCTCGGTTCGAATCCTGGAAGAAGCAGAAATTTTTTGTGTGATTTTGTGGATCGGTATCGAGCTCGGTAACCATTCGACGTTGGGTTACAATTAACGGCGCTTGCCTTGGTTACTGACTGACCAGGACAAGTACCAAAGTCATAAACAACATAACACATACAATTAAACACATGTGTGTGAATGACATTGAATGAATGTGCATGAAGGCTAGCATAAGCTTCAGGAGCGTAGCAGTCTAAAGGCCAAAAAGGCCCCACTACCTCCTATTACACAAGCAAATAGCCTACCGGGAGTGAAAGACCTCGACACCTTCGGGTATAAGAGGTGAAAGATTAAACAGACAAAAACAAGTTGTTTTTGACAAGTAGTTTGACATTTACTGACTTTTGTTTTAAACTCAATATTGTTTTTTCAATCAAAACCTTATTTCTACTATAATGAATATTGTTTTATGATCCATGCCATCCTAGATATAAAATAATAATTCAAGCTTTTTTATTTTTAAAAACAAACATTAAACTTTATATACTTGGAAATCACCTTTTTAACAAAGTCAAAATCTACTATGGGTTTTCATTTAAAAAAATTGATGTTTGTTGTATAACTCGAAAACAGTTACAAGTGTAAAAAATCTAAGCACGCCACTGAAATGTACCCAAAAATCAATTAAAAACCTCTATATAATTTTTTTTTCGATTTTTGGAGACAAACGAGATACCACTTAATACTACAGCGTGAGTCAAAAGTTACAGGTTTTGGTTTTAATCTATTTCTGCTGTTTGGGAAGGTATGTAAAAAAGTTACTAATAAAAGTTGTGTGAACCGACATGTACTATAAACTGACATGTGAAAATCTTGTACAGGGTTTTCATAAAAAAAATATTTATGGGAATATATTTCTTAAATGGCAATGCTCCATATTTTTTTTGTTTTAATGATAAGACCGACCATCTAATTCGCAACAAAATATCTCAATTATTCTTTTTGTAAATTTTAGTTTTCGAGAGAAAAAAAGTCATAGATATGGTACTACAGCTCGCGCGCTCACGGTCCACACGCAAATGAGGGAATTGTAGCGCGCGATAGAAAACAAATGAAGTTGACAGGTGTTACATATAAATGTCATATTTGTACTTTATTCGTTCCTAGTTGGAGCTTTACTTCGTTGAAATTCGTTTTAATTTATTGTAAATAAAACAGTTTATTTAACAGTAAATTTCTCTCTGACGCCTTCCATGAATTAAAAAAAATTAAGGTGTTAACGCCTATTACTCAAAAACTAGTAACCAGATCGGGAAGAAATTTGACATTAGAAATGTCCTAAGGGTACACAATATTACAAGCTACTAGAACTTTTGGAACTACTGAAACTGAAACGAAAAATAATCAAAATTTTGACTTTTTCAAAAATATACTGCTCAAAAACTGACCATACGATTTTTTTTTAAATTTCATAGACTTATAGAGCTATGGATTAGCTACAATTTGGTTCATGTCCCAGTTTGCTAACTTCTTTGTGACGCCTACGAATTTTTGAAAATCGAAAATTCTTACCTGCTTATTTAATAAACGGGGGCCGATAAAAAAATTCTGTTTAGGCTAAATTGCTCATGAGTGATAAGTAGCATAAAGTTGTCAATTTTAAATACGGTTGTATTTGGGAGGCGGGGGTTAATTTTCTCGCTCACCCAATTTTTGGTGAACAAATTTGTCCTATTTTTGGGTTTCTTCAATTCCAAGCAATCTTTTTCCAAAAAAATTCAGCAAGCCATCAGTTTGCTTCATTATTCTATTTATAACAATATCTAAAGTATAGGAAAGTCCAGATGATGAAGTGCTTTGCTCATTTTTGTTTTTATTATTGAATTAGTCATAAAAAAATGGGCAAATAAGATGCAAACTGTTTTTTTTGTAACTTTAATAGTAACAAAGTTACCTATATACTGCATCAAAAATGGGCTACCCTTCACAGTGTTGTGAGACGTGGGTAGTCGGTTCTTTTTTAAATTTTGATTTCTCTGCTTTTTGGAAATGGTGCGTATTTTAATATTTTTTTTCATTGTGCACAAAAAGGAAAAATCGGATGCTGCTGATAGAATAAGCACATATATTTGGTTATTTGGTGACATTATTATGAAAGCTCTAAAGAAGCTTCGGATAGGACGGACATTAAGAAGACGACCTAAGCGAGATATGGACATGAGTATCGGAACATGGAACGTGCGAACCTTATACTAAACAGGAACGTTAAAGTAACTACTTCCCATTCTAGAGAAATACAGAAATACAATATACAGGCAACCGCCATACAAGAGACCAGATGGCTAGGAAAAGGAATATTGGATACAAAGACACACTTGATGTTTTACAGTGGGAAGGAAAAAGGAGATCACGAAGTGGCAGTAGTAGCCTTTATAGTAGATCGTAAAACCAAAACCAGTATCACAAACTGTGCATAATACGACTAAAACTAAAGTTCCCTAACGTGTCAATAATAAACATCCATGTGAAAATGGAAGAGAAAGAAGAGCTTGTAAAAGACGAACCTTACCAAACATTAGAAAGGGTCAACACCAAAAATGGGCGAAACAGGTCGCTGGTACTCTCCCATACTTTTTACGTTTTAAATAATTTCGCGTCAAGAAGTAATTAAGTAAGTATCTTTACTTATGTTAGGTAACAGTTGTGCTGTTTTACAACCGTCAAGGTACATAAGCATAACATAGACATTCACAGTTAAGTAAAAATTCTCAAAATTGCAAACTACAAAACACAGCGCTTAAATCGTTACAACACTGCTAATGAATTCATCTAAACTATAGAAAGCGTTTTTAGATAAAAAGGTTTTTATTACCCGTTTAATACTCACGTAAGGTAAGTCTTCGGTGCTATTACACAATTTGTTAAAAAATAAAAGGACTATAATAATTCTTAAACACTTTGTTTAATGCAAAATCAAAAACAGATGATTTGCTAAAATCAGGCATTTACAAATTAAATTGTTCGCATTGTAATTCGGTTTATATAGGGCAGACAATTAGAAATTTTGATATTAGGTATAAAGAACACGAACGTTGTTACAAATACAAACACCCACATAAATCCAATTACGCAAAACACTTACTAGAACACAAACATTCAATGACATCTAATAACACTATAAAATGTTTACAAAACCAGCATCATCTGCCCAATATATAAAAAAGGAGACAAGCTAGAACGTAAAAATTTTAGGGGACTATCCCTATTGAGCACAACATATAAAGTCTTCACGACCAGCCTCCGAAACAAACTAGAACCACTAGCCGAAATAACATACGAATACCAAGCGGGTTTTAGAATAGGAAGATCCACCAACACACCAACTATGTGCAGGTACTCCAGAAATGCTGGGAGTATGAAATTTATACGTACCAACTCTACGTGGCTAGCTGGTACAAGCCCGCTGCGGGCTCAAGGCGCTGATTACGTAGGTACGGACGGCGCGTTCCTACTACGTAAAAGGCGCTAAGATAGTTAATGCGCTCACGAAAATAGTTATGATAACCTTATTTGTAGAGTTATCAAAAATATGCAAAGAATGAAAAATATTTATTTTTATTGGAGCTAATTGGTAGGCGTAGTTAAAATCACGTAACTGTCGGAAAACACGTTGTTGATATTAAAAAGTATCGTTTTTTTTTCTTAATTTTCAGAATAGTTGAAAATTCTCGTAATCCTAATAAAGTACTTCAAATAGTCTATCAAACTGATAAAAGTTTATAACGATCGGCGTTTGCGTTTAGGAATAAATAATTAATAAATTTATATTTTTAAAAATTCCCGGAAGGCGTCAAAGTGAAAATTGGAAGATTACTAAAACATAAATTTGTAGTTCAATACAAGTTGTATCGGCCCAGAAAGTTTTAAAAGAATGGTTTGGTCAGTTTTTGAGGAATTTTTTTTAAATGTCCAAAATCTCGAACCGCCATGCCAGTATGTTTACAATTTTCATATTTCCAAAAATATTTTTACATGACTTAATTATACTTATTAAGGGCTATGGAATAATATCATAATTTGTATTGATGGCTATTTTGTTTTTAAGTAACCGAGCGTTTTTAAAAATTCGTAGCGGCCTTCATTTTGAAGATACAGCATTTGGAAAAAAAAACATTTGATTTGTCTTTAGATGCACACACAGACAGACGGACAGACATTTTTTTAAAACCACTTTTTTGGGTTTCTTGGACCCAAAACGCGTATTTCCGTTAGAATCTGGAATTCGAAAATTTGCATAAAATCATAATTTTCCTTACTTCAGTGGAAGTATGGGAAAATAAAATGGCCTCAAGCAAGGAGATGGACTCGCCCCAATGCTTTTCAACCTAGCATTAGAATACGCAGTACGGAAAACCTTAGTAGATGCCAATGCATTGCTGCTCTTTGCAGTAGCCGTCCTCTCAACAGCAATAAGATTGCAAAGACTTAAATGGGCCGGGCATCTACAAAGGATGAAAGAATCAAGAGCAGTCAAGATCTTCAACCATAAACTGGAAGGCAAAAGACGGGTAGGAAGACCAGAGCCGAGATTAGCAGACAAAATCCAAGGGGACGGTCAATCCATGCTTGGAACACCAAACTGGAGAAGGCGGCTGAGTACAGGAATAGCAGAAGGCGGAAAATAGAAGAGGCCAAAACTCAATTTGGCCTTTGGATGTATGGATGACGTCATACCGGGAAAATGTTGCTATCACTGCCAGGGTAGTCAAATCATTTATATCAATATCTTGAATAAAGTTGGTGATGTTTTGTAAACACCTAAATTTTGTAGATTTGAGTGTTTCAGATAGTGAAATTCGGTAAAACTTCCGGCTAATGATGTAACTACAGATTCTGACTCATCCCACAAAGTAGTAAAATTTTAAGTCTGGTGTTCATCTAAGAAATAGCGCCAAATTGTCATCAGTAATACCAAATCAGTTTGTTTCGTATATGATAATTTTAGTTATATATCTGTAATCGCAGCCATCTGATTAATATCGACTGACTTTCGTCGAAATTAATCCAGGTGGTTGTTATCTCCATATACCCGTTGGAAATGTTCAATAGGGGACATAGGAGTTAACATCGGAAATCACATTTGCTGAATTTCCTACTCTCCCGGTAAACCTGCAGGAATGGTAATGGTATCCATTGATAGGAAAACATTTTACCTTTTAAATGCTACTAAATACTTTAATTTCCCATAAGTATGTTTATTTTTGATTTGTTTCTTAAAATCTGTCAGTTCATTTTATTTCTGTAACTTAATAAATATTTGCTGTAAACTGTACAATTTCTGTATATAATCTGCTTGTAGAAGTAGCTCGAATAGGGCTATTGCTAAATTTTACGGAGAACAAGTTGGAAACTACGTAAGCTATTTACCTTGTTAAAAAATTCTTAATAATAACTTGTTTTTGAATTGTTAATGATTCATAATCACCAAAAGTATAAGTTGACTTTGTTCAATTACAGAAATGTGATCAAAACAATATATACAGCTGACAGATTTTAAGAAATAATAATCAAGTTCACAAGTTTGCAGGAAAATTAAGAAACAGGGAATTTTTATTTTCCCATGCTTCTACTGCAGCATGGAAAGTTATTAATTCATGCAAATTTTCGAATTTCAGGTTTTAACGGAAGTACGCGTTTTGGGGTCCAAGGAATCCAAAAAAGTGTTTTTTAAATGTCTGTCTGTGGGTGGGTGCGTTTGTTTCCCTATCTTTGCCGATTTTTATAAAATTTCGTATGTGAATGTTTTTTAGTTGCAGGTAGTTCTGTAGAAGGCTTTTAATCTGAACCGGAAACGGAAATAAGAGCTGTTTTTTTTGGTATAGACTTTTTTATAAAACACCTTTTTGATATTTTGAATACATATTTTCCGGAAGTTACGTGATGGTAACTACGCCTATTAATTAGCTCTAGTTAGCAGATATATTTTTCATTCTTTGCACATTTTTTATTACTTTACAAATAAAGCCTTTTATAGCAATTTTGGTCTGAAGTCGGAAGCGCATCGAATCAGCTGTAATCAGCAGAGGCTGTCGCAAGCTCAATTCACCACTAGGGCGTTACCTTTTCTTTTATTCTTTTTTTCTTGCATTAATTTTTGTCAAGACAATGTTATATTAAATTTACTGGCGCGCGAATATTTAAAACGTATAAAGTATGGGAAAGTACCAGCGTTCTGTTAGGCCCATTTCTCAATAATTTTTTTCCTTTTCATAAAATTAAATTGGTGCTATTTTAGTACCATTAAGTATTGATACGATTACCATTTTTGTAGGTTTACAGCAGGAGCAAAATTGAGAAAATGTGATTTCCCATGTAAGGCTGACGTCCCACATTGAAAGCTTCCTTCCAGTATATTTGTATATACAGGCTGGTGTAACACTTATTAGTTGTTACGTTCCTATTTAATTTTGAAGAAGATCAAGATTGAAATCCAAAAATGTTAAATTTTACATAAGTTTGTTTTAATATAAATTTGTACATGCATGTCTTTTCGTCACATAATTTTTTGGCTCATTAGATAGAGAACGATGTTGAACTTGTATACCCTTACATAACAAACATAAAAACCTTCGTCAGATTAGCAGCTCAGAATTCAAACAACAGCCTACCGCAATCACAGTAGGGTACTTTGAAATTAATTTGATTTTTCTTTGCAATCGCAAACAATTTAAAGCACAAAATGTTAGTGCTGTCTACAAAATATGATTAGTTATTAGCACTACCACCTGAATAAGTATGGACTGAGTTCTCTATACAACCTGAAAATTGTTGTTTCTAACTTTACTTGATTGTCATGAAAAGCAAAACCCAATCACTAATGTAGATCTGACATTTTTGATCTACCGGCTTCGCACCAATTTTTTATAGAAAATGCCCGAGGCCATCTAGAAACCTCAGTTGATATTAATCCAGGCGGTCGTGCTAATTAAATAGCTTTTCATATTTAATTGACACCAAAATTTTGTTTCCATCAATTGTTTTTGATTGTAAAGAGAAATCGAATTAATTTCAAAGCAGACTGTATCATTGCGGTAGGCTGTTGTTTGAAATCTGGGCCTTTTAGTATGAAGAAGTTTTTCCAAGTTTCTCTAGAACATTTTGTTATGTAAGGGTATATAAGTTTTATATCATAGAATAGCGAAAACAATTTTCTATTGAATAAACAGGGAAAATGGCAAGGGTGCTATTTTGAAAAAAATTATAGTAGTATGAGGTAGAAAGATAAGTAAAAATTTACCAAGAAAATTTTATCAACATTTTTTCCTCTATTTTGAGGTTTCAGATTTAAATAGGTGCATAATCAGTGCGGATCACTGCTTCCAGCATGGGCATTCAACATGTTTTGATTTTGGAGTTTTAAATTTAATATTGTTTCATAATGTCCATCTTTCTTTACCACCAATTAAATTATGATATTAGAAGTCGTAACTGAATTAATAATTCATGCTGAGAAATAGAAACTCGATTCAATAATTCTGTTGAATTAGTTAGATGTAAAATGTACTAATTCAGAGGGTTTCTTATTAAACACCGTGATATTTTGTATGTGAGAGTAAGATGTGTTGGTTATTTTCTAATAAGAATCAAATATTCATTAGTTGGTTAATTTACATAATTTTTACTTAGATATCCTACGTATGGAAAGGATGATTGGTGAGTTTGTGTTGCTACTGAAGTTAAAAGATTTAGTTGTAATAGGTGTAGACGGCATGCCGAAATATATGTCGTTTGTTTAGTGGTTAAAATATTTACCAATATTTATGAGAGTGAAAGGAATTTTGTAGGATAATTTACTTCAAAGGTTTACTCTCTTAAAGCTTAAAAAATATTAACTTATTTTGATGTCTTGCCAGTTGTTCTCCTATTAGCTCAATGGTGCTTATTTTGAGCAACTAATTTCCGTTAAAGAACAAATGGTAAAATTATTTCAGAATAAGGTAACTGCTAATATTTCTATTTTCACTTATCATGTATACAACATTTTTAATGAGAAATGCTTAAAATAAAAGAAGATCTTGAAAGTTGTAGTAGTTATTATATACATATATTAAACTAAATGTATAATATCCGTGGCGATTTTTGTCCCAAAACTTAAGTTTCAGGATGTATATTGCAGCTTGCTTATTAACTGTTGCAATTTTTAAGATCTTATTGATAAACAATTATGCAGTGTAAGTCAGTTGCGTGAAATTTATTATAAAAAGTTTTACAACTGTTTTGGAAAAACAAAACAAAATCTTTATTGTACAACTTTTGTTGATAGCATTTTCCTTTATTGTTGCTAATAAACCACAAAAATAACCCAAGTTCGAATTTTAGATACATGGAAACTGTAAAGGGCTATAAATCTTTTATTTTG
Organism: Ctenicera cuprea; assembly: GCA_958336395.1. Taxonomy (NCBI): domain Eukaryota; kingdom Metazoa; phylum Arthropoda; class Insecta; order Coleoptera; family Elateridae; genus Ctenicera; species Ctenicera cuprea. Next base: position 21,945,472 of record OY284496.1, read on the forward strand.
GATTTTAGGGATATGTTTGATGCAAGCTTTTTTATTCGTTACAACGTTCCTTTTTGAGATATGCTTATACATATAGGGTGTTTGATTTTTTGAACAAGTACCTCTGTTGAATACCTCTTAAACTAGATATTAAACTTTTTCTGCCACCAGAACCTCATTAAAACCAACAGAAAAAATGAAAAAAAGTCTTGGAAGCAACACTGTTAAAAACGAAGGTACCAATGATGGATATCTCAGGATGAACACTCTTGTATACAGTGTTTTGAAGAGATGTAGCCAACTTAATAGAAACTGAAAGCAAAAATATGATTGAGTCTAATTTACCTGTATTACAAAGTGCATTGCTGCGGAGTTGCAGCCCTTCATAGATGTAAGAAAAATAATTACTTCTTTTATACCTTTGGAACGGTTTAAGATGTCTACATCAAATTCTTTTGTAAGGTGTTTAATTAATTTAAAAATGAATTACCTTTAGATATGCAAAATTTAAAAATGTGTTTTTTAATCGTGAATATTTTTTATTATAACCACCGTTATTATAGATGGTGATAGATGTCTCTAGAGGCAGCTATATAAAGCATGGTAAGGGAATAAATGTAAGAAAGCTACAGTCCAAACTGCAATGAGCCGGTTAATCTGCTATCAAATCACAAGGTGACCCTCTGTGTGCGAATACGAAAATCATTGTAATAATAGATCAAAAAATAAAAAGATTCTCACTTTACAAATAAGAACAACTTAAGACGCGTTTTGTCCTTATTAGGACTCTTCAATCAAGTGTAGTTTCTATTAGTAAATGCAAGCATCGAAAGCACTTATGGCGTGCCACCAATAACATAAATAGTGATAGATGTCCCTAGAAACATCCATATAAAGCACGGCGAGGGAATAAATGTAGCGAAGCTACAATCCATGCAAAGTGCGTTAGATGCTTGCATTTACAAATAAGAACTATACTTGTCTGAAGAGTCCTAATAAGAACGAAACGGGTCTTAAGTTGGTTCCTATTTGTAAATGTGAGCATCTTTTTATGTTTTTACCATTTTCATGTTTCAGGGATAAAGCTATGAATATTTTGTTGCAAATTAAAACTTATCTTTGACTGAAGTTTGTTGCTAAAAAAATTATTGGTTCTTCCTTGCACTCCAATAAATTATGTATTCGATGTTAACCAACAAAAAAAGTAAATTATCTATTATTGTTTTTGTAAAATGGTAGTTACACATTTGGCGAACTTTGTTTTTTTGTTGCTTAACATCGATTTAATAATTAATTCGAGCCTAGTGCAAGTAACTGGCCATTGTTTTGTAAGGGATCCAGGTAATTAGTCGGTGACATCCAACCATTTTTATTTAAAAAATGGTAAATAAAAAATACAAAAAAGTTCCTTCAATAATATGATACACTCTTTAAAAGCGCTGCTATAACTATAAAACTATGAAAAATGTTAGTGATCGGAGTAACGCCAAGTATAGCTTGATATAGAATTAATCCTAACAGTATTAAGGTTAAGGATCTGGTTTTGGTATCCAGCCAAATGTTTCCCAGTGAAACCCGGCATTATAAAAAAACTGGATCACTAGTAACAACAATCAACGAAAACTTCAAAAGAATTGCAACCAGACGACTTAATAATTTTTAATTTGTAACATAATATTCATAATTTTGTCTGTGTACCGAAAACGGTGACTAATCAAAAAATGCAACCAATAAAAAAAATCGTTTTCAATTTTGAATAGCATAAGGAAATTGATTTTCAATTCAATCAAACACCTTAAGAAATTATTTAACAACTAGGTAGCCCTGAATTAACCGCTTGGCATTGTTCAGTTATTTCGAAAGAATAATCAGATAATGTCTTTGACCAATATGTACAATATACCAAATTTGAACATTGTGTCGTTAGCTGTTGCTGTTAGCTGAATGTATAAAAAAAATAATTATCTTCCTTGCATCTTTGGAGGGTTGTAACTTCATAGCGATGCACTTTTTTATATAGGTAAATTGGGCAAAATCATCCTATTTTGCTTCTATTTTCTGCTGCATTAAGTTGGCAACATCTTTTAAAAATGAATTGTTCGAAATAAAATTTTAGAATAGTGTCCGATGTTTATTTTTTTAGAGCATTACACATTTATCGGAATATTTTCTGTTAAGATGAAGACTGAGATCGTACCAAATATATTTGAAATTTAATTTTTGTAAAATTGATTTTATTTTAGAGATTGCAATAAAAATAACTCAAATGACTTAGATAAGTCTTAAAAAAAAGATTTACATTGCACATAGCACAAAGATAAAAGAGAATATAGTTTCTGCTGACTTACCCTGTGTAGCATGTAAGGGATTAACACAGAAAGTAAAAAAAATTCTTTATTGTCGCTTTTGGAAACAATATCTGCCTTAAGAGACGTCAAGGTCCCTTAGCATTTGTTAATCTTTGTAACAGCTAGAACTTTGAAATGAATTATTGTTTATTGATTTTAGCGATTTATTTTAATAAAAAAGCAATATTTTATTTTGGAGATTTATTTAGCCTGTTGTATTTTGATTTAACACTGATAATTTTTACTGTGTAATAGGGTATTTCATGTCAAGCCAAAACTAATATTTAAGAAATTGTTTTGTACGGCATTATTAAATGTTATTATTAACAGAGAATTCCCACATTTTCCTTCAAATTTATATTGAACTAGACTTAATAATTTTCAGTGATTTGGAAAAAGCTCTTAGGTATGCGGTATTACTTTTTAAGCAACAAATAGTAGTTCCATTGTACTCATACAGATTTTTAAAATGAACATTTTTTGTATGGTTGTGGGTTTCTCATAGAGTGAGACAGAAACTGATAATGAAAAATCATAAAAAATATTGTATAAAGTTGTAAAATTAGATTTAAAAAATTGTTTTTACTTCTCTGTGCCAATCTGTGTGTGACCTGCTGTATATTAAAAGAAGAGAGAAACGTATTTCCTATCTTTATGCATGTGTTTTCGAAATTGTCATGAGAAATGAATCTGTACATGCATATATGTAGTAGATAGTTTAAAAATTAATATTTAGTGAAATTTAGTAGCTGCAAAAATTTTTTTTTTTTTTTATGACGGAAATTTTGTTTTGAATATTTTTTATAATTTCCCTCGACTCTCACAAAACCTAAACAGAGTCATTCTGTGATGTTTGTAGTTCTGATTTGAATATGTTCTATTCTTGTAGTGTATGTACTCATACTTCTAAAGTTTGAATATTTTATTTTAGGGCAGCAGCATATACAAATGCTCAAACAACAGCAGCCAATTACATGATGTTGAGTGAACCAGCTTTAGCTCAATCAGGGTACCGACAAACTGCTCCACAAATGCATAAGTATCCACCTCCGTTGATTCCGGTGCGACATCTAAATGGTGAAATTCGATATGATACTCCTCAAAACCACTATAGATCTGCTGATGTAGTGGATCTTAGTGCAGCTAATAGGTACATTACAGCTCATTTAACACATTAAGCGCCTCCAATATACATCCAAAATTTGCATTACCCGTGGACTAAGTAAGCTACCGGTATTTTACATGCGGTGTGTTATTTAATTAACTGTTTTAGGTATGGTCTCATATTAAGGTGGTCCCACGATAAAATTAGCTATATTAAAAAGACACAAGTTGACAAGACAAAAATAAATGTATTTTTTTTTCGTTATTAAAGAAGACACATTTTAGTAATGCTTGCGGAAAAGTAGAGGAAGCATTTTAGTAATCAAAATCTGTGTCTTAACTAACGTATGAATATTTTTTACATACTTTCTCAAATTTCTCTCTTGCTTTTTTTTAACCTTTAATCTTATTTTATGGGTAATGGTTTACTAATTCTCGTTTTCAACAGCACTGCACAAGCGCCTCATCAAGCCATTATTAATCAGCAACCAGCCCATCAACAGCACCAGCAACCTGCACGCACCCAAGCTCAAGACGATCATCAAAACATAGCAAATGGACGTATGCCTGTAAATAATCTTCACCGAAAACTTATTCCAATCGCCGAACCACAGGCACTAAGTGGCAATCACATTCCATATAAAATGCAGAAGGCCTTAATTGAAAATAGAATGATTCCTTGCATAAATTTGAAGCCATATGTGTATAGCGACCTTCTAGTAACAATTTCTGATCTCTCTGAACAATTATTTAATAACGTACCAGTTCAGTCATGTAAGCAGGTTATGCAAGTGCTCGGAATCGAATTATACCAGGGCAACACGTATGTATATGTCAATTTCTATGTAGGTATATGATGACTTGTTAAAGCTTGTTAGAATAATATTTATACACTGCAATTATTTTATTGGGATTTTAGATAACCTACGGTTTACATGAGAAATCAACACTACTTATTTTTTTAAATTTAAGTTACGATTAACAAATTTTTCTTTTTTCTAATTAGTTGGGCATTTTTGCTAGATCAAATTTTCATAAATAATTTTTGCACAACAAACAAACTTGTATCATTGATTATATAGCTATGCTATTGATTGCTCAAACATAGGAATTGGATGCAGTTTTTCATTTTACGCTAAAAATGTCGTTAATGTGCATCATATACCTGTCTAATTCCCTACGTGCGTCGAGTTTGCAGCCATGTTTTACTCTTCATAACCCGGTTTGATTGTTTAGAACGAAGCAGGCATGATGGAGATTAAAATAATTTCTAGAATTAACAAGTCACATTGCCCAGTATTATATGAAACACATGAGCTGTTTTGAGCTCAAAAACTACTTATGCTTATCGTTGATCCACTGAACTTGGTGGCAATGATTGCTTGTTGTATTGCTACAGGAGTTTTTTTAATATGCATGCGAAATCTGTGGTGTATCCAAGCGCATAAATAAAAATTTCCAACTATTTCAGTTTCCAGGAAAAGATCCTAATCGATGTGAAAATGGATAGAAATTAGTAGTAGGCATAAACGAAATAATTGTATAACGACGTCCTTCTTGTTTCAAAACATTACTTATTTTTTGACCATATTGTTTAACATGCATCTATATTCAAGCCCGGTATTTGATGAATGTCCTAATAAGTTGCTATTAATTTTTATTTCACAAATAGATAGACTTTTTCGTGTTTCAACTAATAACATGTACTATCTGTCAAATAATTTATTGGCTGTTTCAAGCACCTTATAAGTTGGCATATATGTCAAATATGTAAACTGGAAAAGCGAAATTATTGTATTTTACACAACAAAAATTTATTAGTAAGTTTTGCTTTTATGGAACAGTTTAATAAACTAGGCGATATTTTGAAATCGGTAGAAACTTGTATGTTACCAGAACACCAAGGGTACACGCTGCAATTTTTTTTTTCAAATTTCTTTTATATATATATGTCATATTTCAAGTGGAATTTCAACTTCAAAATCGGTATGAACTACCTTCAATTGAGAAAAGACCTATACTGGATTTCAGTTTGGTGGTTTACCTGAACAAGTTAATTGGATAGACGCCAAAAATAGAGTATGTTTTGAGATTGCAACAGATAAATATTGTTTGCAATAAGAAAATACTAAATAACAAATATTCTCAATTTTTTCAAAAAATTTACACATTTTTAAAAACGAAATTTAGAAAAATTTAAGTTTTCATTAATTTAAGTAGCAGAAATTTTGAAATTTCAAAAAAAAAATTTAAATTCCGAAATACAGTACAACTTCGGTAATCCGGACAGATAAAATTTTCCCCCGTCTGGATTTGTGAATTTTACGGATTATAGAAATATTTAGGAAAAATACGCAAATAAAGCAAGAAAGAGTTTTTTATTTTTATTCACACACAATCATTTTTTTTTTTAATAACTAGTTTTTTGCTGCTTTGTGTTTTCGAAAAAATGTGTACTGCCTTTTTCTTTCAATCTTCTTGATAAAAGAACACCTTGCATTGGAATGTTATTTTCTTCTGCTCATTGATGCACTGAGAAAATGACCGAACAGCATCTTTGTGCATGATTTTATTACAAGATTCTTCTACAAACTCACATTCGGAATCGGTAATACTCAACGCATTATCGACAGCTTTTGTAGCCTCTGCAATTAAATCTTGATCTGTAAAATTTGCCATGTTTTCATTTTGTCCAGTTGCCCAATCAAAGACTACCTCAAAACTAATGTGTATATCAATAGAATTCAACATTTGCATAATGGCGTTTAAAGTTGTATTTACTGATTCAGATTCTCACTGTTGTTTCAACTGACTCCAAGGAATTTTATCCTCTCCATCTGATTGTCTTTTTGGCTAGGATAGCGTGCAACTTTTTTGAATATTGTTGTAGTTCTCCATGATTGATGCAAGTTCATGACAGCCTCCTTCAAATTGTAGTTCTTCAAATCATTGTCTTGAGATAATAAATGAGTCAATAATTTTTTTCTGTTAGCCACTATAATATTTTGGATCAAATTTTCATCCATTGGCTGTAATATTACTGGACAGTTGGGGGATAAGAACATAAGTCTGAAGTTTGTGTCAAAATTTAATGCATCCTGGGTTGGATGTGAGGGAGCTATTAGAAGAAGCACTTTTTGTGGTAAATTTTTCTTGGCTTAAATTTTTTACATGCTTTATAAACACATGTTTTGAACCACTTCATGAAAATTGTTTGGGTCATCCACCCCTTCTTGCTGGCTCTATCTATACTCAACGGGGAGTTCGATGTTTTTAAAACATCTGGGGTTGAGGAATTTACTGAGAACAAGTAGCGGTAGCTTATGGGTGCCTGCTGCATTGGAACAAGAAACAAGAATAAATGTGATCCTATCTTTGTAAATTTTGCTGCCTAGGGCTGACTTTTCATTTTTATCAACCTAAGTAGTAGTTGATAAATGTTTCCAAAATGCCGCACTTTCGTCAGCGTTATACACTTGGTTTTCTGATATATTCATTTTGTTGTGGAACTTCCCTTGGAATGGTGCTACTGCACATGTGTCACTGGACACTTTCTCCCCACAAGTTTTCAAAACCCGAATTCCATGCCTCTTTTTAAACTTATCCAACCAACCAGAGCTTGCTAAAAAATCATCTTTTTCTTTAAAAAATCTGGTTTTTCCCCTTAAAATTTCCGATGAAATTGGTACATGAAGACTTCTTTGTAGCAAGAACCATGTACATAAAGTCTTCTCCACCTTAGGATGTTCACCTTGACGAAGAACTTTTTTAGAACCTACATAGAAGCCCTGTTTTATTTTTTTTAAACTATAGCTCATAAAATCGTACATACTTGGTTCTTGAAATGGAGTCAAAACAAACTAATTTTATTTTTCTTTTGTTTAATGTCATATACCGTTGATTTTGGCACATTGAATCTTTCGGCTACAAAGCGAACACTTTTCCCACTCTCAAGAAATTCTAAAATTTTGCACTTATCTTTAACAGTAAGAGATTTGTGGCTTCTCTTCATTTTAACTAAAAATTTATATGTTCATACTGTGTAGTTCTACCAGCGTCAACAAACTGAACGAACGCATGACGAAAACGTAAACGTAGGGCATGTGATGTTTTAGTAGAAAATTAAGGGATTTCCTCAAGTTTATTTACGGTTGGGGCACGTAATTTACACGATTATTGAAGCTGTACTGTAGTAAAAATTTTAAAATATTTTCAAAATTTCTAAAATTTTCAAAATATTTGTTTAACAATTTTTAATATTTTTAAATTTTCAGTTATCAGAAATTCAAACAAAACGTTTGCTTTAAAAAAATTTTTAATTTAAAAATTTTTTTTGTAGGTATTCAAGATTTTTGAAAGTTTGAAAAATTGTAAAATTTTTAAAGCAGCTGCTGTATGCGAGGAAGGTCTCGTGGCGCTTGACTGACAGCTTTTTATCTATAAAAAACCTGTTTGAAATTTAAAATTTGCGGAGAGTACACAAAACTTTTGTACTTTGGTGCACTTACCCTAAAATCATTTTAAATACTGGCTGGGGTAAACTTCTGCAACTTAATTTTATTTTAACAGGCAAATCTGTAACCTTCTAATAATTATGGAGAATGCTCATAATATACCAAATGTTTTGTATAAACGATACTAGTTAAATGGGCAAAACACCTTGCTGCTACTTTCTCATACTTTTACGTTATAAATATTTGCGCGCCAATAAAATGACTGAATAACTTTGTTTTACAAAATTTTAAGAAAAATAAATACGAAAAAAAAGTAACACCCCAGCTTGAATTGCGATAGTCTGTGCAATAGGATGTCATATTGTAACTGTAAGCATTGTAGCAGCGACTAAACCTCACAAGCGCCTTACAGCTAAATACAGATCGGACCAAAAATCACTGTAAATAGTTTATTTGGATAGTATATTATTAAACTGTATTTTTTAAATAGAGCTAATTGATAGGCGTAGTTAAAACAACGTAACTTCCGGAAAACACGTTCTTGATATTTAAAAGTATCGAATTTAATCTTAATTTTTTTTTATCATTAAACTATTTCAGGCAGTCCATTGAACTGTTTAAAGTTTATAACAATTGGCATTTGCGTTTTGAATAAATAATTAATCATTATAAAATTTTCCAAAAATTTCTGGAGCCTCAGAGTGAAATTTGGGATATTAGTAAAAAACATATTTAGTTCACTGCAAGCTTCGTTGGCTCACAAAGTTTTTTTATTTGTATTGATTGGATTTTTGTTGTTAATCATCGGGCGTTAAAGTCAATATTTTCTAAAAATTTGTAGCGGCCGTTGTCGTGAAGATACAGCATTTGATTAGCCTTTGGCTGCGCTACAACTCTGTTTTCAAAAAATCAAAAAGTGTTTAGAAAAGAATCTATACTAAAAAACATTTGTAATATCAATTTCCGGTTCTCGTTGAAAACCTTACAAAGAACCACCCCTGCTATTAATTAAACTTCCACACACTAAATTTGATAGAAATCAATCAAGGGGTTCCAGAGATATAACAAACAGAAACACGCACCCATCCATCTACCCACCTGTCCGCAGACAAATTTTTTTAAAACCACTTTTTTAGGTGGTTTTTGTCTATTTCCATTAAAATCGGAATTTGAAACGGAAAGTAAAAATATTTTTATGTAAGTACAGGATTATCATAAAGTAAAATTTGTCATATTAGTGGTGTATTTCCACAGCTCACCCTACACATTGGTTCCTGTTCTTGTGATGTGTAGTATAGCAAACAAATTGCGATATATATTTCTGACGCTTGTGCATGCATTTTGTTTTTGTGTATAACGAACGTCATTTCCATAAAAAGGAAATTTGCATCCACGTATGGGGTTTAGTGTCGCTCATTTTGATGCACGATCTATAGCTATATAATCAATGCTTGTATGATTTGATCTAAACATACCAGCATTATAGTCAAGTTAAATTTTATTAAACTATTTGAATTTTAAAAGTTATTTTGTTGTTGAGGTATTTTCTTAAAAACAAATTTAAATTAAGAATTTCTCTTACAGTTCGCAAATGATGGTACTTTACGAAAATGGAAAGTGTCAAAGTGTCAATGACAGCATACCTTTAGTGCCAGTACGACATGTATTGGAATTCATGCCGCAACTGAAATATATGTTAGGAGGATTAATCAGTTCAGAAGTTGCGGCGAAACGTCAACGCACTAGCTAGGATTGGGCAGCAATGTGGGATTACAACCTATTTAATTCTTAAACATGAGACTGGATCAGTGAGTGCAAGTGAGTTAGTCTTAAAAATTTGAAATTTAAAGTGTAGTCTCACAGACTGTACTAGTGTGTTAATTTCTTTGTGCTGTTTTGTTGATAAATTTTACACGTTCCTATGTGCCGTGCAACGGATGTTGTCTTAGTGCACACAAACACGTTACCTTCTTGGCCAAGGGAGGCAGACTGTTTAGATAAAATTATAACTGATTGTTCGTGGACACCACTTCATGTAAATAGGTAATTAATTTTTTTATAAATAGTATTGTATATATTAGTAATAGCATTTTTTTAATTTTGGGACTTGGGTCTGAAGCGCAGACAGATATTTTCACATTTAATATCGTATATATTTAGTGTCATCAGTATTAAATTATAAGGACCAGGTTTCCTTTAAATCACTTCGTGATCCTATTGAGGGAGAAATATAATGGGTACATTATAATTTTTTAAATATGTTACTCATACTAGCTATTATGAAAAGTAAACCAATTGCTGCAGTTGTTATCTTAGTATTTATTAGTTACTGTTTGCTTTTTAAATTGTCATAGGTAACTCCCTATGTAGTAATTGTTTTATTTTGGGAGTTGCGTAATATATGGTGTCAAATTAATTTTTCACTAAGAGGAGGCATATTATGAAAAGTAATTATTTGAAAGAGTATACCAACAGATTTGAGTAATGCTGATTATGAAAAGAAAAATAGCATTCTTTGATTTTTCCATGTAGTTGAATAAGTAAAAGTTTTTAATCGTTTTGCATGTATTCATGACTAATTCTTTATGTTGAAAATATTATTGGATTGATTTTGTACTTAGTTTGTATGATGTATTGGTATCATACTTATCAAAATCATATGTGATACTGAAAATTTGAAATTTATTTTTATTTTGTCTCCTACCATTTTTGGACACATTTTGTTTGAGGTACGAAGTATATTCAATGCAAACTGTAACAACGGTTATGAGGAACATTTGTACACGGATTCAATAATAAAAAATTGTTGAGACTATTTTGTCTTCTTTTGTGAAACTTTGACATTTTGGTTAATTTCTGATCTGTTTTTGTTGAAGAACTGTTAAAAATAACGCTGAGGAAAATAAAAGACCAAATGTGTACCTGTAAATTCATTCGTTTAGTACTTTGTCCAAATTCAACAAATTAATCCACGCAACTTTAACAAAATTATGAAAATACCTGTCAGTTGCTTCTGTACCTAAATAGTTTTTTTACTGTAAGCTAAAAATATTTATTTACAAGTACATGAATAAATATATCAGTGTTAAAAATGTCCAGGGTAGGGGATGTAACATAGATAAAAAAAACTATCATAATATTCAGGCATTTAATGTAGAATGTGCGGTTTGTATTGATAACTTATTTAAAATATCATCTTTTAGTTTTCTTCATTGGGCAGTAGTCATTAGATCTGAACATTGTCTGCTGTCTACTTTTCATATTTTAATTTTTTATCTTTTATCATCTTAAATCGAAGAACCCGATGACCATGTTGATTTCTCCTGCCTGTGATGTCAAAATTGTTTTTACGATTCAGTATTCTTTGAATATTAGAGAAAAACCAGTCTGTCAAAATTTTAACTTAATTGCACTCATTATAACTCTTTCTGGATATCTGGATAATTTACAGTAATTTGTACTTTTTCACAAAATCAACAGTGTGATTAAATTCTAAATGTGTCATTTTTTGGCTTTCTTCCAAAATAAGGGAAAAGTAGTATTTACTATATAATATTTCAATTCAGTTCAGTTCACAGAATAAATATTGTTGTGTTAGTAGATCGTAATTTATTATTACTACCTGAGGTACGTAGGAAAAATATTTGAGTAATATTTTTCCAAAACATTCTTCTTAACAGAATGTTTATTAGCGATGCAATGAACTGACTAAATTTAGTAGATATGGTGTTACATTCTTGATTCATAAGTTAGCATCAATTACTGTGTAGCTAACAAACTTATTATGATTTTGCAATTTAAAACAAATAGGTAAGAACTATATTATGTTGTATTAATTTATTAATATTTTATTTTTTATTAATTAATTGTTACAAACATTTTTGAAATGGTTATGTGCTAATTTTTGTTACAGATTGTCTGAAATATACCTAGCTTACATTTCTTGTAATAGTGCCTATAAAAAAACTATTTCAAATGTAAAGTTATTATTAATGTATATGGTGGCGTTTAAAATTTTGTTTCACGCAATTATATTTATAAAAAAAATATATTTTATTTTATTTATTTTATTTTAAACTGAAAGTTTTTGAAACTATTTGTGTTTTTTAGACCTGCAAGCAATGTAAGCTGGGATAATATTAAATCACATATACCTTGTATATCTTATTCAGGAATCTTTATCCTATACTTTGTATATCTTGTTATGAAATCTTATACCATGCATCTTGTGTTATATTGATCAGACATTATATTCAGAATATTATATTGGTCCGACGCCGTAATTAGAATTTTATATTGGTTAGAAATCGTATTCAGAAAGCTGAGAAATCCTGTTTAACTGAGAAATTGCAAATTTCCTAACGTTATGTAAGGAGAAAGTCAACTTTATTTTAATTAAATAATGTTATTTGTTAATTGTAAACTGTCCTGAAAATCTAAGAGTAATTTTTTTTAATCTCAACCATTGTATAGTGTAACTGTAATTATCGATAGAGTATTATGAACATGCCAGTTCCAGCTGAACGAAATTGTATTGTTTTGTTTTGTTCTTAATTTAATGTTATTGTATTGCTTCTTTCTTTGCATTTGTATATGAAAATATACAGGGTGTGTCATAAGAACTGAGATACGTCTAAATTATCAATAATGGAAAAAAGTACTATAAAACTACAGAAATAAATTGTGTATTAAGCATAGCTTCAAGTTGAATTTTTTTATAGGAAATCGAAATGTTTTATTTGCATCCTGAAAGCATTTCAAAATTGTATTCAATGTTTAATTGTAATTTAAATTTGTGGTTTATTAATCTATAACACACTATTCACTATGTCACTTTGAAGACAGTTTTTAAGGTTGTTTGTAAAAAATTTAAAGGAATTCTGATCGTCTTGATTATGAATCTTAAATGTAACAGTTTTTATTGATAAATTAACTTTATTATTTTATTTTGTATATAAAAAATGTTACTTTAAACGTTTAAAGTTACATGATGGGAATTAATGGAATTCAAGCTCACTTGTACCTCTTTGTTACACAATATATTTTCACTATTTCTTTAGTAATGAAAACATGCAACTGTTTTTATGAGACACCTTATAATTAATAGCTAAAGTTTTTTTTATGAGTAGTTTGTAATTACATCACATTGCTTATGAGAATGCAATTAAACTTAACTAACACATACTTGGTATTTTTTTCGGAACTGAATAAAAGTGCAAGGAATAGAAGGATACTCTAGAAAAGGCTTGTGTTAAACTGGTTAGGGCTATTATTTTTACAGTTAATATTTATCGTTGCATCGCTATTTGTACTTTTTATTTTCCAAACCATCATAACCTGTATGTAAAAAAATTTAGCTAAATAAATAAAAAGTTTACTATCAAAATGAGTTTTATTTTAAATAGTGTATATACAGTGGCGTATTACCGCTTAGGCTGTAAAGGCAAGGCCTAGGGCAATAAATTTGAAGAGACTGAAATTTTGTTTCAAAGAAATTATTAATATTAACCCTTTGTTTGAGGCTTTTGCCTGCCTGCCTAAACAGGGTCATGTGCTTAGATACCAAGGTTTAAATAATCTAAGCACACAGCCCTGTTGAAGCAGGCAGGGCCTACGAACAAATATTGCTCAAACTTCTAGAGCAAATGCTTCTAAAGGCAGACAAGCTACAGGTCGGTCCTTACCTGATTATGCTGGGCGTAGTTCCCAAATGAGGATGCGGTCTAAGCCAAAAGTAAATTGTAATATTGATAATATTAACCCTTGCGCTCCAGGGAAAATTCAAATGCCGTGCTATCTAGATGGGGAAATTTTGGCATTGTGGAATCGTACGACTCCCGTAGTGTATGGAAGAGAAAACGCGCAAGATTTCCTGGTGTTTGCTTGTATTTCACCAGTAGCATAGCTTGCATAATCTCCAAAATTTATTAAATAAAGCATACATTTTATGAGACAAAACGTACAATTTTTTATAAAAAACATATCAAAGCAGAACAACGAAAAAACAAACATTTTATTTTTTGCTATACTAAAACATGCGGCTAATAATTACACACGCAATTCTACGTAGAAAAACAAGCAAAAAACTCCAATACAATTTTAGTGTTAACTCTTTGATTAAGGAGTTATTAATGCTCAAACTTCGAAATTTTTGTCGACTATGGTTGAGAAATAGATTTAAATAGTATCAACACATAATTCTACAATTAAAATAAGTAATCAAATATCAATTATAACATTTTGGTAATTAGTTTACTTATAATTTAATATTTAAGAATGCAAAATCTTCGCGATTTATAGTTTTGGAAGACGTTGCAACTATGCATTATAAACTGGGTTTATTTTTAAAATGTAATAATAAAAAACACATGAACATATACTTGATTTAATTGCAGAAGCACAAACATACACGATCAAGGGTAACTAAATGCATGTCTCTTAGCTTTAAATTGTACAGCGTTGCCAAATTAAAAAACCTTTAAGTGCTTATAATTTAAAGACTCTTCGTCTAAGACCAAATTGGTGTTAAAGTTTTTTTGCTTGTTTTTCAACGTAGAATTGCGTGCGGTAATTATTAGCCGCACGTTTTAATACACCCTGTATAGTAGCGTTCAATTAATTTTATAAAACGTTTGTCGTAGCAGTAGTGAACACATATAACACTGGATGCAAGCGTTTTTCGTTGCGAATGCATTAAAAAGCCTTTTGGTAACAATCTGTCTCCTGCAATTGACAGTCATGGATTTACGGAATATTCCGGCTTCTGTAGCCAAAAGGGATATGCCTGTTTATCAAAAAACTAATGCAACATTTATTTTTGTACAGAAATGTATAGATTGGAAGGGGTTTTCTATTAAGTGAAGGAACTAATACTTTCCCTAGAAAATAACTAAAATATTTACTAACACAAAGTGCAGCGAAACGATTGTTCTTGGTGTTAAATTGAATAAGAAACTAATGTCGAGGAAGGCAATTGAAACGCTTTTTCTCTTCTGGCAGTTGCAAAGGGGTACCAAAGAATCGTGATTTTTAAATGGTAGTAGATGCGAGTGAAATTTGGGTGTTAAAAATTAATGTTTATCCTGAGAAAGTCGAACCCTGCAATAGTACTTATAGATTATTTCACAATATAAAATGAAGGTAATAAATAATAGCAATTTGATAATATTTGCTCTGATCGTGATATTTGGGGATTGCCATCAGGTATATTCATTGGCACATCTGACTAAATTTTGTTAATGCAATTGGGTCTTCTATAAAAAGTGAAATAATCAAAATTACTGCTGACCAAAAAACATTTAATTAAGTACCACAATAAATGTGTAATGTAGACCTTCGTATGGGGCAGAGCGGCACAGTTTTTAATCTGACACTGTGTATGTAGTAAGTTGCTATTAAATTACTAGCATATTTGTTTTTAAACAATTGGTGAGAAAAAGTAAAATTTGTGTCTGATTCTTTCAAAATGTATTTGCTTTAAATATTGCTGTATAAAATGAACACAAATTTATTAATCTCCAAAGTTTTTGGTTTTAGTTATACAATAAGTTCGCTAGGATCATAGCGATTTTGTGGCCTAGCGGTCTTTTCTTATCTGCTTACAACATGAGTTCACTTCTTACATATTAACAAGCCATCATGAGAACACACTATTAGTTAGCATATGGTAAAAGGCATCAAAAATGGTCTTCAAGGATTGATTTCTGGGAGATTTTAATGCAAGAATAAGTGAGAATGGATAACTGGTAGGAAGAGGAAAGACAAAAAAATTGGCGAAACACGTCGCTGGCACTTTGCCAGCTTTTACGTTTTAAATATAATGAAACTTGAAAATATCGTATAGGCAACGATAATTTTCATCAGGTATTTATTGTAGATATCTATATAAAAATTAAATATCGGTATCGCATTATATATATGTGGCTTTTACAGGCCGTGACGGCCCGTTGCCTGGGTTATTTTTCTCCACTCTTTTCTTTCTTCTTTCTTCTTTTCTTTCAACAGCCCCTAATAGTCCACTCCTGGACATAGGCCTCCCCTTGTTTCTTCCATGCTTTTTTATCTTGTGCCAGTTGGTGCCACTTTCTTCCCGCTTTATTTTTGATGTCATCAAGCCAGCGTCTCTGAGGTCTTCCAACGCTCCGCTTATACTGTCGGGGTCTCCACTGTATTATACGTTTTGTCCATCGATATTCGTCCTGTCGAGCGACATGTCCAGCCCAACTCCATTTGAGCTCCGCTATACGAGTTATGACATCTTTTACCTTAGTCGACTGTCTGATTTTCTCATTTGTAACATGATCTCTGAGGCTTATTCCTAGCATTCTTCGCTCTATTGCCCTTTGAGTTGTCCTGAGCTTATTTGCCGAATTTACTGTGACCGTTGTGGTTTCCATTGCGTATGTCATCACGGGAAGCACACAGCTGTCAAACATTTTTCTCTTTAGATTGATTGGGATATCTGCATTTTGTAATACATTCGTCAATTTTCCTGTTGCTGCCCATGTCATTCGAATGCGCCTGTTTATTTCCGCGATCTGATTTTCCCTGCCCAGTCTGATATTATGTCCCAAGTAAACATATTCTTCTACTTTTTCTATGTTCTCGTTTCCGACACTTATATTTACATCTTCTAGAGTCATGATTTTTGTTTTATTAAGGTTCATTTGTAATCCAATTTCAGCTGATTTTGCTTCGAGTTCTTCTAGCATCTTTTGTAATTCATGTATATTTTGACTAAATAGGACAATGTCATCCGCAAAACGGAGGTGGCTTAAATATCGACCGTCAATTTTAATTCCCTTTTCATTCCAGTTCATTGCCTTAAAAACGTCCTCCAGCGCAAGAGTAAACAATTTCGGAGAGATGGTGTCTCCCTGCCTAACTCCTTTTTTTAACGGTATTTTATTTGTTTTTAAATCATCTGTTATTTTTACTACAAGTGTTGCATGATCGTATATATTTTGGAGTAAGTTTCTATACCTTGAGTCAATTCTTGCATTGTTCATGGCTTTGAAGATAGCCCATAGCTCCACCGAATCGAACGCCTTGTTGTAATCGACGAATGCAAGATGTAGTGGTTCGTTATATTCATTGCATTTTTCTATTAATGATCGGAGGGATTGTATATGTTCGATTGTGCTGTAATTTTTTCGAAAACCTGCCTGTTCCGGTGGCTGGTAGTCGTCTAGTTTGTTTGTTAATCTATTTGTTACAATTTTAGTCAGCAGTTTATAGGGATGAGGTAATAGACTAATAGGCCGATAGTTATCAATTTTTAATTTATCTCCTTTTTTATATAGTAATATCACCTGTGCGTTTTGCCATGTTTCTGGTAAGACATTTATTGAGGAGTATTTTTATAGATTGTAGTGTAGTACTCCCCCCTGCTTTCATCATTTCGGTCGTAATACCGTCTTCCCCCGGGGCTCTACCATTTTTCATTTGAGATAACGCTAATTTTACTTCTCCATTCGTAATTTCGGGTATTTCTTCTGAACCGACATTCATAATATTTTCAGAGATCGTATTCGGGGGTTCTGGGTTTCCTTGTTTGTATAGTGTACCATAGAATTCTTCAACAATTTCCTTTATTTTTTGTTTGTCGTTATGGATATTACCTCCTGAGTCTTTCAGTTGATGTATTCTTGGTCTCCCATTTTTATTAGCTGTTCTAAGAATCTTCATATTTTTATTATTTTCTATTGCCGTTTTCACCATTTTTGTATTATAATCTCTTATATCTTGTCTAATTTGTTTCTTTATAGTATTGTTTAGTTCTTTATATTCTGGTGTTCCTTTACTCAGCTTCCTTCGTTTCGTCATAAGTTCTTTTGTTTCTTTTTTTATTTTTGTATTTGTACTTCTAGTTACGGTACATATCTTCTTATTCGCTGTATTTATGCCGGTTCTTATTTTCGTTTCGATTTGGTTAATATCCATTTTTTCAAGCGTTTCTTTGTCAATTAGTCTTTTATTTAGTTCATGTTGATATTTTTGTGCGTTTTGTTGTATTATTTCTGTGGTGGGGAGGAGTTGTCTTTTTATTAATTTCCTTCGTTCCATTTTGGTGTTTATTTCTACTTTGGCTCTCAGTAATCTATGATCACTGCCAGTGTCTTTTCTATCTGCGGTTTTTCTTCTCCAATCTGCTATTCCCACTTCTCTCAGGTTCTGTGTCACCTCTTTCTTCCATCTACTTCTTGGTCTTACTGTAGCCCTTACCCCTATCGAATTTATCTTTAGCACTATCTTGGTCATTCTGCTGTTTTCCATACGCTGAACATGCCACAACCATCTAACTCGTTGTTTCACGTGTTGCACTATTGACGGCTCGTTGTACAACTCTTCTAGCTCTTTGTTAGTTCTTCTTCGCCATAAGCCTTCTTCTTTATGCCCACCGTGTCGCATTAATTGTGAAAAATATTGATAAGCATAACTCTAGGTCGTCCGACAGAGGGATTACCTACTCACCTAAGGTGCTAGACTGTGGACTAAAAATCACTGTAAATAATGTACCTATTTGAACAATTACCAAAAATATGCAAAGAAGCAAAAACTAGGCGTAGGCTTAGATAAAAACATGTAACTTTGGGGAAAAGCGTTGTTGATATTAAAAAGTATCGTTTTCTTCTTAATTTTTTCAAAAAAGGTTAAATTCTTTTTTATACTAATAAACTACTTCAAATAGTCTATTGAACTGTTTAAAGTTTATAACGATTGTTGTTTGCATTTTTGAATAAATAATTATACAATATCATATTTTTCAAAAATTACTGGATGGCGTTAGAGTAAAATTTGGGATATTAATAAAAACAAATTTGTATTTCATTGGAAGCTCCATTGGCTCATTAAGTTTTAAAAGAAATTGTGTACACAGCTTCTGAGGAATAATTTTTATTGATTGGATATTTGGTTTTTGAGTAATCTGGAATGAAAGTAAACATTTTCAAAGATTTTGTAGCAGCCTTCGTTTCGAAGCTAAGGTCTTGAGAAAAAAAATATTTGATTTGGCTTTAGATGCGCTACAACCGTATAATTTGAAACTTAAAAAATAGTCGACACCAAAAAAACACGTCTAATTTCTGGTTCCAGTTGAAAACCTTACAAAGAACTACCTTTTTTGGGTTTCTTCAAGCCCAAAGCATATATTTCCCTTGAAATTATAAATTCAATAATTTGTATGAAATCATAGTTTTCCACACTTCAGAAATATAGGAATGAATTAATCAGGCGAGTTAAGAGTAAATTAGATAAATATACGATTGAGACTTACCAATCATATATAGGCAATATATCTCCCAATGATCCAAATCTATGGACCACCACTAAACGAATTCTTAGGCAGCCAACAATAATTCCTCAGTTACGAGTAAATAACCAAGCACATACTGAAGACTCCGATAAATGTGAAATTTTTGCGGACCACCTAGAGCAGACGTTTACCACTATAATAAACGAAGAGAACCAAGATTTTGTGCATTACATCACCGAAAATCTAAAAATCTTCAAACCATTATCACCGCATGAAATTAAACAGTACATAAAAAAGCTCAAATTAAAGAAGGCCCCGGGATCTGACATGATACCAAACATAGCAGTCAAGAACCTACCAGATAAAGCTATAGCATTATTAGCATCAACCTTCAATGCATGCATGCGCTTGGGCTATTTTCCTGATATGTGGAAAGAAGCTCAAATCTTAGTGTTTCACAAACCAGGTAAACCTCTCAACACTCAGGATATTGGCCGATAAGCCTTCTCCCAACCATATCCAAATTGTTTGAATGAATAGTCCCATCGAGACTAACGAAACACCTTAAGACAAAGAACTTACTTCCGCCCTTTCAGTTTGGATCCAAAAGTGGTCACTCCACCAATCACCAGCTCCTCTGAATTACTGAAGTAATTGAACGGGGATTTGAGAACAAACAGCATACTGCAGTTGCCTTCCTAGCAGTCGCCCAGGCATTTGATCGTGTATGGACAGATGGTTTACGCTTTAAAATGCAGAAAATGAAAATACCTTCATATCTTCAAGACTTAATAACATCATTCTTAACCAACAGAAGATTCAAAGTTCGCATCGAAACGACGCTCTCCACAACTAGAAACATAAATGCGGGAGTTCCACAAGGATCTATTTTGGGACCCGTACTATACAATATCTTCATGTTTGATATCCCGAAACCAGCAGATGCAGAGATGGCTATGTATGCAGATGACACGTCTGTTATCACACAAGACATCGACATAGTAACTGCTCAGGACAAATTGCAACGAAGTGTTGATGAAACAACTAAATGGTTTACAAAATGGTGTACTAAAATAAATCCTGACAAGTGCGAAACTAAAATATTTGCGTTACGGCGACCTATTGACCCACCAAATATAATAATTAATAACAAAGAAATCATCTGGAACCCGAAAGATAAGGCAGTTAGATACCTTGGCCTCCATATGGACAGGAAACTTACATGGAGTTTTCATGTGAATAAAAAATTAACAGAATGTTACGCAAGGCTAGGTATGTTATACTCATTAATTAATAAAAAATCCTCCCTCAGAATACAGTGTGGAAAATTACTTTACACGGCGCTGCTTCGACCAATAATCACATATGGTGCAATGTATGGGGTGCAACATCTAAAACAAACATTAAGAAAATTCAAACACTACAGAACAAGACACTGCGTATGATTATTAGCGCTCCATGGTATGTGAGAAATAAACAAATACACCGCGAATTAGATATGCCTACTATCGAAACCTTTGCGTACAAATCCTCTGAACATTTTTACCAAAACTTACACAAGCGCAGCGGAGCTATCCACTATGGCATTGGTCAATATTCCATTCATACCAGGCTCAAGAAAAAACTTCCTAGGGACTTATTACCGCCAACACCTAACGACTCAGATATCAGCGACTCTGATTAACAGTGCTCACTAACTGAAGTGTCACAATCATAAACGTTAAAACCAATAGTGACAGAGGAGCTGCAGAAGCCGACCTCAATAAAGTTATGTGTTGTGATAATTATTAATAATTATCACTGCCATGTATAGCGTGTTTATGCTGATCTGGCAATAAATTCAATATTAAAAAAAAAGAAATATGGGGAAAGTCAAAACTTGAGAAAGGAAAGAAATGTTTGCTAGAATTTTTGAAAGAGGGGTAGTAATGTGATAAATGGAAATCAAATGAGATGAGGAAAGCAGGGCTGCCAAATGGTCTCCCTTAGGGGGACCAGGAATCATTTTTCAAAGGTGGTTTCCTAAAATTTACATCGGTTCCTGAAAGTCTCCCATAATTAACAATGGTCCTCGAAAGTCCTCCAAAATCAATGGTCTCAGACAAGTCTGAGCGCAAAGCTCAAATTTATATTTTGCGCTTTTTTATGTTTTAACTTTCGCTGTTTAAATATTAAATTATTACATACTGGTAATGAAAATTTCAAGAAAGCATTGCAAAGAAATAATTTTCAAAAAGTTGCATTAGCAGAAGCCGCTGTACAGTCTGCGAATAACAAAATAAAAGAAGTAGCAGAGCAACAAAATGGTAATTTATAATTAATTTGTTTGAAATTTAGACGCAGATATAGAAAACCAAGATCAAGGTATGAAGGTTTATTGTTCCCGTAGCAACACCAACTGTTTACTATTAATCTTCCCTCTAAAAATAAAATAATAAACACGCTGAAATACGTATAAGGCTAAAATAAAAAACCTGTTGAAGTTAAGAATTGTTTTATTTACAATAAATTAAAATGTAATTTTGATCAAATGGATTGCGATCATTATTGAATGAATAAATTTTATCTAGATTAATTGAAACAGATTACTACTGATTATAATAATTACACTTTTTTTATTTAATTTAAATTTAATAATTTTTAGTGTATAAATAAAATACTTTATAACTCCAAAAATATTTATTTATTTTAATCTGATACGTATTTTGAGATGTTTACATGTCATTATCAAAAGTTAGATTATTTTTTATTATTATTTAGTTTATTTATACAATAATATAAACTCCAAGGAAGTAAATCTGGAACTTATTTATAATTTTTAAGATTTTCTCAATAATCGCTTGTTGTGAAAAATTTGTTATACAAGCATATGAAAATAACACATCATCTAAAAGAGAAAAAAGTTCTTTTTTTAATAATACAGGGTCCTATTTGAAAAATAAACGAAAAAGTTTAAAGGCAAAATTTCAAAACGGCGTAACATAAAAAAGCAATATGTTTTGAAAATGTTATTGTTGAAGCTTTGAACGCTTAAAACACGTTTTACTTTATAATAACCTTTAAAGCTGCATCTCTTAAAATAAAGAAGTTACTGAAAGTTTTGGTTGGGACACCCTGTTTATGGATTGCTGGAGATTTTTTAAATGTGTGATGCAGTAGTAAGGTGCATGTAAATGTTATTGATTTGTAATGGTATAAATATCTACCAAACCTAAAACAAAATATTTAATTATTTAATGTAGCTAATGTTAAGGTAAAATAAAAACTTTGGTAAATTATAGATACCTATATATACTCTCTTTTATTTCACTTTTCCTATAACTGTTTATCAAAAATGGTTTTGGTTTTATATTACAGTTTTTAGAGGTTGTTTGAAACTGTCATAAAATTAACGATTTTCGTTTTTGATTTTTATAAAATTTTTGTAAAAAAATATTTGTTGCAATAATTTCCAAAAATATTAGATTACAAACTAACAGAAAATGCATCAATAAGTATATGCTGAAAAAAAAAGTAGGATACTTGTAAACGTATAAATAAAAGATTTGAAGTAAAGACGTTACATGCATGTTGCTGTACCTTTTGAAAAACGTTTCTGTTGGAAATGTATTTCTAAAATTATGAATCATTTAATACCCCTAGATGCATGTACATATAGCGATAAATCTAGTGCTGAGCATGATGTAAATTTGTTCGCATGAGACGTATATGTTTCTAAGAAACTAAATGCAGCAGGGAATTTCTAAAACGCAATCCATCAAAAATTTTAAAATAGGACTAAGTGTGAGCATGTAAAATTATAATTAATCATTGATTGACTTTGGCGGCGCACAAAGACGTTTAGAATTTCAATAATAGTGTTCAGCAAACTTAACACAAAATTAAACTTTTAAACATTGTTGGGTACAGCAAATTCAAATAAATAAATTAAAGAAATCTTCTTTTATTATACAGAGTGTCTCCTAACTACCTACAGAAACTTTAAAAAGCGGTTTCTTAGGTTATTTCATGAAGAAAAGTTCATATGAACATAGTCGAAAAATGCTTTCTTACCCTCTAAAGAAAGAACAGTCTCATCACTTTTTTGTCAATAATTTTCGCAACAGTTGCTTCAAAATTTCATATGTGAGCACTACCGATTTAGCTTAGTATTTCTATCGATCTTTGTTTGCTAGAGGTTTCTCCACGAAGGGGGGGGGGCTGAAGGAGGTCACGTAATAGTTTCTTAAAAAATTAAGATCTTTAGAATATTTGAAGTTTTGTTGATAATTCAATGTTTTCGTAAAATCGAGTTACATACCAGGAAGATCTAAGTGTTTTCTCAAGATGTCTAAATCGTTTCCACAAACTTTGAGAGTGAGTTCTAAATACGAAAATGATGAAAAAGTTCGCATAAACATTTGTCCGGAAACGCTTCGTTGCAGAAGTACTGTCTCCGGAAGTAGGAAATTTCAACAATTCAAACTATCGCCTCTTCAAGAGGCTGTAACTCCACAAGGAAGCATTTTTAGACCCATGTTTATACGAATTTAATTTATTGTTTCAATGTGTAGAACTCGAAGTTTGTAGTAACTATTTTCGAATCTTGGGAAACACTCGGGCCTTGATGGCAGCTTGATTTTTCATAAAACTTAGTTATCTCGAAAACTGTTAGGGTATAGGGACTTTCAACAAGTGTACCGTTTTTGTGTATTTTGTATGGAGAATAAGATTTTTCAAACAAAACTTTAAAAATTGCAAAGATCTAAAACATTTAAAAGACAATATTACCTGATGCTTTAAATGAGACACCTCTGGTGCACTTATTCGAACAAAAATTAGTAGAAATACTAGGCTAAATCAGTAGTGTGTTCATCCTTCAGATGGCTGTAACTCCGTTAGGAGTTTATATGAACTTTTCTTCTTGAAATAGCTCAAGGAATCACCTTCTGAAGTTCTGTACGTACTTAGGAAACACATTTGTATTAACCCAACAAAATAATTTTAGCAGAAGTTTATCTCAAATCAGAATCTAAACTTTCTTTTATAAAACTTGTAATTCAATACCAGGTGACCACGAGAACATGTAACAACCGGTCATTTTCTCAATTTTTAAATTATTAAAATCAATTTTTTGGGCAATATACACATAAAAATGCATACTTCGACGTAAAACGGTGTTAATTTGGACTTCCGGTTTAACCGGAAGTGAATTTTTTTGTTTTTAATGGAACACCCTGTATATTTTTGCATATTTGGATAGACCTTAAAACTTCTTTCACAGCCATATATATAATACTTACCTATTAACTTTTAATTTTGGCCGCCAAAGGGCGCTTAAAAAAATTAAATAACATTTTTAAAACAGCAAGAAAAAATAAAATTATTGTATTAATAACGGAAATTAAAAATAACTAGACGCTCTCGCTAGACGTTTTTTCCTTTTCGGTATAATTTTTGTTTTTTACGCTTTTATTTTGTAAACACAGAAGATGGTGTTTAACCGCCGAAATGTACATCTGAAAGTGCAAATAATAGTTCTTGTGAGAACTAATTGAATATAATCACTTTTACTATGGTAGAGATTGGAAAAGCTCAATAAGGAACCTTGTAACAAATTTCCAAACTTAAGAGATTTTCAAAAAAGGAGAGAGAGACCCTATAAAAATAGAAATTTCAAAACAAAAAAGAAACAAACGTAGCGTCATTACTCATCGTTATGAGCAAGGAGGCTCATATTCAAGTTTAAAAAATGAGCCTGAACTTTCCAATATTTTTGCATTGACGTTTTATGCGACGGCAGTGACTCCTACTTTAACGGGAGCGAATGGCACATGGGCAACATCACAGCCGTGGTCACCTGCATTCAATACTGCAGCTAACAGAATTTTTTATGAGAAATAAAAGGAATTTTTTTCTGCTCGGAAAATCTTTTGGGATTAAAGAAAACCAGACACCAAATAGGAAATTTATCAACCAAATTGGCTGGGAGGGTGAAATTAACCCGTCTAAATATTATTCTACCTAAAAATTAAATTGTAAATCTATTTGCCTATTACTACTGAGCAATTTAGCTTAAATAAAAATGTTCTGTTTACTAAATAATCGATACGAATTTTAGATTTTCAAAAATTCATAGAAGGCGTTTCAAAAGCGGATTGGGATACGAACCAAATTGTAGCTCATTTCTGGCTCTATGAGCATACAACCTAAAAAAATTAGATGGCCGGTTTTGGAAACAATAATTTTTTAAGGATTCCAAAAATTTTGAAATTTTTTTCTTCGCAGTTTTCGCGCTGTTAAAAGTTCTGGTACATAGTAACATTGTGTACCGCTAGAGCTAGTACAATACCAAGTTTCATCCCGAATCGTTTATTTTTAATAAATTTTCAAAAATTCGTAGCAGCATGTTTTCAAACTAGATTTGGAAAAAATTGTTGGATTTGCAATGAGGTCATGTATTAAATTCCGCTTATAATTTCATTAAAGTGAGTTTCTAAAAAATGCTTCCAAAAAAGATGTTCAACTTTGGCTTCCGTTTTGGATTTTTTAGAGCTTATTTTGTTAGCGAATTTTTGATACACGCTCAAATTCCAATATTCATCGAAATTCGTCTATACATCCACCCACCAATTTTTTTTTCAGTTCCCGAACACCTGAAATATGCATTTCCGTCAAAATGTCAGAATTGAGATGTACATACTGTACAGGCAAGTAAAAGAAAGAGATCTAAAATTAGATTAAAATAAGCGAGTAGAGATCTTAAATCCAAGAATGACGATCATAGGAATTATTAAAACATCAAAAAATTAAACAAAAGAATTTAAGGAAAATAAGTCTGAAAAAAACTGTTTAGAAATCACAGAATTTCACTTTTGCGGAGGGTTATCCAGAATATTAAAATTAATAATTAGGAGAGAAGAAAAAAATAAATTTTAGTTGAGAAAAATCGATGATTGTTGATGAAAAATAATATTAAGTGAAAACCAACAGAATGTTTCAAATTAAATTGTCCCAATGACATCGAAAACTTGTAGAGCATTTATCAATGACGTAATACTACATTCGCTAAGATTGCTAGAGTAGCGGAATAACGCAAAGCGTTTGCCAATCAATACAACAGAACTCCAATAGTTTTAGCACTTCAGGCAGACAAGACAAAGAACATGCTTTTACGAAAGTAGGTGCAAGTTTAGAAGGGTTCTGAATAGATTTCCTGGGGCATTTTTCACTGTAGATCAAGTCTCAAGCTTTAATTTGTACAAACACATTTTGATCCCAACTTTTCTAAATATTTCTTAATAATAATAATACTTTGCAGCATTTCTTTGAAAGGATGCACCTATACAATACTAAATATGTAAATCACTACTTTTCTAAAAATTATTTCATCGCTATTTATAAATTTCCTACTTGGCCACTTTGATGAATATTTGATAAATATATTTAGGTACTATCCTACCCAATTTAACAGTTTGGTATTTATTTTGTCTTTTCAAGTTTGTTCTGCAATTAAAAATTATTTTGTGTTAGGTAAGTTGTTTATTTGCTAATTATTTATGTAAAATTTTTGAATCCTGTGTTAAATGTAACAAATAGAGCCTATTAGAATGTTAATTATTTAAAGAAATAAACAAAATTAACAAATATTCTTATTTTAGGTCCTTGGAATTAAAAGGGGTCTATTATATTATATGAGCCTAGGAGCCTGTGCTACTCTTAACCCGCCCCTGAAGCCAAAACAAATGGATAATAGAAGATTATGGTATCTAAGTAGGGCGGATAACATGTTAGGGTTATTTATACCAGCGGAATTTCAACTTGTGAGATATCCTGTGCAATAGGATGTCGTACCGTGTAAGCATAGTCGGCAGCGATAACTTTGACTAAACTGCGCGGAAGCAAGGTAACCGCCATACGGCTAATTGCACATTGCGGTTCGGACATCGGACCAAAAATCGCTGTAAATCGTTTATTTAAAAAATAAATTTCGATTTTATAATTTTTTTTGTTAATTTAAAAGAAAATTACCTAGGTGGTCGTATTGTGGAAAAATAAGAGAATTTAATTGTTTTTTTAAGACAAATATTTAAAGTGTTAGGGACGAGTACGATTTTAGAGTTATTTTTTATGCACATGAAATTTACGTTTGATCAGAAACTATGTCTACATTTTTTTTAATTAATTATGGAAAAATTAAGATTCCATCCCAAAATTTTGAATTTCTCGTTCTAAGTGAAACGGTAAGTTGGTTTTTGTCTTTATATATTTTTGGTAGGCAGGACTTACTATCCATAATAAAATTTTCTGCGTAGAGACATTTTTCTGTAGAAATAATTTTTTTGGCAAATACTTTCATCACAAATACCATTTTCGTGGAATTAGAATAAGAAACAAAGAAAAAAAACTAGTTTTCCTTTTGTTACGTCAATCCGGGTATTTATTTAAAGTCTGACATTTGGCAAATGTTGTATTTCATCACATGCATATTGTTTAAAACAAAATTATTTTATAAAATTTTGAATAACATTATAAAAACAATGTGTTTCAAAAACGACTTTAAAATGCTGCCTTTCAGGACTTTTGAACATTTCAAAGCCTCCGGAGACCGGTAAACAAAATGACCTGCATCAACACCAACGCCTCGGGTGCGGATTTTTTTGCTTAGTTGTAGGCAGTCGACGGAAGATGTTTGTCATAGCATTCTAGCATTGTAAATATAAAAATTGTAAAAATGTCACGTTTTCAAAACTTTGGAATTTAAAAAAAATAATTAATCAAATATTGTTTGCGCCATTTTTTTAAAACTCTCTGAGCCGATGTAGGTTGCAATGAACTACAAATTTGTTTTTTTGCTAATCTCCCAAATTTACCTCTGACGCACAGTAGAAATTTTTAAAAATTTAAAATTGATTAATTATTTACTCAAAAACCGAACCGCCAATCGATATACATTTTAAACAGTTCAATAGACTATTTGAAGTAGGTTATTAAGATAGAAAAGAATTTTAATGCATTTTAAAAATTAAGAAGAAAAACGATATTTTTTAATATCAACAAGGCGTTTTCGAAAAGTTACGTACTTTTAACCACACCTATCAATTAGCTCTAGTTAAAAAATATACTTTTCATTCTGTACAGTCAGCCACAAAATTAATAAAACTAGTAGTGGCGCGAACATGCAACACACATCACACAAATATTTTTGATTCGCGTAATAATGCTTATTGAGGGATATTAAATAATATAATATTTTTTATCGATTGGATATTTTGTTTTTTAATAATCGGGCATTAAATTCGAAATTTTCAAAAATTCGTAGCGGTCTACGTTTATCACTATTATATTTCTCTGGTTGAATTAAAAAACATAGTTGAGTGCTACGTGGTATATATTTTAACTTCTGTGGGGAATTCGGAGTCGCAAGATGAAACCTACACGATTAGAAGATCATATCATAATAAATCTACATCAAAAAGTAATCAAAAATTATATCGGACAAAACGGCACTATTGTGTAGCAGAGTACATAAGCATTTTTTGGTATAAAATACATACGGAGTTTTGTACGAATTCTATTTTTTTTTAGTTAGGTATCGAAGTTCCAAGAATACGTTGGGTCTTGCAGGAGAAAAAATCTAAATAAATTAACATCTCGGTTCGGAACAAGATATGAAATACGATGTAAGAAAATTGAATTTTCAACCTTCCGTCCGACCACCGCCTAGTTGGCGTCCCCACTCCGTTCAAGCATTTCGCATCTCATTTATCTCCATAGCTCCCTCTCATTTCTATCTTATCTTGCAATTACTTGGAGGAAAAAACAAAAAATGGGCGAAACAGGTCGCTAGTACTTTCCCATACTTTTTACATTTTAAATATTTTGGCGCAGGTAAATGACTGAACAACATTGTTTTAACAGAAATTAAAAGAACGTAACGCCTTGGCGGAGATTTCTACTTGCGATAGTCTTTGCTATAGTAGATGGCGTACCAGCACTACCCATTGCCAAACGCTATGACCGCTGACATCAAACGCTAAACGCTATTGAACGTGAACGTAGTGACCGGCGATAAGCTATAATTAGAAATTGGGCTTCGGATTTAGGACCAAAAATCGCTATAAATTCGTTATTTGAATAGTTATCAAAATTATGCGACGAATGAAAAATATATTTTTGACTAGAGCTAATTGATAGGCGTAGGTAAAATCACGTAACTTCCCGAAAACGCATTGTCGACATTAAAAAGTATCATTTTTTTACCTTAATTTTAAAAATAGTTTAAAATTCTTGTTAATCCTAATAAAGTACTTCAAATAGTCTATCGAACTGATGAAAGTTTATAACGATCGGCGTTTTCGTTTTTGAATAAATAATTAATTACTTTCAAATTTATCAAAAACTTCTAGAAGGCGTCAGAGTAAAATTTGAGAGGTTATTAAAAAATAAATTTATAGTTCATTACACGCTCTATCGGTTCAGAAAGTTTAAAAAGTGGTGTCGGCGGTTTTTAAGGAATAATTTTTTGAAAATGTTCAAAACTTTGAGCCGCTAGTATATTTACAATTTTCATATTTCCAAAAATATTTTTACAACACTTGAATATACTTATTAAGAGCTATTAAATAATATGAAAATTTGTATTGATTGGATATTTTGTTCTTGAGTAATCGGGAATTAACGTCAAAATTTTCGAAAAATTCCTAACAGGCTTCGGTTTGAAGATACAGCATTCGAAGAAGAAACATTTAGTCTGCCTTTAGATGCACTACAACTCTGTATTCAAAATTTCAAAAAAGTGGTTACAAAAAAATGTATACCAAAAAATCATGTCTAGTTTCCGTTTCTCGTTCCGGTTCCGTTTAAATAAGTAATAAATCTACAGAACTACCTCCAACTAAAAAACTTCCACAAACCAAATTTGATAAAAATCGGTCACGGGGTTTTGGAGATATATGGGAACAAATACACTCACGCACCCACCCACCCACAGACAGATATTTTTTAAAAAACACTTTTTTCGGTTTCTTGCGACCCAAAACGCGTATTCCCCCTTAAAATCTTTAATTAAAAAATGTGCATGCAATCATAACTTTCCTTACTTCGGTAGAAGTATGAGGGAGTAAAAGTACTCATATGTAGGTATATAATTTTTTATTTAAAAGCTGACTTTGGGATTTATTTTTATTCACATGATAAAAAATAAACTGTGAATCATTCATCGGTATCACTGTCTCCGTCTTGCATTAACGGCTGAATTGTTGTTACACTCAGTTTTGTTTTGACATTATTTTAGCGCCATACATTTGCACGATCCAATGCAGCCCATTTGATTTCTTCTGCATGTACGGAGTTTGTTTCTGCACTCTGTAAAAAAATTCTCGTAATTTCCTGATTACTAATTTTTAATGAAATACATCTTGCATCCACACGATGATTAGACGTTTAAATGTTGGGGAAAGCAGGAAGAGATATGGGGGATATTTTACCATCGTCGATTTTCCATTCGAAGTTTTCAACACTTGGTAGCTGCGGACGAGGTTCTATTTTCATACCTTGTTCCATTTTCATGTAAAAAATATAATCAATACATCAACACTTTCTAAAAACATTTCCAAACTTTTTCAAAGAAGTAAATTTTTCGATTTACGCGTTCGTTTAAAAGAACAGGCGGTGTAAAGGTAAAAAAATGTAAGATTTGTATTAGATTTTTGTAAGCTTCGAACCAAGGTATTAAATTATTTAATTTTTTTTCTCCTTTAAGACCCAACGTATTCTTGGATAAATTAAAAAAAGTATAATTCGTACAAAACTCGTTATGTATTTTATCCCAAAAAATTGCTTATGTTCTCTTCTGCACGATAGTGTGATCATCTCAATTTTTGATCGTAGTGCCGTTTTGCCCGTTCTAATTTTTGATTACTTCTGGATTTAGATTTATTATAGTATGAGCTTCCAATCAGTGTAGGTTCCATCTTGTGGCTCCGATTTCCCACAGAAGTTACGTTCGAGCGTCTTTTAGCCGCTCGAGCTTTCTACTATTAGAATTTCGACTTAAGCGGGTATTGTAAATACTTATACGATGTTTGACTGAAGGTACGGGCGTTAAAATTTTAAAAGTGTTGCAATTTTTAGGTTACTATTGAAGTGTGTGTTACACAATAAATTTTAATCCTCATAAAAAGTCTATTTTTGAAGTAATATCTAAGTTTCCGGAAAGTGCTTTAAACATTTTTACTTTCCTATAGTTTTAGTATTAATAGGGAAGTAATAATTTCATAAAAATGTTCTAAATCGAAAATACATGTTTTGAACAACCAGAAACCCAAAAGTTGTTTTTTTTATCAAAAATGCCTATATGTAGTTGGCTGGGCGGGTAAGTGAGTATGGCCGCACCACTTCAAATGGATGGTCCAATTTCAATGGGCTTTGGAATTAGGAAGGGGGGGGGGGAGGTAAACTTAAAAAAAAAACCGAAACCAAAAGCGGTAGTTGGACGTTCTAAGGCTTTCTTGAATTTTCTAGAATGAATGTGGCGGCCACTACGATTTTAAAAATATTGAATTTAAAGCCTTATCACTCAAACGAGTTGGCATATCGGAATCAAATTTTGTGTTGTAGTAGCCCTAATGCTAAAAAAAACTTTCCACACGGTATTGTTTTTAATTATGCTCACAGAGCTGAGGATTAACTGCAATTTTGTGTATGTCCTACCTTATTAAGTTATCAGCGACGCCTTCGGGTCTAGGACATTTCGCCGAATGCCAAAAACGCTGACTCTATGTTTTGAATGTCCAAAACGCCAATCGGGTCTATAACGCCGACTATACTATTGGAGGACCATTTCGCCGACTATGTTTAGAACGCCGACTAACATACATCGGACATTTCGCTGACTGTGTCTAAAACGCCGATCATTGTTAAACGACGCCACAGAGATCGATAACGTAGCGTCGGAGCCGAATAACGGCCGAACGCTGCATGCCCATTACGCCGATTATTTCGCAAATGACACTTTGCTGATCCCAACCAAAACGGCAAAACAAGATTATGACCAAAACGCCGGTTATGTCCATATTGCCGAACACTCGTAGGGGACGCTCTTTCGTCCGCGGCCAAAACGCTGAAATATAACTCTTCTAATAAAGCATTAATAGCGATTTTTGATCTAATGTCCAAAGCGTAACTGGTAATTAGCCGTAGGACGCTTACTTTGCTTCCGTGCAGTTTAGTCGCTGATACTATGCGTATAGTTACGATACGGAAACGTATTGCATAGCCTATCGTAAATCCAAATTCTCTCTGTACTCTTACTTTTTTAATTCTTTTTCTTTTAATTTTTTTCTAAAACAATGTTGTTTAGTCATTATTGGAGTCAGAATTTTGCATACGTAAAAATTATGGGAAAGTACCGGCGACCTGTTTTGCCCATTTTTTTGTATTGGGGTATCTCAATTTAACTAATACCGTTTCTATTAGTTGATAAGTCTACTAATTGATTTCTACCTAATTGATATTTCTGCTAGTAAATCTTGATCTTTGTTTAAAAAAAATTGTTTTAGCACTATTCATTGATTAGTCTTAATCCAAAGTTTGTAGTTTGAAAATTGAGAAAAAGTTAGTACGAATTTCTAGTCTAGTATTTAGTCGGTTTTTAAATTATGGGGCAATCAATAATAATAAATCCTGGCATAATTTCTTTAAATATATAGTTGGCGCGTATATGGAATTTCTAAAAGATTTATTTACGGGCTTACAACAGCAACACAGCCACATGTTTGACCTTATATAGCTTGTTTAGATAAGTATTATTCATCTGGCTAGCTGGCTTATTATCTCGAGGTACTTTACAACGGAGTTGATAAACGTAGAATATGTATGGTCAAGGGTTTTAAAAGTAATACATAAAACAATTTTATGAAACTTTGCAAAACTGTTTTTTAGTGCATATTAAATATTGCAAATGTGGTTGTAGAAACGTTGCAAAATCGAAAACGAAATGGATTGAGTACGCCCATTCTTTTTGTTTACTTATTGAAGTTCAACAAAATTTTTTGCTGCTCTGGGACTAAAAGCTCGACCTTTGGCCGTATAGGCAAAAGGGGGGATGATAAGAGTTATCACAAGTTCGTAGAATACCATTACGAACTTATTTTAGACAGGATATTTAGTGTAACTAGAATAATTAAAGGTACTTTCACAACCTCTCTACTTTTCGATCAGTTCACAAAATTCAAGGGTAAAAGCGCGAACTAATTTTTAGTAATACAAAAATTTGACTGCAAAATAATTTTCCAACAATTTTTATTTTTATAAAGTATTTGACCATCTTGTTTTTATTTTTAGGCCAGTCAAAGGCTAAAAACCTTTTGTGTTTCTGTTTTCTGTCATAATCTCTGATATTAAACCAGCAATAACTTGTTGCGGAAAACTTTATGTAGAAACATTTAAAATGTGTTGCTTTGTAATAGGCATAAATGTGAAAAACCCTGAATAGTGAAAAACAAGGCCAGACCGGGAAGCGTAAATGGAACTCTCAATTTTGCCCCGGGTAGTAAATAGCGTGAACAGGTGTCATAATATCAAGCAAAATACTCGTAAAGTTGATTGTAGCAAATTATGTGAACAGGTGGGTGTGTTGATCGCGTGGGGGTAAGTTACATCTACAAGCAGGTGTGTGATTGACCTAGGGGAAAATTACACAATATATGTATGTGATAATCCCTTACGTCAGATTACAAATTACACATGAATCATCTTATACTCTGATAACGGCGTAGGGAATGGAAATGGGTGGAGGCTTTTGGATCAGTGCCAAATTGAAGGCAAACTCCGATTTTATATGAAAATATGAGTATGCTTTATGCTCATATTATTACTAAAACCATCAGCACTAACTATGTAAAATATTAGTAGGGAATATTAATAATTTAATATAAATCACACCAAGAAAAATCTACCGACGCAGTTCTTTTCCCAAAATGAAGAGATGTACGTTACTTAAACGAACCTCTACGCAATCTATTTCTTGAGATTGATTTACTTGCCCAAAACACCTTCAAACTTGTAATTTTGCGCATATAGCTGAGTAGATGTGGGTTTGAATTATTTTTTTTGTAAAGTTAGCGTTTGAAGGAAAATAAAACTTTTATTAAAATTTCGATGTAAGTATAGATTCTTTACCTCATGTTCCATAATCAATCTTGGGGGAAACAAAATTTTCTTTTGGCCGTAAAATTGTACGTTGAAAAATGTAAATACATTATTCAGAGTTTCCCATGTGCTCTTACTAACAATCCAACAGTTCATTTACATTCATTCAATGCGATATAAAAGGGGCGGTTCAAATCTCTGATATCTTCTGCTGAGAGGGGTTGGTCCATTCATAAGCAGCGTTTAAGGTGTAACATTGGGGGTTCCTTGTTTGGATTTAATGTTTATTTAGACTTTAGTACAAACTGATAATAGGCAATTAAAAATCACGTGAAAGCTTATACACGTGTATATTGGGGTAGTTTAGACGTTTTCACCCCTAATCGAAGACAGCTGAGTGCGCGCTTGAATTGCGCACCAACAAGCGAAATCGAGCAGTGCAGACTACACCGCGGAAATGGAAAGAGTGCTAAAACGCGTGGGACTATCAAAAAGAACACAGTCCGAAATTAAAATTCAAAATACAATGAGCTCAGAAGAGCCAACTAAAGTTCGTCGACGACGAAGGAGTAAATCTCGACGCCGGGCAAACCCGGAAGGCAAAAAAACACGCGGTCTCTTTAATATCGATTGGGAATCGGTAAAAGATTGCAAATCTTGTAAATCTAGAGCGATAACTAGAAGGCTGTGCAGTAAAAGATGTGACAATGAA
This sequence comes from Ctenicera cuprea, assembly GCA_958336395.1. NCBI lineage: Eukaryota > Metazoa > Arthropoda > Insecta > Coleoptera > Elateridae > Ctenicera > Ctenicera cuprea. The sequence goes on from OY284496.1 coordinate 21,980,455, forward strand.
CTGTATAGATCAAATAGTTTCAAATTTGAGAGGTTCGTCAGAGGGAGCGAAGAAATATCAACCCTCGGAAAAAAGGTAAATAACATAATCATAAAGTATAATATCTGTGGTTGTAAATGAATTAAGAATTTATAAATAAAAAAGTCGAAGGAAAGTTGATTTCTTATATGCAATATTTGGGAAACGCTTTCATCCCCACTCACCCCCCACAGGTGGATGAGATGGACAGGGTTAACGTTCGTTGGAAAACGCAGGTTGGCGCGATAACAAGCGTTGAAAAGGAAATTTATTAAACCATCTTTTAAGAGCCAAAATTAGTTATCGTTGATATATACAATGGTCTTTAAATAGAACACTGCTTTATGTTCCATAATCAAGGGATGATTAATTATTGGTAATTAAATCATTGTTACAGCAACAATGTATAAAATTTTGAAAATACAAATGAATGTAAATCCCACTGAAATAAATGTTTCTTATTGTTAAAAAACAGCAGAATAAATAATTTCTTGCGGGATAATTCAAAAAAAAAATAGATGGGGGCATCGTCTGTTTTCTCTAAATATTACCATGAAACATGTTTCGCTGGTAAATTTTACGAAATTTAAAATAACGAGTCAAAAGTTTAGCTTTTTTATGTTTTTTAACAACATAATTTAGTAATGAAATCTATAATGGTATTTTTAAATCCATTGGTAAGCTTCAAGAATCAGTTAAATAAGGTTTTTAATATTTTTCTTATATTGGCTAAATGTAAATGTACATTATTTACATTTAAACATCCACCCTCAGTGGAACAATTATTTTCTACGAAATAAGTATACTGTACTCGTTAACTGTGTTTATAAAATCCAGTTCATAAATGGTCTAGTTGAAAGGTGAAAATTGCAGGATCGTACTTAATTAATTTAGCACTTAAGTGAAGTGGCGACTAAACTGCAAACTCTGGGAATTCCAGTGACTCACGCGTATAATCGATGAAAGATGTCATCACTTCATCAGCAGGATACTTCTGAATACGCCATTCCCTTGATATTAAGACAACATACAACAGTTTAGCAAAAGTAAATAATTTCAGTTCATTTACCTAAATAAACAGAATGACGAAGGCTGGGAGACACAATTTAGTTTAATTTCCTAGCTTCTGATTCATGGTTACGATATTTAATTATACGCAATGACTAACCCAGCTCGAATCATCTGATAGTAATTATTAATGAATGTGTTCGTTTTCTATGTGTTTCATCAGAGGCATATTCATAATTGTTTTTTACGAAAGTAAGCACGTAAAAGTTAAATTTCAAAATGAGGAAATCCAATAAAAGTAATAAGTAGTAAAAGCAAAAACTTGAAATGTTGTTAATACGAAAAGAACAGACGAGCAGGACCGTACTGAATCGTAAAAGGGTATTAGGAAATGCCGAAAGCGTCCACTATTAATAGAAGGGTTCTAGGAAGGTTTCGGTAAAAGTATTTTGATTGACTTTTCTTTTGTCGCTATTTTTGTGAGGGTCCACTGAACATTTTCCGGCATCCTGGTGGGCTAGTTTGATATATTTTCAATACAAATCTGAGCAGGAACCTTTAAATTGCTTTACCAAATATAAAAAATTGTAACATTAGCGCTACTTCCCAGTGTTCATAGAAATACGAGAGCTCTCGGAGAAAAAGCAATATAGCTTAACATTCTTTCTAATCAACTAAATATGTATTATGCGTCATGCTTTTTAAATATAATTAATTTAATTAGAATTTATCACATATTATTAAGTTGAGCTCTTAACAGAACAGTCTCGATTACACTTATGGGGTAAAATAGATAATAGCTATAAATTAATATTTAATGTAATGTGTTGGTTGAAAATGTTTTAGAAACAGATTTTTCTCTTGAATGCTTTAGCTTATTTGTAACACGTTTCGGGATTTTTTTATTTACTACCTGCTTGTCCAGAGAGAGGGATTACCGAATTACCATTAGTAGAACACTCATAGTAGCTATTAAAATACAGGGTGCAACATTACTTTATGTACAAGCTTAAGAAGCACATTTCTGAGGTTAGAAAATATTTAAAAAACATGAGTCCGGAAACGGTTGCTTACGGATTTATAGCATCTCGAATATGGAACTGTTTAATCCCGTTTTAATTAACATCCCTGTCAAAAATTGAAACATTTTATGTACATTTGGTATGAGTATTTCACTATTAATAATTTATATTAAATTTTATTTTGTTAAAATTTATTTACCAGGGGCGTAGATGTAGGGGTAGCTCAAAATTCCTTAAGAGATACGACGCGTCATACGCACATATACGCCCCTGTGTTGATGGGTTTAAAGGAAAACGAGCAAAAATATTGGCTAGCATTAGTACAATACCCATACACAATTTTAAATAAATATTTCAATTTATCGCGAAGATATTATTTAAAGCGCGATTAGACTGTTCCATCTTTGGGAGACTGTAACTCCGTAAGCAAACGTATCCGGGTTTCTGTTTATTAGCGATTTTTTTGGTACAATGATTCCAGGAGTGTACTCCTTATGTTTGTACCGAAATTTGTGCAACACCCTGTATAGTAATAATATTTGTTCCACCAATATAAGAACTATGAATGTCATCGACGTACATAATGTTATTTAATAGTATTTATTAAAAAACTGGCTTTAATAATTTTTTTCCTGTTATGCCTTCTACGTATTTTGAAATATAAAAATTGGCACGAACTTTTAATACATAGTTGTATCGGATAAAATTTGATTTAAGAATTTTATTGCAACAATGGCTATTTATAATTTTTTTTTCTTCGACATTCACTATGAGGGCATCAACTGGTAGGGTTATTAGCCCCCGCCTAATCTGCAGAGACAGACACAAACACCCATTACTACGTCGGGATTCGAACCCGGCACCAGTTGGTTGCTAAGTAGAATCTTAACCCACTTAGCTACCGCTGTCTCAGTTTTGAAATCGTCTTAACAACAACTTTTAAGTCTGATTGTTTTGTTGTTTATCTTATAAACTTGGATATAAGCAAAAGCGTGGTAGCTTTTCTTATTGTTCTTCTACACGACTAGCTGCTACTGTAAAAAATAGAACTACGGATTTTAACAATTTACAAAGTTCATGAACAGTAATGTAAAAAATAGGACTCTAAAGACCATCCAATTTTCCCTCTTATTCAATTTTTTCACTCCCACGTTCCTTATCTCAACTGCCAGTGGGTAATGTGTCTACATTATATTCTACGTATTAATGAATTATTGATCGAATGTAGGCATTCTTTCAATTTTACGTGTATCTACAGTGTGAAATGAAATAGCGTTGGCAGTTTTGTCAATACTTTATGCATTCATCAACATGTCATTCATCCTTGTCTTTAAAATAAATATGTTCACACCCTATTTTAAAAACGATATTAAAAGAACACTTTTGCATTGGTATGTACTTTTACTACCGTAAATCACTTTCATTTAATAAACCTACATTTTCCGTGTTTGTTTACTCGTTTTAATTTTCCGTTTGTTGTTTGTCTTTCCCTAGCTTTTCTGCAATACCCATCCGCAGCATGCTTAAACAGCTTTACATAGAATAAGTATGTTTTAACATTTCCTTTTTGATAACATAACTGAGATTATTTATTTTAGCCAAAAAACTAAAATTGATATGAAAAACTCCGTTTTTGATGTTCAATTAGAATATTAGTTTATTAAAATTTTTCTATTATATTTGGCAAGCCCTAAACTAAAAATAAACTCTGCCTAATATAAAAATGTTAGAATGAGATAATAATTCAAAATTACTGAGTAAAATTTCCGTGTTGATAATAATATAGGAATTCTGATGGGATTTTTCGCATGCACGAATATTTAGGTGTGGCGAGGTCGAAAAACGTACAAATGTGAGTCATTGGTTGTAATAATAAAAAAATCGAAGTTGGAAAAGGTGATAAATGATAATGTCGTGCACGGTTTTGTCTTTAAAGAATTACTGTGTATTTTGCTATGTAGTTCAATAGCGCCAATTTTTTTTATATAGAACTTGTCAAAACTTTCAGATTTGTCATAAATTTTAGGCTGTACTTATTTTTCCTTATGTTTAGATCAATTGAAAACGTATATTGATAATGAAAAAAAAATTAAAAATGGGCGAAGCTTTTCGTCTGGACTGTCCTATACTTTTATACAAAATAATTACTTTTATATACACTGTGTCCATAAAGTAACCCCCCTCCAACTAACTTTTGAACGACTTGATATTTTTCTACAAAATTTGGTGTCCTGTAATGGGAAATTAAATACTATTTTTCAGACTATATTAAAATTTTCTATCATCCAAAATGGCGACTGGGCGCCATTTTGAAAGTTTTTTTTAAATAGAAAGGGGGGTCGAGTGACACCTCATTTGAAAGGTCTTTTAGTTCTGCGTCTGATCCTAGAGTTTCAAAGAAAAATATGTTGCCATTACAGCACACCAAATTTTGTAGAAAAATATCAAGTCGTTCAAAAGTTAGTTGGGGGGGGGGGGGGGTTACTTTATGGACACAGTGTATATCTAATCACAACAATTACAGCACATCTAACTAAAAACTGTCCACAGTTGTAGGGTATTGAATGTAAAACCTTCGTTGCCAGAAAGCCAACTAACAACGACCATGAACCACCTGCTGGGTAGAAACTTTAGGGTCGTAGGGTTCAAACCTATACTGCTTCTGACTATTACCACGGGATTATACTATGTTCAACTCTTATGCACTACGTGTTTCGCAATCTACCTCGTCTATTCTTAAGTTATTATCGATGCTCCCGTGCTGACTAAGTTACAACGGAAAATTAAAAAAAAAAATCAATTTTTGAAAACAAAATTCTCAAGATTGAACAACATCAAAAAACGGAAGAACAAATTAGTTTTCCAAAATTAGGGAAGAAAGAGAAAAATTAACCCCGTTTAATCTTGCTGCACCTAAAAATTAAGTTCTGAATCTTATTCTACTACTACAGAAATCTTTTATCGTCCCTCGTAGGAAAGGTACACGATTATTGAGTTTTTAAAAATGCATAGAAAGCGTCACAGAGAAATTAGCGGATTGGCACATAAACCAAATTATAGCTCAATTCTAGTTCTATTAGCTTAAGAAATCCTTAACCAGTTTTTGAGCAGTATGTTTTGGAGTAAGTCAAAATTTTGGTATTTTTTTCACTTCACAGTTTTAGTAGTTACCAAAATTCGAGTAGCTTGTAGCATTGTCTACCCGTAGGACATTTCTATTATTAAATTTCATCCTGATCTGATAACTCGTTTAAAACTCAAATTTTCAAAAATTCATAGGAGACGTTCGAGAGAAATTTGCGGGCTAGGACAAGAACCAAATTGTAACTTGTGTTTAGTGTTATGAGCTTAAAAATAATCCTGTGGCCAGTTTGTAACCAATATTTGTTTGAAATTTTCTAAAATTTTGGAAATGTATGTCGCTTCATAGGATTTAATTGTGTCTCTACAGGGATATTACGGTAAAATATTTGAACCTGATCTGTCAACCTGTTTTTGAGTAATAAGGCGTCAAAGACAAAATATTTTAAAAAATCGTAGCGGCCGCCGTTTTGAAGCTAGAGTGTTTGGAAAAAAAGCGGTGGAATCTAAAGCTACCAAAAACACATGTCTATCTTCTGCTTCCGGTTTTTGACTTTTTTTAAAAGCTTATTTCTCCGTTGAATTTTTGATATACTCCCCATTCCAACGCTCATTGAAATCGGACCATTCACCACGTGGGAGTTATGGAGCACCGGTACCTGGTTCCTGGACGTCCAAAACATGTATTTCCGCCAAAATCTCGATTTCGAAAATTTTCATGAAATCAATAATTTCCTGTACTGAAAGTATGGGAAAGTAAAAACGCAACAGAATAAAATAGGATTTGTTCGGTTTAAAAATTAAGCAGTTTTTTGTAAATCATACTTTCGAGAAACTTATAAATTGAATACAGCCCTGTCCAAAGAAACAAGAAATAAATCGCTGCTAAACAGTACTTAAGCTTGTTTTACCGCAGCAAACACCTTGTAATAATTAATATGTGCGACCGTTACACCACATTTACGTAATTTGTCAAACAAAACCGTTATTCGAGGTTTCATTTCGTAAGCTATATATTAGCAATATAATGCGTTATAAAATGTAAGTACCTCCATGATTCCGAAAAGTAAGATTGTGTCAGCATTCTTAGGTCATGAAAAGCAAGATCTATAAAAAAATTTTATTACTGAGTTTATGAAGACGTATCAGTATGTGAGAATTTTCTGCAATGCAGTGACGTGTTCGCGATTGTTTTATAAAAGAATGGGGATCTTACTTAACAGTTTTTTCTAGAGCAAGTATTCGAAATATTTTGAATAATTTTAAGTGAAAGTTAAATATGTCGTATTTCTGGGGGTTTTATTATTTTACTCATAATTGTTAACATATTTTGCTTGCCTATTTATTAGCTTTTCGATTTCTAGTCCACTTTTGCACTCATCATTACTGTAGGATGATTATATCTAGAATTGTGCATAATAAATTTTTACTCATTTAATATTCTCCATTCTATCAGCATTATTCTTTTATTTTTATCATGTTGGCAAGTTCAGTATTGCTCTTATCGAATTTAGTATTAATTACATACACGGTAATATAAAATTCCACCGATAAACTCTGGGAGATACTTCTTTGAGTCATTTTAAGAGTCAAGCTTCAATTAACATATGTCCGGAAAGGCACCTTTTTCGAAATAGCCCTCTAATGATGGCAAAGTCAAACTATACGCTTTAATTAATATCTTTGCCATAAATTGGGATATTTAATTGAAATTTTGTATAGATATTTTCCTATTGATGATTTACATTTTCACTTGCTTTCTTTAAATCGACCAACCGCACCATAGATGCTAGACGTATCTCTTAAGGTATTTTGTGTACACTCACTATTTTCTAATATTTGAAAATCGCATTTGGCGTGTCAAAATACCAAAAAAGGCATTCTTGTCGAAAGTCGCTAAATCGAATGGTTTACGAGATAATTTAATTTCCTTGAAAAATTGGGTATTTCTTCAGAATGCTTTAAATAAGATGCAAAGTTACTGCAGAATAAACTATGCTTATGTTTTCTTGGAGGTAAGTCCGCAAATGCACTGGTGAGATGTTGCCGCTATTTTTAATTAGTAAAAATACATGCATATACAGGGTGCGCTAATTAAAGTGGTGCAACCCCATATCTTCAAAATTATAAAGATTGAGCAATAAATTTTGTTCTGGTTTTAATGGACGGAAGGGGTTATTTATCAGACAAATAGAGTGTTTGGGACAAAACCTAAAAATTTTAAATGGGAACGATATATAAATTTTAAATATGTTTTTTTTTCTGCATCAAAAAAGGTACAGCATATTTTTTCATTATTTTATTAATGCGTTTAGAACTTAGTACTAGTACTAAGCGGAACGAGATTATTTTTATTTAAATGTGTCTACTAAAAAGAAGAATGCAAAATTAGAACAAGAAAAATTATTTTTTAAAGTAGGGGGCGTTTCACTGCTCACTATTAGCCTAATATACAGCCGCTATCATCTCATAAAATCATAACAAAATTTGTTGCTCAATACAGGGTGTGTATATATTGGTGAAAAAACTACACGTGGCGATGTTGGTCATAAAATTCTCAGTAGAACATCTTAATACCAAAATGTTGGCCAATGCTTCCTCTGTCCTCAGGAACCATTTTAAAGGAACGTACATTTGAAACATTGGATCCACACATCACAGGTGTTTTGTTATAATGCACGGTAACTAAGAATCATTGAACGTAAAATCCATTGTTAGTGAACGAAACAAGAAAACGAAAATAATAATAATTAATACTAATAACTACGAGAAAAGCAACGATGATAGAAAAACCAAGTCCAATTACAAATTTTGACACTTGTCAAACTTTAACGTTATCAAGACAGAAGTAATTTAGAGTCGCATCACTCTTGAATAATTATTGTTTTACAATGCTGCCATATGTATTTTTTACAATAATAAGTTAACGAAGAAATGTTTAAATCACGCTTTTGAGGCTGAAAAACAACATCTATGAAAAAATATTTATTACAATATTTCTTCTAATTTGCAGCTCTTTCTGTCAACAGATAATGAATTAAAACACTTATTAAAAGACTTCATTTTCAAACTTGGAAGATCCCGTGCATACCCAGGAAGCATGGTACAATATTTTGACTCAGAATTTTATGATTAACATCGCCACGTGTAGTTCTTTCGCTAATTTATACACACCCTGTATATTGTAGCTTTAGAGATATCAGCTTGTAACACTTTAGTTGCCGCACCCTGTAAAGCATTGCTGTATATAATTGCAATTAAAAGTGAGTAGTGAGAACTCGTATTTACATAGACTTTGTAGACATGTTTTAACGCCGATTATAAATTGTTTTAACGTAAATTTAACTTAGAGTTTAAACGTATTTGAACATCGTAACTCGACTTATAATAAGAGTAGAGCATACGTCAAACCTTATGCACCGCTAAATGCGCAAAGGAAGACTCAAAACTTTGCGGAAAAATGAAATCTAAAGACATTAAGTAGTTTTAAAGGCGCCAAATTTAAGTAACTCTGATGATTACACAACAAAATTTCATATCTTTTTCTTTTGCTGACATATACATGAAATTGTTTAATAAAATCTGCATTTTCGTCGTTGAATATTTAGTTTTATATACGTATGAGTTTTAAATTAGATAAAAAATAAACGATTTGATTATACAAAATCTGATGTTTCACATATTTCTACTCCGCTTGTTTTAGACCATAACTTTATAGATGAATTAATATTTTTTGTTTAACCCAATATTTATTTATCAAAATATTATTTAGAATGTTTAAAAAAAATAAAGAAATCACATTTATACACGAAATTTAAATAATATTTATTTTACAATTATTACATTGTCTTGCGTTTACATTGTAAATTATTTGAACTTAGGTCTACCAAAAAACTGTTACACTTATTGTTATAAAAATACACACTGTAGTGTCTTAAAAAAATACTTTTTTATCTTAAAACTAGGAATGAACACTACGCAAACAACAAAACACGTGGAGAATGGTTACTCTTTACACAACATACATAAACGCCAATTGATTAAGAAGCAATCGATGTTTTTAACACCGTTTTTTTTACTTAAATTTGATGTGACAGGACATTTAGACTACTGCACAACGGTTCACGAGGTTTGGCATATGCTGTACCTTTTTTGTGCAATTTTGTATGGAAAATTGGAGTTTTAAGTCACAAGGTGAAAAATGTTGGGTGTGTAAAAATACGTTAATGGATACGTCGAGCACCCTCCATCTACGCCTCTGCTTGGTAGATTTGGACAAAAACAAGTGTGAATAAAAATAATCACCGAAAAAACGTTCTTATACGATTTAATTTTTGAATCTCAGTTTATGGTGGAGATATCGCAAAAAGGGTGCGTTTCCGGTCACATGTTATCGCCACTTTACTCGTAAAATAAACTAAGAAATCACCTTCCAAGGTTTGTAGTGAGAATTTTGAATCACCTTTTATATTAAAACTAGTGGAACCCGTGGGCTATACCCCACGATGTTGTTTTTTTAAACGTAATGTAGCGTACCGCATGGATTATACATAAAGATTGCTGTAATTCTTTGTATATGTTCAATCTGGATACCTTCTACGTGTGTCACTCTGAAAAGAATACGGCTGCCGTTAAGATTACGCAACTAAAGCGGCTCGCGATTGGTAATTTTTTTAACAGTTACCAAAAATTAAGCAAAGTACCCTGGAGTTTCCAATACTTTAGATATTGTTACTTACCAGCTATCATACATTCAAAAGTATTGTAATATTAACATTTCACGTCCCAACATTGACTGCAGTAACATGCCACCATTCTTGTTACTGTACCGAGAGCATAGCTGCATAATAGTTGTGGTATAAGAACATACTACATAATTCTGAAGCTGACACATAAAAATAATAGTACAAACTTTTTGAAAATCTAAATTTTCTTGAAAAAAGGTTGGTTGGAATTAAGGAAAACTAAAAATCAGAGGACAAATTTGTCCCCCAAAAATTGGGTGTGAGGGAAAATTAACCTCCGTTAGTTTAAAAACATCTAACAATTAAGTTGCGAACCTTATTCTACTATTACTCTCAAGCAATTTAGTTTAAATAATGTGTTTTATCTTCCCCCGTTTATTACATGAAGGGGCATTAATTTTCGGTTGCACAAAATTCATAGAAGGCGTCACAGAGAACCAAAACCACGTTGTAGCCTATCTCTATCTCTATGAGCCAACAAAACTTAAAAAAATTACTGCGCAAAAACTGACTATACTATTTTGTTTTAGTATGTCCAGTTTTTGAGCAGTATTTTTTGTAAATTTTCACGCCACAATTTTCTTTTTATAAAAATTTTGTTCACATAGTGCCATTATGCTTCCTTGGTGCTCATATAGCACCAAATTGTATCCCTATCTGTCAACTCGATAAGGCGTTAAATTCAAAATTTTCAAAAATTCGTAGGCCGCTATGTTAATGCTAGTTAAAAAGTCCATTTCAAAAAAAATACCATAAAAAAAACTCTAACTGCAGTTTTCGGTTCCGTTAAAATCTTATTTTGTCGATAAATGTTTAAAATACCTCTACATTACTAAGCTGATCGAAATCCGAATATCCATTCGGGGATTATGAGGCGTCACACACAAGTGTATATACACACGTATCCACCCACAGTTAGACATTTTAAAACTACTTGTTTGGGTACCTCTAGGTCCAAAACATGTATTTCCGTCAAAATCTCGAAATTTAAGTTTTTCTTGAAATCAATACTAAAAGTATAGGAAAGTGAAAAGACGTAGGTTTCAGCTAGTTTTTCCTAAATGTGTACTGGTAGACGCAGCAGTTTGTTCGTCTGTTATTGTTATTAATTCTTAGCCTGTTCTCAAACATGAGCATAAATCGTCAATATACGATAAATAGAATCAACTCGGTTCATTTTCATGTCATAGTTGCACGTAAAACTGAGATGACCGTATTATTTTTAAATTTAGATCACTGGTAATGTAAATTTGTTATTGTATTTCTTACCTGTAATAAACAAAAAATTATCTATTTAAACATGCTCTTTTTTTGAATTGCATTTGAATGAGTTGAGGACATATTACTGATTATTTTTTCCGAAGTCATAAATAACCAAATCATACCAACAGTAGTGACTGCAGTATAAGCATTCGCTGAAAACAATTATTAAACTGAGTGGACATGTAAGGACCCGTTATCGTATTATGGCGATAAATGTCGAGATGAAAGAGTTTGTCGTCGTGTCACAAACCAAAAAATACGTATATTGTTCTAATATTTTTACAAAGTATTTTTTACATGTCATTTTTAATATATTTTATAAGGGGGCCGTTATAGGCTTTTGGCCTCTTCAGCCCTGGGGTGGTGATGCTACGGGTGGCTCCTGGATTTTCTGTGGGCTCGGTGTTTGAGTTTCTACTTCTGTGTGGTGGGGACTGGGCTGCTCCTGGTCTTGGGTGAAGTTTTTTCTGGAAATTTTAAAATATGTGTAGTATTTATGCTAACGCATAGATAGAGGGGTTTCCTCAATTAAGTCGAGAAGGTTTTCAGGGAGATCTGGGTAAAAGGATGTTAGGAGGGCTGTTGGTGGGTGTTTAAGTTTTCTCTTGGGTTTTCTTGGGATTCGGTTTACTGGTATAAGGTGTTGGTTTAGGGGTTTGTGGGAGGTTTGGAGGGTTTCTGGGGCTATGGGATTGGTTCCGTCGAGGGTGCAAGTGATGTATTTTTTTTTGAGTTCTTGGAGGCGGTGGGCGATGGGAATGGTTTGGGTGTCTTCGTGGACTTGGATGCTGGGATGGAGTCTGTGGAGTCGGAAGATTCGTCTGAGGATTTGTCTTTCGCATGAAAGGATTTGTTGGATCAGGTTGTTTTTAAGGGAGGCGTATAGAGGTGCTCGGTATTCTACGACATGTGGGATGAAGGTGTTGTAGGTATGGAGAAGGGTTCGGGAGTCGCATCCTTGAAAACGTCCTTGGATGCGTCGGAGTAGATTAGACCGGTTTTGGACTTTTTTGAGGGTTTCTCGGAGATTTTGGTTGAGGGAGCAGGTGTTGGAGAAGGTGATGCCTAGGTATTTTGCTTGGTTTGAGAGAAGGATTTGTGGTTATTTAGGGAGAGGTTTACGTCAGTCGGATCAAGTCTTGGGGTTCTGGAGGAGTTTGGATGTCTGAATAAAATTGATTGGGACCTATCTGTTTATCGTGTCGTCGTGTTATGGGGAGACTTAATCTATGGAAGATATTTCGAAAAATCTTCTTTTGTGTATAGGTTTTTATTTTTTCTTACTTTCAGTAAAGAATCTACAAATTTCATGAAACGGTTTGATTTCGAGAAAAACACGTTTTAGGACTTGAGGAATCCAAGAAACTGTTTCTTAAATGGCCGTCTATAGGTGGGTGGAAGGGTGCATTCGCTATATGTTTGTTCGTATTCTAGTACTTCTCGAACGAATGCTCCAATTTTGGTATAAGCTTCAGAACGCAGAATATATCAAAATTTCACCGGGAAAATTCGAAACCGAAAGCGGAAGTTCGACATTTCTTACTGCTATCTTATCTTGCGCCATATCTATAATTTATTGTTTTATCTATCATTTATTAAAAAAATGAGTTTTAATTTAAAGTTAAAAATGATTTAAGCCACTTTGAAAAAAAAATTTTACGAACAAACGAAATTAAATAGTGTTTAGAAAAGGAAATAAATAAACGTATGAAAAATTAAAAACGTCGTTGCGCCATTGTGTTATATACGCAGCTATGGTGCAGCACAGGTGTTTATTTGTGTTACATTTTAAAATTTAATGCAAAAATAATTTTTTTAATAAATGCAAGATAAAATTAAAATAAATTATAGACATGGATACTAAGATAGTAGTAAGAAATAAACAAAATAATAAAAAAATAGAAAACAACAACAGGCCAGTCGCGGGTTTTAAACTGGACTTACCAGATCACCAGCCCTCGCCTTTACCGCGAAAACAAATAGTTATTTTATTATTTTTTTTTCATTATGTGTGTTAAATGGGTCACGGTTTACAACTGACATTTATCATGCACGTTTGTAAAATAAAAATAATTAACATTAAAAATAATTTAGCATACTCACTTGCTAATTTAACAAAAATTGTAAATATTAGCAACTGTTGTAAAATAATAAACCTCGCAACTATCATAATAGCTCTCCACGATTTGAAAACTAATCATCGACATGGCGCTTGCTTGCTTCATAGGCGACTGCGATTAAGTTTTTATCTAATCAACCTGTATAATAATCATATAATAATGTTTCACCAATATTAACCTTATTATCTGAGATTTATTGCATTACACGTTTTGTAACACAAAAGAACGCTAAATCTTCTCAAAGTCCCAGGCTGTCACATTCCGAGATGCTACGTAGGCGGCGGCGGCACGATATATACCAAACATTACGTTCTCCGAAATGCGGTCACAATAATAACATGCGACAAAAAAAAAGCTTCTGCTTATAAGGACCATTTAAGTGCTATATTTAATAGTTTAACTAATTTTTATCCCGCTATTTTTTGGGCATATCATTTGTTCATAAATGTTTTTCCTGGAGATTTTCCTGGTGTCTTTCTTTCTTAAACTTTTTACCTGGGCTGTTTTATTTTGTTTTTTCAAGAGATTTTCTCTCCGGGAGCATCTCTTATTCTCGAGATCGACTCGTCGAAGAAACAATCAGAGCGGTGAGCTCTGGGTATGAAATTATCAAAAAAAAAATCCGGGGGGGGGGGCGTAGCCCACGAGTTCCGCTAGTCATTTATTAAAGTTGAACGTTTCGGCTCTAGGCTGTGCATTTCACTGTTTTGGGTCTTCTTCAGCATTCAATTTTATAAACAACACTTGATAACGTATTCAACCTACTCAACTACGGAATATGCAACCTACACTAATGTGATACAGATACCATAATTGTCAATTAATTGCACACAAAATAATTTTAATAAGTTGACAATTGTATCATATTAAAGGTGTCAGTTGCATAGTTCTTAATATCTAGGTTGTGCACGTTATCAATTGTTGTTTATCAATATTAGGCTGAAGAAGACGAAAAACATTTAAATGTAGAGCCGAAACGTTCACCTTTAATAAAAGAGACTATAAAATGTCTATGATTAATTTAGCGGACGCGACACCCCCTCCCTTATACAAATTAATTGTTACAAATATAAAACTTTATTTTTTCTGAATTATGGGAACGTTTAGGCGAAGTGGTTTGTCTGGTTTTTGTTCTTCATGTCGGTATTTCTACTTCGATTGCTACTAATTTATGTACATTTACCCCTTGTATTGTATATTTTGGCGTGTTGGTAAATAACTGTCGTATTTGACAGTAAATAAAGGTGTCGTTTATTTTTCTTATTGTAATCTTTGTATCTAAATGCTACCGTTTAGAAGGATTCAGAACGCATCCGTGCATTCTTCTGTTCCCATATTTCTCCCTAACGGATGGTCGAAATATACCGGGTGTAAACGAAACTACGTACATCCCCCTTTTATCGCATTTTTAAGTTAACGAAATTAAATTTAAAGATGTTTAATTGTTCATAAAATCGCATTATACAGTGAATTCCAATTTAGGTGGAACATGTCAGATTAACGTGCAAAAAATGAAATAGCTCTATTTATGACTTTAGCAAAATTTTATTACTTGCAGTCACCCTAAATAGAAAGATTTAAAAGAATTTGTTTGATTATTTAGTATAAATAATGTTATTAAATTATATAAATTATTTAATAGTAGTTGACCCACTGGTGCATTGATATAAGCGCTTGGAAATTCGATTTCTTTGTGGCGTCCAGGTAGAGGATTATTATATGTACTGGCTTTGGGATTTGCTTCGTAAGTGATGGGTTATGAGTTCAAACCTTTATGTGGTTTACTTTTTTTAAAGTTTCTGTAAAAAGACAATCATGTTTATATTTTTTTATTCAAAATGTAGAATTGTCATTTTGTAATGCAATGTAACAAATTTAGTAATCTGAAAAATAAAATGTTACGAATAAATTTTTCACGGCTACTTAGGTTCAATTAAATCATTTTGGTGTTAAAACTCAAATTAAATGTTTGTTTTTGATTTTTTTTAGCAATTTAACAATTTTTAACAATTTATAGGTTTCAGTTAATGTACTTACGCAGTTCCTTCAGCTGTAAAAGATTTATCCTTAACTTTTTACGTTTAACCCGATTAATTTTATTAAACTACCAATCGTTAAAACTGGCTTTATGCAGCATAAAAAATAATAATTATACATTTTAAATAAAATAACATGGCCCCGATTGTCTTTTAACAGTAATTAAAGAAAAAACCGGGACCTCAAGGTTGGAACTCATAACCTTTCCCCTACGAAGCAAACTTTCTACCTGCGCGCGACGCAGACATTAAAAAATCGACTTTGCAATCGATTGTATCAATGCACTAGTGGCTTGACTATTATTAAATAAGTTATTTAAAGCAATGTTTAATTTTGAAATAAATTGCCATCAGGTGATGTAAAAAAATGTAATCTTTATGTTTAGGATGATTGCAAGTAATAAAATCCTTCCAGAAACACACGCAACGCAATCAGCTTCTACGTCCCACTGCTGGGCTCTTGCACTCTTTTCTGCTACTCTTTTATCCCACGTACTCTCTCTAGCTCTAATAAGGTGGAGTACGGGAACACAATATAGAGCTATTTCACTTTTTGCTTGTTAATCTGCCATGTTTCACTTAAATTGAAATCTACTGTATAACAGACAGCCTGTTATGTATGTTATGTGCTTGTAAAGCATAAAAGTTTGTTTTTAACTGTTTTTTCAAATTTGACATTTGTCGCTAAATAAGGAGGAAATACAATGGTTTTTATGCATAAAGTATAAAATCAATCATTATTCATGTTAGCAATTTTTAGGAAGTAGTATAGAAACGAATTTTCGTTTGTGCAATTTTTTTGATTAACAATATAATTTAGATGCTTCATTTAGAACGGTATTCAAAAACATTATATCACATAATGTTCTCCTTGTTCTCAACAATTAGAACATTTTCGATTTCTAACTGCTCTTGTATTCGTGTAAGCTTCGACGGCCCTGAGTTTAAACGAGTGAAGCAACCTGTCAAAACCTAACGCGACTGAGCATGCTAGGAGTATTATGATGTTGTTTAATGCTGTTGGGGCTAGATAGTTATAATATCAAATGTTATTGAAAATATACAAGGAAATTATTTTTTAAGTTGGCAAAGTCCATACGAAGTGTTCGGCCAAAAAAAGCTGAAGTGTGGACTTCGAGTGAACTTTCCCATACTAGATATTAATACTTACCGTATTTGCATAATTATAACGTTGTACAGTTCACCGAGTATTAGATTTCTGAGAAAACAGGGAGCGGGAATTTGAATGTGCGATATCCTGTGCAACTGGTTTCCGTACGGTAACACTACCCATAGAAGCAGCAACTAACTGCACGAAAGTAAGGTAAGCGCCCGCCGCGCTACGGAGAATTACAAACTCCACTTTGGATGTCGGACAAAAATGTCTATAATAGCTTCATTTGGGAAGTTATCTAAAATATGCAAACAATGTAAAATATTTTTTTTTAATTAGAGCTAATTGATAGGCGTAGTTAAAATCACGTAAATGCCGGAAAACGCGTTGTTTATATTAAAAAGTAGTTTTTTTTCTTAATTTTTAAAACAGTTGAAAATTCTTGCTGGTCCTAATAAAGTACTTTAAATAGTCTATCAAAGTGATAACAGTTTATAACGATCGGCGTTTGCGTTTTTAAATAAATAATTAATCAATTTCAAATTTTTCAAAAATTCCTGCAAGGCGTCAGAACAAAATTTGGGAGATTAGTAAAAAATAAATTTGTAGGTTACTGCAAGCTCTATCGGCTCAGAAAGTTTAAAAGAAACCGTATGGACAGTCTTTGAAAAAAAAATTTTTTTTTTTAAATTTAAAATTTTAAAGCAGCGTCATTACAATCGTTTTCGGATTTTCTAAATGAATTTTATTTCATCGTATACTACCTACAAAGTCCTCTCAAACAAGTTACAGCTAATACCGATCAGACAACTACTTTTTAGGTAAATGGCTGTTAAAATTGAGATTTTCAAAAACTTATAGAGGCCACTATTTTAAAGCTACAAAGTTTGGTAAGAAAGCTTTCGATTTGCCTTAAGCTCTTCTCTCAGATCCTGTGCTCAAATTTCTAAAATTTAGTTTTGGGACAAAAACGCTACCAAAAAAACATGTCCAATTTCCGTTTCCGATTTTGGATTTTTTTTGAAAAGCTTAGAACTACAATTTTTGATATACCTTTTGATTTAATATTTCATTAAAATCGGTGCAGTACTTTCGCTTGTAGAGGCGTCGCCCACTACCCCCCCCCCTTACACACACAGACAGACTTTTTTAAAAACCACTTTTTTGGGTTGTTTCAGCCCCAAAACGTGTATTCCAGATCTAGAAAATTTTTATGAAATCAATACTTCTCTATACAGCATGTACTATAGGAAAGTAAACTGATTATTTTTTTACACGAAAATTACTTCATTATGTTTCAATGTAGTGTACTTTTTATGATAACTTCTAATACAGACACATTGAACTTTTTTTCGTAGTAAAAGCTTGAACATTAGTACTCTAACGAACCAAGAAACAATTTAGGTAATTTTGAAAGCAGAAAACATAAAGGATGGGAATCAAGAGATGAAGCAAATAGGTTTTGTATGAGGTGCAAACGAAAAGCGGTTGCTTTTATTAACGAAGGGATTTTACTGACTGCAGGTGTAACCTAGCGATTTCAAAAGATATCAGTTTCACATAAATTTAAATAAGAGAATACGAAAACGGATAATTATATAGTGGGTTATCTGCATCATTTGAGTTATTGAATTAAATATGATTTACAATAGTGTAACAGGTTTATTTTTTCCGGAGAACAGTTTCATTTGTAGCTGAGCGGCGAACCCTTTACAAGAGATGAAAGCGCAGGCACTGGGACTTAATTCAAAGCTTTTAAAGCGATGGCGCTCTTGGAAGCTTTATAAGTTCGTTTGAGTTCTCTTTTGAAGAACTTTCGCTCTATAGATGCTCATTCTAATGGAATAATTAGAAAAATAATCACGATATAAACTGTAGGCGTAAAAAATGTAATAATACGCAGTTTGTATATTACAGTACATTAGAGCTATCCCGCTTTTATATGAGCCTGTTACGTTATTCGATATTAATTTTTATTGAAAATTTCCCTTTTTAACGTAGATATTCAGAACATTAGGATGTTTATTTTACTTCTGGTAGTTTGACAGACAAGCTTGCGTTATGAAAGTAAATGGAAGAGTTAATTACGAATATCAAAATAAAATTTACAAAACTATAGGAAGCAGAATTACCTTAAGATTAACTTCTTACAATTTTTTAAGACGTATAATGTTTTTCGTGTGCAATGTTTAAAACTATATCCAACCCAATCCATTATGTATTTCATCAAACGTAGAAACTTATATTCAATCAATTAAAAGAAATTTGGAAGTATATTAAAAAAATAACGGGAAAATCCGGAACTGAAAGCGTATTATTTGCAATTTTTTTGCCAAAAAAATATTACAAAATGAAAACAGATTATGACTTAAAGACAAACAGCTTTTTTCCGAACCATTTAACTTCATCATGCGACCGCTACGATTTTCGGAAAATTATAGTTTATAAGCCTATTTACTCAAAACAATTTGGCAGATCTACTACAGTTTAAGATAGGTAGATTGCTCTTTTACAGTAGAATACTATAATACAAAAGTATTTTTGAATATCAAAAGCTATCGTAATGGGTTCGTGTCAAACTTTTGAAAATTTCTACAAAATTAATTTTTGAAAACAGAATAATTTTTATTCAATAAACCAGGACTAATAAAAATTCTGGATTTTAACTGAATAGCTGTTTAGTGATACCGAATAAGATTCTGAGCTTCCTCCTTTTCCAACTCCACGGTTGAGGTATTTTATTTTCCAATTTCGGAGTTCTTTAATGTTAAACTATCTTCACAGACAAAAACAAATAATTAATTTTTTTCATAATAACATTTATCTGATCAACTCTCGATTTTACTTTTGCAATTGTATAATAGTCACAGGTTCCTTTTATTATTTCTGTTTTAAGTACAGTTTAAGGTTTACTTTGGTAATATGAGTAAGTGTTTCTAGCACTAAAAACAATTTTTTATATTTAAATTTGAGTTTCCTCTTAAAATGTATAATATCAATTTAAACCGCGCTATAAATTTCTTGTTAAAATTCTTATATCAAATAATCTAAAAATAAACCTCCATTATACGTTCAGTTGGAGTTAACTCATTTTTCGTATTAGTCTACAATTGGAATTGGATAAGACAGCTGAACGCAGTTTCCTAGCATTCCTTTGGGAACGTACTTGTTTTCTCGATTTTGCTAACAAGCTGTGACTAGAACACTGGAAGGACGAATTGGATAGAGCAGCTAATCCGTTGTGAATAGTGAATGACACGAGACATTTAACAACGTCAAAACTATTTATTTAAGCGAGTATGAAGAAACGTGAGAAATAATGGAAACAAAGTTTATGTTAATGTTTCTCACCATCACTATTGTAAGCGGTCCAAAAGTCGATAACGGTTGTTACAGAAATCATTGTGTGTGTACCCTGTAGTTATTGCAATAATTGTTTTACTTTCATATTAATCGACGAACTGAATTTTCCAATTTTATGAAATATTTATGCAAACTAAAAACTTCGATTAAAAATTTGGATTTATATTTCGTACGAATTTTCTTCCGTAGTTAGTGCGACTCCAGTTATCTTCTTAGAATACTTTCCGTCCGCTATTAGCGTTGACGTTTTCGACAGCTGATTGCAATATCTCAGATTATCCCTCCTTCATTAGCACTGACTCCTTCAGCTACCCCACCGGTGTATCCTGAATTTTACATCCGTTAATTGTGTTAACTTTTTCGGCAGCTGGATCGGAATATTTGGCACTTTCCCTCCGTTATTAGTGTTGACTTTTTCAGCTGCTTTATCAAAATATCTCAAATTTTCTCTCCGTTATTAGTTCTAAGTTCTTCAGCTACCTTACGCCAATATTCCGAACTTTCCAGCCCTTGTTAGAGCTGACTTTTTCGGCAGCTGTACATCCGGGACTTTTCCCCTATTGTCAGCGCCGACTCCTTCAGCTACTCTATCAGAATATCTCAAAATTTGTCTTCGTTATTAGCGCTGGGTTCTTCAGCTACTTTACTTTACCAGAATATTCCAAACTTTCTCTCTGTTATTAGCGCAGAATTCTTCAGCTACCTTCATACCTACTTTTCATCCGTAATTAGTGCTGACTTTTTCAGCAGCTATATCAGAATATGGCGAACTTTCCTTCCGTTATTACCAGAATATCCCAAATTTTCTGTTCGTTATTAGCGCCGAATTCTTCAGCAACCTTACCAAAATACCCTAAACTTTCCATCCGTTATTAGCGTTGACTTTAAGGCAGCGGTATCGGAATATTCCAGACATTTCCTCTGTTCTTCAGCTATTTTACCAAATTTCATCTATCTTACCGCAGTATCCACAATAGTCGACATTAGCGTAGATTTGTTTTGCATCTTTATCAGAATATTGCGGAATTTTATTCCGCTGAGTTTTTCAAACTACTTTATATTACAATATCTCAAACTTTCCCTCCGTTATCAACGCTGAATCTGTCAGCTGTTTTGCCATAATATTCAAAATTTTTCCTCCATTATCATCTACCCTACTGGAATATGCCGAACATTGACTGTTTCGGCAAACTTTCTCTCCGTTATTAGCATTGAGTTATTTAGCTACTTTACCAGAATATTCCAACGTTTCTCTTCGTAGTTAACGACCCATTCTTCAGCAACCTTACCGCAATATCCCAAACTTCTGGTCCCTCATTTGCGTCGACTTTGTCGGCAGCTGTATCAAACATTTTTCCGCCGAGTTCTTCAGCTCCTTTACCAGAACATCTTAAACTTAGCTTCCGTTATAAGCAGCAACTTCTTCACATGTTTTCCCCAAATATATCTCGCATTTTCCGTCCGTTGTAAGCGCTGAATCCTTTAGTTATTTTATCAAAATATACTAAACTTTTTCTCCGTTGTTAGAGCTGAGTTTTTGATCTGCCTTACTAAAATATCGTGAACTTTCCATCCGTTATTAACGTTAATTTTTTCGGCAATTGTATCGGAATATCTCGGACTTTCCCTTCGTTATTAGCGTAGTTCTTCAGCTACTTTACTAGAATATCCCAAATTTTCCCTCGGTTATTAAGGCCGACTATTTCAACTACTTCTATCTTACTGCAACATCCCAAACTTTCCATCCGTTATTAGCGTTGGCTTTTTTAGCAGCTGTATCAGTTTTTTAGTTATTTTACTTCAAGAATGTCTAAAACTCTCCTTCCTTAAACTTCTTCAGCTACCTTCTCGCAATGTCCCGGACTTTTTGCGCTAATCAACTACTTTACCGAAATATTCCAAACTTTCTTTCCGTTATTAGAGCTTTGTTTTTGATCTGTCTTACTAAAAATATCTTGAACTTTCTATCCGTTATTATCGTTAACTTTTTTGAAAAATTTTTCCTTTGCTTCTTCTATCTTACCGCAATATTCCAAACCTTCTATCGGTTATTAGTGTTGATTTGTTTTGGCAGCTGTATCAGTTCTTTAGCGAACTTTTTCACCGTTATCAACGCTGAATCCTTTAGCCTGCTTTACCCAAATATTCCAAGTTTTCTCTACGTTACTAGCGCAAGTTTTTCAGCAACCTGAATTTTCCATCCGTTATTAGCGTTGACGGTTTCGGCAGTTGAATTGGAATATCTCGGACTTTCCTTCCGTTATTACCACTAAGCTTTTTTTATCTTATGTTTCTCTCTGGTATTAGTAATGACTTCTGAGGTACCTTTACCGAAACATCGTAGTTTCTCTTCAAGCGCTACTGAAATATTCCAGGTTTTGCCGCCGATGTTAACGATTATTTTGTCAATTTTACCGAAATTACCCAGATTTTGCCTCTGGTATTAGCGTTGATGTTTTTAGCAGTTCCATCGGAATATTTAGGTATTTCACGTACTAGCGTTAACTCATTTGGAAGCTCTACCAAAACATTGTGGAATTTTCTATCAGTGTTAGCATCGATTCCTTTGGCAACTCTACTGAAATACTCCGTATACATTTCCTTCGGTATTAAAGCCGACTTCTTCAGTAGTTATACCGAAATATTCTAGACTTTCTCGCCATAACTAACTAATGTTGGCGCTTTTGATAATTTACTAAAATATCCCAGAATTTTGGTTCGCTATTACCGTCGATCTATTTGGCAGCAGTAGCTGAGTATCCTGGGCTTTCCTATTGGTACTAACGCTGACTCCTTTGGCAACCTTACCGGAATTATCGAAATTTCTCTCCGGTATTAGTACTGCCTCTTTCAGCCGATATTGCGGATTTTCTTTTTGGAATTAGTACCAACCTCTTTGACAACCTCATCAAAATTTCCCAGACCTTTTGTTCAGCATTAGCTGACTCTTTTGGCAACCTTACCGGAATTATCGAACTTTTTCTTAGGTATTAGTATTGACTTCTTCCGCAGCTCTATCGTAATATCTCGGATTTTCTATTTGGTATTACTGCTAACACCTGTAGCAGTCTTATCAAAATATTCAGGGCTTTCTGTCCAATATTAGCGTTGACTGCTTCAGCAAATTTAATTTAAATTTTTTCCTCACTATTAGCGCTGACTCCCGCTGGACGGATGGCTTTACCGGAATACCTCGAACTATTTTTCCGGTCTTAGCACTGGTTCCTTTGGCAGCTTTCTCAGAATATTGAAAACTTGGCCTGTATCAGTGCCTATTTATTTACCTAATTCACTGCAATCCTTCTTTTCATATTTATCAATAATTTTATTATTCTACAAATACATAGAAGGAACCACCAAGATCGAATAATTATTATTATTTAAAGAACTATTGTGTGTGTTTTTGTGTTTACTGGTATTAAATAATTTGCGGTCATAACAAAACGAACTTGAAGTGAGAAACTACAAAAATTAAATATGTAAAAAACATTTATTAACATCTTCTTAAAAAAACAAAACAATCACGAGGCCGTGCGTGGTCACGACTCCATGCTTCCCATCCCACCCCCTTACCCGGGCTCGGCACACTAAGTGCTATACACCGGTCTAACATGCCCCACCCCTGAAAGACATGCAACCCAACATACACACCACACTCACCGTCCATGGACACGCCGCATTTAACTTATTCAGAAAAATTTCCGACGAGCAGAGGACTCGAACCTACTGCCGTTGGGAGTCTAGTTTCAAAGCCTGGGACTTTAACCACTAGACCACCCGCTAGCCCTATTAACATCTAAGATGATGCAACGAAACATTCTGGATAAGTGATAAGTTGTACCGTTACCATATTAAACAAAAATAAAGAGTTTAAGTGTATAATGGAGCAATTGATAACGTAAACCATAGAAATTACGAATACATTTTCTCTACTGTGAAAAAAAATGAGTAACACTAAATAAAAATGCACTGTTTCCTCAATAGTACTTAATTAATTCCGATGAATACTTTATGCAGGTATTTCTTTGTTTTGTTGGTTAGAAATTAATGTTTGTGTGACCGAAATGGAAGAGATAAACCACCCAATAACAATTTTACTATTTAAAAACTGTTTCGCCTATTAACTCCAAAGCCGATTTAATTCAGCGAAACGGTTTACATACACTAAATAAATTAACTGAGTTAATCCCTTGTTCACAAGAGCACTACAGAATATGCAATACAATTTAAACCCGACAGACAATAAATGAAGTTACTTTACATTGTGTACGATGGATACAAGTTAATTAATACCCATACCGTAAGCATCTTGCTGTTACATCAACATAATAAAACATAGAAAATTCAAAATGTTTTATATAATTTTCTTCATAATTTCTACGGTTTTAGATGGAATGAGATCTTAATAAATTAATTTTTAATAAAGATAAATTTGTCAACTGCTAGGGAATGAACGAGCAATGACAAATCATGGTGAAATAAAGGTGTGAAGAGAAAAATACCGCAAAAAGCCTTAAAGAAAAAGTTGCCGGGCAGCCGCCACTGGAGCTTCCTCGCATTAATGTAAATTTTTGAAAAATTTTATTATATTTCGAAACTTTTGACAATTATGGAAATTTAGAATATTTTTAAATACTCGAAAAAATTTCAAATATATGTTATACCGGATGTTTTTTATAAGTTTAAAAATTCGCTTTTGAAAAATTGTGATTACTACGAAATTCTTTAAAAATCATAAACATGAAAGTATTGAAAATTAAAAAATTTTTTAAAGGTTTTGACATTTTAAAGATTTTTGAAAATTCTGTAAACTTAAAAATTTAAAATATTTTGGGTTTTAGAAATTCGTAAATTTTTGAAAAACAGAAATGGATGGTTGGGGACAGTGGGGAGGGGGGGTAATAAGGAAATCGCGTTTGCGCGAACCGACTATTTGTATTTGACATGTGTAAAATACCAATCTAAAGTTCTTTTCCGTCTATATAGAAGTAGAATACCACTCCCCTTCTCCCTCATTTGTTTAGTGCAATCGCCCGCTTTTATGATATTTTTTGTTTTCGTTCCAACCAATGTTTATCCATTAAAATCTCAAAAACGATTTTTCACGTTTCACCTGATTGCCGTATTTTTGCAATTTTGTAACCACTCAATCACAGCGGTGTTTTCTCAATTGGATGTTGTTCCTATCGTCATTTAACATGCTCATACCGATTTTGAAGCCAAAATTTGTAAATTGTTTGAAAAACAAAAATTTGATGGTGGGGGTGATAGGGAGATCGCGCTTGCCCAGATCGGTTATTCGATATGCGTAGAATACGAACTTGAGGTTCTTTTTCAATTGCGTCTCTTTTGACATACGTAATTCCTCCCCTTTGTTTTTTTGTCGGACCAGCATCATTTTCTAGTGATGTCATCCTACTGCAATTACCAATCTTTATGCCAAATTTGGTTTTTCTGAATTGAGGCGTCTGGACTGTAAAGTGTATACAGACACACAGACAGACACACGAACAGACAGACATACAGAAACACACGCACGCACGCACGCACTTACTCACTCACGCATGCACGCACCTCTGCAGCGTCCGCTTTATCGGTCTCCCACGGCCCTAAGGCCTGCTTATTAGTCAAAATGTTTAGGTTAAAAATGCGTCGGCCAGTAAATCCAAAGCGAAAAAAACTTCACTGAATGAACGCGTTTGCTCCAAATCAAACCTGACGATCACAATACCTTCCTTTATAACACTATACTTCGTATAGTGAGGAAAATAAAAAGAGCTTGTGGATATAATTGTTTTTGGTCTGTATTTTTTACCAGTTTAAGTTTTTTGCACTGTATGTGGCATAGTACTCAGATGCGCGATCAAACGTTTTACATTTTTTAAAACCAACCTCATGTTACTTTTTTTTAACTACGATTATCTGGTTTTTATTTACAGATTATGAAAGTTAACCCTAGACAAAGCAAAGAATGCGGACTGAGCTTTACAAAGCAACTGAGAAGAAAAAAACACAGAAAAGCCTCCGTCAAAGTCTATAGATAAGCTATGTATATGATAAAAAATAATATGCACATGAATGAATATTGCTAAATGCCAACAATAAAACCAACTGCCAAGATGTGATGGTGGTTCGTTGATGAAACAGTCAAATCGTCTTTTACCATTCTTTTATTTCTAATGCCAAGGCTACTGTTGTGTAATTAAAGTGTTTAGCTGAAATGACAGGAAACACCGACACCTTATTATAAACAAACGCCGTGTTTAATAAAACCAGAATAATTAATATTGCAATTCACTGTCCTCGTTAATGGTAACCGCGCCATTCGCGCCTCTTCCTACAAATGGGTGAAATCCCCGACCACTTAGTCGCTGGACCGACGAACCCCGACCAGAATAATTAAAACCCAAACCAAACTGCGGTTTCCGGTTGCAGGAAAATGTATGTCTATGTTTGAGAACGAATATAGAAATATGATATGGAGGGTTGTAGTGTTAGCAAACTGACTAACGAACAAACTTGTGTTCTTGTTTGTTTAATTTAACGAGATATTGCATTAAAAAATGTTGAGGACGTCTGTTGTAAACTATACTAAAGTAGTAATATTTATCATTGCAAAAGTCTTGGAGTCGTTTTACCAATGCAAATTATTTTGTATCTTGGCGGTTGATTGTCATTTGCATGAAATAGGGAGTTATAACAAAATCGTACTGCAAAAATACGGCTTATTAAATTCCTCCACCAGACTTTCATTTTAAATGTAAAACTGTGTTTTAATTCCGTTCCTTTTTCATCGACTTACTTGTGTAAAGGGTGAAGTTATGCAAATGATGCATTTCTTTTCAAAGAAAAAACCGACGGTAGAATGCAAATATATAACTTTGAATTATCCTTTGATTGCTTTGGTGGAAATTAAGGCCATTGTTGTGGGTTAAATTTGCATTTTCAAAAGTTTGATGTTTTTTAATTAAATGGTGCAGCAAAATTCTGAAAATTAATTATTATCAGGTTACATTTTAAATACCGAGTAAAATTTAGCGAACTAATTTTCTTCACAAATGTATTCAATAAGCACATCCAGAGTTTAATCTGGCGCTTTTTTCGAGACTCATTTATCTTGCTCTTTTTGTAGGCAACAATAGATATCACCTGTCGAATTTCTCACGGTTTTTTACACCTAATCTGGTTTGATCGAATGGATCGACTGTATAACATCTATTGTAGCGAACTTGCCGGGAATGGAATGGACAAGCAATAATGTAGTTTTGATGAGCATAAGCTGTAATATTGAATCTATCACGAATGAGCTTAAGACTACTTAAAATGTACATTTACGTTTCAGTTGAACTGATAAATCTTATATTTGTTATTAAGTTTTTAAAATTTTAGTTACAAACATTCGGTTAATATTAACATTTAACTTTTTTAAACGCAATTAAAACTCACGAAAAATGTTTCAAAAAATCATAACTGCTAAAATTGCTTACAATAATGATAGTAATAAATTTTAAGGTTTTAACGCGTTTTGCTTAAAATTGTTAAAGCTCGCTTACTACAATGTTCAAAAAGCGTAAGTAATTAAACTAAATATCCCTTTTTGTATTTAATACATTTCTAAACTCAGACTACAATGAAAGTTTGCTCATGTGAAAGTTGAAAAATTACTTCAGTTTGAAAGAATGAGAAAATTAGGAATTTTTGTTCATGTTTTTAGAAGCGTGTGATCGAATAGGTTAAATACGTATATCGTAAGAATATTTAAAGTTGTTTAACAAAAAGACTAGGGAAATCGTAAAATTGGTCACACACTTGCTTTTCAATTTTATAAGCTCATAAAGTTACAATTTGGTTTGCGTCCAAGCCCGCTAATTGCTATGTGAAGCTTCCTATAAATTTTTGCAAATTTGTGTTTTTACGCCTATTTACCTTAAAACGAGTTAACAGATCGGGATAAAATTTGATATTGAAAATGCCGTAGGGTTATACGATGTTATAAGTTACGCGAACGATTGGAGAGAAAACTATGTAGTAAAAAACATCAAAGTTTTGAATGCTTTAAATAATTAACTTAAAAAAAAACGACTTCAAATAAAAACACGAAAGTAACAAGTTAACTAAAAAGCAAAAAATAAATGTTTTTTATACAACAGTTTAATACTTATTTGTTGTTCCGTTTAATGTAATTAAGAAATTGTTGTTTATTATATAATTATTAATTGTTTTATAATTTTTAAGTCGGTGCCAAGTAAAACATAAACATTCGAATCTAATTTGTTATTGCAGCAAGGTGTATAATTTTTATGTTTTACTTGGCACCGACTTCAAAATTATAAAACAATTAATAATTATATAATAAACAACAATTTCTTAATTACATTCAACGGAACAACAAATAAGTATTAAACTGTTGTATAAAAAAAAATTATTTTTTGCTTTTTAGTTAACTTATGTCACTTTTGTGTTTTTATTTGAAGTCGGTTTTCTTTTTTTTTAAAGTTAATTATTTTACAATTTTAAGTGATGGGTAGACCTAGTAAGGATGCTTCTCGAATGAGGAAACGACGGCTAGTTGAAACGGAAGATGAAAAAGACGGAAACGCTTAGAAAAAAATAAAATCAGAAATATTGAAACAATTATGAATGAAAGTCCACAGGAGCGCGAAGCACGTCCTTGCCATAGTTTGTTCTGGGATTGTCATAAACCTAACAATACCTCATT
Organism: Ctenicera cuprea; assembly: GCA_958336395.1. Lineage (NCBI taxonomy): Eukaryota > Metazoa > Arthropoda > Insecta > Coleoptera > Elateridae > Ctenicera > Ctenicera cuprea. The sequence continues at coordinate 22,008,944 of OY284496.1, forward strand.
CACTATACATTTCGTATTTGATTTTGAGGAGTTCCCTGGTGTATCTTCGAAGTTCAAGGTCCAATACCAATGAAATTAAAATGGGATCACCTTGAAACTATACTGAACCCAGCGCAAAAAGAATCATTAAAATCGGTTCATAAACAAAGAAGTTATGCCCGAACATACATAAAAAAATATATACAGACGAATTGAGAACCTCCTCCTTTTTTTGAAGTCGGTTAAACAATTTTAGTCAAAAATAGGACACGGGATTATGTTTAAATTCCATGTGCTAATAGAGCTAACGATAAGTTATAATTTAATTCATGTCCCAGTCCGCTAGACTGTGCGTGACGCATTCAACGAGATTTTGAAAATCGAAAATTCATGCACCTTTGTTTAATAAATCATAAAATGTTTCTGTTTAAGCTAAATTGTTTATAAGTGATAGTAAAATAAGGGCCACAACTTAATTTTTAGGTTCAGCAATATTAGGGGGGCTTATTTTCACCCCCTCGCCATATTTTTGGCCGACAACTTTGTCCTGCCGTGTTTGGTTTTCGTAAATCCCAAGGTATTTTTTCCCGAAAACTAAAACTAAACCAACCTGTTTTATTCGCTTATTTATCGTTAACAAAAAAAAACGGAGCACATAGCCCACGGGTTTTTATGTTAATTGGGATTCCTTACACTTGACACAGCTTTTAGTGGCGAGGGGCTTTCACTACTATAAACCAAATATTTACGCGTCCATTATATAAGGCGCATGTTTGACGCTACAGCGCAGCGGACCGTTACAGTTTTCAATAAAGATACCTACTTTATTCTCTTATTTATTGTTATTAAAAACTACGGAGATAGCCACGGGTAGTTATGTTAAATGGAATCCCTTTCACATAACTTAACGTTTAGCGACGAGGGCCCCCCTTACTAGAAGCCACCTATTTACGCGTTCATTATATAAGGCGCATATTTTTTACGGTGGGGGCGCCACAGTTTTAGATAAAAATAAGCAAAATTTAATATTTATGGTTTGTGTGTATGATTGGGACATACTCGATAGCTGACAATCTCACATCAGACTCTCGGAGAACATGTTGGGTTACGGATCCCTTCCATCGGGCTAGACTTTTACTTGCGGCAGGATCAGGGACAGATTAGTACCAAAAACTCTGGAATGAAATGCAGGTTAGATCAGATCATGCAAACGATGCCGTGCGCGAAGATAATCATACACAACTCAATTCTAGTTTACAAGTTGCATTGCAGCTTAGATTTCAAGAAATATCAATAGACAGCTGCAAATATTGTTTTTATACCTACAATTGTTTTATCATCCTCGGGTATTAGATTACCATTCACACTTCAAAAACACAAAATTTCGAATGAAACTAACCGTGCCTTACCGAACATGCCATACACAATCACCATTATTAGGAATCAAAGACGGACATTAGTTTTACTGTTAGAAGAGTTTATATTGTAAAAATGTAAATTGAAAACAATAACGAATATGAAGAAAAAGTAGGTACTTTTATTTTAAAGATTATTTGATTTTTGATATTACATTAAAAAAAAAAGTTACGAAAAAAGCGTGGGTCGTAGACCACGGGTTCCATTAGTTAAAATTTATTTTCGTTGTGATTTATACAATCTTGTGAACGCGTAATTTAATTATTTCTTAATATTACTTAAAATTTCTGAAGTAAAAGCAATAAAAGCATGCCCGATTCTGTTCTTTATGTCTTCGGGATTTCTTGGCCAAGTTTGATAAACAAAATTTCTTAAGCGTACTTGCACAAAGAAAATCCATCGGTGCTAATCAGGAGACCTTGGGGGCCAACCGTCTGACTAGGTTGCCTTATATCAGAATATCTAGCTTGATACAGATACAAAGGTTTTGCTCTCTTTTGAAAACACAATTAAGATTTGCTAAGTATTAAAATTTTTTTAACTAAGTAATTTTTTTGGGGAAAACGCTCGTTGTTAGCCATTCAAATCAACGAGAATTCTTGCCAAGTTAATTAGAAAAAGAGATGTCATTTCCTTGCAGCAGCGAATTATTTTAGCGTTTAGCCAATAGTGTAGTCTTAGTAACTTTTTGAATGAGCGAGTACTGATATTTTTTAAGATTTTGTTATCATTTAATTAGTAGTTTGGTAACAGCTTGATTTACGAAAACCTTGCTCCAAAAAGACACATTTTCTAGTTAAAAAGTTCTCTGCCTTTGCAATTTTACCACAATAAACTAGCAGACACTGAGAAAGTTTTCCAATAAAACTGTTTTTCTGCTCATATTAGTAGTAGTTCTTCAATTTATTAGGCGTAACATGAGGTTATTGGTCATTTTCGGAATTGATAAGAATATAAAAGAATACAAAGTTTTCGCTATTATGCCCTGTCTAGGTGGTTGACAATATTTTCCACAAAACTATGCTGTAAAGGCCCCGATTAGTTTACGTTCGCGTTTTCCTTCGTTCTTTCAACTAAACGAAAACCAAACCTCGAAGTTACGTTCCTTCGAACTCTTAAATTTATAGGTATGTGACGCGGTACATTACCGATGGGAATAGAGTTCCTTCCACTTTTCAAGTCTGTACACTATAAATAAGAAATAACCTAGCAAATAATTGCCACTCAAGACCACTTATATTGATAGATGAGGCGCAGTTTTAGAGTATATTGTCTAATATCACGGCATAAGATGCACGCTCTAATTAGCTGTACATGAAACGTTAATATCAAACTTATAATGTTACATTCTGTGATGCGATAATCCAGATTATATTCGAACATGTTCTATGTTTAAACTTCACCCAATTTAGATCTAAACGTTAGGCAATGTGTATTAATTAAGGCGAGAAAGTGATTAATATCAGACAGATTCGTCTGAAATAATTAAATTTGTCGTCAAAATATTTTTTTGTCAATAGAGTTAACGTATTAATTACCAAGAAAATAATAAATAATGCATTCGTGTTAGATCTAAACATCTAAGATCTTGCTCGGGTTGTAAACCTATCAAATAGCAGCCAGTAAAGATTTAGTGCCCCAGGTGTTTTTTATGCGAATAATCTCACATTTTTCCGAGTCCTGGAGAACTAAGTGAAAAATTACCACTGAACTCTTCTATAGCTTAATGGTTAGACACGATGGAATTCCAAAGAGCTTTAAAAGTTTTTCGTTTACGAAACGTTGTATAATAAATAATAAGTTCCAGATACTGGTATAGTTATTAAATAAAAGTAGAATGAACGCAGGGCAGGATATTGGAAATATTTTATTTTATTAAAAACCTATCATTAAAAACACAAAGCGACCTACAGCTTTCCTTTCAAATTTATTCTTTCACCAGATAACAGTAATAATATTGATTTTAGTTACATATGACGTTTTCCCGTGACCACTTTTGAAGGACTGAGTATCAAAGTTAAGCACCAGATAGTTAACAATACAAAAGTACATACAAACGTCATTTTAACAGTTATTTGTGCCCCCACACATCAGGTATAAATACATCAACCCACAACTAATATTTGTGACTGATATCAGCAGGCGTAAGTTACTTATCTGCTTCGTTGTGTTTTTCCACTTTGGCGTGGTGTTTGTTTCTTACGTTTTAGTTCACTGAAGGTGGCATCTCAGCAGCCTAAATGTAGATCTGAACGTACTAATAATTGTTCTTGTACGAACGAAAGGGGCTTTTCTCATTATTGTTGTTTCATGCGTAGTTTGAAAATTTGCAGTAATTATGGAAATTCTCGTTGACCAGCTTTTAAAAGAAAAATGTAATGGATGCTCTTACGAAAAACTAATAGAAAGAGTAGGAAGTAGGTGTTTTCGGTAGTGCAAGTACGGTGGAAGTACCTGAAAGTACGTGGAAGTATGTGGAAGTAAGTGGCAGTATGTGGAAATACCTGGAAGTAAAAGTGAAGTATGTGGAAGTACTTGTGTTAATAGAAGTAGGTGTGCAAAATCTTTAAACCCCTTGGGGTTACCTTATCCAATTAAAGTGTATAATGACAAAGTGAAATTTAATAAAGATTTTATGAGTAGAATAATTTAATTTTTTTTACTTTTTAATTTTATTGTTAATTAATTTTTGCCATTGCCTACCCAAATTTTGAACCTACGATACGCCACTGTTGGTTTTTATAATAGCCCTAGCGATGCAAAATATTATTATCTACAAGAATTTTGGAACCATGAAAACTGTGAAGGGAAAAACATTTAAAATTTTAGGAGATTTCAAAAAACTTTGTTGAAAAACTGAAAATACGTTTTTTTTTAATTTAAGAGCTCTTAGAACTAGCGATAAGCTTAAATTTGGTTGATGCTTTAATTTGTTAATTCGTTAAAAAAACAAACGGTGGAGAATGAAGCATTTCTGTTTAAGCTAAACTGCTCATGAGTGATGGTAGAATAAGATTATCAACTTCATTTTTAGGTGCTGCAATGTTTAGGGTGGCTAATTCCCTCCTCCCCATACTTGGCTTATGCATTTTTTACTTGGTGTTTGGCGTTATTCAATCCCAAAAATTGATTTTCTTAAAAATAAAAAAAAACGATATTAGGTATTTCTCGTAAAACACTCTTCAGTTTCTAACTATAGTGTTTCCAATACGAGATTTTCGGCGAGATCCTAACGCAATATGCTAGGCAGCACTTGTCAAACCGAAGCAAAGTCTAAGAGCGTGTTTAAAAGTGATACTACTGTTGAAGCCAGACGGCCTCTGTTTATAGTAGTGCCGTGTTATGACGAAAGGTCGTATATGCATTTCGTACATATGGCAACACACGATTTTATGTTTTGGTTTCCGCGGTCAGCATTTTTATAAGTATAATTTTTTTTTCGCCAAAAAAACTGTTTCAAGGTCTACTATTTTCGAATCATCTGATCTTATGTGGCAAACTTAACTCTTTTTTATCGTTTAACGTGATGAGTTAAAACGTCATCTACATTTTCCTTAAAAACATATTTTTCGACTTTTTTGATAAAGATATTTGCCGACAATATGTTTTCTCAACTCCCTCAATACATGAGGGCAGAATTTTTGGAAATTAATTTTATATAAGATTTTTGTAAAAATCCATCTCCGGTTCTAACTCGGGTATGAATCGAACCCGAGGCTATAGATTGTCGGTCTAATATAAAGAAACCACTACACCACCGAGACAGTTTAACATTCAATGCATTTTTGGATCTCGGTGGTGTAGTGGTGTGCGCATTAGACCGGCAATTTAAAGAAGCTAGTTCGATTCTTTTGCGAGGTCCAGAACTAAAGATACATTTTAACAAAAATCTTTTTTGAAATTTTTGAAACACTTCTTTTGTGTATTTAAAGATATTGAAAAAATATTGGCGGCAAAAGCGAAACTATTATATTACTTTACACCAAATGTTTGATAATTAACTTAAAAAAAAAAGAAAACCGACTTCAAATAAAAACACAAAGTTAACTAAAAAGCAAAAAATATATGTTTTTTCTACAACAGTTTAATACTTATTTGTTGTTCCGTTTAATGTAATTAAGAAATTATTGTTTATTATATAATTATTAATTGTTTTATAATTTTGAAGTCGGTGCCAAGTAAAACATAAAAATTCGAATATAATTTGTTATTGCAGCAAGGTATATAATTTTTATGTTTTACTGGGCACCGACTTCAAAATTATAAAACAATTAATAATTATATAATAAACAACAATTTCTTAATTACATTAAACGGAACAACAAATAAGTATTAAATTGTTGTATAAAAAACATTTATTTTTTGCTTTTTAGTTAACTTGTTACTTTTGTGTTTTTATTTGAAGTCGGTTTTCATTTTTTTTAAAGTTAATTATTTTACAATTTTAAGTGATGGGTAGACCTAGTAAGGATGCTTCTCGAATGAGGAAACGACCGACGGCTAGTTGAAACGGAAGATGAAAGACGGAAACACTAAAAAGTCGGTTAAAAGAAATAGATTTTGAGGAGTTCCCCGGTGTATCTTCGAAGCTCAAGGTCCAATACCAATGAAATTATAATGGGACCACCTTGGAACTATACTGAACCCAACAGAATCATTAAAATCGGTTCATAAACAAAAAAGTTATGCCCGAACATACATAAAAAGAAAAAAAAAGAAAAAAAAATATATAAACGGACGAATTGAGAACCTCCTCCTTTTTTTGAAGTCGGTTAAAAAATATGACAAAAACTAGCCTATGTAAAGCTTAAATTCACATAAGAACTTTAATATTATGATCACAAAAGCTAAAAATCTGTCGGGCAACCGCCACGAGACTTTCCTCGCATAAGCCCGCGGCTTAAATTTTTAATGAAATTTTGCGTATTCTTTTAAATTGGATTGTGTAAGATATTTTACAATTTATTAAAGCAGGTGCACTACAGCGAACGGTGTTACTTAACTAATAAATAATTTCTGTACATTTTATAAAAGTACTTAAATTTATACCCAAAATTGCTGACCGTGTTCTGTGCGGTGATCTCAGTCATGCCAATCGCGATCCAAGATTCTTTATGTAAACATCCAAACAATTACCTCCACTTACTACAATAATTGCTCAATCAACTTACCCGTTATAATTTTCAGGTTATATTTTTTTTTACTGGATCAAACGCCAATTTCGGATTTTTTCCCAGAGCTACCATTATATTTTTATTTTGTAGGGCTTTGGAAATATTGCTTTAATAAAGGGGATGTTTTTCTTTATTTTTGAAAAAGTTATCTGGTATTTGTGATTGCAAACAATGTTTATCCGCTGATAGCTGAAAACTGATTTTTTGAAAATGAAGTATTTTGGCAATTATTGAATTAAACTGTTCAAGTAATCGACCAAAGGAAGCACCATATAGGTATTTTCTCAATAAGCCATTGCCATTTAACATATTCATGCCGATTAGAAATTCGAAATTCGTAAACATCCGAAATTACAAAAAATCGATAGCGATGGTACCCGCTAGCGCAGATTGGCTATTCGACATACGTAGAATACCAATCTAAACTATTCTGCTGCGTCTATATTAAAGTAGAGCGCCTCGCTCCACCCCCTTGTTTGTAAACAATGATTATACCTTGAAAGCTGAAAATCAATTTTTTGAATGCAAATGATAGTTGACAGTAATTAATTTGTTCAGGTAGACGACCAAACGAAAACAACATATAAGTCTTGTTTCAATAGCAGGTTGTTCCTATTGCCGTTTAACATGTTCATGCCGATTTTGAATTCAAGTTTTCGAGAAAATAAAAATAGATAGTGGGGGGGGGGGGGGGGTAGTAGGATGATCGCGCTTTGCAAATTGAGTATTCGACATATAACGTAGAATAGCTATTTAAACGTTATCTGGTTTTATGTTATCGGGTATTTTGCAGTTGCAATGTTTATCCGCTGAAAGCTGGAAATATAGTTTTTGAAAATGATTAAGTCGTTTTTTGGGCTATTATTGAATTACACTGTTCTGGTAAACAACCAAGAGAAAACCCCCTATAGAGCTTTTCTGAATGGGGGGTTGTTCCTACCGTCATGAAACTTGTTTATATTGTTTATAACGGTTATGTCGAAATTCCTGAATTTTAGAAAAACCGTAAATCGATGGTGTGACAGGGGTGTGGTACTTAGATCGCGCATGTACAGATCGGTTATTCGAGATGCGTAGAATACGAATCTAAGCTTTTATTTTGAGCGTCTCTGTATTGAAGTATGGCAGCTTTCCCCTGTTCCCCTTTTTCTGACGGACCAATCTCGTTACTTTGCGATTTCGTCCTAGTGTAATTACCAATATTTTAAACCGAAATTGAGTTTTCTGGATGAAAAGGCGGTCTGGGCTGTAAGGTGTATAGAGACAAACACACAGACATCATGGCGGAACTTGGGCTTTCGGTTTTCTCGGAACCTACAATGTGCATATCCGCCAAAATCTCAACTTTCGCAATTTTGACGATAAAAATACCTTCCTATTATTCCGTATAGCGAAGAAGGTCGAAACGTACTAAAATGCTTACAATTTATAAAACAAGGAACAATGGCTAAACAATTAAAGCGCGAGCGCTTATATATTTATAAGTTATGACCTGTTTTATATGAAACTGTTTTAAAGGTTTCAAAATATTTGTTATTCTGATTTTCATATTGATTAAAGAAAAAAAATTATTAAAACAAATTAATCAGCCTGCAGAAGAAAATTTGCATGGTGAGTGACATTTATATCAAAAATGTTTGACGCGGTAGTTTACTCACATGGAATGATAAAAAAAGTAAAAGTATTACTTAATAATGCAGGTAGTGCCAAGCGTTTTTACAGTAGAAAAATATTGATTACACTAACTTTTAAAACAATAAAAGTATGCCAAATCATTTTGTATAACTTATTAGAATGTCCAACAATGCAATTTATGTTCTACGGAGTGTTTCTTAAGTACATAAAGAAATTTTAGGATGTGACTTCCTGGGTTATTTGACGAAGAAAAGTTTATATAAACATATGTCCGAAAATGCTTACTTACGGAGTTACACCCCCCCTGAAGAAAAAACAGTGTAATCACTTTTTTTGTCTACAACTTTCGCAGTAGTTGCACTAAAATTTTGAAATGTTATTTGTGCGCACTACTGATTTAGCTTAATATTTATACTAAATCTGGTGCTTGAAGAAGTGTACCAGAGGCGTCTCATATCCAAGGGTCACGTCATATTTGCTCTTAAATATTTTAGTTTTTTTTTGATTTTTAAAGTTTTGTCTAGAAAATTTTAGTCTACAATTCAAAAACACACAAAAAGGTACACTTGTTGAATCTGGCTATATCTAACAGTTTTCGAGATAATCCAAGTTTTACGAACAACTAAATTGACATAAAGGCCCGTGTGTTTCCCTAAGCTGCGAAAATAGTTGGTACAATTTTTGAGAATAAGTGCTACATATAATAAAACAAATTTCTATAAACATGGGTTTGAAAATGCTTCCTTACGGAGTTACATCCTTCCGAAGAGGAAATAGTTTGAATTGTTGTAATTTCCCACTTGCGTAGACCTGTATAACGAAGCATTTCCTGAGAAACGTTTATAGAAACTTTTTTTATCGTTGTGGACAGTATTTGGACATCTTGAGAAAACACTTAGACCTTCATGGTAACTCGTTTTTACAAAAACATTGAATTATTTTGAAAACTGTCAACAACAGTAATTTTTTTGTCTATTTTTGTATGAAGATTTTCTAGACCAAATTTAAAAACTGTAATTATCTAAAATGTTTAGAAGAAAATATTACGTAACCCTTCCATATGAAACAATTCTGGTGCACTTAGTTAAACAAAAATTACTAGAAATACTAAGCTAAATCAATAATGCTTCCTGAAGTTTTTGTACGTACTTAGGAAACACCCCGTATATACTCTCATCATAGACAGACATACAAATACAACAATAATCACTACGATGGTATTTTTAGAATGAAAAATTTATTTATCAGCGAATTAAAAATTGTTTGAAAATACAAAATTCGTCTTCTTGCTTTCGTTTGCTATAGATATTGTTATGATGCAGTTAAAATATCCATAAAGAATCTTTATCATTTGCATTATAAATCTAACCAAAATTTCACTGTAAACCAGTGTTTATGCCTTTTTGATCTCTATAAATATCAGGGTGGACATGGAATTTGAAAAAGCTGCAATATTACGAAATGTAACAAAATTTTTACGTCTTCGCGAACATTCTTTATATTTATGTTTACATGCCCAATGCAAGAAATATTGTAATTTTATTCCTACCTCAGTGGAAATTCTAATGTTATTGGATTTTGTATTTTAGCAGGCATCTGACTGCGGAAGTAAGTCAAAGATAGAAGTTTGTAATATAAAAGAAAACAGAAAGATTTTCTATAATAACATTTATTATTATTTGTTCTATCGGCAGCGTACTACATCTAAAATATCAACATTTTTGTTGGAAATTCTTTTATTCAAATATACTAAAGGTACTGCCAAGCTACTGACAACTTCTTTTATTTGACATAGTTTTGTTAAAATAAAAATGTCGGCTATCTGCCTTGTATGACAAAAGCGATCTAAGTAATTATTATTCAAAATATTTTTTATAGTGATTATTACATGTTACGTAAGGCAGAAAGCTCGACGCGGTTCTGGGAGACTGTAAATATTCAAGAGGATTTACTGTTAAGATTTTACCAACATAAACAAAATTTTAAATTGCCAATTAAAGTATATATTGCTATGATATGAGGCAATGCACTTACCAGAAAAACAATCCTTTAAATGCCTGCAATTTACGCAATCACTAATTATATTTTATATGAGACTCTTTTATAAAATTTCTCAGGGTTGTTATTAAGCTTTGGAAGAAATGGTATTAATAAATAAGACTCAAAAAAAATTACACAAACCAATATCAACGTTACAACAGTTTTTTATTTAAAAGTCAATTTGAGGTTAAATTTGTGAAAATCAAGAAATTTCTTTTTATTCTACTATTCTTTAAAATAAACACTTATCTTTGTTTCTTCTTTATAATGATATCCTTTACTCGACAATCGTTGAATGTTAAACTCCCTCTTCTCTGGTTTGCTGTTTTCACAAAAAACCACACCACTCGCCTTTAGTAAGAATTTTTCTCCGCTGTAGTACCAATATGTACTGGACTGCTTTTATATTGATTAATAATTGGCATTTTCTACCATGATAACTGTAAAACTCGTTCTGGACCGCTTTTATATTATTCTTATTTTGAATATTTTCAAAATTAGTTGAGAAACACTTGTATCCGTTTTGTTATAGCTTCTATTCGATTCAAAGCCACTATTTATTTCATATAACTCCTTTTCTTTCTCTTTTTCTTTAAGAGAATGAAAAATCCTGTATCTTTGTTTTCAGGACGAGCCGTAACTAACTAATAAATTTTCACTTGCTTTTGTCTTCTCCTTGATCTCCCATTTTTTTTTAAACAAATAAATCTCATGAAACAATAAGTGCTCTTTTTTTACGTTTGTCAAATTGACATTCACATCCATAACCCCCACAAATGACATTTAACGATGCACAAAACAAGTAATTTTAAAACTTCTTATATATTAAACCTTTTAAACATTTCTGAACTAAATTATAATTAAAATTAACATAAACAATAATCGTATTAATTTGATTGTGTTCTTCTTTCTTTCAGAGTAAACAAAACTTCACAAATATGAAAATATAAATGCTATAAAGATAACCACATTATTTGAATTTTAAAACGAGAAATTACAGCAATAATACGCAACCCTGAGTTTATAACTTTGAATACCAAAACCTTACAGTCTTCACAAACCTCCAATCGTAAATTAAATTGTAACAAGCATCCCAAAAACTGCCTTCCAGGAATTACTATACTCCAGTCAAATCAAACAACTCCAAATATCATAGCAATATCTTCTAAAGAATATTTAATTTAAAAAAATTGAATTGTACTTACTAAACAATAATTTTGAGGCAGCGACGTTTACTATATTTTTTGAAAAAGGTAAGAACATTGAACATGTTTTGTATAAAAAACTTATTTTTTTTAGTTACATAAGGTTAAAACACAGGTTTTTGAAAGAATGCACAGCTTTTCAAACTTCGTAAAACTTAAAGCACTAGTTTTCTAAAATTTAGCATTGTATAATGTAAAAGGTCTAGCAAAAATTGACAAATAAGTTAAATAATCACGTAAGTTTTAAAAGCTGCTAAATATTTCGGATATATTTTCTGTAAATAACAGAATGTTAGTGTTATTTCAAATAATTCCAAAAAATATGATTTGCAAGTAATGCAACATTTATTAAGCATTCGCCAAAAGTTCTCAAAAAAAACCTTACGAAATCTAAAAGAAATTTGAAAACTTTATTAAAATTATTTTTTCCCTTAATTCCACTGAACGATTTTTAGCGGTTTAAAATTTATTCATAAAATCAGGTAGCAGGAGTGCGTGCGAATAGCAAAGCCTCGAACAGATCCAAAAACTGTAGGGTGCGCTGGTTTCCATATAAAAGATATATCCGCGACCAAATGGCATTACGGGATATCTTTCCTTTGATCGCAAATAAAATATTCACCAATACATAGTAAATCTCAGCCGCAAGCCGTCACTTATGTGATGCCGATTTCGGAAGTAGATCGAGATTTTTGCAGCTAAAATTGTGTTATATGAATAACTTTTGTGTAGTATTTACACAGAATCAGAAACGGTTACAAAATTAATTTTAATACTGTTGTAATAAATTAATACAGATATAATACACAAACAATTAAATTTGTCAACTATTTTGAGTATAGTTTTATAGCTAAACTATGCCACTTAAAACAAATATCAAGGTTCAAACTCTGGAATTTTTTTGTAAATCTTTAATTGACTTTTAGAATATATCACTCAAATACTTGTAAAACGTTAAAAAAATTTTAAAGTCATATCTCTTTCCACAATTTTTACTTGCATTTATTTTTTATGTCTGAACTACATTTTAGTGTATATTGTAAGAAAACAACCGGTGCGCGGTGCTGGGAAAATTTTGCTTTGTTGCAAAATTCGAAACATTAAAAACCTATTTCTGTAATTTTAATACCAAAGTGTGAAAATTTTCTTTTTTGGCCGTTTTGATCTGGAAATGTTTCCGTTAAGTTTAATTTTTTTTTAATTCTTGAAATAATTTTTTAAACACAAAATTTCTGTTTCAGCCGAGAAATTTATTCAATTTGAGCTTTCTAGCTCCACTGGATATTTCACGGAGTGCGGGCATTTTAACCACGCTTTAATTTGGTTAGAATCAAAGTAGGTTGTGTACAGAATTTTATCACATTACATGCTTGTCTTAATATTCATGAAATAGGGGGCAAATTATGTCTTTGGTGGGAATGGTATTTAGGCAAAGGACACATCAATGCCAGGATTCCAGCTTCAATTCCTATCTTTTAAATTATTTTTTATTACTTATTTATGTTGTGACGACATTGTTATTAAATACAAAGCGATCGAAGTATTTTTTTTAGTTTTTAGAAAATTACTGTAACACATTTAACTTCTTTATAGGGAATTAACGGTGTTATTTACAATACGCTATAAAGAATTTTTTGCGAACATTTTTAAGTTATTAAAAAAAATATTTTGATCATTTCTTATCGAGGTAAAAGGTTGTCAGAACGTAAATAAAATACACTGTGTCCATAAAGTAACTCCCCCCCCCCCCCCCAACAACTAACTTTTAAACGACTTGATATTTTTCAACAAAATTTGGTGTGCTGTAATGGGAAATTAAATGCTATCTTTCAGACCATATGAAAATTTTGTATCATCCAAAATGGCGACTGGGCGCCATTTTGAATTTTTTTTAAATAGAAATGGGGGTCGAGTGACAACTCATTGGAAAGTTCTGCGTCTGATCCTAGAGTTTCAAAGAAAAATATTCAGCCATAACAAAATGACAATGTTTGAAGGTAAAGAAGTCTATTTAAAAAAACTAAGAATTAAAGCTTAAATTAATTAAATTAAGTGTTCGAAACGTTTACCATTCACTTCTTGGCACATAAAAAGTCGATTATGAAATTCCTGCCTTACATTTTCATAAGTTTCTGGAGTGATATTTCTGCAAACTTCTGTAATGCGTTGCTCCAGTTCTTCAATTGTTTCTGGACGGGTTCTGTACAGTTTCGATTTCAGATATTCCCATAGAAAAAAATTTAAGAAAGTTAAATCTGGCGAGTGAGCCGGCTATTCTACAGGCCCCCGCCTACCAATCCATCTTCCAAGAAAATGTCCGTTGGGAAAGTCAGAAACAGGCCTATAATAATGAGGCGGACCATAACGTTTTCAATATTATTTCCAGCCACCTGAGATATTTCTGGAAAAATTTTGTACTGCAAATGAAAAAGTGGACTACTGGATAAAAAAATCAAAACAATTTTGAATTAAGTGAGTCCATTTGTTTAAAATACGCCATTTTGGTATGGCTGAATATTTTTCTTTAGAACTCTAGGATCAGACGCAGAACTAAAAGACTTTTTAAATGAGGTGTCACTCGACCCTGGATAAAAAAATTAAACCATTTTGAATTGAGTCCATTTATTTAAAATCCGCCATTTTGTTATGGCTAAATATTTTTCTTTGAGACTCTAGGATCAGACGCAGAATTGAAAGACCTTTCCAAGGAGGTGTCACTCGACCCCCCTTTCTTTTAAAAAAAAATTCAAAATGGCGCCCAGTCGCCATTTTGAATAATACAAAATTTAATGTTTGGCTAAAAAATAGTGTTTAATTTCCCATTAAAGCACACCAAATATTGTAGTAAAATATCAAGTCGTTCAAAAGTTAGTTGGGGGGGGGGGTTACTTTATAGACAGACGGTATAACAAATAATGCAAAACAAAGAATTTTATAGGAATTGTACCAGGGATCTTTGAAATGGTAAGAGAGTGCTCTACTTCCAGATCATTTTCATCAAAATTGGGATAATAATAATAATAAAAATAATAATTTATTCTTAGTGTTAGAAAGAGTACATCTTTATACACTCGTCAAAAAATCGTACACGAACAAGTAACAAATATAATATAAAAATAAGTAAAGACAACTTATATAGATAAATAGATCAATCAGACAATCACTTTACTTACATCAGACAATGCACGCTTGATAATGTAATCTGCTAATCGTATACTAGTAAATATTCCTCTACTGAGTAGTAGGCTTTATCCGTAATAAAAAGTTTCAAGTTTTGCTTAAATTTACAGACTGGTAGATGTTTTATGTTTTCAGGTAGTTTATTGTAGATTTTAATACACTTGTGGTTGGGTTGTTTTGATTCTGTGGTAGGGATATTAAGATAATCGTGTAATGTGATACAATTCTAGAGGCAACTTATTTTGACCTTAACCAAATTACAACTTGGATAAAATGTGCCGTATTCCGTGAAACACTGTGTATAATTTTATTACTTAAAAATCAATTTAATTCTTGAAAATGTTTCTTTATGTTTTGACATTAGAACACAGCGTTTTAATTTTAAATAAAAATAAATTATCTATTCAGTTCAGAAGGAATTTAAATTTAATAATGAATTTTCAAAATTGTTCCACAATTTATTACTTTAAGGTATAAAGGTGTATTGATATTTGTAAAAATACATATAATTCATTTTAAATTTTAAAAACTTTTTACTATGGCAGTCAGTTCACCTACTTAATTTCAAAACATTTTTTACGTTCAATTTTTTCGTTTCAATTTAGAAATTCCACGATTGTTTTTGGGTTTGAAACGCTGCAACTTCGATTTTCACGTCATTATACAGGATGGTGTATGAATTTTTGTACAAACTTAAGAGGCACATTCCTGAGGCAATTTTAAGTAAATAAGGGTATTCAACATAGGTCCGAAAACGCTTTGTTGCGGAGTTACGGCCTCCCGAAGATGGAATATCTAGTCACGCGTTAATTAATATCTCCGCCATAAATTGAGATATTTGATTCAAATTTTGTGTGGATATTGCACTAATGATGCTTTAAACTTCTGCTTGTATTCGCTTAAATTCATTAACCAAGGGCGTATGTGTAGGGGGGTATGCGATGTATCTGTTAACGTACTGAGCACCCCTTAACTATATCTACGTCTCTGGTGATTGGATTCTAACAAAAAAATGTGTGAAAATGTAAATCATCAATAGTGAAATATTCATACAACATGTAAATCAAATGCCTCAATTTTTATTAGAGATATTAATTAAAGCATGTTTACATAGTTCCATCTTCCAGAAAGCTGTAACTTTGTAAAAAAGCGGAAAAATGTGGTCCTTAAGCTTCTAAACAAAGCTATTTCTGTGATGCTATATAAATGGCAAGGTTTTTAAAAGTTCCATTGCTAATGAATCTGGCGTTTTAAAATTTCCTACAGTTTTCAGTTTTTAATATTTTTATAGCAGAACGTTCCTGCTTTTTCATTCTTTTTATCTACAAAAGTAAAGAAATACCTGCTTTGAATGAAAAATATGCAAACGTGCTCTTCCATCTGTTTGTTCAGCCAATCTATTTGTACTAGGAAGTAAAAGAGTAACGCATTCAATGCAACCTTTCGACTTATTACACAAATATGTCTTCTAAGGTATATTTAATAAAGAAACTAAACTTTGAATAATTCATGTATGTAGGTTTCCCATTAAGTTATGCACAGGATGCGGCGGGCGGATGCGGGTTTCTGATTGGAGATTCAAACGCGTCGCGACGGACGTGACTATGGCAATTTGGTTAGCTGCAAGTTCCAATAAGTTCATCGTTAAGTATCTCGTAAGGTTACAGTGTCAAAATGACTTTTAAGTGCCACTTTCATACTCGGCACACAATAGACTAATTAAAAGTGAGCTTCGTGTTGCTAACAGCACTTAGCACGACTTCTATAAGTTACTCTATTAATTTTCATGTAAAATAATTTAACGCAGCAGTTACGGTTAAAGAAGTATTGGAAGGTATAATAATGGTTTCCCATTCATTTGGATTATGTAATACAATTAACAGAAGTTCAATTACACAGTTTTTAGACTAGTTATAATCCGTACAGAACAGAAAATTAGAATTTTCCTTTTTCACTAATGTATTCATTCGATAAACCGCTTATATTCGAAACGGATTATGGAACCAAAGCTGCAAAATGCTGATATACAACCATTTGTTCCAGGTATAATTAAACTTATCTATTGTTTGTTCCCCCCAGTTAGTTCAATAAATTAGTGGCCAAAACTGACTAATAATGCGGAAAACAATGAAAGGGTTTCGGCTTCGCAAGCTTTTTTAATGGCTTTATTTCGACTGTCTGTAAAGCATTAACGAAATAGCGCTAAATACAAAATTCAAGTGGTCAGTCTAGGCTTTATGTGCACATAAACCATAAAACCACGTACCATCAAAACCGCATTTAGCCCATTCAACGGTGGACAAAAACGAAAGTGGTAGTTTGCTCAATGCTCGTGCGCAGCGCTCAAATCGATTTTGAAAGCTTAAAGCTCAGGACGCGCAAGCTCCCATTTCGAGGTACGATTGGGGCTTTCTGATGTCACAGCATACCGGATTCTATATATAGCGGATGACTCATCCAAGCTACAGTATTTCCCAAACATTTACAAGGATAGCACGTTGTCCTTGTAGCGAGCTTGTGCGTATTAGGTTAAGGTTATCTTCAAGCTTAGCTGGTGAGTCCTTATTTGATTTTATCGTTAATGTTTAGTTTATAACAATTGCAATTGTCGCCTTAGCCCCAAAAACCTAAATTATTTTAAATAGGTATCTTCGTTTTTGATGGTGAAATTCCGTATGCTGACTTTAAAGATGAAATTTAAACTAGATGTGTTTCAAAATTAAAAATTAAGGTTTCAAGAGGTTCTCTTACGTTTATGCGCAAATGCTTATTAAAAACTTCAGGCTTTTTGAGAACGTAAAATTTAAAATTTAATTTTGATGAAAAAATCTCGCTTAAAAACTTAATCTGCACTTGTCGCGTCATTAAAACATTTAAAAAAGTTTTGATGGATTTATTTTTACTGCTGCCTACTAAAATTCTGACAACTAGATTTCTTCCTGCGAACTAAAGTGAGAAGCAGCTTTTTTTATAAATTGTTTTGATTTCGCTTGTTAATAACATCACGTTGATCATGCTTTAGTTAGTTGAATAGCTTTGTTTGTTGCTCCTATTTGGTTTTTACTGACAAGTTTTGAAATTTACAAAAATTTGTGATCAATTGTAGATAAAATTCAATTACGATTCAATCATAGGAGCCTTTGAATGTTGTTAAATTTCACCCCAATATACGATTTCATGTTATCTCATTCTTGAAGTGAGAAACCAATTTATATTTTATATCTGGTTTCCTAACGGGATTTAAATTTAATATATTTAGAAGTCACCTAAAATGTCTCATCTGACTTCATTTCAACCCTAAAATAAAACCTTTATGCAGTTTACAATTTGTAGTAAAAAAATAACACGATTTTCTTGCAAAGTGTGCAAGATCAGAAATACCTAGCATTTTCAATATTTTTAAATGAAAAGCATAGCAGTATTAAAGTTTTTTGTAACGAACTTTTTTTTTGCAAGTATTCGTGTTCAGTGAACGTTAATAAATACCGAAGTTAATTAAAAAGCAATCGAAAATGATTTGGGAGCTTTTCAAAAGAAAAATCTGTTAGTTGCATGCGTTCCGCGTCTTCTTTTCCGTATCGTCGAGCGTTTAAGGAACGTCGCAGCTTACGATGCTCAATTAGTACAGAAACGCTTCACTGATTGAAATTTGTTGCCCAAGAGCAAAGAAGGAGATTTAAATGTCTGCCGGGATTTTTCCTTGATGGGTTTAAATTAAAAAAGAATTTATTTGTTTGTCGATGCATGCTAACGCAATCTTTCACATTTTTTACTACATAAAAATATTGCGTAATAATATAATTAACAACGGATCTAACTTTATTGTTAATTCCGTTTTATAAAATTTCTACTAACCAAAATTTTTCCAAGTTATTATTATTTCTACTCTTCTAAGCAAGACTAAACAAGCAATAGTTTTATATATGTAGAATATTTGCCTAGCGCCGCTATATTTTATTGTTTATTTTAGTATCTTTCGTCTTATTTATTTATTTTTAGTTATCAAAAATTCCTTTTTCAATCTTTTCTTCGCCTGTAATTTCAATTAACAAACTCAAGATCTATGTTGTCAAAATACATTAAAAAATAGTCAAAAATAAGCTTGTATTTTCTATAATCTCTTAGCAAAACACATTTTGTTGTCAAGAGAACCCATCCCTCATAAATTTTCTCAAAGCAAAACGTGAAACATAACCCAAAACGATTCAACAGAAAACGATTCGAAAGCCAATAAGTTAAGCATTTGAAATATTATACTGGAAGAGAAACTCAAATCGCTTACCACAATTACCCTTCGCAGTTATCTGATTTCAAGGATGGTGTTTATTTAGGCCGTCATGGTGTAAGAGTACTCTTTGTCAAGTATTAATTTAAAGACATCCGAATATTTTGATTAAAATTAGTAAGCGTACTGTAAACAGGATATTTTCCTAATAAGATTGAGGAAGCGTATATATAATGATTTTGTCTGAAGACTGCAAATGCTGATAATAATTTAAGATAATTTTGAAAAAAGCTTGTAAGTTTAGTGTTTAATTTTTACAGATATAAATTTTCTTCCCGTGATGATAAAAATTTAAAAAAATATCAGCAGTTAATGAATGATTTTTAAATATTAATTTAATATTTCGAAAAATGTGTTCTTTCCGTTATACGACTCTAGCAGGGATAAGAAAACTGGTGTAACTACGCCATTGCAGCTAATGCAGTTGCATTGGGACCCGAGATTGAAAGGGACCCAAGTTCAAAGTATTTTTTTTAATTAAAAGAAATGTGGTGGAAATAGGAAGTATTCAAGACAAGAAAAATATAAACTTTTTTTTTAAATTAGTGAGTTCGTTGAACAAATTTTACATTTAACATTAGTATTATAATATAACTATATAAAACTATGTAACACATTCAATAATGCAACCGTTGTCATCAAAACCGCTTTCTTGTTATTCAACACGGCCAAAGTAAATGTCAGTTGTACTGTAGTACAACGAATTGTAATTTACTTTCTCGACGGTGTCAACCCGCTGAAATTTTATGTAGACAAAGCTCACAGTATAAAGAACGACTCCTAAGAACCGGCAAGCATTTGAATTAGTTGGCTATTTTTAAAATGGCCGAGAGACTGTTCGTGACAATCTAGGAAGACGAAATTTAACTGCAACAAGAGCCATTCATACTGTTTTTAAAGCTTTGATTAGTGCAAAAAGAAGAATAACTATCTTTGAGATAATAAAAAAACCAACAACACGTTTAATGACAGCTGGACAGCTGACGCTTGTGGCAGTTAATTCTCCTCTTCCTGGTTTGTCACAAACAGTCTCACAGCCATTTTTTAAAACGGTTAGCGTATTCAAATTCTTGCTACTTCTTGACCGAACTTTTTGAAACTATGAGCTGAGTCTGCGTGAAATTTTATCCAGTTTGATGCTTTCATTGACGAGAAAACTTAGCAAAAAATTTAATTATAATGTGATGTTTCACAGTTATAGTTGTCAATTGAATCGGCCAGATTGGGCCGGCGGGTGGTCTAGTGGTTAAAGTCCCAGGCTTTGAAACTAGACTCTCAATGGCAGTTGGTTCGAGTCCACTGCTCGTCACAAATTTTTCTGAATAAGTTAAATCTGGCGAGTCCATGGATGGTGTATGTAGGTGTGTATGTTGGGTTGCATGTCTTCAGGGGTGGGGTGCATGTTAGACCGGTGTATAGCACTGAGTGTGCTGAGCCCGGGTAAGGGGGTGGGATGGGAATCATGGGGTCGTGCTCACGCACGGCTTCATGATTCTTTTTAAAAAATAAAAAAAAAATAAAAAAAAATTGAATCGGCCAGATTAAATAGCAAGTGACAACAATTATGTATTGTTTCCCGTTTAAAGTAGAGTACGTTAGGTAATGCTAGTTAGTTAAGAAAGTTAAAGGAATTTTGTTCGACTGCTACTTCTGTGCTTCCCCACATTTCTCACCTGCATTTATACAATTTCCACAGAATATTTTATAATTTTACGCTTGTACTTAGTGACAGAGGTGATTTTTTAAGTGTGTGAGCATATCTAAATAGTTGCAATAGCATATGCTGTGTTACCAATTTTTGTTTTTCCTTATGCTGTTTCCATTTACTTTTCTACATTAATAAACAGAAAGTAATTGAACGAAGTTTAAAAAAAACCATCGCAATCGATGGTATTGGACATAATACAAAAACAACATCGACGTTGTTACCTTCCTCGCTATACTTTACAGCTCAGACGACTTAACGCAGAAAATTCAATTTAGTTCCAAAAGATTTTTAATCACAGTTAGATGAAACTGCAGTAAAACGAAATTGGTCCGCCAAAAAAAAGGGGCGATGTAAAATAGCTGATCTGCGCAGGCACGATTCCCCCCCCCCCCCCCCGATCATCAATTTTTGTTTCTACAAAAATTTATGATTTTTTACTTCAAAATTGGTATGGACATGTTAAATGACTCCAAAAACAATTTCCCATTGAGAAAATACCTATAGCGTGTTTCGATTTGGTCGTTTACCTGAACAGTTTAATTAAATATCGCCCAATTTTTTTTTTTTGGTTCTACACAAATTTTTTAAAATTGACCAAAATTTACAAAAAAATTTCAAATATTCAAAATTTTTTAATATTTTCAAAACGTTTTAACATTTTTCGAAAAATTTTTATACCTTAAAAATTTTAATAATTTTAAACAACTATATTTTACCACATACTTAAAAAAAATCAATATTTCAATATAGGCGAGGAAGGTCTCGTGGCGGTTGCCCGACATCTTTTTACCTTTATATTTAAATGATTTTTTTTGATATTATACAGAGAAATTTCTAAATTAATCTAACAGTTGCTTATTCAGAGTTTTTTTTGACGGAATAAATGAATGTTCACTCCTTGAATTTTTATTAAAGTTTCATTGTATGTTTTTATACAGCGTGTTACACGGAGCTCAGGCATGGCATTTTGATCATGTTGTAATTTAGTTAGATTCAGAGTAGGTTGTCTATAGAATTATATCACATTACATTTGTCGTAACATCCAATAAGAGCAAATCACGTGGTTGGTGCAATCGCTCACCAATGCCAGTATCCTGGGCTTAAATCCCATAAAGTTTATTCTTATTATTTTCTGTTATTGTTGTTAATTTATGTTTTTGCGTTTTTATCCTGGGCTTAAACCCCATACAGTTTATTCTTATTATTTTCTGTTGTTGTTATTTATTTATGTTTTGCGTTTTTATTAAATACAAAGTAATTAAAGGTAATTTTTTTATTTGAAATTGTTGGTAAAATAGTCCACGTTTTAATTATGAATTTCCGGTGTGATTTATAATACGAAATAAAAAAGTTTTACGAACATTTTCCAATAATTAAAACAAAATTTCGATTACGTTGTGTTAAATAAAAGTATTTTAAGAACATAAATAAAAGACATGAGAAGTAAGAAAAAAAATAATTATTTTATGGGAATTGAACCCGGGATATTCGTATTGGTGAGAAGATCGTGTAATGTGATAAAATTCTGTAGACAGCTTTGATCCTAATCAAATTACAACATCATTAGAATGCTGTAACCTGAACTTCGTAAAACACCCTGTAGTACCAGCAAAGTAATAATAACAATATTCTAAATATTGCTAAAATATTAATGTCTTTTTTCCACTTCCAAATTATAGGTTTTAAATTTTTTGCACGAAAAACTTTCCGGTATTTTAGACCTTTTTGATGAAAATTTATTTTTTACTTTATGCTTCGTTTTGTATAGAATGTTCAGGCTGTTAAAAAGAGCAGATAACTGCTGGATAATAAGTTGAAGTTGTACTCACAAACCAATATACTGTTGTACTTAAACAAATTAATGACGTCACAGCATGTTTCTGAATTAATAACGTTTTCCCCCGAAAAAGAAATAAATGTTTATTGTTTATGTAGATTATTTTCTGTAAAATTTAAATACATACAGGGTGAGAAAGGATATGTTATGAAAGCTGTAAAAAGTATAAAAATTCTGAAAACGGATGTGGATGTTACAAAGCAGCGTATATCAAAATAAAGAAATAACAGTTGCAGTGCTGACAAAAAACAATTAAGAAGAAGCTTCATAAAGTTAAGTGATCGCAGTTTATGAATCGTAAAAGCTCAGTAAAGCTCGAATATGAGTAATGATAACAATATAGCGTTAACCTCCCCTGATTTTCACACAATTTTCTGCTGTAAGCCCGGAAATCTTAAGTGCATGTCGCACGCAAAACCAATACTTCCGTATG